>OV281311.1:4300000-4900000 GCA_923062465.1 Acleris sparsana | reverse complement strand
GAGTCTGGAGATATGTTTTTTTGTGGTATGATAAGCAAAAAATTGTGATATAAAAGCTTTGATTTGAAAAACAGACGACCTATCAGAGCGCCAGCCCTCGCTGGGCGTCTAAGGGGAAGACATGCGGGTAGCAGAAGCTTAAATTAAAGTAGGCGCTCCGATTGGTCGGCCCGAGCATGAAAAATTAATGTAGGATGTTTTATTGGATAAATAAACAATGACGCCTGGTCTCAATTATAACGAAATGAGCCCAGAGCCTTTTGTATAAATACGGGAACGATTTTGTTATGTTCGAGTTTAGTTTGAGTTACGAGCCGAGTTTAGTTTTGGAGTCTTAGTTTGGAATATTTAGTATTGGAGTTAGTCTTGTTTGTTGTAAATCTCTGCCAGTTTTGTTAGTCTATTTTGTTGTATTGTCGCGTTAGTTTGTTTTATTTAAATTCAGTAATCTATTTACCATCGTGAACCTTGTTTTATTTGATCTGCGAAAAGTATTCGCGAGTGAACTTCTCTCCCTGAGCTTCGGGGTTGTTTGTTAGCCGGATATCGCTAATACATTTATTGAAGATGACGAAGATTGGACGGACATTCCTGATGTAAAACCCCACTGCACTATTTTTCCCAGTTTTTCTCGCCAGATATTATCAAAGACATCATGGAAAAGACAAACCTTTACTCTGTTTCTAGTACTGGAAAATAGATCAACGTTAACCGAGGAGGAGATTCGCGATTTTCTTGCAATCGAAATACTAATGGGGATCGTAAAAATGCCATCTTACTTGGATTATTGGTCTCAACGTCTAAGATACGATAAAGTAGCTGATTGTTTGACTAAAACGATATCAACAAATTCGTAAACATTTGCACTTTGTTGACAACGCCTTTGAAGATGGCGATAGGTATTTTAAAGTGGGACCCCTAATTGAAAAAGTCAGAAACAATTGTTTGAAGCATGAAAATGGGCAGACGTTCAGCGTGGACGAAATGATGATCCCCTATAAAGGGACCAAAGCTGGAAAGAGGCGGCAATATATGAAAGACAAACCTACCAAAAACCTATTAAAAATTACGCTCGGGCTGGCTCGTCTGGCATGGTCTACGATTTCGTACTGTATGGAGGTGAGAACATTTTTCGTTTCCACAAGTTCACTGAAAAGGAAACTACCATGGGAATTGGGGCACAGGTGGTACTGGCTTTGTGCAAAAGTATAAAAAAGAAACCAGCATTTGTATACTGTGATAATTTTTTCACCAGTTCCGAGTTGTTCTATGTTTTGAGAGAGGAATATGGCATATTTGGCTGTGGAACAATAAGGAGTAATAGGTTAAGAGGAGCAGGTAATATTTTGCCGACCGAACAAAATATGAATAAGAAACCTCGTGGTAGCTATGCGGAAGCTATCTGCAACAAAACTCGCCTAGCACTTTGACTGCCAGATTAAAACTGTACAGAACCCCGGTGCCACAAAATTGTCTATAGAGCCCGCTGGGTGAGTTCGTAGGGACACATATCGTGCATCTCAATACTGCACGCCAAGCGCCTACTCGGCGGGCGCACTTATTTCTATGCCGGCGACGCGCGCGGCGGGCGCAGGCAAGGCGCAGGGCTGTGCCGAACGACAAGATAATTTTCTTACTTTCATTGCCAGCCATTTTATGCTGAAAGCCAGCGTAAAGTAATAAAATAAATAGGTAGCTTTTATAAACGCGCAAGATCATTTGATCTTATGCCACGGCACAGGAAAAGTCTGTGTAAAGGTGGATTTCACGTTACACCGTGCTGTACCAGTTTTCGCTGAAGGATATCGGTGCATTAGATGTTGTCATTTCTTAAATATGTTGTTTTATTTTTTAAATACAATAGTCTGCCTTTTTGTTTTTTTCTTTCCCTATATTTTTCTATGAAAATCCCTTATAAGATTCGAATATGTAGCGTAGGTACACGCTTGGGTATGCATTAATTTTTCTTCCCTTTCTCACGATAAATAAACAGTTGACTATTTGTAGGGCTATTACCAATTGAGCGTCGGGGCAATAAATCATTTGTAGCAGCAGCGTTGTCTGGCATCCCTTACGCTCGCCATAAGCCGACGAGTGCGAGCGAGAGTCCGATAAAAGTTGCGGCCACACCAATGCTTAAAAAACGGTGTCGGTACGGAATCGCAATGAGAGAGAGAGAGATCCGGTGACGACGGTATGGGTTAGAAACGTCGCGTATGATCGGATCTCTCTCTCTCTCATTGCGATTCCGTACCGACACCATTTTTTAAGCATTGGTGTGGCCGCAACTGAAATGATTTATTGCTCCGACTCTCTCTCTATTTTTAATTTCCCTACAACAGTGAAAGGGATGGTGTTTCGTGGTAGGTATAACCATACAGGGGCATTACTATAGTGTAATAAAATACACATTCGAAATTCAGATCGCCCCGTCACTTTACGAGTAAAAGGGATAGCAATAGACGTTAGCAATATTATAAGATGACCGAGATAATAGGTTGCAGCACTTATTATAAACATTAAGGCGGAGTTGCCAGTCTATTCTATACCCAGCCAAACAAAACTATTTAGAAATGGCTATAAGCCTGTCCGTATATGCGAATGGTAATGTTGAACAGATAGGGAACATTTCCAATCATTCGGAACATTATTACCCAGGTGTACCTGTAACACATTCCCTTATAACCTGTGGTACAATAGTAATCTGGCGTATCGTTTGCATTGTTGCCAATTTAGCAACGTTGTAATTGTAACTAAATTTACCGTATTCGCCGATAAGTTTAAAAATTTCATCTAGCACATTTTTTAGTGATTTACTGTTTTTAAGTACAAATGGACGACCATTTGAAATACAACAAAAAGGAAAATTGACGATAAATTATATCGATAATCGGTAGATTGTTATGGTTTTTTTGAGTTGAGATGGGTTAAGTTATAATTGTCAAAACGCCACCTATATACCAATTTACCAACCTTTTGGCATCTGTTGGATTGACTTTTAGCAATATTTCAATTAAGGAGTTGGCTACACTGATCGTATGCGCATCAAACATACCCTTTAGACATACCCTTATAATCTGTGGCATTAAATCAAATTGATAGATAGCGACATTACTACATTAGCGAGTTTAGTCAAAGAGTAAGAGTTTAGTTTATCGACCAAGATGAGCGAAAGGTGTGTACTACTTTGAACTTGATTACCTACATGTGTTTATTAAACATATTTTATTTAAGGTGGATCGAAACACGATGTTGAAAGGTATTTATTAAATGATGGCCTCACAACTTCTCTGAGAGCACGTGGCGTCTTGTGTTACTGATACCAAGGTCGGATTATGTACAGAGGCAATGCATGTTGCATTATTGAGTATGGGACCTCTAGTACTATCCACTGAACCAGAGTGGGCCCATTAAATTACCTCTATTCATAATCCGGGGCTAGTTATGTAAGAGCGGTGACGCTTCTTATTTGTTGTGGTTGTAAAGCGAGTTGCAATTTGCAGATTTTTCTTTTGTCCTTCCACAAAATACATTCGATGTTTTTGCACACAGCTGGTTATCAAATTTAACCTAACCTACCTTTGGATCTTTGCTTTTAGTGTTGTGTTACACAATGTAATAGATGATGGGTGCACCATGGGCAGGTTTTAATTAAATACATACATGGTTAACATTATTTTCATTGATGGGGTAAACTAATGCTTACTAATACTAGGCCTGTGACCGTTGCATGTATATTGTATATGCACATTATGTGAATGATATTTTATTATTAGAAGTATAATTAGCTTTTTTTTTAGATATTTATGTGACAAACTTGGGGCGTGGCGTAAAGCTTTTATTTTACTTCCGGAGGCCCTGTGAGAAATACATAGTAATCAACACTGGTCAACACACATTTAAAAAAGGGTAAAGTTTAATTCTTTTTGTTCCAACTTTGAATATAAGTTGACCTTCTAAATTGATATTTATTAGATTGGCAATGCAATTCTAATTCCACTTCAGAGACCAAATAACTACCTTTTTCCTAGTAATAAAAGAGAGAGTGTGTTTAATTGAACTTGAAATTTGTTATTTAGTTGCTATATGTGAAATCCTATTATTGGTTTTAAGGTGACTGTGGGTAAGACCGTCTACAAGGCAAGTCCGTCTACACGTTATAACTTTTTAATTTTAAAGCGTTTCCCGCTTTAGCGTCCAGTCAATAAAGCAGTTTTTCGCGCTATTTCTCTCACTCTAAAACAGATGGCGCTGCGACAACTAACTTCAGAGCAATCCGCCTAAACAAGTCATAACATGTATGGAACTCGAAGTGATAGTGCGACGGTCTCTAGTAATAAAATAATTAAAAATAGTTAGTGACAAGATTTTGCACCAGAAAGTTACTACGTAAGTAATATAAGAACCGGCTATCTTTATTCTGTGTTTAAATTATCAGAAATTGGGTTAGTTTTGTAATTATACCTTCCATCATTTATCACATTAAAATTTCGTTAAGTTGGAAAGTCCGTCTACTTTGTACAAGGTAAGTCCGTCATATGCCGGACTTCCCTTGAATCAGAGGTTACCAACCGTTTTTACGACTTCAATATTATTACGATTACATAAGGTTACTATAGATTAATCCTTTCGACATTGCACATGATGTTTGTGTTTGTTAAGGGGCTTCCATGGGCAGGTGACCTTCGATTTGAAGCTCTAAACTTTCAGTTGTTGTTAAAACCTATTTGCATTAACACTGCTGTTTTAAACTAGCTGCCATCTAAAATTTACTTTTACAAGTAACTGATATCGAGATTTATGCTATAAAAGTTTGACATTTTCACTCCAAAAAAGTAGTTTTAGGGCCTTTTTTTCCGTATTTTTTTTTACTTTATAAAAAAAAACCTTCGTTTATTTATTAGATATATTAATGAAGAATATTTAGATGTAGTTTCCATATCAATTGACGCTAAGATGAAAAAGTTATCGTAGACTTTTGCACAAATGTAAAGTGCCAATATTATAATTATTACCGAAACCGAAAACTGAAGTATGTAAGTACTCTAGGCCTCGGTTGTTCTTAACTCACTGCCCATTCGTTGTACAAAATTTAAAATTACTACTACCTTCTATAAGTTTTTTTAATTACTTAACCTTTTTTGATCTCAGTTAATTAAAAACAATTATTAAAATACATTTTAAAATTACTATTGATTTTTTATTTGGGAAACCCGAAAAAAAATAAGTACTTATATTATAATTATTTGCCAAAAAAGGTTTACCACCCCATCTACGTATTATATGCCGGACTTGCCTTTGAATATGAAAAAACGTGTTTATTTCGAATCTAAGCCATATATTAACAAGTTTAAAATAGACTTTTCATTGTCTTGTTTAATTCTTTTTAAAGATTCGAATACGAACATATAAGCAGCCATAGTATGGCTGATATCATTACTAGACGGACTTACCTTAAACTACAAGGGAAGTCCGTCTACTCGCCGGATTTTAAAAAATACTATTGCGTTGCTTAATTTGTGGTTAAAATTCCCTGTCACTATAGCTTAACTATTACTTATGAAATTCTGCATCGTTTGCGATTACAAGCGTTAACGTAGGTGAATAATTAAAGCAGCTAGATCACTCCGAGTTAATAAAAAAATAAAGTATGCCGGTCTTACCCACAGTCACCTTATACTTTTTTTTACTATAGGTTGGTTTCCAAAAAAAAATATGAATAAATAAAGTGGGCTTTGGGGGATTTAGGCAAAATTGAATTGGTTTCAGCGAAACAATAGTTAAGAATAATGAAAAAATAGCTCAAAATCATGCTAGCATTCCTGATCAACCCCAAAACTATTTGAATATTTGATCTTATATTTACTTTATTATGTATATTTATTTCCTAATATCCAGCTTTGATTCATTTTAATGTATAAAATTCTTTACCAATATTTATAAGATAAAATTAAAAATGTTAATGTGAAAGTACTTTCTAGTTCTGGTCAACTTGGTAGTTGAATTGACTTGCTGTTTTTAAAATAAAAATATCATATGCTTGGATTATAGGAAACCGGATCCGCAGGAGGAGCCGCTTTTAGTGCGGGTCCTGGAGCCACCAGACACCCCCCGCCCTCTTCGGGCATCCCAGATCCGCCTGTACCGCCGGCTCCTTGCAGAGGAGGAGCTGATCCAGCGGCAGCTGTCCGACCCAGAAATAAGGGCCGCCCAGGAGCGATAGCGGGCGGAGAGTCGCCGCCGCGGACAACATTAAAAATAATAAAAATTGCGATTTTAAAAAAAAACTTATTTTTTTTTATCAATAAGTAATGGGTTTGCGTTTGACCTCAGTCTCAAATATTATACATACTATTTGTCCGCTTGTTATTCATTCCTAACTGGCCTATCTAGCCGCAATAGAAGGAACTGCCAGGTTACTGCCAGGGTGGACTTTTTACAAAACATGGATCAGTTACGAGTCTCTGGGGACAAAAGACCACGTTTTTATTTAGACGAGACTTGGGTGAATCAAAATCGTTCACGTAAACGAATGTGGTTGGACAGTGAAGATAATTATGGGTTTAAAACCCCAGTTGGAAAAGGTGCCAGGCTAATTATTTGTCACAGTGGCTCAGCCAAAACAGTATTTGTTCCAGAGGCAAAATTAATATTCAGAGCCGTTAAATCGGCGAATGCTGATAACCATTCGGAAATGAACGCAGAGGTTTATATGAAGTGGTTTGAACCATTTTTAATATCATTAGAAGAACCATCACTAATAATTATAGATAGGTAATGCTAGTTATCACACTAAGGTATTAAATCCGATTCCTAATACAAATTGGTTAACAAAAGATAAAGGGTGGCCGACTAAAAATAACATACCATACCTGCCAACGGATATAATAGAGAAATTATTAATGAGAGTAAAAGGAAGTCATCCAAAAAATATATACGCAGTGGACCAACTTGCAAATGAACACGGTCACGAAGTAATTCAGCTTCCACCTTATCACTGTCAGTATAACCCGATTGATATGGGCTCAAGTTAAAGGAGAAGTTGCGACGAAAAATACCACGTTTAAAATGGCAGATGTTGAGAAATTGTTAAATGAAGCGATCGATCATGTTACAATCGACGACTGGGTCAAATGTGTTCGCCACGCTGAAAATCTCCAGAGCGAGGACCTAAAGCACTTTTTACTGACACCAACCGTCGATAATGACACTGAAGACGAAGAAGAATAGTATTACTAGTAATAGTCATATTTAGTAATATTAGTACTAGTATTTTCCTTGTTTAGTTATTTATTTTGTTATACCTCCTTATTATTTTAATGTAATACGTTATGTCAATTGTTACGGACGGCGGACCACTTAGCTATAAGAACATGATTTGTGGATGTTAGGCTTAAGAAATGTATCGTAAATAAAGATTGCTTAGGTTTAATTTGATCATGTAGGCTAAGAAATAGAAGTTAATAGATGTTTTACCTCGTTGTTTTGATTCGGACATAGAATAAGTTAGTAAATAAGTGGATAAGAACATGTAAACAATAAGATTAAGAGAGCACCCGAACGAACGGCCGCACGACCGTCGAGCACGGAGCCAAGAACCAATGTAAACATTGGCGCGACGTGCGGCGAGTTTTGTTCGGACTCTATATTTATAGGTCGAGGTGGGGAGAGAAGGTCGAGGTGGGGTGAGTGGCTAAACTATAAATAGTTTGCGACGCAATTTGATGCCACACCTGACCCCTCAGGCGCCCCAAGCATATCCTTCTAGATCCTACAGATCCCATCCAGCTTGCCGTGGAAGAAGGCCGGCTTGTTGCCAGGAAGCATCGCCGCCAACGACGTCGTGGCCGTCCCCCAAGATCGGGACCCCCTCCTCAATTGTTCAACATGAGGGATCGTAGTCCCATTCCATCCCAACTCGACGGAACTATTCAAGCCACTGACGGCATCCAAGGCAACCAACTTCTTCCCGACGGAGACGACTCCTCGAGTGCGGTCACCACCGCACCTTAGCACATAAGGTTCAGCGCTCCTCTATGACGAGGTAGCGCTACCCAAGCCACAGTGAAGTAGTCACGGTGTAATCACCAACTACGCAAGCCAATTATAAAAAAAAAAAAAATTGATGCCACACCGACAGCGTAGCGTGCGGAGCGGACGTCCTCACTGTCCGCTCCGCGCTGCTCCGACGCTCTTCCTTCTCGCTCGCACAGTACGCTGTGCTCGCCGCACTAGCTGCGCTCCGTTACGTCTGTGTGGACAGACCCCGTGGTTAGTCCTCGCGTTGGGCGTAACACTTTCGTTGACCTTGGTCAACGCGTTTCCGGAACAGACGTCAATCCCGGGCTTGTTTCGAAAATCCACGCTCGTAGTGGTCGTACGAGGGATACCTAATGGTGCCAACGAATCGTACGGGGCGAACCACAGACGCCCGTTTTCCCCCTTCTGGGGAAAACAATCTGTGACGGGGTTGGGATCATCGGCCCTTGCCTATCGCATAGTCGACCCCAACTGTCTCCCTCCCACCCTACCCTTTCCTACAGTCCTATTCCTCTTGTTGTATTTGGCGTCGACCGGCCCCGGGGTCGCCGGCGTCTTGCAACTCGAGGCTGCTAGGGGAAGTAGGCACTCACCCCCGGGCAATAAGATTACCGAGGCCCATAGTAGGGCTCACGTAGGCCACTCATCTCCCCGCTCATCCCGGCGGGGAGGCATTAGCTAGCCACAATACACGACCGCGATCGACCACATCCGCGGGCACTCACGCCGCCATGTCGCAGACCGGCAGCGAACCCTCCTTCGGCGCCGTAATGTCTTTTTTGACAAAACGGTACCCGGAGGCCGCTGCCGAGCTGACGCGCATAGCGGAAAGGGCAAGGGCGGAGGTCCAGGC
Organism: Acleris sparsana; assembly: GCA_923062465.1. Lineage (NCBI taxonomy): Eukaryota > Metazoa > Arthropoda > Insecta > Lepidoptera > Tortricidae > Acleris > Acleris sparsana. The sequence goes on along the minus strand of OV281311.1, from coordinate 4,891,107 downwards.
CAACGCCCGCGCCAGGCAGCATAGGTCTCGGGATAGATCCCGCTCGCCTCGCGACACTTCGTCGCAGCCCGCCCCCTTCTCGCGAGCGCCTTCTGCGCTCGACTCGCCTCTATCCCCGGTCGCGCCGGTGGTATCCCCGCCGGCTCGCAGCGAGTCCGCTCCGACGTCTCGCTCCAGCTCTCCGGCTTCCTCTGCGCCCTTCTCGTCGCCGGTCTCCGAGCACGGAGATTTGTCCATGGACTACGAGTCCCTGGACCCTGCCGTCGCTCGGGCCAATGACGATGAGGGCTTCACGATCGTTGCCCGTAAGCGCAAAACGCGCAGTCAGGATGCGGCTGCGCCTGCGGGTATCCCGTCGTCGCCGCCGCCTAAGCAGGCTCGTGCGGTCGGTGGTTCCCACCACCAACCGGCGTCCTCTCCGCCGTCTCCGTCGCCTCAGGCTTCTCAGCCTAATATTCCTCGGCGGCTCCGCCCGCCCCCGATCGTCATCCAGGACAAGAAGGCGTGGTCTCAGGTCTCCGGCGTTCTACGCGAGAGGCGTATCAACTTCCTCTCTGCGGTGAACACCGACAAGGGCATCTCGGTGTTGACGCAGTCCGCGGGCGATCACCGTGCCCTTACAGCCCAGCTCGTCCACCTCAAGGTTGCGTACCACACGTACGCACTTGAGGAAGAGCGACGACTAAGGGTCGTCATTCGTGGTCTCCCGAAGGAGCTTGATTCAAAGCTCATTCAGGACGACCTGGTCATACAGGGTTTCCCTGTTCACGAGGTACATCGCATGTACCGTGCTCGCACCAAGGAACCTTACGACTTGGTGCTCGTTGTCCTCGATTCTTCCCCTGAAGGGAAGAAAATTTTCAACATCAGGCAGATCTGCCAGATGTCCGGTATCAGAGTTGAGGCGCCCAGAAAGCGCGACTCTCCTGGGCAGTGTCATCGCTGCCAACTCTATGGTCATGCCGCTCGTTTTTGCCATGCCAAGCCCCGATGTGTCAAGTGCACCGGGAACCATGGCACCTCAGATTGCAACCGCAGACCGGGCATGCCCGACCCGCCTAGCTGCGTTCTGTGTGGAGCGGTGGGTCACACCGCGAATTATCGTGGCTGCCCCAGGGCTCCTCGCAGAGAGCGCAAGGCGGGCCCGAGCCGCCCGGCTCCTGCGGCGCGTCATCCCGCCCCCGTGTCCCGGGGGCGTCCAGTGCCTTCAGCGCAACATTTCCCCGCTCTGGGGTCCCAGGGCCCGGCTCCGGCGGCTGCACCTAGCAACGCCTGGGCCAGACCTCTGGTGCACAAGCCCGCACCAGTGACGCCTCGAGAGCGCCCACAAGCGCAACCGAGCTCGTCACCTTCCCGCACTACTCCCGCCTTTTCGGACTTCGCGTCGGACTTCGCGGTGGTCTGTGATTTCGCCAAGGCCTTCGACCTTGACGAAATCTCCCAGCTCGCCGGGAAGCTTCGATCTGCGAGGGACGCAAAGGAGTGCCTCTTCGCAGCTTTTGAGCACCGCAGTCTCTTTGACGCTCTCCGCGTCTACACCTCTAGGAAATAGTTCTGAATCTAATGGATAATATCCATTATCTCATTAATAATTTCTCTGAGAAATTATTAATGAGAGTAAAAGGAAGTCATCCAAAAAAAATATACGCAGTGGACCAACTTGCAAATGAACACGGTCACGAAGTAATTCAGCTTCCACCTTATCACTGTCAGTATAACCCGATTGATATGGGCTCAAGTTAAAGGAGAAGTTGCGACGAAAAATACCACGTTTAAAATGGCAGATATTGAGAAATTGTTAAATGAAGCGATCGATCATGTTACAATCGACGACTGGGTCAAATGTGTTCGCCACGCTGAAAATCTGCAGAGCGAAGACCTAGATAAAGCACTTTTTACTGACACCAACCGTCGATAATGACACTGAAGACGAAGAAGAATAGTATTACTAGTAATAGTCATATTTAGTAATATTAGTACTAGTATTTTCCTTGTTTAGCAATAGTTCAATATACCTATTTATATTTCGATAGTATATAAAACGAGTGTAGCCTATAATTAATCCGTTCCCATATTTTCCCAGTGGCAATTATTCACAATATTTTGTTTTTCACGGCTATTTCTTCATAAAATATTTTTTTTCCATTCCCCAAAATTTTCTATTTTTTTTAAATCCCAATGGTGAACATAAACAAAAGCTTTTTTTCAGATAATTAATTTTCCTTTTTCACATGTTTGTAGTCTCCTATAACATCGATATTAAAAAAAAACCTTGTCGTCACCCTTGTATTACAAATTAGTGACGTTCACGCCTAAACTAAGTAGATAAAAAACTTTCTGATGCCTTGTAACTTTTAAATAAACTCTGCCACGAAGACAAGGTTCTTGGTAAGTTGCTGCCAGGTGTCCAGTCTGTAAGTAATCTCGGAGGAATAATATTAACATCCTGTCCTTTTTCAGAAGGTATTTAAACCTATCTATACCACCAATGTCTCTTCGGATCGGACCTCGACACAGGCAGAATCATTATAATATTTATCATAATTAATACGGCAATCATTCTCAAAACTTGAATTGAACCTACTTATTCAGCACTTCTGATTAAATGAAGAGGTTTGTATACGAGAAATTTACAATGACAATTGACATTGGCATTACTGATTGTTTTAATACGCATATGATATATTTTATCATATTTGTGAAATAAAATAAATTATAGAGTTTAAAGAAGATAATACGGCAGGACCAAGTACAATTACGAATCAACCAACAGCTTTAAGTTTTATTGAAAGTAGCCACGGCGGAAAGATTTTAGTGAAGTCAGGTCGAAGGCACTATTTAAAACGGGTGAATAAAGATTCTGGTACTTCTGTGTGGACCTGTCATAAGAAGTTATGTAGTGGGTCAACCGTCTTGGACGCCGATGAAAGCCGCATCACGAGGGCGACGGACCACAGCTGTGTTCCAGATTTTCAAAGCATAGAGATTGAAAAAAGCATTATTAGCCTGAAAAAAAGAGCCCGTATTGATTACAGGCCTATACCGCTTTTATACAAACAAGAGATGAATAAGTTCTTGAGTGATGAATACGTACATAAGCTGCCAACGTTTTACAACAAAAAATACGCTATATAGTAGAGATGGGCGTTACAAACCATAAACAGTTTCCGAAACTATGTATTGGTACAATAACTAAAAACTGGTATTCGGTTTTGTATAACTATTTATTTTCCGAAACTATGTATTTGCTCTGCTCTGTGGTACGGAGATAACCGACGCAACTCGTTGTTCGTAGAAAGCGGTATTAGCGGTAATAACCGATCGCACCCGATGGCGACCGAACGACCGACGACGCCATGCGCCAATGTACATTGTACATACGAGTGCGATAGAGATGGCGCGATTAAAGATGGCGCGAGTTTTGAGTACGTTTCTTGGTATGATCACAGATTTGAATTTGACACCTATTGAAATAGAAATAAATGCAATTGTTGTCAAGCCGTAATTAGGTCAAATTTTAGTCCAAGGTCAATAGTTCGTGAATAGTTCAATCGGTGCAGGTGTAAGGTGTTTTGTAATCTAATTTATTTAGTTTCGTTTTTACTGTCGCCGTGCGTGTATGGTAGTGCTATAGTATACTGCAATTATACCTTCTTTAAAGTGTATTTGTATCAATTATTAAGTACGTACGTGTAAATATATATATTTCATTGCAGATAGAACTGTAAATATTAGGTAACATTTATGGACAAAAATGACTCGTGTAAATAGTAGTGTGTTGTGGGAGGTGTTTGAAAAAATCAATGTTGCGCTTAAAAAAGCCAAATGTAAAATATGTGGGGACTTGTATAGTTATAAGGCTTCAACGGGAAATTTGAAAGCCCATTTAAGAAAAAAACACATCGATGCCTATCGACGGGTCCGTGACTGCTCAGCGGCAAAATACTGAAACTCTGGAAGGCGAAGCGTCAGTAAATCCATCACCTGCCGTGGCATCAAGTTCATCAGTAGGTGCAACAGTAACGGGGAATAATGAATCTGACCCACCGACGGCGTCGGCGCCGTCCTCGTCAACTTCGGCAGTACCACCTGTGACAACTACCATTACGCCGTCAATTTTTAGAAGTCAACAGCAGTCAATAGAAAGGTACAGTACAGCAAAAAAAATATCCAAAGAGCTAAAACAGAAAATAGATAATGACCTGCTTAGCCTCTTTATTTACGGTTATCAGCCATTTTCTCTGGTGGAAGAAGAGTCATTTAAAAAATTTGCCAGTTGGATACCCGGCTATAAGCTGCCCACCAGAAAGACAATATCCAACATTTTGATTCCAGCTTTATTTGACAAAACTATAGCAGCGATCAAAAACATAATGTCAAGCTGTGAGGTAAAAAACGTGTGTCTGACGGCAGATCTGTGGACATCAAGAGCAAATGTCTCTTATTTGGCGATAACGGGTCACTATATCACAAACAACATTACCATTGAATCCGTTTAATTGTACTGTGGTAGTTTCGATGAATCGCATACCAGCGAAAACATTCAGTCGGCGATGGCTGAAATGGCGACTGAATGGGGTTTAACGGACAAAATAAATTTTGTCGTTACGGATAATGCGGCCAATATTACAAAAGCAGTCCGTGACATGGGCTGGAAGCATTACGGGTGCTATGCTCACACACTAAATTTAATCATGCAAGCCACAATAAAAAGTCTAGCACACCTAACAGAAAAAATAAAAAAAATTGTACGTCACTTCAAAACAAGTTCAACAGCACAAAATAAACTGTTAAAGGCGCAAACAGCAGATGATCCTAATTGTATCCCAAAAAGGCTCAAGCAAGAAGTTCCGACACGCTGGAATTCGGCGTACTTCATGATCCAAAGGTTTGTGGAACTAGAGCAGCCAATAAGAGCAACGATGGCGATACTGCGACAGGACTTGCCCATCGTGACTAATGAAGAGTGGTTGTTTTGTGCGGAGCTAGTCAAAATATTAAAACCATTCGAAGAAGCCACTAAATCTATGAGTGGTCAAACGTACATGACTTCAAGCTCCGTCATTGTTATCACACGGTGCCTTGTGTCAAGCTGTGACCAGTTGTTAGCTGAAAATTTCTCGGAACCATCTAAAAACATAATTTTTCAGTTGCGAACTGGATTAATTACGAAATTTGCGAATGTGGAACGGAGTGGCACGTTCTCTGTGTGCACTTTCTTGGACCCAAGATACAAAATGGCAGTGTTTGCCGACTCAAATGAGGCCAGAAACACCCGGAAACGGGTTCAAGACATGTTGGTGGATGAAATAGCAAAAGAAACGTCCGATCCACAACCCTGCGCCGGCACCTCAAATAAGGTTGACAAGTTTTCGCCATGGTCTGTGTTGCAGGATATTATGAGCCAACAACAAAGTGTTGGTACGCCTCTATCCAAGGCAATAAAAGAGATAGACACATATCTAAATGACGACTTGTTACCCGCATTCAACAGTAGCGGAGACTGGAACTGCCCGCTAGAATGGTGGCGGAACCATAAATTTACGTATCCCCACCTAACAAAATTATTGAAAAGATATGGGAATATAATGGCAACTTCCGTACCGTGCGAAAGGATTTTCAGCAAGACGGGGCTGATTGTTAGTGATCGCCGCTCAAGACTAACAAGTGATAAGGTGGAACAACTGACATTTTTAAATGTTAATTTAAAATTTTTGTAAATATTTTAAAATACAAAACTATAGATATCTATTAAAAAGTATAAAAACAAAAAAATATATAAAAAAGTGTTGTAAATACCTGAAAATACAAAAAAAAAAATACAAAAAAGGAGAAAAAAAAAAAAGAGTCTAAAAACTTGCTGTAAATACCAACTAAAATATAACAAAAAAAGTGTTGTAAATAGTACCTAATATAAATAGTGTAAATAACAAAATGTATATATTATCAAATGAACTTTTAAATACGCCTGCACTTGATCAACTATTTTTTTAGATTAAAACATATAAAAACTAATTTTGCAGCCAGTCCTAAGCCTGGATAAAGTATGAAGGAAAGTTCTATTCATAATAATTAGACGTAGTCATAAACTATGTACTGTCTAAATAACGATACCGAGCAGATACCCAAACCATGTGAGCAATACAACTTGAATAGGTACCCAATACATAGTTTTTTTAATAAATAGTTTCAAAACCCGTTATCGCGAACCAATAACTAGTTACGTTTCGTTATTGCCAAAACACGTACCGACCCATCTCTACTATATAGAGCTCGTCACGAAAGAGCATCAATATCGTGTTGCAATAATATTCAGATCCCTGAAACTTTAGCTGAGGCTTTGTATTAATGACGTTGACATGTTGATTTTTGTAACTGCGCAAGCAAAGGAATGGCTAAAAAACTGTAAAAAATTATTTCTCAGATGGGACTTTCAACGTGGTACCAAAACCCTTCACACAACTATACACACGGATATAGGTTCGACCCCAGAATTAACAAAGGTAGTCCCGTGCATTTTTGCATTGCTCCCAAACAAGTGCACGAAAACTTATGTGAGATTGTTTACATCCATAAAAGAACAGATCCCAAACTTTCAGCCGAAACAGATCAAATTAGATTTCGAAACTGCTGTGATCAACGCAGTAAAGACCGTATATCCATCTGCAAAGATCAGTGGATGTTTCTTCCATTATTCGCAGGCTGTATACATAAAAGGAGAAGCGTTGAATATTCTGGAAACTCCTGGCGGATATAATTATTTAGCCAGATGTGTTGCTCTCGCCCACTTGCCGTCACTCAAAATCCATGAGGGCTGGTTCGCTGTTATGTCGGAGGCACCGAACGTCCTAAATATTGACAAATTTAATAGCTACATGGCCACGCAGTGGATAAATGTAAAAATGATTGAATTCATGTCTTGTTTTGGCCAAAGGCATCGGACCAATAATGTCACAGAAAGCTGGCATAAAAAAATAATAATTTTGGTTTTCTTAATTTGTCACTGGTATTTGAACTCATGTACATGTTTACCAGTGGCTTCACGTATGAACAGGTGCAAAGAGAAACTTGTCGGGAAGACAGAGATAAAGTATTGTCTCATAAGACAATTGTAGGGAAGCCAAATGTGTTTACGAAATTGAACATGATGAAGAGCAGGAACAAATTGGGGGTCCAGGAAAAATAGTGCAAATACATGAGTCAAAATTTGGGAAACGTAAATATAATAGAGGAAGGCAAGTGGAAGGCCATTGGGTACTCGGGATGATTGAAGATGGGAGTGATGATTTAAGAATCGAAGTGTGTCCCGAAAATGATAGATCGGCTGATGTCTTGGTGCCACTTATAAAAAAACATGTTCGGGAAGGATCAACAATCCACACTGATTATTGGAGAGCTTACGATTGCCTTCCCGAGCATGGGTATATACACCGGAAGGTAAATCATAGTGACCCGGAGAATAGTTTTGTGGCACCAGACGGGACACATACTCAACGAATTGAAAGACATTGGCGGGGATTGAAACGGGCCTTCCATTAAGATAACTATAAAGGAAATTTTACCCACTCGCTCATTGAGTTTTCCTGGAGAAGACGAGTAAACATAAATAAATTGGACCCATTTGAGTTGTTGAAATGCATACAATATGTATCATCATCATTATCATCAGCCCGGGGGCGTCCACTGCTGGACAAAGGCCTCCCCCAAAGAGCGCCACAAGTCACGGTCTTGAGCCGCTTGCATCCAGCGGCTCCCCGCGATCCTAACAATATGTATTGTTAGTTGCATCAGCAGCGTCCCCTACTTACACACCTCCGGCCAGCTCAGACTACGTCACCGAGCCTATTTAAGGCGTCGCCCAGTGTGCCCGGACGCCCATTCCCATTCTCGGCGTCGCGCACCCTATTCGATCCCTCTCGTTCGCTATTTCTATTTTATAAGATCATTATTAAATTTAGTCATTTTGTATTCTTTATTTTTATTTTTATTTAAATTGTAAAATCAGAAGTGGGATAGTGCCCTCGTATTCCCACATTTTTTTTTTTTTTTTGTTGTTTTTATTGTTCAATTAAATTAAAATGCCCAACAGTCATAGAAAACAACGTAAACGCGATCGTACGCCACCGCCGCCCGACCTAACTCAACTCAGTGTTACGTTAGACGCAATACTTAATAGGGTCACGGCTTTGGAGCGATCAGTTTCAGAACCACGATCAAACGTGGAAAACCAGCCGTGCTCTACCATCACCGGCACTAACAGCCCGTCCATGCCCGAGCCTCAAGGAGCGGCGATGCGTGTGGCCAGCCCTCTCGGCATCTCTACGTCCGTGCCGACGCCGCCGGCGCTCTCGCTGTCGCCTTCGCCTTCAACGTCGGCTGCAGGGGACGTTACGGAGCGTCTCATCGATGCGCTAAGGAGCATAAACCCGGTGAGATCGAATCATTATTACGTTTCTGACTTTGACCCTAATGTTCATGACGTCAATGCATGGTGTGAAGAAGTTGACCGTGCTAAATTACAAAATAGATGGGATGACAAAGAATGTCTAGCCCGTATTGGTTTGTGTTTAAGGGGTGAATCTCGCTCTTGGTTACGTGATTGGACTGAGACGGATCGTACTTGGACTACATTTAAATTTGAGCTAAAGTCACTTTGTCCACGACGTGTCGATATCGCTAATATCTTGTTTGACGTCATGTGCACAGAGTCTGATAAATTTTCCACATATGCGGAATACGCGCGCAAATCCTTGTTGCGATTGCGTATCATTAAAGGATTAAATAGTGACCTATTGTGTGCTATAATTGTACGTGGTATTAAGGACCCTCAGATTCGCGCTGCGGCTATGAATTCAAAATTAACACCCGAAAGCATAGTGGAATTTTTATCAAATTATGTTATGCCGAATAAACCCTGTGCAAATTTGAGCAAAACCAGTATTGATTATTCAAACCAACATGCTAACTCAAACGATAATGGCAGTATTAAAAAACGTAGCGCTACCGTCTTTGATAACAAAAATGTGAAGTGTTTTACGTGCGGCGCTTTCGGTCATATCAGTAGAAGCAACGCGTGTCCTAAACGTTCAAAAGCCAATAGTTCGAATTCTAAAGTCGCAAGCGATAGTCAGAGTCGTAATGCAAATTCTAATTTAACCGACATAAAGCACCCTATTAAGTGCAACTTTTGTAAAAAAAGCGGACATACGGAGGATAAGTGTTTTGCTAAAGAGCGATCGGAATCACGCAATAAAACTCACGTAAATTTTTGTCGCGAGATAAAGGGTGACACAGCTAGCCGTGACGTGACACCCGCAGTGCTGTGTGGTGTGCCTACGGACGTCTTAATTGACAGTGGCTCATCTGTATCCCTCATATCTAAAGATCTTCTCAAACATTTTTCTTGCCGTCTGAACCCTAATGCTCAAATGTTGCGCGGTATTGGTGGTCACGAAATAAGATCAGATAGTTACACCACTTTGCCTATTGAGTTCGATAATTTGGCTTTGGAAGTAGACTTTCATATAGTACCCGGTGGTTGTTTGAGTACGCCTGTGATAATAGGTACCGATGTTTTAAATCGCAATGGTATCGCATATATTCGTACCGGTGATTCCCAAAGCATTATCTGCCACGACTATGCGTGTGTAAACAATATTGGGGTATCGGGTTCACTGTCTAGTTACGATGAAATTAATACACCTTTGCAAGGTGATGATAAACAACGACTGAATAAAGTATTAAAAAAATATTCAAAACATTTTCTTAGCGGTACTGCCGCAAGTACCGTAGGTACTGGTGAAATGAAAATTCGGTTAACAACCGAGAATCCTGTTAGTTATCGCCCTTACAAGTTGTCTTACGACGAAAAGTTGTGTGTGCGCGCTATAGTTAACGATCTTAAGGAGAAAGGCATAATACGCAATTCGGAATCTTCTTATGCAAGCCCAATTCTTCTAGTGAAGAAAAAGGACGGCTCCAATAGAATGGTCATTGATTACCGCGGTTTAAACAGTATTACAGTAAAAGAACGGTATCCGTTGCCGCTCATAGAGGACCACATAGATAGGTTAGGCAACTGTAAATACTTTACAGCATTAGATATGTTAACCGGTTTTCATCAAATAAAAATGTGAACTCTATTGAAAAGACTGCTTTCGTGACACCAGAGGGTCACTTTGAATATCTCAAAATGCCCTTTGGACTAGCGAATGCACCTATAGTGTATCAACGTATAATTTCAGAAACTCTTAAACCTTTTATCGAATCAGGAAAAGTGCTTGTTTATATAGATGACGTTTTGTTATTAAGCGATACAATCGAAGAGGGACTAACTTTGCTCGATTCGGTATTAAAAACATTATCACAATCCGGATTTTCAATAAATCTGCGGAAATGTTTTTTTCTGACAAGAGAGGTAGAGTACCTAGGAAGAATAATTAGCAATGGTCAGGTTAGACCGAGCGCTCGTAAAATAGAAGCTTTAACTAAGTCACTGATCCCAAAAACAGTCAAACAAGTGCGTCAATTACTAGGCCTTGCCGGATATTTTAGACGATATATTCCGCAATATGCCACCTTAACAGCCCCTATTGCGATATTAACTCGTAAAAACGTTAAGTTTGTTTGGGGTATAGAACAGGAAAAAGCAAGACAGGACATAATATCACATTTGACTAGTGAACCCGTCCTGGCTATATTCGATCACGAATTAGAAACCGAAGTCCATTCCGATGCTAGTTCACGAGGGTACGGCGCAGTCCTTATACAAAAACATCGCGACGGACGTAAACATGCGGTTGCCTACTTCAGCAAAGTAACTGCTGGTGCTGAACCCAGGTACCACTCATATGAGTTGGAAACTCTCGCGGTCGTCAAAGCCTTGCAGCATTTTCGGCATTATTTAATTGGCAAAAGTTTTAAAATCGTGACGGACTGTAATGCTTTAAAAATGACTCAAAATAAAAAGGATCTCCTTCCTAGAGTGGCGCGCTGGTGGATGTACCTCCAGGATTTCGATTTTACGCTTGAATATCGTAAGGGTGTACTGCTACCCCATGCTGACTATCTTAGTCGTAATCCCGTTAATATGTGTACCGTGTCTAAACCTCAAAATTGGGCTAAGGTCGCGCAATCAGCGGACGAAGAGACTTTAGACTTAATAGATAAGCTACAAAACGGACAATTGGAAACCTCTAGATATGTGAAACGGAATGATCTATTGTATTATAAGTACGATCCGGTCGGTGAGCAAACGCGATACTTATGCTATGTACCTAAAGCCTACCGCCTTAGCATATTGCGAGCATTTCATGACGAACATGAACATATAGGTGTTGAAAAGACGTGTGATTTGATACTCAAACACTTTTGGTTCCCGGGTATACGTAAATTTGTAAAAAAATACATTTCTCATTGCGTTGTCTGCATAACGCATAAAAAGATACCTCGTGCCCCTTTGCAGCCTATCGTTTCATGGCAAAAACCCTCTTCTCCATTTGATACTATTCATGCCGATGTGCTTGGCCCTTTACCCGAATCGCACGGTTATAAGTACGTGCTTCTCATAATTGACGCATTCACAAAGTATTGCCTACTCTACCCACTTTATAAACAAGAAAGTGCCGAGTTAAAACGCGTGTTTACTAACGCTATCTCTCTCTTTGGTTCTCCCCGTTTGTTAGTATGCGACAGAGGTCGGATGTTTGTAAGCACCGAATTCACGAGTTGGGTCGCCGGGTTGGGTATCAACTTGCATTTAATTACCCCAGAAATGCATCAGTCGAATGGTCAAGTCGAGCGATACTGTCGTACCGTTCTTAACATGATACGCGTAGAGACGAATTACAAGAGTGAATCTTGGTCAGATGTACTCTGGAAGTTACAGTTAGTACTAAATATAACAAAGCAAAAAACAACTCAATGTTCAGCACTCAATCTTCTTATTGGTACAGAGTCTACCACCCCAGTTATACAATCCCTTGTTAAAGACATAACTATACAGGGTGATAATCCTAATCGCCAAGCGTGGCGCGAGTTACAAAGGCAGCGTTCTAAAACGTTCCTAGTAAAAAATCAGTCTACTCAAGATGCGCGTGTAAATAAAAATCGTTCAGCACCGAAGACATTTGCAGTGGATGACTTGGCTTATGTAATAAAAAGGTCACAATCAATGGGCAAGCTAGACAGCGGCATGCGAGGACCCTATCGTATCATTAAAGTACTGCCAAATGGTCGTTATGAACTCCAGTTGGTAGCGGGCTCTTATGGCAAAACTACTCAGGCTGCCGCTGAGTATATAGTTCCATGGCGTGGTGAATGGACACCCGAGTGTTGTGCCGCATTCTTCGAATGTAAGTTATAAGTGCATAAAAAAAATGAATTCATTTCTTTCAGAGGTGCATTTTGCCTCTTTGTTGACACCTAACATCATTCTTAGAGTTACCTTTGTAGTTATGCTAACCAGGCTTAGAATTGTTATGAGTTTTAAAATTTATGGGATAATAACACACTCATGGCACTTATTACCGCTACTTGGTAAATGTCGAGTGTAGGCACTTGGGCAGTCAACGCGGCCAACTGTGAAATATGAACAGTTAACTAATCAAATAACCCTTCTATGAACCTATTGAATTGAGCTATTCATTTGTTTCGTTAAGTATCGTTTAGTTCACACAAGGTTAACGTTTCCAAGAACTTTGTTTAATCTTTGTGTACAAGTGGCTTTTGAAGTATGGAATGAAATACCGTCAGTACTTATATAAATCTTGAGGGAATAATTACAACTGAGATAACGAGTTCTTACTGTATCTGTGCGTTAGCCTGCGCCTTTAGTTTTGTTCCTACCCATTGGTAACAGTCGTGACCCAGAAAGTACCCGTGTGACTTAGTATGGCATTCGGGGCGTGACTGGCAAAGTACTGTGTAAAGCCTGGCTTTCAGTTTTGTTCCTACCTATGGGTATCAGTCGTGACCCAGAAAGTACCCATGTGACTTAGTATGGCATATGGGGCGTGACTGGCAAAGTACTGTGTAAAGCCTGAGGATAAACTGTGGCACGTATACCATGTAAGCCCGAATGCGGAGGCATAGGGTTTTGGTTGGTGTTATGGGAAGTGAGCTTAATGAGATTTTCAGTTTTTGTGGCGTATGGTTACGTTTAGTGAGTGAGAGGTCGTTGTCAGGTTGTATTATTATCTTATCTTATCAACATTAACAATTCTAGTCTGATTAGCATTTGATCGAGCCAATAATTCAATAAAATAAAAATAAAAAATAGTCTCCTGCTGTCATATCTGATATTCAGATGTTTATTCTTGGTTTCTGATGCGTAGGTTACGATGACGAGGAGAATGAAGTAGACCCACAGCCGAGCACCTCGTCGGCAACACCCAGAAATGACCTGGAGGCAGCTCCCGCTGAAGAAGCTTCAGTGGCTGCAGAAGCCTGCGAGGACGCTGGCTCGTCAGGAGAGGCCGTGTTAGTTGCATCAGCAGCGTCCCCTACTTACACACCTCCGGCCAGCTCAGACTACGTCACCGAGCCTATTTAAGGCGTCGCCCAGTGTGCCCGGACGCCCATTCCCATTCTCGGCGTCGCGCACCCTATTCGATCCCTCTCGTTCGCTATTTCTATTTTATAAGATCATTATTAAATTTAGTCATTTTGTATTCTTTATTTTTATTTTTATTTAAATTGTAAAAATAGTGTAATAAAATACACATTCGAAATTCAGATCGCCCCGTCACTTTACGAGTAAAAGGGATAGCAATAGACGTTAGCAATATTATAAGATGACCGAGGTTGCAGCACTTATTATAAACATTAAGGCGGAGTTGCCAGTCTATTCTATACCCAGCCAAACAAAACTATTTAGAAATGGCTATAAGCCTGTCCGTATATGCGAATGGTAATGTTGAACAGATGGGGAACATTTCCAATCATTCGGAACATTATTACCCAGGTGTACCTATAACACATTCCCTTATAACCTGTGGTACAATAGTAATCTGGCGTATCGTTTGCATTGTTGCCAATTTAGCAACGTTGTAACTAAATTTACCGTATTCGCCGATAAGTTTAAAAATTTCATTTAGCATCTAGCACATTTTTTAGTGATTCACTGTTTTTAAGTACAAATGGACGACCATTTGAAATACAACAAAAAGGAAAATTGACGATAAATTATATCGATAATCGGTAGATTGTTATGGTTTTTTTGAGTTGAGATGGGTTGTTATAATTGTCAAAACGCCACCTATATACCAATTTACCAACCTTTTGGCATCTGTTGGATTAACTTTTAGCAATATTTCAATTAAGGAGTTGGCTACACTGATCGTATGCGCATCAAACATACCCTTTAGACATACCCTTATAATCTGTGGCATTATCAAATTGATAGATAGCGACATTACTACATTAGCGAGTTTAGTCAAAGAGTAAGAGTTTAGTTTATCGACCAAGATGAGCGAAAGGTGTGTACTACTTTGAACTTGATTACCTACATGTGTTTATTAAACATATTTTATTTAAGGTGGATCGAAACACGATGTTGAAAGGTATTTATTAAATGATGGCCTCACAACTTCTCTGAGAGCACGTGGCGTCTTGTGTTACTGATACCAAGGTCGGATTATGTACAGAGGCAATGCATGTTGCATTATTGAGTATGGGACCTCTAGTACTATCCACTGAACCATAGTGGGCCCATTAAATTACCTCTTTTCATTATCCGGGGCTAGCTATGTAAGAGCGGTGACGCTTCTTATTTGTTGTGGTTGTAAAGCGAGTTGCAATTTGCAGATTTTTCTTTTGTCCTTCCACAAAATACATTCGATGTTTTTGCACACAGCTGGTTATCAAATTTAACCTAACCTACCTTTGGATCTTTGCTTTTAGTGTTGTGTTACACAATGTAATAGATGATGGGTGCACCATGGGCAGGTTTTAATTAAATACATACATGGTTAACATTATTTTCATTGATGGGGTAAACTAATGCTTACTAATACTAGGCCTGTGACCGTTGCATGTATATTGTATATGCACATTATGTGAATGATATTTTATTATTAGAAGTATAATTAACTTTTTTTTTAGATATTTATGTGACAAACTTGGGGCGTGGCGTAAAGCTTTTATTTTACTTCCAGAGGCCCTGTGAGAAATACATAGTAATCAACACTGGTCAACACACATTTAAAAAAGGGTAAAGTTTAATTCTTTTTTTCCAACTTTGAATATAAGTTGACCTTTTCAATTCTAATTCCACTTCAGAGACCAAATACCTACCTTTTTCCTAGTAATAAAAGAGAGAGTGTGTTTAATTGAACTTGAAATTTGTTATTTAGTTGCTATATGTGAAATCCTATTATTGGTTTTATACTTTATATCATTTTTACTATAGGTTGGTTTCCAAAAAAACATTCGAATAAACAAAGTGGGCTTTGGGGGATTTAGGCAAAATGGAATCGGTTTCAGCGAAACAATAGTTAAGAATAGTGAAAAAATAGCTCAAAATCATGCTAGCATTCCTGATCAACCCCAAAAATATTTGAATATTTGATCTTACGAGTACATTTACTTTATTATGTATATTTATTTCCTAATATCCAGCTTTGATTCATTTTAATGTATAAAATTCTTTACCAATATTTATAAGATAAAATTAAAAATGTTAATGTGAAAGTACTTTCTAGTTCTCTGTTCTGGTCAACTTGGTAGTTGAATTGACTTGCTGTTTTTAAAATAAAAATATCATATGCTTGGATTATAGGAAACCGGATCCGCAGGAGGACCCGCTCCTGGAGCGACCAGCCACCCCCCGCCCTCTTCGGGCATCCCAACTCCGCCTCTACCGCCGGCTCCTTGCAGAGGAGGAGCTGCTCCGGCGGCAGCTGTCCGACCCAGAAATAAGGGCCGCCCAGGAGCGATGGCGGGCGGAGAGTCGCCGCCGCGGACAACATTAAAAATAGTAAAAATTGCGATTTTAAAAAAAAAACTTATTTTTTTTTATCAATAAGTAATGGGTTTGCGTTTGACCTCAGTCTCAAATATTATACATACTATTTGTCCGCTTGTTATTCATTCCTAACTGGCCTATCTAGCCGCAATAGAAGGAACTGCCAGGTTACTGCCAGGGTGGACTTTTTACAAAAAATGGATCAGTTACGAGTCTCTGGGGACAAAAGACCACGTTTTTATTTAGACGAGACTTGGATGAATCAAAATCGTTCACGTAAACGAATGTGGTTGGACGGTGAAGATAGTGAAGGGTTTAAACCCCCAGTTGGAAAAGGTGCCAGACTAATTATTTTTCAGTGGCTCAGCCAAAACAGTATTTGTTCCAGAGGCAAAATTAATATTCAGAGCCGTTAAATCGGCGAATGCAGATAAAAATTCGGAAATGAACGCAGAGGTTTATATGAAGTGGTTTGAACCATTTTTAATATCATTAGAAGAACCATCACTAATAATTATAGATAGGTAATGCTAGTTATCACACTAAGGAATTAAATCCGATTCCTAATACAAATTGGTTAAAAAAAGATAAAGGGTGGCCGACTAAAAATAACATACCATACCTGCCAACGGATATAATAGAGAAATTATTAATGAGAGTAAAAGGAAGTCATCCAAAAAAAATATACGCAGTGGACCAACTTGCAAATGAATACGGTCACGAAGTAATTCAGCTTCCACCTTATCACCCGATTGATATGGGCTCAAGTTAAAGGAGAAGTTGCGACGAAAAATACCACGTTTAAAATGGCAGATGTTGAGAAATTGTTAAATGAAGCAATCGATCATGTTACAATCGACGACTGGGTCAAATGTGTTCGCCACGCTGAAAATCTCCAGAGCGAAGACCTAGATAAAGCACTTTTTACTGACACCAACCGTCATAATGACACTGAAGACGAAGAAGAATAGTATTACTAGTAATAGTCATATTTAGTAATATTAGTACTAGTATTTTCCTTGTTTAGTTATTTATTTTGTTATACCTCCTTATTATTTTAATGTAATACGTTATGTCAATTGTTACGGACGGCGGACCACTTAGCTATAAGAACATGATTTGTGGATGTTAGGCTTAAGAAATGTATCGTAAATAAAGATTGCTTAGGTTTAATTTGATCATGTAGGCTAAGAAATAGAAGTTAATAGATGTTTTACCTCGTTGTTTTGATTCGGACATAGAATAAGTTGGTAAATAAGTGGATAAGAACATGTAAACAATAAGATTAAGAGAGCACCCGAACGAACGGCCGCACGACCGTCGAGCACGGAGCCAAGAACCAATGTAAACATTGGCGCGACGTGCGGCGAGTTTTGTTCGGACTCTATATTTATAGGTCGAGGTGGGGAGAGAAGGTCGAGGTGGGGTGAGTGGCTAAACTATAAATAGTTTGCGACGCAATTTGATGCCACACCTGACCCCTCAGGCGCCCCAAGCATATCCTTCTAGATCCTACAGATCCCATCCAGCTTGCCGTGGAAGAAGGCCGGCTTGTTGCCAGGAAGCATCGCCGCCAACGACGTCGTGGCCGTCCCCCAAGATCGGGACCCCCTCCTCAATTGTTCAACAGGAGGGATCGTAGTCCCACTCCATCCCAACTCGACGGAACTATTCAAGCCACTGACGGCATCCAAGGCAATGTAGTGGTGACGTATGCTTGTACGTAGAATATAATCAATAGTTATTGTCTCAATAAACCAGTATTTACTCGGAGCTCAGACGTTTCACTAGTTCTCCCATTACGTTCCCTACATGGCGACCGTGACAGGACCATATCCGGCAGCGGCCGGTACGGCACCAATTTTTGTGCGTACTGCGCTATTGGCAGCTTGAGGCTAACCACATATATAAGGAAATAAAAAATAAAATAAAGATGTGCAACACGAAGGTAGACCCACCACCACAACAAGCAAACCAGGACATACTAACTCAGATCGGATATCATAATGACATTCGAAAAACGACCAATGTTGTGGCTGAAAATGTCGGCCAAATGAACTTGTATTTGATGGCCATCATAGTTCTGGCACTACTTGGGATCGTCCTCATTGCGCTCCGGTACATCATTAAGTGCATCAACAAGAAGGTCGACAGACGCACCGCGGCCGCAGTTGTGCGGTTCTCCAGGGCAGACGGGCCCAAGTGAAAAGTGATACGTGAAAGTGGAATGAGTGTCTCTCACCAGGAATCTTTGCCTTAACGCATTATTACCTCTATGACACTGATCTAAGGATAAAGCTTGGTCTCCCGAAGCCGTCAGAGTACGGAAAACTATTTAAAAAGATTTGTCTGATGGGGCATTTAATGCAGGCCTGGAAAGAGATACAACTAGGACCAGGAGTGATGGTGGAAAATGATGATAGCTATTCTCGAATAGAGTGGAAGAGAGAATGCAGAGAATCAATGAATGCGGAGACCAGAGAATGGTTTGACAAGCTGGAAGAAAGGGTATCGAAGTGTGGGAGATTTGTTAGGGCCAGCCCGGGCATGCTGATGGGAATGTTGAATGCTGTGTCCACAATAGTAGGGCTGTTGCCAGGAAATATGAATTGTGAGGGGAGCCAAATGAAAGTCATCTGCATGAGGTCAAGTGACGATTCTACTACCAAATATCTAGCTGACAACCCCGAAGACAACAAAAGATGTGTTATATTAAATAAACAAAATCTTTCTCTCGCTGGTATAAATCTAAGCCCCGATAAGACCTTCTTTTTCCCCGAGAATATTGGCGAATATACCTCCTGGTATTTTTATTCAAAGTTTGTATCACAGTATGGGACAGAAGTCCCTAGCATAAGACCGCAAGGGAAGATAAGAATATTCGTCATAAGAAGTTACAAGAAAGTAATGTAATATTTACTCAGTTTAATGCATACCTTGAGTTATTGCAAACCGATACAACGCTAGGAAAACTAGACGATGTACCTTTAGTAACTGACTATATAGATAAAATACAATTACTGTACTTAAATATTAAGCAATTGTGTGGAGATTCGGATAACGACCCACTCACAGATAAGTTACCTTCTTGTAGTGAACAACCAGGGATTACAGAAAGCAACATGGGGTCCGAACAATTTGAATTAAAAACAGCCTTGAGCTTGCTACCTGTTATGAGTGACGAGGAAGGAAACACTAAACAGCTGATCGATGGTATCAGCTATTATGATTCGATCCTCGACGAACAATCAAAAAGCAAATTAATTAATTTTGTGCTTAAAAGTAGGTTGTCGCAGGCCGCGAAATTAAAATTAGACAGTACCTATGGGTCGGTTACAGCATTGGTAGATGACATGAAAAATAAACTGTTGACAAAAAAGGCAGCGACGGCTATACAAAAAAAAATGCTGTCATTACAACAAAATGATATGACCATCAACGATTACGGTAAGCAATTGGCTGAGATGTTTGTGGATTTGACGGTTTCGCAATCCGAAGGTAATTCAGAGGCCAGCAAAATATTAAGGCCCATCAACGAAAGAATGGCAATAAAACAATTCGCGGAAGGGTTGCGTAACCGGAGACTGAGCACAATCATCTCAGCACAACATTTTACATCCCTAAACAATGCCATACAAGCAGCAGTCGATGGCGATCTATCACCACCTTCGGGCCCGGAGGTTATGGCATTCCGTGATTATTCAGGATATTACAGGGGGAGTCCAATACACTTTAGAGGACGTGGATACAACAACAACAGAGGTTACAACGCGAGCCACGCGACAGGATCAGGCAGCGCCAGCGGGCAACAATACGGCGGTGGAAGGACATGGCACAGACAAACTCGTTGGCGAGGAGCTCGACGGGGCACCCAGGGACGATATCAAGGTATGTCTCATAACACCAACAGTAACAGTATGCGCACGGGACGGCTGAACGTGTTAGCGGAGCCGGAGGAAGAACCCCAGATAATTAGCAGCCCGGCTTCTGGTTCACAGGAAGGTGATAATAATCCGATGCAGTTTTTTCGGAGCTAAAGAATACATTTTATCATGTGCTAATACTTGCATAATTGAATTACCAGTTCATAATGGGGATACGTTTCCATTTTTGGTTGACACGGGCGCATCTATATCGGCTCTAAAATATAAACACGCTCACAATTTTAAAATACCAATCCATAAAGGAGGCATAGTCATAAATGGTATAGGCGGCAAAGTCCAGGCCATTGGATACAGTTGTTTACAGCTGGTAATTGGTGAGCAGATAATTAGTCACAATTTTTATGTATTTGATACTTTACCATGTAAGGCCGCCGGGATATTAGGACAGGAATTTCTAGATAAATATGACTCGGTATTAAATTTTGGTAACAAAACAATAACATTGCGCACAGAAAATCAGAAGCCAATAACGTTAACCTTACAACCTTTAGGAACGCGGGAAAAACAATATCTAATACCCGCAAGATCGGAATCGATTCATTATATCGACACCGCTATCGAGGGCGACTGCGTAGTTTGTTCATTCGAAATAAGCGAAGGTGTGTTTATTGCAGGAACATTGGCAGCGCCAGTTAATGGAAAAATACCTATACAAACCCTAAACGTAACGGAAAAGGACATGGTGTTGAGCGATTTAAATCCGGTAATTCATAAAGCCGGGCAGTGACTATGATTGTTGCAGTATCAAACAAAATAATTCAAAGTCAATCCGCGTTAAAGCCCTATTGCCATTATTAAATTTACATCATTTAAACACGGAAGAACAAGTATCAATTGAAAACTTATGTGCGAAGTACTCTGATATATTTTATATACCTGGGGATAAACTAACGGTAACTGATATATATCAGCATACTATAAAACTAAAACCAAACGTAGATGCAATATACACAAAACCATACAGGCTGCCATATTCACAGAGACCCGAGATAGAAAGACAAATAGATCATTTACTACGCGAAAACATTATAGAACCTTGTCAAAGCGAATGGTCGAGCCCAATTCTTTTAGTGCCAAAAAAGGAATTAAATGGAGAGAAAAAATGGCGTTTAGTAGTAGACTATAGAAAACTTAATAATCATATCCAGGCCGACACTTTTCCCTTACCAAATATTACCGAAATACTAGACTCATTATCAGGCAGTATTTATTTTACGCACTTAGACCTCCACCAAGGATATTATAATGTAGAGCTAGAACCAAACAGTCGCAAGTATACAGCTTTCTGTTCCGGCCAATACCAGATGACCAGGATGCCTATGGGGCTTAAAACCAGCCCCAGCTCATTCTCTAGGATGATGACTATGGCTATGACGGGACTGACTTACGAGAAATGCTTAGTATATCTGGATGATCTTATTTGCTTTGGTAAAAGCCTCGATGATCATAATAAAAATTAACAAAACATTTTTGAAAGATTAAGGAAAGTAAACTTGAAACTAAATCCGCAAAAATGCGATTTCCTTAAAAAAGACATTTTATATTTAGGCCATTTAGTTTCTGCAGCAGGTATCTTACCAGACCCAGACAAAATATCAGTGGTAAAAAAATATCCAAAACCATCAACGACAGAGGAAGTAAAGCGATTTGTAGCATTTGTAAATTACTACAGAAAATTTATTCCAAATTTTGCCGAAAAAGCTTACCCATTAAATTATTTATCTAAAAAAGATGTACCATTTATATGGACCGATGCTTGCCAAAGCTCTTTTGAATGCTTAAAAGACAGTATCATTACACACCCAATTTTACAGTACCCAGATTTCTCTAATGGGAATAAATTCATGATACAAACCGACGCATCTGGAGTCGCGGTAGGAGCAATCTTGTCAAATAGCGATGGCAGGCCAGTAGCATACGCAAGCAGAAATCTTAATAAAGCCGAAAAAAACTATCCGACTATTGAAAAAGAATTACTTGCGATTGTTTGGGCGGTAAAACATTTTCGTCCATACCTATACGGACGGAATTTCAAAGTATTAACGGATCATAGGCCACTAGTATATTTATTCGGAATGACAAACCCATCCAGTAGGCTAATGAAATTTAGGTTAATTTTAGAAGAATACGATTTTGAAGTCGAATATGTCAAAGGGAAAGATAACGCAGCAGCGGATGCATTATCCCGTATAATTATCCCATCTAAGGAATTAAAGGAAATGAGCGAAAATATTTTGAATGTAATGACAAGAGCACAAAGGAAAAAAAAAGACAAAGAAATACAAGTCCCAAACGAATTAATAAACGATGATATGGAAGGGAATGTAAAAATAGTAGCGTCACATTACAAACCGAGTGAGTCAGTTGAAATGCAGTTCATACACGAGTCAAATTTAAATAAGTTGCGAGAAAATAATAAAATCAAAACGGAGAGCACCGTTTTCTCTTATGCTCCATCAAAAATGATGATATATATAAATATAGCTTCCCGATTACAACTGACGCCAAGCGCTTTTGTAAGGGAACTCGGCGAATTTTGTTCAAGAATAAATGTCACAGAGATATATATAGTTAAGACTAAAAATCTTAATAGTTTTATAGAAACTTTGGTAAATGAGGTAAAGAAGACAACGACATGGCAAGGACCGCGTATTTGTATTTTAAACGAGATAGTGCGGATGGATAACAAAGATGACAAAACGGTTATACTAAATGATTACCACTTACTACCAACAAGTGGCCACGCGGGCCCCCGGAAAATGTTTTTGAACATCAAGAAAAAATATTTCTGGCCAGGCTTAATGAATGATATTAAATCATTTATTAAGCGTTGTAACAAATGTCAAAAACAAAAACACACATCGCATCACGTCAAAGAACCAATGGTCGTCACGACTACGGCTGAATCAGCCTTTGAAAAAATATACTTAGACATAGTAGGTCCGCTAGATCGGGATGATAATAATAATGCTTACATCTTAACCATCCAATGCGAGTTAACCAAATATGTCGAAGCATATCCCTTAGAGACTAAGAGTTCTATAGAGATAGCTAGAAATTTAGTACATAATTTTATTTTACGATACGGAATCCCAACAGAAATAGCGACGGATAGGGGCACGGAGTTCTTGTCCGCAACCATAAAAGAGGTATGTAAACTACTGCACATTAAACAACTACATTCGACCGCCTACCACCATCAGAGCATCGGAGCACTCGAGAATTCACACAAAGGATTGGGTAATTTTTTGAGAATACAGACCGATAACCACGCGGAAACGTGGAGTACGTGGCTACCCTACTGGTGTTTCTCATATAACACCTCTGTACATTTGGAAACACATTTCACACCGTTTGAATTGGTTTATGGGAAGAAATGTATACTTCCAACAAATTTGTCTAACCCATCGGTGGACCCTTTATACAATTTTGAATCGTATCCGTTAGAATTAAAATTTAGAATACAGACAGCACAAAAAGAAGCACGAAAAAACTTAATAACATCAAAGATAAAAAGAAAAGAGATATATGATCGTAATGTCAATCCAGTAACATATCAAAAGAATGATTTAATTTTAATCAAAAATGAAACAGGTAGCAAGCTCCAAGAAGTATATTCAGGACCATACACAGTTACAAGAGATGTATCACCTAACGTTGAAATAATTAAAAACAATAAAAAATATATACTACATAAAAATAGAACTAAATTATATTATCAATGACAACGAAAAGAGAATAACAAAACCATATATGTAGGTAGGTACCACACTTTGACCACTAATGTTTTGATTAGGTACTAATGTAATTCAATATGAATGATATGCGGTGATCATTTGGATGTTAATGCACCGCATGTGTATTATCTTTAGCTATAGTTAAGTACATTATACTATCAAGATATATTTGTTACACTCAATTAATACAATAAACTAAAAACATTGTACGTATAGTAATTAATTGGCATATTAGAACATTAAGCTAGTTGATAAGGAAAATGAAAATAAAACAAAGTTACCACATTATTTTATTTTTCTCCATGTGTAGGAGATGTAGTGGTGACGTATGCTTGTACGTAGAATATAATCAATAGTTATTGTCTCAATAAACCAGTATTTACTCGGAGCTCAGACGTTTCACTAGTTCTCCCATTACGTTCCCTACAGCAACCAACTTCTTCCCGACGGAGACGACTCCTCGAGTGCGGTCACCACCGCACCTTAGCACATAAGGTTCAGCGCTCCTCTATGACGAGGTAGCGCTACCAAAGTCCTAGTAAAGTAGTCACGGTGTAATCACCAACTACGCAAGCCAATTATAAAAAAAAAAAAAAATTGATGCCACACCGACAGCGTAGCGTGCGGAACTGCGGACGTCCTCACTGTCCGCTCCGCGCTGCTCCGACGCTCTTCCTTCTCGCTCGCACAGTACGCTGTGCTCGCCGCACTAGTTGCGCTCCGCACTAGCTGCGCTCCGTTACGTCTGTGTGGACAGACCCCGTGGTTAGTCCTCGCGCTGGGCGTAACACTTTCGTTGACCTTGGTCAACGCGTTTCCGGAACAGACGTCAATCCCGGGCTTGTTTCGAAAATCCACGCTCGTAGTGGTCGTACGAGGGATACCTAACGGTGCCAACGAATCGTACGGGGCGAGCCACAGACGCCCGTTTTCCCCCTTCTGGGGAAAACAATCTGTGACGGGGTTGGGATCATCGGCCCTTGCCTATCGCATAGTCGACCCCAACTGTCTCCCTCCCACCCTACCCTTTCCTACAGTCCTATTCCTCTTGTTGTATTTGGCGTCGACCGGCCCCGGGGTCGCCGGCGTCTTGCAACTCGAGGCTGCTAGGGGAAGTAGGCACTCACCCCCGGGCAATAAGATTACCGGGGCCCATAGTAGGGCTCACGTAGGCCACTCATCTCCCCGCTCATCCCGGCGGGGAGGCATTAGCTAGCTACAATACAAGAATCGCGATCGACCACATCCGCGCGCACTCACGCCGCCATGTCGCAGACCGGCAGCGAACCCTCCTTCGGCGCCGTAATGTCATTTTTGGCAAAACGGTACCCGGAGGCCGCTGCCGAGCTGTTGAGCATAGCGGAAAGGGCAAGGGCGGAGGCCCAGGCCAACGCCCGCGCCAAGGAGCATAGGTCTCGGGATAGATCCCGCTCGCCCCGCGACACTTCGTCGCAGCCCGCCCCCTTCTCGCGAGCGCCTTCTGCGCTCGTTTCGCCTCTGTCCCCGGTCGCGCCGGTGGTATCCCCACCGGCTCGCAGCGAGTCCGCTCCGACGTCTCGCTCCAGCTCTCCGGTTTCCTCTGCGCCCTTCTCGTCGCCGGTCTCCGAGCACGGAGATTTGTCCATGGACTACGAGTCCCTGGACCCTGCCGTCGCTCCGGTCAATGACGATGAGGGCTTCACGGTCGTTGCCCGTAAGCGCAAAACGCGCAGTCAGGATGCGGCTGCGCCTGCGGGTATCCCGTCGTCGTCGTCGCCGTCGCCGCCGCCTAAGCAGGCTCGCGCTCCTCGAAATCTCCCAGCTCGCCGGGAAGCTTCGATCTGCGAGGGACGCAAAGGAGTGCCTCTTCGCAGCTTTTGAGCACCGCAGTCTCTTTGACGCTCTCCGCGTCTACACCTCTAGGAAATAGTTCTGAATCTAATGGATAATATCCATTATCTCATTAATAATTTCTCTGAGAAATTATTAATGAGAGTAAAAGGAAGTCATCCAAAAAAAATATACGCAGTGGACCAACTTGCAAATGAACACGGTCACGAAGTAATTCAGCTTCCACCTTATCACTGTCAGTATAACCCGATTGATATGGGCTCAAGTTAAAGGAGAAGTTGCGACGAAAAATACCACGTTTAAAATGGCAGATATTGAGAAATTGTTAAATGAAGCGATCGATCATGTTACAATCGACGACTGGGTCAAATGTGTTCGCCACGCTGAAAATCTGCAGAGCGAAGACCTAGATAAAGCACTTTTTACTGACACCAACCGTCGATAATGACACTGAAGACGAAGAAGAATAGTATTACTAGTAATAGTCATATTTAGTAATATTAGTACTAGTATTTTCCTTGTTTAGCAATAGTTCAATATACCTATTTATATTTCGATAGTATATAAAACGAGTGTAGCCTATAATAAGGAAAAAAACTTAAAGCTCTGCGTAGATGGCAGCACCGTCGACTGTACCTTGTTTGCATTTGCATAAAGCGGCTGTCACTTTTGTTTGCCTTGAGTTCATAAAAAAACAATCAAAATGTATTCGTTAATGACGGTGGTGGAATTGAAACTGGAATTACGAAAAAGAAATGCTTCAACAGCCGGCAAAAAAGCAGCTCTAATCGAAAGGTAATACATCAAACATGAATGAGGTTATGTTTATTTAATTACGTTTTTTTTTGTTTATTCAGATAATAATTACGTAGTTTTCTTTCCAGATTACAAGCATACGAGCGCAACTTCAATTTCGGGTCAGAGCCAGGACCCAGCGAAGATCCAGGGTATCGGTGCCCACCAGTATCTTTTTTCAAAGATGTGAATGCCGATTCGCCAATTCCACCCATCAATAGACACGAAATACAGTCGTACTTTGACAAGTTCAGTGCCCGGCACAAAGGAAAAGACATGTACGAATCTCGGTGCCTTCTGACTGTACGCTATGCTGTGGACGGTGATTACACGTTCTTCCAAGGCCAATGCAAGGCTCAAATGAAAAAAGTGGCGTATATTGTTAACGTTAAACTTTCAAAAGAAGGATGCATTGAGGAGGCAAACTGCGAGTGTGCTGCAGGTAGTGGGATTCAAGCGCACTGCAAACATGTTTCGGTTCTTTTGTGTGCAGTGGAAGACATATATAGAACACACACTATTATTCTGCATCAGGTTACTACACAAAGATTAATGACTTTTAAAAGGCCTAATAAAGCTTTTTATCGGTCCCCAATTCTGGCCCAAAATTTACCAGTGTGCAAAAAAAAACGAAAAAACATCAACTATGAACCTGTTCAAAAAGAAGACATGCCAGATAACTATGTAAGTTATGTACAAAACTTGGCCATTAACTATGGGACATCTACAATGCCCATTTTACAAACCTTTAAACCGGCAAATCCATACGGAATAGAATGGGATCACAATTTATATGCTGGTGTTAACAGCAAAGAAATGTTACTGGAGAAATTATTTTTAAAAAATGTTACGAAATCTAAAATTGAAGAAATTGAAGAAATTACACGAGAGCAAAGTAAATCTGCAGAGTGGCATAAACATCGCTCATGCAGGTTAACTGCATACAAATTCCACGCTATTTGCCATGTGCAGACAGGGCAGGCCGGACTCATTGAGAACATAATGAATCCTAGACCTATTTACACTAGAGCAATTATACATGGCAAAACTCATGAGAGTACTGCAATGAATAAATATACAGAAGTTTTTGGGCTCAATGTGCAAAAGTGTGGTTTATTCATTTGTGAGAAGTACCCATTCTTAGCAGCTTCTCCTGATGGACTTCTTGGGGATGACACTGTGATAGAGATCAAATGTCCCTATGCTGCCAGATATATGCAAATAAACCCTGTTACAGTGTCATATTTACAGGAGGTCAATGGGAATTTGAAATTAAAAAGAAATCATCCATATTTCACCCAAATACAAGGGCAATTATTGTGCACCAATAGGAAATATTGCAATTTTATTGTATACACTTTTAAAGAGATGAAAGTGCTATTCATCTCACGAGACGATTCTTTCATCGATGAAATGGTTACGAAATTGTGTGAGTTTTATAACAATTATTTTAAAAAAGAAATATTGAGAAAGTATTTGTATAAAAATTATGATTTAATAAAACATCAGTAAAATAAAAGGTTATTTTTATTTCTTAATAATATTCATTAGTTAACAATTCAGAAAAATAAACTATTTCATTATACCTTCCCTAAAATTACAACACATAACACATACAAAAAATATTTTACTAGCTAAAGGAATATAACTGTGGTCCAAGTCATTTTTTAAAATTTTGTATGTTTTAGTTAGGCCAATCAAGCGTTCAATGTGCACTCTTTTACTAGCTAAAGTCCTATCTTTTAAAACTGTTAACCCAGGCAATTGTGTTTTTCCCTTAAGAAATGTTGGGATATTAACAGAAACATTTTTCTCTGCAAACAAGTCCTGAATATTGAATCCACGATCTGCCAATATACAGTCCCCACTTTCACATTTATTCAACAAATCACTCCTTTCTACTGTTTGCCTGTCACTCACGGACCCAGCATAAGCAGGTGAACAGTATGATAACAAACCCCCTGGTGTACCTCCAACAAGTACTTTAAGAGTGTTTGCATGCTTGTAGCTGCTCCAAGATGCCTGTTGAGCCGTCGGGTTTTTTGGTTTCTGTACATGGATTTCTGTTCCATCTAAAATTACTCTAATGTTACTATTATAGTTTTTAAAATGTTCAGGCATGTAATAGTGTACCAAATCTTTATCTGGCCATATGTTAATTTGTGACCAAAGTTGATACATAAAATTAACCCATGTTATGAATACATTTGAGACTGTTGTAGTACTTATGTTAAAATACCTGCTTAATTCAAATATACATTTGTTTTGTCTAAGCTTCATCATAGTCAAAAAGAACTGATCTTCAGTACTAAGTTGAACAACACTACTACCAAAATATTTAATTTTATGTGCCACAACACTTAGAGTTGAATATACGAAAAAAAACTTTTTGTAACATTCAAAACCTGTGTAAAATTTGATGGCTTTATTGTCATTTTTATATCTATGTATAGTTCCAAACACATGTTCCATATCAATTTGTGTTGCTTTAGAAGTGTGTTCAAGCTGTTTAACATTTGCAAGATTATGATCTTCATTTACAGCATCTATTTCAATTTCACAACCAATTTCCACTGTGTTTGTTGTTATTTCGCTTTGTTGATAACAGCTTGTTGAAGGTATTTCTTTTTGTTCTAACAATAATTTCCTCTGACACCGCTTCTCAAAACGCTGCTGACGCGCGATCGCAATTGGGTTATCCGGTTGTGGAATAGTACTAAAAGAAAATACTGAAGGTATTGCAGTTTTCTTCAAAAACTTTGCTATTGGCTCGTAACCTGAAAGAGACCAGTGTTACTGTTGTATTAATACTATTGAGCGAAGCAGGTGCTGCACTGCAAGGCTTTCATAAATATGACTTACTCGTGTATTTGCTTTGTCCGTAATAGTCATCTGGTTTGAAGTGAATGCTGCATAACCGTGATGCTGTAGTTGCCTTGAATTTTTTTATTTTTAATGCCTTTTCCCAGGCCTTCCTGCGTTTAGGGTTTTTTGGAAATAAATGTATTCCTTTATTTTTGCAGTCTAAAGCAGAACACTGTACCATTTTGTACTATAAATCGCTTTAATTCGTATTATTAAGCTTTATTTACAAAAAAAGTATGAGATTTGACAGATGACAAGTGATGGTTGGGTACAGTCGACTATGCGACATCTGACGGGAGAAATAAGCAGTTTTTCTCCCAATTAATCCGTTCCCATATTTTCCCAGTGGCAATTATTCACAATATTTTGTTTTTCACGGCTATTTCTTCATAAAATATTTTTTTTCCATTCCCCAAAATTTTCTATTTTTTTTAAATCCCAATGGTGAACATAAGCAAAAGCTTTTTTTCAGATAATTAATTTTCCTTTTTCACATGTTTGTACAGTCTCCTATAACATCGATATTAAAAAAAAACCTTGTCGTCACCCTTGTATTACAAATTAGTGACGTTCACGCCTAAACAAAGTAGATAAAAAACTTTCTGATGCCTTGTAACTTTTAAATAAACTCTGCCACGAAGACAAGGTTCTTGGTAAGTTGCTGCCAGGTGTCCAGTCTGTAAGTAATCTCGGAGGAATAATATTAACATCCTGTCCTTTTTCAGAAGATATTTAAACCTATCTATACCACCAATGTCTCTTCGGATCGGACCTCGACACAGGCAGAATCATTATAATATTTATCATAATTAATACGGCAATCATTCTCAAAACTTGAATTGAACCTACTTATTCAGCACTTCAGATTAAATGAAGAGGTTTGTATACGAGAAATTTACAATGACAATTGACATTGGCATTACTGATTGTTTTAATACGCATATGATATATTTTATCATATTTGTGAAATAAAATAAATTATGGAGTCTAAAGAAGATAATACGGCAGGACCAAGTACAATTACGAATCAACCAACAGCTTTAAGTTTTATTGAAAGTAGCCACGGCGGAAAGATTTTAGTGAAGTCAGGTCGAAGGCACTATTTAAAACGGGTGAATAAAGATTCTGGTACTTCTGTGTGGACCTGTCATAAGAAGTTATGTAGTGGGTCAACCGTCTTGGACGCCGATGAAAGCCGCATCGCGAGGGACGCAAGCAAAGGAATGGCTAAAAAACTGTACAAATTATTTATCAGATGGGACTTTCAACGTGGTACCAAAACCCTTCACACAACTATACACGCGGATATAGGTTCGACCCCAGAATTAACAAAGGTAGTCCCGTGCATTCTTGCATTGCTCCCAAACAAGTGCACGGAAACTTATGTGAGATTGTTTACATCCATAAAAGAACAGATCCCAAACTTTCAGCCGAAACAGATCAAATTAGATTTCGAAACTGCTGTGATCAACGCAGTAAAGACCGTATATCCATCTGCAAAGATCAGTGGATGTTTCTTCCATTATTCGCAGGCTGTATACATAAAAGGAGAAGCGTTGAATATTCTGGAAACTCCTGGCGGATATAATTATTTAGCCAGATGTGTTGCTCTCGCACACTTGCCGTCGCTCAAAATCCACGAGGGCTGGTTCGCTGTTATGTCGGAGGCACCGAACGTCCTAAATATTGACAAATTTAATAGCTACATGGCCACGCAGTGGATAAATGTAAAAATGATTGAATTCATGTCTTGTTTTGGCCAAAGGTATCGGACCAATAATGTCACAGAAAGCTGGCATAAAAAAAAAATAATTTTGGTTTTCTTAATTTGTCACTGGTATTTGAACTCATGTACATGTTTACCAGTGGCTTCACGTATGAACAGGTGCAAAGAGAAACTTGTCGGGAAGACAGAGATAAAGTATTGTCTCATAAGACAATTGCTGATTGGTTTAACTATTGTAGGGAAGCCATATGTGTTTACGAAATTGAACATGATGAAGAACAGGAACAAATTGGGGGTCCAGGAAAAAAAGTGAAAATACATGAGTCAAAATTTGGGAAACGTAAATATAATAGAGGAAGGCAAGTGGAAGGCCATTGTGTACTCGGGATGATTTAAGAATCGAAGTGTGTCCCGAAAATGTTAGATCGGCTGATGTCTTGGTGCCACTTATAAAAAAACATGTTCGGGAAGGATCAACAATCCACACTGATTATTGGAGAGCTTACGATTGCCTTCCCGAGCATGGGTATATACACCGGAAGGTAAATCATTGTGACCCGGAGAATAGTTTTGTGGCACCAGACGGGACACATACTCAACGAATTGAAAGCCATTGGCGGGGATTGAAACGGGCCTTCCATAAAGATAACTATAAAGGAAATTTTACCCACTGGCTCATTGAGTTTTCCTGGAGAAGACGAGTAAACATAAATAAATTGGACCCATTTGAGGAGTTGTTGAAATGCATACAAGATGTATATATAATATAAAAAAATATTATTTATAGTTTCTTAAGCAGCAAATGTTGCAATGAAACATGATGTCTAAAATTAATAAAATGTATTGTTTTCATTATAGTTTATTTTAGTAGTTGTTCGAAATGACTACTTTTTTTTTCAAATAATCATTGAACTCGTTTAGGTAACTACTAACTATCTTATAGGTGAAAAAATTCAAATAATAGAATGTCGAAAATAAGTTGAATGTTGTATTAAAAAAAAAATAGTTATTTCAAACACCTACTAAAGTAAATTAAAGGATATGAAAATAATGCATTTTGTAAATTTAGAAACATTTTCTGCTTAAGACCTACACAACTATTAATAATATAATAAATGTTATACATAACATATTTCGGAGTTTTTTTGCAATTCTCAAGTAATTTAACAATGTTCCATCCATAGACCGTCACAGAATCAAATCAGTCAACCCCGACTCCACGTGGTCTTGTCTGCCCTACTCTAGAGTGTATATGAAAGCCCGGAGGCGCGGAGGGAGAACGCTCGCCTTCGCAGCTTCGGCTTTTTCGACCAGCCTCAGTCGCTCCGCCTGCCTCACACCAGCCTGCCTGCGTCAGTGGCGTCTTCGGATATTGAGGTAAGGAAACGGAGGGCGGAACTCGAGGCGGCTGAGCAGATCGCCGAGTTACGTCGCCGAGAGCTGGAGCTGCGGGAGGATCTAATCAAGAAACGGCTCGCCGCGACCATCGATCAGATCGAGGTAGAGGGGTCCCGGGCCGGAGGGTCGGTCGCCGACCCAGCGAAACGGGTAGGTGACTGGCTCGAGAACGTACAGCCTGGGAGGGCCGCGCTGACGCAGCATAGATCGCGCCGTGACTCACCGTCGCCTAGGAGGGCGCGGGAAGAGTTACAAACGCCCTACGGCTCTAGGGATCGATCGGCTAGCAAGGGTCGCGCCATCGATCGCCTAACCGACCAGCTAGAAACGATGATGAGACCGCCACCTAGACAGGTATATGAACTGCCCATATTTAGTGGAGAGCCGAGCGAATGGATGACCTTTCTGAGCAGTTTCGAGGAATCTACAAAGAGATACCAGTTCTCGCCATACGAAAACGTCGCCAGACTGAGGCACGCTTTAAGAGGTGAGGCTAGGCAATCCGTGCATCACATGCTCGCGTCATCGTCGTCACCTGAACTAATAATGCGCGTATTAAAAAAGAATTTCGGAAGAACCGATTTGTTGATCGACCGGGCGATCGAGGAACTAAAAAGATTACCGCCCATCGGTCCGAGCGCGACGGATCTGAACTTGTTTGCTATAAAGATTATGAATATAGCATCGACGCTTGTGAACCTGGATAAGCGGAGCTATGGAGCGAACCCGCTCCTAATCCGGGAAATAACTGAGAGACTGAGCCCCCATTTGCGCTCGAGATGGTGCGCCTATGCAAAACAGCACTATACAGCCGAGCGTAGCGAGCTAATGTTGATGGCCGAATTTCTGATGGACGAGAGTGACGCCGAACTGGAGTTTTCACACTCTCGAGCGCCGACGAAGAGGACGACGCCGGCGCAATTGAACCCGCGAGATCTTAGGCGCGCACCGATCCCGGCCGGCGGAGGAGCTTTCCGCCGCCCTCAGTCGAACTACGAACGACCGAACCGAACCTACGTTACTAAGGTCAGTAATTGTTTGTGTTGCGGAGGCGGGCATAACACGCCCGACTGCCGACGCCTTCAGAACATGCCGGTCGGAGCCCGTTGGGACTGGGCCCGACAGAACAGGGTGTGTTTTAAATGTATGAACTTAAAACATCGTCGGGAACAATGCAAGGCGACTGTTTGTGGGATTAACGGATGCCCACACTCCCACCATCCCGTGCTACACGAGCCGAACCAGCAGTACAGGTACCAGGCGCCACCTGCGCAAGCGCCACCTGTGCAAGCGCCGCTAGCGCCGGCGCCACGCTTTGCAGCAGACTCAGACTCAGCGCGCTGCGGCGTGCGCTACGACCGAACCGGAGCCTTATAGGATGTTTGATCCAGAACGGAGCTTCGCAGTTACCAACACGAGCCCTCACATTGTTGGTAACGTCGTCTTGTTAAAGGTAATACCAATTATAATTTCGGGACCTCGCTGTGCGGTGAAGACGCACGCTTTATTGGACGAAGGCAGCACGGT
Source organism: Acleris sparsana (assembly GCA_923062465.1). NCBI lineage: Eukaryota > Metazoa > Arthropoda > Insecta > Lepidoptera > Tortricidae > Acleris > Acleris sparsana. The sequence continues at coordinate 4,857,321 of OV281311.1, read as the reverse complement.
CAGCCTCGTGGACGAAAGGCTGGCTGGAGCTATAGGAGCCACAGGACCAGAGGCGCCCTTATGTATTCAGGGCGTCGGTAACATGGTTACCAATCAGAGGAGCCGAAAGGTAATGACGCAGGTGCGTGGAGTCCAAGACGGAGCCGAGTACGACATTACGCTGCGGACTGTACCGAGCCTGGGACTACGGACGCAGCGACTGAACCGAGCAGAGTTGAGCAGGTACGGACACTTGGCGGGACTGAACGAGGCCGCTTTCGAGGACGGTGTGCCGTACGTATTGATTGGTGCAGACCATTGGCACATTATGGTCCCGCGGGAGATCCGAACAGGGCGCATAAACGAACCCGCAGCCCTTCGAACCGACCTAGGGTGGGTCGTGTACGGAACAGTACCGCGGCTCATCCGAACAGAGCAGACTGTAACAGAGACCTCGCTACATCTAGCGGCGTGTGAGCCCGACCTGAACGACGCCCTGAAATATTTTTTCAGCATAGATTCGCTGGGGGTAAAACTCGTGGAGAAGAGACGCCCTCTCGAGGAACGAGCCGAGCGAATGTTTGAGAAAACGGTAAGGCAAATAGACGGACCACGGTACGAGGTGGGCCAGTTATGGCGGGACGACGACCCCAAGATGCCGCCTACGTACGCGATGGCCTACCGTCGTTTGCAGTCCACAGAGAGTAAAATGGACCGGAACCCAGACTTTGCGACGGAGTATGCCGCACAAATAAATAATCTGCTAGCGAAGGGTTACGCCGAGCAGGTAAGGAACCACGAGCAGCGACCCAAGGAGTGGTATCTGCCTCACTTTGCCGGCACGAACCCGAACAAACCGGGCAAAGTAAGGTTGGTTTTTGACGCCGCGGCAACGACCCAAGGTCGGTGTCTGAATGATGACCGCGGACATACAGGAGATGTTTCTGCAAATTAAGGTGAGACCGGAGGATCAGCCCTCACAAATGTTCTTGTGGAGGGGCGCTGACCGAGAGGGCCCGCCGAGACGCTACGTGATGACGTCGATTATCTTCGGCGCGGCAAGCTCTCCTTTTATCGCGCATAGCGTGAGGAACCATAATGCAATACAGAACCAGGTAAAGTACCCTTTGGCGGTCAGCGAAATAACGGAGAACCATTATATGGACGACTTCGTGGCCAGCTATGGGGACGAAAACGAGACCGTTGCACGAGCCGAACAAGTCGCCGCCTCGCACGCGCTGGCGGGATTTAAGCTGCGGAACTGGAACACGAACTCAACAGAGCTGCGTGAACGAATACCGTCGGAGCTACTAGCAGAATCGCCCGCGCAGCTCGGCGGTAGGGAGCAAAAAATATTAGGTATGTTGTGGTTCCCGAACACCGACGAACTGGGATTTAATACATCGATGATGAGGGTCCCAGCCGAGGTAAGAGCGTGCGCCAGAGGGCCGACCAAAAGAGAGATGCTCAGTGCAGTGATGAGCGTGTACGATCCAATTGGCCTGCTGGCGCAGTACATTATAACCGCAAAGATACAATTACAAAGATTGTGGCAGATTAAACTCGGCTGGGACAAGGAACCACCGCCGGAGGAGGTACGAGAATTTCAGCAATGGTTGCGAGCACTCGACAGTGTAGCCGCAGTGCGAGTGCCGAGGTGCTACGCAACGGGGGGATCGCCGCGTCGCGAGCTGCACGTGTTCGTAGACGCGAGCGTCCAGGCCTACGCTGCAATAGCGTACTGACGGGCGGAACATAAGTCGGAAAATGAACCAACGAAAATCGAGTATACTCAACGCCAGGACTTTGCGGAGGAGCTGCGCAGCCTCGCGAAAGGGGAGCCCATTACAAGAAAAAGCCGTCTGTATGGGCTCGATCCGAGGCTCGACGAAGACGGGGTGATGCGCATGCGCGGCCGAATCGACGCCGCGCCAGTGCGCACCTACAACAAACGCCCAGTGATCCTGGATGGGCGCAATCAGTTTGTGAGGCTCCTTATATTACGAGCCCACCAAAGATCCGCACACGCGAACAACGAAAGGTTGGTTAACGATTTACGACAGGAGTATTGGATACTTCATTTGAGACCCACAGTGCGCGTGGTGGCGAACGCGTGCCGTTTATGTATCCTGCGCCGGGCGCGTCCACAAGTGCCCGCGCTGGGAGATCTGCCGCTAGCGCGGATCCAGCCCTTTCACCGAGCCTTCACCAACGCCGCGGTGGACTTCTTTGGGCCACTGACGGTGACCGTCGGGCGGCGGCACGAGAAGCGCTGGGTGGCGCTCTTTACGTGCCTCTCGACCCGCGCCGTCCACTTGGAGCTGGCGCACTCGCTGGCCACCGGCTCGGCTATCATGGCGTTAAGACGCATGGCCGCGCGCCGTGGGTGGCCGCGGGTGATATACTCGGACAACGGAACGAACTTCCGGGGAGCGGACGCGGAGCTGCGCGCCGCTTACGCAGAGTGGCTGCCGGCTATGCGGCAACACGGACTACGAAGAAACATGGAATGGCGGTTCATACCGCCGGGAGCCCCGAACCAGGGAGGCGCCTGGGAGCGCATGGTGCGCTCCGTAAAGACGGCACTTACGGCGACGCTGCACACAAAGGCGCCCAAAGAAGAGGTGCTGCTGACGCTTCTCGCCGAGGCCGAGCACATAGTCAACGCTCGGCCCCTAACACACGTGTCGGTCGAGGCGGCCGACGAAGAAGCCCTGACGCCCAACCATTTCTTGTTGGGAGGTTCCACGGGGGTCCCCCTCACTGGCCCCTGTGATGAAGCCGACCGCCGCACCTGGCGAGCCAGCCAGGCGCTCGCCGATCACTTCTGGGCCCGCTGGGTCCGGGAGTACTTGCCGACTCTCGCCCCGAGACGATCATCCGCGGCGGGCGAGCGGCAGCTTCAAGTCGGCGACTACGTGATAATCGTGGACCCCACCCTGCCACGGAACGTGTGGCCACGAGGCCTCGTGGAGGCAACATACCCGGGACCAGACGGCGGCGTGCGGAGCGCGGACGTCCGCACCAATGGAGGAGTGTTCCGGAGACCGACGACCCGACTGGCTGTCGTACCGATGCAACCCGAGTCGGCTTAGCAAGTCGACGGGGGGATGCTGTTAACGACAGCCACGAACAACGACCCTTTAGTTCTAAGTTTGATTTGTTTAGTATATAAGTGAAATGCTTTTAGCTTAAGGAACCTTAGTTTTATAAGAATTACTAGGTTAAGTTTTTAGAGATATAGATTTTTAATATTGCTAATATTTAGACACAAGCCCATAAAAGAGGCTAGCTTAAACCCCGATCCGATCCCTCTTCCCTCAACGAAGTAGCAAGTAAATACCTACAATAAAACTAGGACAATAGACCAGCCGAGCGCGGTTAATGAACTCGTCCTCGTAACGGCATTATGTCACAAACAAAGGACCGGTTGCGGGGACGACGGCCTTGAGCCACATACAATAGCAAAGGAATGCAAACAATCCGAGCAGCGAGTCTGGAGATATATTAGTTTTATTGTGGTATGATAAGCAAAAAATTGTGATATAAAAGCTTTGATTTGAAAAACAGACGACCAATCAGAGCGCCAGCCCTCGCTGGGCGTCTAAGGGGAAGACATGCGGGTAGCAGAAGCTTAAATTAAAGTAGGCGCTCCGATTGGTTGGCCCGAGCATGAAAAATTAATGTAAGATGTTTTATTGGATAAATAAATAATGACGCCTGGTCTCAATTATAACGAAATGAGCCCAGAGCCTTTTGTATAAATACGGGAACGATTTTGTTATGTTCGAGTTTAGTTTGAGTTACGAGCCGAGTTTAGTTTTGGAGTCTTAGTTTGGAATATTTAGTATTGGAGTTAGTCTTGTTTGTTGTAAATCTCTGCCAGTTTTGTTAGTCTATTTTGTTGTATTGTCGCGTTAGTTTGTTTTATTTAAATTCAGTAATCTATTTACCATCGTGAACCTTGTTTTATTTGATCTGCGAAAAGTATTCGCGAGTGAACCTCTCTCCCTGAGCTTCGGGGTTGTTTGTTAGCCGGATATCGCTAATAGTAAGTAAGTAATTAAAAATCTTTGCGCCGTTAGCAATGTAAAATATCAGTTAGTATATATTTTTTGTTTTCGACTTATTTTTACTAGAGAAAGTTGATAATTTTTTATAAATTAACAATTTCATTAATTTCAGGTGAAATCCGGATTGCTGGGTTTGTAGCTGAGCATAATCTTCCATATAATATTACTGATCATCTTTCTAAATTAGTTGTACAGATTTTTCCAGACTCTAAAGTTGCAAAAAGTTTAAAATGCTTACGTCCAAAAGTGCAGTCTATCGTGGAAAATGTAATTGGTGCAGAGAGTTTCACAGAACTTTGTGATGATTTGAGTAATGTTAAATTTTCGTTGGTTATTGATGAATCAACAGACCTATCAACGACAAAACATCTTTGCATGGTGGCAAGGTATGTTAAAAAATAATCAAGTACGTAATCAAGTAAGTGATTCTTTTCTCGCCCTGATTCCCCTTTCTTCAGCAGATGCCACCACACTTTGTGAAAGCATTGTAAAGTTTTTCATGGACAATAATATTCCTTATAAAGATAATTTGATTGGAACATTTGCACCATCGGATGCAAATCCGATGGTGCAAATGTTATGATGGGACAAAGACATTCAGTGATGGTTTTATTAAAATCAGAAATCCCAAATTTATTCATCATGAAATGTATATGCCATTCTTTTCATTTATGCGCATCTTATGCTGGCGAGAAAATCCCCCGATTCGTCGAAGATTTAGTCCAGAACATTTATAATTACTTCGGTTCAAGTCCAAAAAGAACAAAAGAGTATGAAGAGTTTCAAATATTTTGCCAATTAAAAATTCACAAAATTTTACACCCTTGCCAGACGAGATGGCTGTCTGTACATGCAGCTGTTAGCAATATCCTGCTCTAAAATTATATTTCATCGATGCTGCCGCCTCACAAAAGGAGTTGCTAATTGCCACAAATATTTTACATAAATTAAATGATCCGGTATCTCTTTTATTCCTTCAATTTTTAGATTTTGTCTTGCCAATTTTTAACCAGCTGAACAAAGAAATGCAAGCGGAGGGTGCTAGAATTCACATTTTAGACTCGCATGTGTGTGCATCCTTGAAAACGCTGTTAGACTGCTTTTTAAAGAGAATACTTGAATGCAACTAACATTGAAGATGTGAACTTTAAAAATCCTCATAACTTTTTGGATATGCATGAGATGTACTTTGGAGCAAAAGTTATGGACTGTACTGAATGATAACAGTTTGACTGCAGATCAGTTGAATTTATTTCGAACAAGATGTCTACAGTTTTATATTGAAGCTTCTGAGCAAATTATTCAAAGATTTCCCCTAAAAAACAACCCACTGAAAGACTTTAATGTTTTGGCCCCAGAAAATGTAAAAAAAAGGAATTCACCCAAGTCTAATCCCGCTTTGCAGAGCATTTCCCGGACTCGTTGATGCGAAAGACAACCAGGACATAGATACACAGTGGCGCCTGCTTAGGAACACTCAAGAAATTAATATGTTTAAAGATGATGCCGAAGATTTCTGGGCAAATGTGGCTCAAATGAAAGGCGGTGACGGAACACCTTTATTTGGATTAGTGACTACATTCGTTTTTCATATTTTATCTTTACCGCACTCATCTGCAAACGTGGAAAGATTTTTTTCTGCAGTTAATTTAATAAAAACTAAAAACCGCAACCGCCTGTCAACCGATGCCTTAGTTGGGCTTTTGCATGCGAAGAGACACAAAGGCGATAGAAACTGCTATGATTTTAATATACCTAAAGCCATGTTCAATAAAATTTCGTCTCAAGGATGGTATAATAAATAATAATTTGTAAAAATTAATACAAAATAAAAATCTACCGAAAACTACCGTTTTTTAACTGGCAACCAATTATAATTTCTAGCTACCGTGTAAGGTGACGAAAAGGACATACGGAAAAGATGGCGAGCAAAAGAACCATTGTGCTAACAACCCTATATAGGCATGCTACATCCAAGGATGAGCCAATGATTGAAATCTGTACGTATAAAGTCGATCCTCGAGGCGAAGAGTATCTTGCCGAATTCAAGGAGCATGGAAATTTTGATTTTACTACTACTTTCGTAAACCGAATAGTGTATTACAAAGGAGAGGGGAAATATATACCATTGATCAATTCAAGGGTGTTATATGGTTTGGAGGATAAAAAGACGTTTTACGCAGGCGTTTTTAGTCCGCATCCGCCCAGTACTGACTATAAAAATCCTTTCAAAAGGAATTCCGATTCTGAGGAAACTGTTAGACGTATAAGTGTAAGTGTGAGTGTGTGAGAACCCTACCGAATTTATAATTCTTGGTTTTGCAACGCTGGAATACTGGTAATTGGCATAGTTACAAATATAATCCAACCAAGAATTATAAAACTCGACCAAATAACGAAAGTGCTGCGACTTCAGCGAGCTCCAGCAGTCGATATGGAATCATTATCTCCAAATGATGCACAACATAAGGCCAGCTGGAACTGCCTGCTCTAGAGCTGTGGTGTCGAAGTGCAAGGAGATTTATACGACAAGGTTTTAAATATAGCCCATTCGCCTTTAGGGTGGTGGGAAAGGAATAAAAAATCTTATACAAATTTGGCAAAACTAGTCCACCAAAAATTAAACGTCTTAGCGACAAGCGTACCCTGCGAACGTCATTTTTCTGCCGCAGCAACATCCTCACCGAGTGAAGAACACGTTTAGGTGATCGTAAATTGCAGCAGCTGTTAATTTTGAATCAAAACAAAGTTATTCAAAATAGTAAGAAACAAAAAAAACAAAACTCCATTGTACGCTATACACGAGCTGACAGTCTTAAGCCTGTTAAAGTATGAAGGGAACTTTTTAAATTATGGTATATTTTTAGATCTGCTACATATTATCGGTGAAAACGCAATACCGTTTTACTAACAATTATGAAAAGGTGCAAAAACAAGAAATCTTCCAAGTTAAATAACTTGATATTACACCTTATTAGTTATGCCAGCAACGCAGCATTGAAATTTGAAATATTACCTACCGACACTATGTCAAATATTACAAACGTGTGTATAAATAAAGTGCAGTAACAAACACCTATTCAGCCTGTGTAAAATATAATAATATTTTTTTTTTGCAACTGTTGTGTATGGATAATTCAATTATATTATACAGGGTGGTACTCGATAAACTGTACATATTTAAAGGGGTAAAATTTTTGGTTTATTTATCGGTAAAACTTTTTTTTTTTAGGCAATGGTTTTCTTTTTACGGATTTTTAAACTTTTTAATAAATTTTGGGTAGTACACTTACTTGTGATGGTGTAACTTTTGATCTAATAGCCCAAGAAGGATAAAATAAAATGCATGGTATTGACATTAGTTAGGTTTATAATAATTCATAACAATATTAGACACATTAAAAAAAAAACTGAGTAACTGCTTTTTTTGTGGAAAATTACTGCAAAAATGTCATTATGTTTTCATAAAAACACGATTTTCTCAAAATTTTGCACATATTTTACCACTTTTTTTTTGCTTATTCCTCGTTTAATTTTAGGTCTACAAACGTTTACAACTTATTTCAACTGATAGAAAAAGCTAATCTAAAACTTACGAAAACCGAAGCATACATTTAAATAAAGTGAAGAGTTCAGCTATGTACACTAAATGTCACTTTTTACGGATCCTTCGTTGTGTGTTATTGTGCTTAATGGACATGAATCAATGTGTTTGTAGCCGTTAATAAGTTTGTATAGGTTTGTCTCTGCTTGAACATTAACTTTGACGTCACAGAAAGCGCGCTAAAAGTGACGTTTTAAATCGCCCAAATCTGGTTGCAGTTTATAAGTGTTCTTTTGTATGATAGTAAAACTAAGTAAATAATTGATTAAACGTATTAAAAGAATATACGCATACCTACACCCTTGCCACTATTTAATTACTCTGTCGTTTTCTATTTAAGTTCCTGTTTTTTTTTTCGCTTTGAGTCATCATGCCGCGTTTACGAGATTTTTCGCCTTTACAAATAGCCAATATGCACTATTTTTATGGATTATCCCATGGGTCTGCAAGAGCAGCGTGTATCGCTTATTTGGAACAGTATCCCGAAAGTGTCCCAAGGCCGCCACTCCCGGCTCGCCACTTTCAAGAAATTCATCGCTAATTATGCAATATTGGTCTCGGCAACAATACCCGCGTTCGCCGAGAGCAAAGAACCATAATCGATGTTGCCATAGAAGAAGCGGTTCTTAGAGACTTATACGCGGACCCGACCACAAGTCTTAGACGCTTAGCATTGAGACATGGAATCTCAAAATCTTCAGTGTGGAGAATTTTGAAAAAAGAAGGCCTGCACCCATTTCATTACCAACGGGTACAAAATCTAAATGTAGGTGATGCCCGGCCTAGGTGTGTCATGTCGACATGGATACTTGACAATCTCAGAAGAGATCCGGAATTCACTAGAAGAATTGTATGGATGGACGAAGCTCGATTTACTCATACGGGAATAAGCAACTTTAGGAATCTACACACATGGGCCCATGACAATCCTAAATTAGTAAGACCGTCCAATTTTCAAGACCAATTTGTGATAAACGTTTGGGCAGCGTTACTCGACGATCAATTTATTGGGCCAGTCATCTTACCAAATACCCTCAATGCCGATAGATTTTTAGTCCTACTAAGAGACGAGCTCCCAGAACTTTTGGAAGATGTTATGTTAGATGTCAGACAACGCATATTCCTGCAAATGGACGGATGCCCAGCTCATTGGGCCCTTAGAGTAAGACATTTTTTAAATGATGAATATCCCAATAGATGGATTGGGAGGGATGGCCCCGTCGGATGGCCCGCTAGGTCGCCGGATATGACACCTCTAGATTATTTCTTGTGGGGTGAAATGAAACAGAGAGTTTACCGCACCTGTGTCAATACAGAAGCCGAACTGCACGACAGGATTTTGTGCGCTGCGCAAGAAATAAAAAATAACCCGATGATGATCCGACGCGCTACACAGCAAATTCAAGTTCGGGCCACATTTTGCCTCCAAGAAAGAGGAGGACATTTCGAACATTTAATTCCATACAAGGAACATCCTTTTCAACATCAGGATAATTTTATTAATTTAAATAAATAATTTTGTTATACTCGCCTCGGCGAATGATGGGTCCTATGACACTGACACTGACATATCTGATAGTGATGTGCAAGTACCGACACTATCGGCAAAGTAGTATTTGTCCTGCGGCCAGGGGGCCGTTTTATAAAGCTGCAAGTCGGCTAACTTAAAAAAATATATATATTTTTTTTTTTTTTTTTTTTTTATTAGCCTTTTTTTGTGTCCCACTGCTGGGCAAAGGCCTCCCCTCGTTTTCGCCATTCGTCTCTATCCAGAGCGCACTCCCGCCAATCCCGCGCAAACGACTCAAGGTCATCTCGCCATCTCCTTCTGGGTCTACCTCTGCTACGATATCCATCGCGTGGAAGCCAATATTTATAATTATTTTAAATCTAATAACGTTTGAATAGTGCAAATTAGATAAATGTTTCTTTATTCATATATTATTTTTCACTCCTGTAATAATTAAAGTAATTAACGCCCCATACATATATTTATTTTTTGTGACGGCAACACTAAACTGATGATAACAATGCGATGCACGGAAAGTGCAATTCTTATATCAGTACGAGTGCTAACGCCTTGTATAGTTGTATGCACCCCATATTTTGTTCTGTTTTATTATCGCGACTTTTTGTTACTGTTGTTATTGTTTCTGTTTTTTGTTGACATTTTGTGTTATCGGTATTTTAAAATGCCGAAAAGACAGCGAAAGACTGTTCTTAACAGTGAAAATCGTGAGTTTGTGGTGCGTTTACGCGATTATTTTGATCAGAAACACAAAACGGTGGGCCCTTGCTGCCTCTTGAGAACGTTCGTGATCGTGTATCTGATGCACTGGGAATCGGGAAAAATACAGTTTCGCGGATTACGAAAGAAAAGTTTGGCGAATCTTCAATGGAGGAGAACCAACTATCGACACCGAAAAAGAAAAAAGGAGGCCATGCCCCATAACGAAGCCTGATGATTTTGATATGGCAGCGATATGTAATCACATTTACGCGTATTATCTACGAGGTGAACTTCCGACATGTACAAAACTTTTGGTTTCCCTCAAATCTGCGGAGTTGTTTAAAGGTGGTGTCACTAGTTTAAGAATAGTACTGAGAGCTTGTGGATTTAAATATAAAAAATGTGACAAACGAAAAATATTAATGGAACGCACAGATATATCTCTGATGAGGTGTGATTTTCTTCGGAAAATTAAAAACATTGAAGCGTGGGAAAAGGTTGTCTACCTAGACGAAACATGGCTTTAGCCAATCACTCAGTTAGTAAAACATGGACAGATGATACGGCAAAGTCAAGTACCAAAACGCCAGAAGGTAAAGGCCAGCGTTTGATAATTTGCCACGCCGGAACAGCTAAAGGCTTTGTACCTAATTGCCTGTGGGCTTTTAAATCAGTGAAGACAACAGAATATCACGAAGAAATGAATTCGGAAAACTTCCAAAATTGGTTCATGAAACTTTTGGAAAATTTGAATGAACCGCATTATATTTTAATGGATAACGCTCCGTATCATTCTGTCCAGATAAATAAAGCTCCCACTGCTAACAACAACAAACCTGAAATAATAGCTTGGCTACAAAGTATTGGAGTACAAGCCAACCAAACCAAATGATAAAAAAAGAGCTTGTAAGATTACTAAACTTGCATAAGCCTCAAGCACAAAAGAATGATTTAATCGACGAATTGGCAAAATCCAGAGGTCATTCGATAATAAGACTACCACCATACCACTGTCAATACAATGCCATTGAGATGATATGGGCACAAGTCAAAGGTTATGCAGCAAGACATAGTACAACTCCGCCTTTTACATCAAATAAAATGATGACACTATTAAAAGAAGCGTGCGATCACGTAACCCCCGTAGATTGGCGGAAAGTGGTCGAAAGAACAAAAAGAATATGTTAGGAAGACTGGGACCGAAAATCAAACCGAATGTAATGCACGATTGTCGGATTCTGATTAAATAATACATTGATAAATTCACGTTGTTTTATTTTTATCTAACATAAAGACAATAACACTATCAAAAACCTATTTTATTACACTTAGATCAATTGCTGACATGCTTACGAATGCTTTTCTTTAAATTAGTTTAGCATATTTCTCGTAATGACTGACAGTATGTATTCATTTAATATTTTTATTAATTAAATGCCATATTGCTACAAAAATGGTTAACTATATTTCCCAAAAAAACGCTTTTAAACGTTTTTAGGTGACATTACTGTAATTTGTATACTTGTTACCATTATCGACATTTGTTTATCGATATTTTTTCACACTAGTCGATATCTTCCAAACGAAGTAAGTTTGGCAAGACGTAAACGTAAAGTCTGATTCAGATAATTTCTTATAAATTTTAAAAATTGTGAAAATTCCAACGGAATATCATTAAAATGGCATATATCTACCTAACTAAGTGTCAATTTTAGAAGCCTCCAATTTGATTCTAATGTAACGGTGACGCCGCCACTACAAGGTTGTAGCGTCGGAATAACTGTCAGTGTCATAGGACCCATCATTCGCCGAGGCGAGTATACTTAACACAAATGTGACTTTTAATTTTAATGTATGCTTTTTTTTTTATGACAGAGAAGGCAAACGAGCACACAGGCCACCTGATGGTAAGTGGAAACTGTGACCCTAAGACATTCGCATTCACAAGACTGCAAGCCTAAAACTACAAATGCGTTGCCAACCCTGAGGACTAAGATGGAATGCCTCTATGCTAGTTATTACACCGGCTGTCTTATCCCCAAACCGGAACACAACAATGCGAACACTGCTGTTTGGCGGTAGGTTAATGGATAAGATGGTGGTAGCGATCCGGACGGACCCTGCACAAGGTCCCACCCGCTTTTGTTTTCGTAAGTTTTAGATTAGCTTTTTTTATTAGTTGAAATAATTTGAAAATGTTTTTAGATCTAAAATTAAACGAGGAATAATAATAAGCAACAAAAAAGTGGTAAAATATCTACAAAATTTTGAGAAAATCGTGTTTTTATGAAAACAAAATGACATTTTTGCAGTAATTTTCCACAAAAAAGCAGTTACTCAGTTATTTTTTTTTAATTGGTCTAATATTGTTATTAATTATTATAAACCTAACTAATGTCAATACCATGCATTTTATTTTATCCTTCTTGGGCTATTAGATCAAAAGTTACACCATCACAAGTAAGTGTACTACCCAAAATTTATTGAAAAGTTTAAAAATCCGTAAAAAAAAACCATCGGCTAAAAAAAAAAATGTTTTACCGATAAATTAACCTAAAATTTCACCCCTTTAAATATGTACAGTTTATCGAGTACCACCCTGTATACTGTTATGTACGTACTCTGAAACTCTCAAAGTCACTTAAACCAGGGGCGGACCGAAGACCGACAAAAACCTGTTAAGACTTAAAACTCGCTACAGTCGCAACTCGGTAATACTCTGATTCTAACATATTACTCATAAGCCGTGTACTTCTAGTGGTCTTTGGATATCTGGCTTCCATTTCACTGGACTTAAGTTTGCTACTGATTAGATTTTGGTGATACAGAGCACTTCATACCCTAGCAGTGTGCAATTCGAAATCGCAAAATGTTCCGACTATGGTAAAACTAACTAATGATTTTACGAGTTCGAAGTGACTTCAGTTTATATGGAGCCAAAATACGCAAGTCACAACTTACAAATGCTAGCACAAGTACGAAGATAAGAATTGTGACCGGAATTGTGACAGTGACTTAAAAAAAAATGCAGCCGTATTCCAGTATTCCTGCTGACACTTAGCAAAATATATGAAGGATTTCAATACAGAATTCTCAAAGCAAGAAAACCATTAATGGATTCGCCGAGATTGTTGAATAAGCGATATGATTATTTATCTAAAATAAGCAACTTTCTGCAAGAGGGAATAACCATTAATAATTTAGATAAAACCTGGTACGATTTGCACGTGTCTCGTACTACGAATTGTTGACAAAATATGTAAGGTGAGGTGAGTTCGTCTACGTGGCAAGTCCGTCTAACCAACAATACTTCCTAGAAAATATGTGCTTTGTCGCGCTTACCCGTCGGCCGAGAAGTACTCTATTCTGAGGTTGGGTGAATTGCGCGAGACCGAAAATATTTATAAGATAAAATTAAAAATGTTAATGTGAAAGTACTTACTAGTTCTGGTCAACTTGGTAGTTGAATTGACTTGCTGTTTTTAAAATAAAAATATCATATGCTTGGATTATAGGAAACCGAATCCGCAGGAGGAGCCGCTTTTAGTGCGGGTCCTGGAGCCACCAGCCACCCCCCGCCCTCTTCGGGCATCCCAAATCCGCCTGTACCGCCGGCTCCTTGCAGAGGAGGAGCTGATCCGGCGGCAGCTGTCCGACCCAGAAATAAGGGCCGCCCAGGAGCGATGGCGGGCGGCCGTTATAGGGGCGGAGAGTCGCCGCCGCGGACAACATTAGGAGCCCCTTATACAACTTTTAGTTGATCAATTACCTTAAAGTTGTTTAAACCAGGAAAGAAGAACTACAAAGACGCCAAATCGTTTAGAAGCATCAGCCTTTCATCATTTGCACTGAAGGCACTGGAGAAGATCATAGATGTACAGATAAGGACAAGCATGCAAGTAGGTAGATGGCCCCTGCACGGGCATCAGCATGCTTACATAGTAGGAAAATCAACAGAAACAGCCCTTCACAACCTGACCACAAGAATAGAAAGAGCAATAGAAGATAAAGAGCTGGCACTAGGCTGCTTCTTCGATGTGGAGGGGGCCTTTGATAGAGCTACCTTTGCTGCAATAGAGAAATGTTTAGGAAGGGACGATATAGACCCAGCAGTTAGAAAATGGAACATGGCCATGTTAACAGGTAGGTAGATATTTTGATCTCATTTTTCAAGATTTTGCGTGCTAAATTGCTCGTAAGATATCTATGTGAATATTTTATTATCATTTACGTTTCGACAAGCTTAAAACCTTCAAATTGTATGAGGGTAATAAAAAACAAATGAAATAAACCTTGAAAAGGCTTCAAGGTTATTTTGTTACAATCATGAAGATTGGTTAGCAAATTTCGGAAAACTGAGGCTACGTCCGCCGCTTGTGCTATGAGTTTTAATCGAGAAACAGTAGGAACGTTCTTTAAGCTACTGATTGAAACTATAGATAAATACAACGTAAGTTCAGATAGACTATTCAACTTCGCACATACGGGTATTTAAACAATCTACGCGGCCAAAAATCAATTTTACAAAATGTATGACAGGTAAAAAAACGACTACCTAAGTCAACGGGATTAGTTTGGGAACAATGCCCATCCCCTCCAACCTTCATTCTGTTTACGCTGTCTACGTACGAGCAGTCGGAAGTCGATCGTCCCGGGAGGTGTACGTGTCTGTTCTCGGCGTTCGTGTGCAAACATAAACTTTGACAGTGAATAAGCTGTTTCAAGTCGAGTCGCAAAAAAATAGTGATGGATACAGCAGGTAATTAACTAATTTCCTGAATTTCGTTTGACTCGCACTTATTATGTATAAATTAATTTCAGGTGTTTTGAAAGCTAGTAGTTAACAGACTATTTTTTTACATGATTTGTTCTTATATTAAGGTTTTTGTTGTACTATCGGGTGAGATCCGGTTTTGATTCTTGTTTTATTATAAACTTCAAACCTTTAGGAAGACAACTTTTAAAAAATTAGCCGCGGAAAATCGCGAATTAGCATTATTGAGGCTTTTGAAGTTAAAGCGAAAAATACTACTAAAACCACGATTTATGTCTAACCCATTTTTAAACGCTTATTTATTTGTTTTAGGTTCACAAAGCTCGTCAGGTGTGAGGCTTGTGACTCGCAAGTACTTGTTTGACCGTTTATGCAGCTTTGAATTAGCTAACATTGAAGAAAAGCTCAACTTTTTAAAAGATGATATTTTATCAGGCGACATATACCACGAGGACCAAATCGCGAGTTTTAAGCGAAGATTTGCTCATTTTAAGTCCGAAATTTAACGAAGATGGTTTAAAGCTCATAAAAAAGAAGATTTATTTCGAAAATGTAATGATTTGTGGCTTCAAGGCACTTTTGAACTTCCCGTGCTGACACAAACTAAACGAGGTCGACCTTGTAAATTATTTAAGGAATCAAGTGAAAGATCTAAAAGAAGGAAAACCGAAGAAGTTCGATCGACTTTAGAAGGAGAAGTAATTGTCCATGCTGCACAAACTGAGTTGCAAAAAACTGGAAAACGTGATGCGTCTGCCGTGTTAAAAGAAATTGTTAGTTCTCCAACAAGGGCAACTAAATATAAAAAAGCATTTGAGGAAACAAGAAAAGCAGAAGCCGATAGTCTTACACCTATTCAAGCTTTACAAATGTTTGTAGATGCAGACTTAACTCGTCGACAATATGAAATAATCCGAAATACTAATAAGAAGTTCTTTCCCTGTTACACGCTTTTGCAAAAGGCCAAACTAGAGTGTTATCCACCTCCTGATGAATGCAAAGTGACGAGCACCTCTGCTGAAAGCAGCTTGCAAAGCTTGGTTGATCTCACAGTCAGGCGTCTATCAATCTACTTAGAAGACGTCCTCCTTATTACATTGCAGGAGCAAGAACGAGAGAGCCTAAAATTAATTTGTAAATGGGGGTGTGACGGATCTCAACAGTCACAATTTAAACAAAAATTTGAAAGTGATGCAGACTCGGACGCGAGTACGGAGTATCTTTCAAAGTTGTTTTGTTCCTTTGAGACTAGTCTGTGGCAAAGATGACAAGAAAATTGTATGGGAAAACCCTAAGCCATCTTCTCCACGATTTTGCAAGCTTATTAGATTTAGATTCGTAAAAGAGAGTACAGATATAACGGAACAAGAAATAGACCACGTAAAAACGGCTGCTAATCTGCTAACCACAACAGAGGTGGTATTGAACAACAATAAATTTATGGCTAAACATGTTTTTATCATGACAATGGTTGATGGTAAGGTCTGTAACGCTGCCACTGGAACAAAATCCACAAGTCGATGTTACATATGCGGTGCAACTTCAAAAGACTTCAATAAAATCGATTTAAATAAGGATATAAGTTTTGAGGCTATCGAGTTTCGACTATCTGTGCTTCACGCCAGAATACGTATCTTTGAAAGTATTTTACACTTGGCGTACAAATTGCACGTAAAGAAATACAGGGCGAGAAAAACAGAAGCTGAGAAGAATACAGAAAGAGAAGCAAAGCTCAAAATACCGAAACTATTTCGCGAAAAAAACGGTCTACTGGTGGACATGCCAAAGGCCAATTTCGGAAACACCAGTAGAAGGGTTTTTGAAGATCCGAAATTAGCGTCTGAAATAACTGGAGTAGATTATAATTATTAGAGGTCATATCCAGTGGATATCCAGTTGACCCGGAAAAATACGCATTAGACACTGCTCGCTTATATGTAGATTTGTATAATTGGCACCCGATGACACCAACAATGCATAAAATCCTCGTGCATGGATCAGTCATAATTAAAAATGCATTATTGCCTATAGGGCAGCTATCTGAAGAAGCTGCAGAGGCCCGTAATAAACACTTCAGAACATATCATATCGGCGAGATTACGCCCGAAAATTCTCCAGAGAATCCTGCAACAGGGATATTTTTAATAGATTACTTCTCAGATCGGACCCACTTTTAAGCAGCAGCAGCATGAAGAGCATGAAAAAAAAAAAATGAAAGTGTCTCGCCAAAAACAATCGCCATGTTGATTTCTGCAACGCCAAACTTAGAAGATTAATGTTTTATTAATAAAAATGACTTATTTTCACAGCATAACTTTTGTTTTAATTATTAATATCATTTAGAAGTAATTTCTTAAAGAAAATAATTTTGGCCGCGTAGATCGTTAAAAAAACCCTTGTGCGGCGGCACGTGAAAACAATAAAAATCGGAGTGAGTAGTTTTTTCCATACAAAGTGAAAAGCAAACTCTGGGATACCAAGTATGGGGAAACAAACTTTGTGATTAATTAAAAAAAAATACTGGAAAAAAAATGAGCAATCGCTGATTTGTAATGACTCTTATTTTGTAAGATACCACTTAAAAACTTATGAAATAAAACATGAAATTAATTATTTTTCGTGACATGGACATAAGGGAAAATTACAAAAATTAAGATGAAAATGATCAATATCTCCGAAATTAGTAAATATCGCTGAACATACATGGGGGTGGGTTGGATAGGTCTAGACGTCCTCTATCGACTTGCTTCGTTTGATCCACACTTCCAAATACACACTGTATGATAAATACAATTAACTGACTGGCAGCTGCAAATTAAACAAATTGTTTTGCTATTCGTGTTTGTTGTTTTCCGATTCTAGCAGTGTTTGGAATCGAACCGGTTTTGCAGATATCAACAATATATATAATTCAGCTAAGAAACGTGTTCAAAGCGAGAAACATATACGGAGTTGTATATTATTACATGAGTTCGGTAACAGTAGAATAGAAACTTTTTTTGGTAATAATTTTGAGGGCCACAATCGTAAAGTTGAACGTAATCGAAATTTAATGAAACGTTTTATTGATACGGTCGTACTACTTGGAAAGCAAGAATTGCCTTTCCGCGGCCATGATGAGAAACACGATTCGGATAATCGTGGCAATTATATTGAGACATTGTTATATTTGAGTAAGTACGACTCCGTCATGGAATCTCATTTTGAACAGAGTTCATCTACTTCGCATCCAGTTTTTTCTGGTCTATCAAGTGACATTCAAAACGATCTCATAAACTGCGTTGCGTCGGTGGTTTTAGATGAGATTAAGAGTGAGATCAACAAGGCGAAATTCGCGTCCGTCATGATTGACGAAACTCCCGATGTTAGTCGCAGAGAGCAGTTGAAGTGTTATATTTCGACGTTAGCGAGAGGCGTACCGCGAACGTTTTAGCTTCAAAATTGCTAGATATTCTTGACCAATATCGGTGCAAAGATAAACTTATAGGTGGTCAATCATGTGACGGTGCTGCAGTCATGTCGGGCGAGCACGGCGTGGTTCAGGCGCTCGTTCGTAATGAGTGCCCCCGGGCGCATTTCATTCCGTGTTATGCACGCACATGTTCTCAATTTGGTTTTAAGCAGATCGTTAGAGCATGTTTCTGAATTAAAATCGTTTTTCGGCCATATTAATGGGCTTGTTCGATTTTTTAACAAGTCATCAAAGCGATCAAATTTATTAAAACAGATTTCCGATCGTCGCATGCCTGGAGTGGCAGAAACGCGGTGGCATTATCACTCGCGTATTATTAATGTGATATTTAATTGCAGGTTAGAAATGATTGAGACGTTCAATCATATTTTAGAGGATCCGCAATCATGGGATGTCGATTCAATTTAAAGTGCAAAAGAGACAGATATATTGGTTTTGGCCTTGAGAAAAACACACATTTAAGACAAAGATAATTAAAAAAAACTGCTTCGGCTTTCAAAAACAAAACACTTTCAGAGGAAAAAAATACATAAGACTTGACTGCATGGGCTAAGATCCCTTCGCCTTATTTAAAACCAAAAAAAAATATCTATGGACGGTAAAGTTTGTTCTGTTATTTCGAAAAAGTGATTGGAAGTTAAAAAGTAAACCATTAAAGAAATTGTGAAAGTGTTAAAAATGATGTAAGTACTGTTTTAACTAGTATGTAGTACACACGAAAATTGAAATGATAAAAACAGTGCCTAAGCCAGCGCGGGGCCCGTAGCAAATTCTAGGTATAAAGAGACCCATGGTTTGTTTTCTTAAGTGTAGGGTGCTAAATAAAACAGAACTGGTAGAAATACATGTCAGGGAGATGTGGGTGCGCGGGGCCCGTAGCATTTGCTACTCTCGCTATGTGCCTAATCCGGTACTGGATAAAAACTATCTACAATTTTATGTCAAGATCTTCATATTGAATAAAAGTTTTTTTTATTATTTCAGCATGACCATGATGATTCTTGCGGTGAGAATAGTGGAGGATTTATGTAAATTGTAAGTTTTCATTGTATCCCCTTAATTTTAAGACACTACAACTCCGCCAATTCTTGAAAATTTGTGACTTCTAATTTGCCCGGCTCTTACCCAGCGGGACCAAGATGATAGTTTAGTCCAAATTTTATTAAGTACTTAAGACCAGTTTTAGTTTTGTTTTGCTCGAGTTTGATAGGTTCTTATTTACCGACTAAGGTGGACCATTTCGTTTGACGTGGCAAGTTTAATTTTTTTGCACTTTATATGTTATTGTGCCTTAAGCGATGATATATTTAGTCGGGTGGATCTATCGGTTTTCTAATTAGTTAAAAACTCGACAAGATTAAAGTCATTGCCGTTTAAGGCATAATAATAAAAACTACAAAGAATTTGAAATTGCCGCCTTAAACGAAATGATGATCTTGACTGTTAAGAGTTACACGATTATCAAGAAAATATATGAATATAAATAATATAATTTTAAATAGGTACTTATATTCGATTTTTATTTCAGTTTGCGGAGTTTTTTATCATTTGATTCATCAGCGCCATCTTGTGGCGGTTTTAGGAACAAGAAGCAAGGACAAAGCACTATAAATGTAGGTATAGCTTGAAAGTTGAGGCGAGTAAAGTAGTACTAGTATTTCGAAAAAAAATTTTTTTTTGAATTAGTGTTAGGTATTACACATATGCCGTCACTCGACTTGACTCTGACGCCAAAATGCCTATAATTTTAATCAATGTACTATAGGCTTCTAGCTAACTAGATTTAGTGTACATGAGTGCGTAATTTACGATTACTTATGTATGTGTTAGGTATAAGGTAAGTAATTCCTGTTCCCTGTTCCTGTTTCCTTTTCAGAGTGTCGCCGGATGTGGGTGCTTACGGGACCGGGACTACCGGCGCCGCTCCGATGCCTCTGCCAATTTCTGCACCCATCCTCATCCCATGCCCCCGATCCGTGACTCCTTGGGTATGGGATAATGAGGATGGAAAAGCAATCGAAGTCAAGAAAACAAGCCGGTAGTAAATAATGGGAATACACTTAGGAGCACAGAAGAATACCCGATACGTCTGACAAGATGCACAAACAGATACCGAATGCAAAAATCAACGATAACGATCTCCGGGGATGTTATGGGGAATACCGGCGGGTCCACCGTCGGCGACATCACATAGATAAGGAGTTGAAAACAACATTGCGAAGCTCATTATCGTACTTAGTGCATTATTTTAGTCAATGAAATTGCGAATGTGCTTATAGGGGACAATTTGAGTTCTCACATAAACATAGAAGTTTTAAAAGCTTGCAAAGACAACAACATTGCCTTTGTGGCTCTACCGCCAAATAGTACTCACCTGACGCAACCTTTAGACGTCTACTTTAGGCCTCTTAAACTGCGTTGGCGTCAAATTTTGGACCAATGGAAGGAAACTCCTGAAGGACAGAGGTTACCCACTATCCCTAAAAACATGTTTCCTTTGTTGCTTAAAAAACTGGGATAGTATCATGGAAAACTCAGGAAGCAATCTCAAAGCTGGTTTTAAGAAAACCGGCATTTTCCCTACTGATGAAACCCCAGTGTTGCAACGCTTACCTGACTTTAGGCATCCAGATGCTCCACTACAAGATCCGACTGTAATTTCGGAATCATTCGTGCAATTTCTCGAAAATCGGAGATCAGAGGTGGTTGTATTAGGCGGTGGATGACGAAAGAAGAAGCTTAATGTTCCGGCGGGTAAAAGCATATCTGCGGACGAAATCGCTCAAATGCAACTTACCACATCAAAAACACCTCAAAAAAAATCAAACAACAAGAAGAAAAAGAATCCCATCCAAAATGAAGCAGAACAACCAGAGCCTTCCACAAGTAAGAACCCCAAAAGGAAACTTAAAAAAAAATATGTTGATTCTTCCAGCGAAAGCGAAGACGATGCCGAAATTCAGTACGCTTCAGACTCGACTATGGATCTCTCAGACGAGTTAATCGAAAAAGAACCTGAATCCGAGGCTCCGAATCCAACGCAGTTTATTCCTAAACCAGGCGAATACGTTTTAGTAGACTACGAAGGTGAACAGTGGGCCGGACAAGTTAAGACCGTCGATAATGATGGAGCGTTCGTTAGCTGCTTGACACGTTGTGGGTTATCTTGGAAATGGCCTGAGAAACCGGACTGCATCTTCTATAGAATGGACGAGATTATCTCTGCGATCAAAACGCCAACGAAATTAGGCACGAAGCGTGCGTTGTTCCGTGTACCGGAACTAGAGTCTAAATGGGGCCAGCCAAAGAAATAAAACCCATTTTCTAGTTATGTTATTGTTGATTTTGATAAAAGATTTAATTTAAATTTGATTACTTCAGTTACCTACCTACTTTTTGTTTAAGATATGTTATATAAACGATTTAAAAGCATTTTATAAAGATTAAAAAGATCTCAAAAAAACTGTGATTTGTTACATAGCTAATTTTGCTAGTAAATCTTACTTTGATCTCACTTTTTGTGTTTTATTTTATAGACCGAAACTACAGTTAATAAAATAGATCACCCTACTATAGTCAAATGTGCCACAACATGCGATTTCAGTAGGATTTATAATCTGGCCCACAGTTATCAAAATATGATACAACAATGGTCCAAATTTAATTTAAAAAATATATATATATATAACGCCTGTACTATAACTTTTGACAAACATTTGTTAACTTAATACGTCTTCCTTTATCTAAAAACATAACTAAAAATTAAATATGTCAATCCATTCGTTAGAAGGAAAAGCTCAAAGTTGAAACCTGACAAATCTGTACCATAGTTGTGTAGTTTTACGGTATCCATTTAATGTCATTTCCTTTAATTTTTGACCCCAAGGAAAAATCCTTTTTTTTTTTTAATTTTCCTAAAAAAACACTTTATTACCTTTCAAATGATACCTAACAATCATATTGTTGTCCTTGATCAAATAGGGTTTAAAGTCGGTTGAAATTATTTTCCGAGGAGGGGCGATATTTTTGACGCCGAGTGTATAAAAAAAAGACTAGTCGAGGTGATTGGTCCGATGAGAGCATGAAAAATGCAGTGGTAGCTGTGGTGGAAGGAAAAATGGGCTATATGTTAGCAGCCAAAACCTTTTCAGTCCCACAGACAACATTGGAACGAAAAGTGAAGGTAGTTCGTGAAAGTTCAGAAAAAAATCAATCGATAGATAAATTCAAGGTAGCATTAGGCCCGAAACCGCGAGTTTTTTCTGATGAAGAAGAGGAAGAGTTATGCAAATATATTTTAGATATGGAGAGCAGGCTCTATGGACTGACGATGAAAGATTTGAGAGGTTTGGTTTACAGACTAGCGGTGAAAAATAATAATGTACATCCATTTAATAATAATAATAATAATAATAATATCCGGGTACACACCAATTGCCCTAGTCCCAAACTAAGCTCTAGGCTTGTACTATGGATACTAGACAACGTTATATTATAAATACTTATATAGAGAAATATATACTTAAATAAATAGAAAACATCCATGATAATAAATAATAAAAAATGGAAATGGAAATGATGAATAATGAAAAGCAAGAAGCTGGGAAACACTGGGCACAAGCTTTTTTAAAAAGACATCCAGCACTATCTATAAGGCAGCCTGAATGTACCTCAGCTGCACGTGCTGCAGGTTGCAATAAACAGGCGGTTGATCAGTTTTTTAACTTTTTGGGTAATGTTTACGATGAACATCATTTAACAGCTGATCGAGTATACAACTGTGACGAAACTGGGATTTCAGTTGTGCCCAAAACCAAGTCAAAAATAATAGCCAAAAAAGGCAGAAAACAAGTAGGCTCATTAACTTCTGCGGAGCGAGGCACAACCATCACTGTTGAAATCTGTTTCAGTGCTACTGGGCATTATATGCCACCAATGATGGTATACCCTAGAAAACGCATGGATCCCCAACTCATGCTAAATGCTGCACCTGGATCTTGGGGAGTGTGCACTTGTGCAGCGATTCAGGCTGGATGACAGCAGACCTTTTTTTAGAATGGTTCAAGAGGTTTGTGGAATTTAGTGGAGCAACACCTGAGCGTCGTGTTTTATTATTGTTGGATGGACATAGCACTCATACACAAAACATTGATGTTATAAATGAAGCGAGAACCCACGGCGATATAATTTTATGTTTTCCTCCACACACCACTCACCGTCTTCAGGTTGCGGACGTTGCTTATATGAGACCCTTGAGCACCTATTATGATCATAAAATCACAGCCTGGCTTCGCAGTAATCCTGGCGTGGTTGTCACAGTCAGACAAGTTGCTGAAATATTTGGGAAAGCTTTCATACAAGCATCAACTATGTCGACAGCTGTTAATGGCTTTAAAAAATGCGGGATTTGGCCATACAGTCTTCACCGAAAGCGACTTTGCACCTTCATTGGTGACGGATATTCCGCTAACTGAATTTGAAACACCTGCAACCAACAGTAGTGCAATCTCTGCTAGATCTTTAGCCAATCTTGGAAATTTGCCTACAGACTCGGAACAAAATAGTCAGACTACGACAAATTCAATTGAAGATATCTCCATTTCGGCATTTACGAGGAGTTTTGCAGCGTCTGTACCTGCTGTGGTTGCACCAGATGATTCGTTGAGACTTTAAACTGATATTTCTACAGCGGCCTCAACCACAATTGCAGATGTCACAGTAGATGGAGTACCTGCTACTCTAGTATCTGCTACAGTGTCAACCCCTGAACCGGGTTGTTCTAGCTGGTCCGATAATAGGTCACGAACTCCAGAAGGGACGATTTTTTGAGTTGCAAGTCCGCAGCAAATAATGCCCGTTCCAACAACGCGGAAAATATCCCGTGTGAGTAGGAAACGCGGAAAAACTGCCGTTATCACATCTTTGCCATATAAAAATGATCAAGAAGATACAATCAAGAAAAAAAGCTAGCAGAGGAAGATAAAAAGAGGAAGAAAGAAATAAGGGAACTAAAGAAAGCCCTGAAAATAGTTCCCAAAAAAAGAGTGACGAAGAAAAAGGCATCTAAGAAAAGATCAACTACTGAAGACAATGATAGCGATTCTGAAAATACGCAATGTTTATATTGTAAAGGCCTATATTTGGAGTCGAATGAAGGTTGGGCTGCTTGTTCGGCGTGCGGAAATTGGGCTCACTGCAGCTGTGCTGGTATAGAGGACGAAGATGCTGATGCAGTCTTCACATGCGAATATTGTGAGCAGCAATAAGTCGTTTTGCTATGTACCCCATCTTGCCCATAGGGGTGTCCCATCTTGCCCCATGCATGGGGCAAGATGGGGAGAAAGGACTTTTTCTAGATTTTGATTTTTTTAAACTTTATTATGTTAATTAGATACTTAAAAAAACTTTAATATTGGAGACTGATTACCAAAGATGATTGTTAAAATATAACGAATCCTTAAATACAATACGGTTTGTTTTATTGGGCATCAAACCTTAAATTGGATTTCAGACGGAACATTTAAAGTTGCTCCAAGCGTATTTAAGCAACTGTATACAATTCATGGCAATATCTTAAATGAGAACAAAAAACATTTCCCTTCTGTTTTTGTTTGGCCACAAATAAAGATAAACGAACATATGATATTATGTTTGAGTCAATTATTCAATATGGTAAAGAGCATAATATCGAAATGACACCGAAAGTATCTGTGTTAGACTTCGAAAAAGCAACAATTTTGGGCCTACGATCCAATTTTGAAGACATAATTTTGAACGGATGCTTATTTCATCTCGGCCAAATTATACAGGGTGTCCCAAAATGGACACGTAACCCTGACACCGAGGATAGCTTATCCTTAGACCTACCAAACCAGCCTAACATGACCTCAGTAAAAGTTGCACGGTTTTCAAGATATCGGCAATTTAGTGTTTTTTCTAATTTCGCTCCTTTTTTGGCATTCTTAGTCCCAGATTTTTGTGGAATGGCCTTCAAACTTAGTTTTTTCTACATGTATGCTGTCTTGAATAGTTATTTAAGGTAACAAAATTATTATTTTGACATAAGTACTGTGAAAATTGGGAAAATACTAATTTGGTCTTGACTCAACTTCATCAGCAACACATTCACTTTGCCTTTGAACATCTGCCCTGTAAAAAAAATACTAGAAACTAACTGAGCAAATTATTTTAAAAATTTGCGTATGGTATGCCAATTCATAAATGGTATAACACATTCAATGTTTTTTAATTTTTCCTACAAATCACCACGAGTCAAAGCCATTGTTAAGCAAAAAATTGTTGCTAAAAAGGAAAGTCAAATCGCTCGCTCCTCGCTCTTTGGGTCTTTGTTCTCGCTCTAACACACTCGTCGACTGCTACCTGGACTGGGGTTCGAACAGACAAAAGAAACGAGATAAGCTCTTCGCCCCGTCTCACATTATTATCCTATTAAAGAATGGGATGGGTAGTGTTTTGTTTGTGCATTCCTAGCATAGGCCCTAGCCAGCCATGTCAACAAATCAGTCCGTAACCTTGCGTTTCGTGCGATACCCGTCTTCTCTGTGTTCCTGCATTCGTGTTGTGTTTACCAAATTGACTTGGCATCATTCCGGACTCCGATATTGCTTGTGACTTAGAACTGATTTTCTTTGTGAACTGAAACGACAACTTGGCACTCTTACGGGACACTGATATCGCTTCTCGGATTTGTGAATTGTTGTGAAACTGCTTCTCATCGATGACAAGTCGTAATACTTCGTCGTACTCTCATAGTGAGTACGCCGATATGCACTTGATTTACGGCGAAACAAGGCAAGTTTCATCTCGAGGCAATGTGACTTACAATGCAAGTTTGGCCGCACGATTATACTCGGAACGCTATCCAAATCGCACTCTGACGAATTATGAAGTGGTTTTAAGAGTTGTGAATTGTTATCATGAGGGAAGACAACCAGGATGGAATGGCACAGAAGGAAGACCACGAACCGTTGACGACAACATTGTTTTAAATCAAGTGCACGAGGATCCAGGAACTTCGGTGCGAATAATTGAACGTTGCACTGGTGTTACCAAATCGTCCGCACAACGAATTTTAAAGAGAAATAAATACCACCCGTACCACATCCAACGTGTCCAAACGCTTCTTCCGACTGATTACCCACAACGTGTCGAATTTTGTCGCAAAATGATTGAAAAGTGGAGGCAGAATCCTAATTTTTTTAATGAGGTATTATGGAGCGACGAATCGGCCTGCAAAAGAGACGGGTACCTCAATCTGCACAATATCCATAGCTGGCGGCTAACTAACCCACATGAATCAAGAGAAGACAAGTCACAATATCAATTTAAAATAAACTTGTGGACCGGATTTTTTAACGGTCAGATACTAGGACCCGTCGAGTTACCAGCAATTCTAAACGGACAAAATTTTGTACAGAGCAGTCGGATTCGCTTGAGCGAAGACCACACTAGCATAAGTTAGTATGGGACGAACGCACGTTTTGTAAATCGTCAACTTATTCCTAAGCGACAACTTACTACGCTTGTTTGTCACCCATACTAAATAGAGCTTGCAAGTCGGTCTGAAGTAAGTCTTTATTTGGTGAAAGGTAGACTGACGCGATGACGATCGGCCTGTGGCCTGACATCGCCACGCGGCAGACTGACACTTCCATGTTCGTCAGGGGCGGTGGCTCGAGAGGAATGCAATGCAAGGATCGTTTGAAGTAAATTAAGGTGCGTCCAAGTGAGGTTTCCCTATCGTTCCTAACTATTTTGTAATTCGCAACCCGCGGGTCACGGTGAGCTGGCTTAAGGAAGGTCTCTTGAACTAGCAAGATATCCAACTGACGATCGCGAAGAAAGGATGCGACTTCGTCCCGTTGGTTACGTAAGCCATTGGCATTGAAGAAGCCAATGTCTAACGAGTGGGGCTTTAATCTTTTGGATGTAATATCCATTAGGTTCAGAACTATTTTCTGGAGGTGTAGACGCGGAGAGCGTCGAAGAAGCTTAAAAGCTGCGAAGAGGCACTCCTTTGCGTCCCTCGCAGATCGAAGCTTCCCGGCGAGCTGGGAGATTTCGTCAAGGTCGAAGGCCTTGGCGAAATCACAGACCACCGCGAAGACCGACGCGAAGTCCGAAAAGGCGGGAGTAGTGCGGGAAGGTGACGAGCTCGGTTGCGCTTGTGGGCGCTCTGGTGCGGGCTTGTGCACCAGAGGTCCGGCCCAGGCGTTGCTTGGTGCAGCCGCCGGAGCCGGGCCCTGGGACCCCAGAGCGGGGAAATGTTGCGCTGAAGGCACTGGAGGCCCCCGGGATACGGGGGCGGGATGACGCGCCGCAGGAGCCGGGCGGCTCGGGCCCGCCTTGCGCTCTCTGCGAGGAGCCCTGGGGCAGCCACGATAATTCGCGGTGTGACCCACCGCTCCACACAGAACGCAGCTAGGCGGGTCGAGCATGCCCGGTCTGCGGTTGCAATCTGAGGTGCCGTGGTTCCCGGTGCACTTGACACAGCGGGGCTCGGCATGGCAGAAGCGAGCGGCGTGACCATAGAGTTGGCAGCGATGACACTGCCCAGGAGAGTTGCGCTTTCTGGGCGCCTCAACTCTGATACCAGACATCTGGCAGATCTGCCTGATGTTGAAAATTTTCTTCCCTTCTGGGGAAGAATCGAGGACAACGAGCACCAAGTCGTAAGGTTCCTTGGTGCGAGCACGGCACATGCGATGTATCTCGTGAACAGGGAGACCCTGTATGACCAGGTCGTCCTGAATGAGCTTTGAATCGAGCTCCTTCGGGAGAACACGAATGACAACCCTCAGTCGTCGCTCTTCCTCAAGTGCGTACGTGTGGTACGCAACCTTGAGGTGGACGAGTTGGGCTGTAAGGGCACGGTGATCGCCCGCGGACTGCGTCGATACCGAGATGGCCTTGTCGGTGGCGGTGGTGGTGGCGGTGGCGTAGAACGCCGGAAACCTGAGACCAGGCCTTCTTGTCCTGGATGACGATTGGGGGCGGGCGGAGCCGCCGAGGAATGTTAGGCATAGAAGCCTGAGGCGACGGAGACGGTGGAGAGGACGCCGGTTGGTGGTGGGAACCACCGACCGCGCGAGCCTGCTTAGGCGGCGGCGACGAGGACGACGGGATACCCGCAGGCGCAGCCGCATTCTGACTGCGCGTTTTGCACTTACGGGCAACGACAGTGAAGCCCTCATCGTCATTGGCCCGAGCGACGGCAGGGTCCAGGGACTCGTAGTCCATGGACAAATCTCCGTGCTCGGAGACCGGTGATGAGAAGGGCGCAGAAGAAGCCGGAGAGCTGGAGCGAGACGTCGGAGCGGACTCGCTGCGAGCCGGCGGGGATACCACCGGCGCAACCGGAGAGAGAGGCGAGTCGAGCGCCAACGAATCGTACGGGGCGAGCCACAGACGCCCGTTTTCCCCCTTCTGGGGAAAACAGTCTGTGACGGGGTTGGGATCATCGGCCCTTGCCTATCGCATAGTCGACCCCAACTGTCTCCCTCCCACCCTACCCTTTCCTACAGTCCTATTCCTCTTGTTGTATTTGGCGTCGACCGGCCCCGGGGTCGCCGGCGTCTTGCAACTCGAGCCTGCTAGGGGAAGTAGGCACTCACCCCCGGGCAATAAGATTACCGGGGCCCATAGTAGGGCTCACGTAGGCCACTCATCTCCCCGCTCATCCCGGCGGGGAGGCATTAGCTAGCAACAAAACACAAACCGCGATCGACCACATCCGCGCGCACTCACGTCGTCATGTCGCAGACCGGCAGCGAACCCTCCTTCGGCGCCGTAATGTCTTTTTGACAAAACGGTACCCGGAGGCCGCTGCCGAGCTGACGCGCATGGCGGGAAGGGCAAGGGCGGAGGCCCAGGCCAACGCCCGCGCCAGGCAGCATAAGTCTCGGGATAGATCCCGCTCGCCCCGCGACACTTCGTCGCAGCCCGCCCCCTTCTCGCGAGCGCCTTCTGCGCTCGACTCGCCTCTCTCTCCGGTTGCGCCGGTGGTATCCCCGCCGGCTCGCAGCGAGTCCGCTCCGACGTCTCGCTCCAGCTCTCCGGCTTCTTCTGCGCCCTTCTCTTCTGGACCCTGCCGTCGCTCGGGCCAATGACGATGAGGGCTTCACTGTCGCTGCCCGTAAGCGCAAAACGCGCAGTCAGGATGCGGCTGCGCCTGCGGGTATCCCGTCGTCCTCGTCGCCGCCGCCTAAGCAGGCTCGCGCGGTCGGTGGTTCCCACCACCAACCGGCGTCCTCTCCACCGTCTCCGTCGCCTCAGGCTTCTCAGCCTAACATTCCTCGGCGGCTCCGCCCGCCCCCAATCGTCATCCAGGACAAGAAGGCCTGGTCTCAGGTTTCCGGCGTTCTACGCCACCGCCACCACCACCGCCACCGACAAGGGCATCTCGGTATCGACGCAGTCCGCGGGCGATCACCGTGCCCTTACAGCCCAACTCGTCCACCTCAAGGTTGCGTACCACACGTACGCACTTGAGGAAGAGCGACGACTGAGGGTTGTCATTCGTGTTCTCCCGAAGGAGCTCGATTCAAAGCTCATTCAGGACGACCTGGTCATACAGGGTCTCCCTGTTCACGAGGTACATCGCATGTACCGTGCTCGCACCAAGGAACCTTACGACTTGGTGCTCGTTGTCCTCGATTCTTCCCCAGAAGGGAAGAAAATTTTCAACATCAGGCAGATCTGCCAGATGTCTGGTATCAGAGTTGAGGCGCCCAGAAAGCGCAACTCTCCTGGGCAGTGTCATCGCTGCCAACTCTATGGTCACGCCGCTCGTTTTTGCCATGCCGAGCCCCGCTGTGTCAAGTGCACCGGGAACCATGGCACGTCAGATTGCAACCGCAGACCGGGCATGCTCGACCCGCCTAGCTGCGTTCTGTGTGGAGCGGTGGGTCACACCGCGAACTATCGTGGCTGCCCCAGGGCTCCTCGCAGAGAGCGCAAGGCGGGCCCGAGCCGCCCGGCTCCTGCGGCGCGCCATCCCGCCCCCGTATCCCGGGGGCGTCCAGTGCCTTCAGCGCAACACTTCCCCGCTCTGGGGTCCCAGGGCCCGGCTCCGGCGGCTGCACCTAGCAACGCCTGGGCCAGACCTCTGGTGCACAAGCCCGCACCAGTGACGCCTCGAGAGCGCCCACAAGCGCAACCGAGCTCGTCACCTTCCCGCACTACTCCCGCCTTTTCGGACTTCGCGTCGGACTTCGCGGTGGTCTGTGATTTCGCCAAGGCCTTCGACCTTGACGAAATCTCCCAGCTCGCCGGGAAGCTTCGATCTGCGAGGGACGCAAAGGAGTGCCTCTTTGCAGCTTTTGAGCTTCATCGACGCTCTCCGCGTCTACACCTCCAGAAAATAGTTCTGAACCTAATGGATATTACATCCAAAAGATTAAAGCCCCACTCGTTAGACATTGGCTTCTTCAATGCCAATGGCTTACGTAACCAACGGGACGAAGTCGCATCCTTTCTTCGCGATCGTCAGTTGGATATCTTGCTAGTTCAAGAGACCTTCCTTAGCCAGCTCACCGTGACCCGCGGGTTGCGAATTACAAAATAGTTAGGAACGATAGGGAAACCTCACTTGGACGCACCTTAATTTACTTCAAACGATCCTTGCATTGCATTCCTCTCGAGCCACCGCCCCTGACGAACATGGAAGTGTCAGTCTGCCGCGTGGCGATGTCAGGCCACAGGCCGATCGTCATCGCGTCAGTCTACCTTTCACCAAATAAAGACTTACTTCAGACCGACTTGCAAGCTCTATTTAGTATGGGTGACAAACAAGCGTAGTAAGTTGTCGCTTAGGAATAAGTTGACGATTTACAAAACGTGCGTTCGTCCCATACTAACTTATGCTAGTGTGGTCTTCGCTCAAGCGAATCCGACTGCTCTGTACAAATTCCAGGTACTGCAGAATCGGTTTCTGCGCAGAGCCGTGGGAGCTCCCTGCTTCATGCGCAATGTCGATCTTCACGACGACCTCGGTCTTCCAACCGTGGCCAAGTTCATGAAGGACTCGTCTCGGCGTTTCTTCAACAACGCTCCTCACCATCCGAACCCTGTTAACGACAGCCACGAACAACGACCCTTTAGTTCTAAGTTTGATTTGTTTAGTATATAAGTGAAATGTAAATGATTTTAGTTAGGTTTAAGTTGAAATATTTAAGATTTGTTGATTTTAGCTTAAGGAACCTTAGTTTTATAAGAATTACTAGGTTAAGTTTATAGAGATATAGATTTTTAATATTGCTAATATTTAGACACAAGCCCATAAAAGAGGCTAGCTTAAACCCCGACCCGATCCCTCTTCCCTCAACGAAGTAGCAAGTAAATACCTACAATAAAACTAGGACAATAGACCAGCCGAGCGCGGTTAATGAACTCGTCCTCGTAACGGCATTATGTCACAAACAAAGGACCGGTTGCGGGGACGACGGCCTTGAGCCACATACAATAGCAAAGGAATGCAAACAATCCGAGCAGCGAGTCTGGAGATATATTAGTTTTATTGTGGTATGATAAGCAAAAAAATTGTGATATAAAAGCTTTGATTTGAAAAACAGACGACCAATCAGAGCGCCAGCCCTCGCTGGGCGTCTAAGGGGAAGACATGCGGGTAGCAGAAGCTTAAATTAAAGTAGGCGCTCCGATTGGTCGGCCCGAGCATGAAAAATTAATGTAGGATGTTTTATTGGATAAATAAATAATGACGCCTGGTCTCAATTATAACGAAATGAGCCCAGAGCCTTTTGTATAAATACGGGAACGATTTTGTTATGTTGGAGTTTAGTTTGAGTTACGAGCCGAGTTTAGTTTTGGAGTCTTAGTTTGGAATATTTAGTACTGGAGTTAGTCTTGTTTGTTGTAAATCTCTGCCAGTTTTGTTAGTCTATTTTATCTATTTACCATCGTGAACCTTGTTTTATTTGATCTGCGAAAAGTATTCGCGAGTGAACCTCTCTCCCTGAGCTTCGGGGTTGTTTGTTAGCCGGATATCGCTAACATAAAGTGGTCCTTCGAACCGGATTTCGGAATACCTATCGCAAACTTTCGTGACTGTGTGAACTTTCGAACGATGGTTGTTACTCGGAGTCAAGCCGGGGATAACGTTGAGGAGGAGGAAAGGCTCCGACTCCTGGAACAGGAGCGGAGGCTGGAGGAGCAGAGGTTGCAACAGGAGCAGAGATTCATGGAGCAGACTCCTCTACGGGGAGGACCCGCCAAGGGAGCCGCGGAACCAGCGGACCCCCTCAGAACCGTGGCGGACAATCCGAACTTGCGGAGGGTCTTGATGGACGACTCACCGGCCTCACCACCGGTACAGGACAGGGGTGAGTTTGACCGAAACATCGGATGGGGTGCGCGACCGCGAGACACGCGCGACGTGCCGCCGCTCGCGCTACCCACGAACCTAGAACCTGAGCAGCGATACGACAGGGGGCCCACGCAGGGAGCGCAACGACCCGCGGGTCGTGAACGCGTTGCGTTCGCGCCGAGGCCTGCGTCAGTGGCGTCTTCGGATATTGAGGTAAGGAAACGGAGGGCGGAACGCGAGGCGGCTGAGCAGATCGCCGAGTTACGTCGCCGAGAGCTGGAGCTGCGGGAGGATCTAATCAAGAAACGGCTCGCCGCGACCATCGATCAGGGAGGGTCGGTCGCCGATCCAGCGAACCGGGTAGGTGACTGGCTCGAGAACGTACAGCCTGGGAGGGCCGCGCTGACGCAGCATAGATCGCGCCGTGACTCACCGTCGCCTAGGAGGGCGCGGGAAGAGTTACAAACGCCCTACGGCTCTAGGGATCGATCGGCTAGCAAGGGTCGCGCCATCGATCGCCTAACCGACCAGCTAGAAACGATGATGAGACCGCCACCTAGACAGGTATATGAACTGCCCATATTTAGTGGAGAGCCGAGCGAGTGGATGACCTTTCTGAGCAGTTTCGAGGAATCTACAAAGAGATACAAGTTCTCGCCATACGAAAACGTCGCCAGACTGAGGCACGCTTTAAGAGGTGAGGCTAGGCAATCCGTGCATCACATGCTCGCGTCATCGTCGTCACCTGAACTAACAATGCGCGTATTAAAAAAGAATTTCGGAAGAACCGATTTGTTGAACGACCGGGCGGTCGAGGAACTAAAAAGATTACCGCCCATCGGTCCGAGCGCGACGGATCTGAACTTGTTTGCTATAAAGATTATGAACATAGCATCGACGCTTGTGAACCTGGATAAGCGGAGCTATGGAGCGAACCCGCTCCTAATCCGGGAAATAACTGAGAGACTGAGCCCCTATTTGCGCTCGAGATGGTGCGCCTATGCAAAACAGCACTATACAGCCGAGCGTAGCGAGCTAATGTTGATGGCCGAATTTCTGATGGACGAGAGTGACGCCGAACTCGAGTTTTCACACTCTCGAGCGCCGACGAAGAGGACGACGCCGGCGCAATTGAACCCGCGAGATCTTAGGCGCGCACCGATCCCGGCCGGCGGAGGAGCTTTCCGCCGCCCTCAGTCGAACTACGAACGACCGAACCGAACCTACGTTACTAAGGTCAGTAATTGTTTGTGTTGCGGAGGCGGGCATAACACGCCCGACTGCCGACGCCTTCAGAACATGCCGGTCGGAGCCCGTTGGGACTGGGCCCGACAGAACAGGGTGTGTTTTAAATGTATGAACTTAAAACATCGTCGGGAACAATGCACGGCGACTGTTTGTGGGATTAACGGCCCAGTGTGGGCATCCCGTCCCGTGCCATCTACTCTAATCTACTCTACCATCCCGTGCTACACGAGCCGAACCAGCAGTACAGGTACCAGGCGCCACCTGCGCAAGCGCCACCTGTGCAAGCGCCGCTAGCGTCGCCCCGCGCACCGCCGGCACGCGCACAGACTCAGCGCGCTGCGGCGTGCGCTACGACCGAACCGGAGCCTTATAGGATGTTTGATCCAGAACGGAGCTTCGCAGTTACCAACACGAGCCCTCATATTGTTGGTTACGTCGTCTTGTTAAAGGTAATACCAATTATAATTTCGGGACCTCGCTGTGCGGTGAAGACGCACGCTTTATTGGACGAAGGCAGCACGGTCAGCCTCGTGGACGAAAGGCTGGCTGGTGCTATAGGAGCCACAGGACCAGAGGCGCCCTTATGTATTCAGGGCGTCGGTAACATGGTTACCAATCAGAGGAGCCGAAAGGTAATGACGCAGGTGCGTGGAGTCCAAGACGGACCCGAGTACGACATTACGCTGCGGACTGCACCGAGCCTGGGACTACGGACGCAGCGACTGAACCGAGCAGAGTTGAGCAGGTACGGACACCTGGCGGGACTGAACGAGGCCGCTTTCGAGGACGGTGTGCCGTACGTATTGATTGGTGCAGACCATTGGCACATTATGGTCCCGCGGGAGATCCGAACAGGGCGCATAAACGAACCCGCAGCCCTTCGAACCGACCTAGGGTGGGTCGTGTACGGAACAGTACCGCGGCTCATCCGAACAGAGCAGACTGTAACAGAGACCTCGCTACATCTAGCGGCGTGTGAGCCCGAGCTGAACGACGCCCTGAAATATTTTTTCAGCATAGATTCGCTGGGGGTAAAACTCGTGGAGAAGAGACGCCCCCTCGAGGAACGAGCCGAGCGAATGTTTGAGAAAACGGTAAGGCAAATAGACGGACCACGGTACGAGGTGGGCCAGTTATGGCGGGACGACGACCCCAAGATGCCGCCTACGTACGCGATGGCCTACCGTCGTTTGCAGTCCACAGAGAGTAAAATGGACCGGAACCCAGACTTTGCGACGGAGTATGCCGCACAAATAAATAATCTGCTAGCGAAGGGTTACGCCGAGCAGGTAAGGAACCACGAGCAGCGACCCAAGGAGTGGTATCTGCCTCACTTTGCCGTCACGAACCCGAACAAACCGGGCAAAGTAAGGTTGGTTTTTGACGCCGCGGCAACGACCCAAGGTCGGTGTCTGAATGATCATATACTGGAGGGGCCCGACCTACTGCAATCGTTGTTGGGAGTTCTTTTCCGATTCCGCGAAGGAAAGTTCGCGGTGACCGCGGACATACAGGAGATGTTTCTGCAAATTAAGGTGAGACCGGAGGATCAGCCCTCACAAATGTTCTTGTGGAGGGGCGCTGACCGAGAGGGCCCGCCGAGACGCTACGTGTTGACGACGGTTATCTTCGGCGCGGCAAGCTCTCCTTTTATCGCGCATAGCGTGAGGAACCATAATGCAATACAGAACCAGGTAAAGTACCCTTTGGCGGTCAGCGAAATAACGGAGAACCATTATATGGACGACTTCGTGGCCAGCTATGGGGACGAAAACGAGACCGTTGCACGAGCCGAACAAGTCGCCGCCTCGCACGCGCTGGCGGGATTTAAGCTGCGGAACTGGAATACGAACTCAACAGAGCTGCGTGAACGAATACCGTCGGAGCTGCTAGCAGAATCGCCCGCGCAGCTCGGCGGTAGGGAGCAAAAAATATTAGGTATGTTGTGGTTCCCGAACACCGACGAACTGGGATTTAATACATCGATGATGAGGGTCCCAGCCGAGGTAAGAGCGTGCGCCAGAGGGCCGACCAAAAGAGAGATGCTCAGTGCAGTGATGAGCGTGTACGATCCAATTGGCCTGCTGGCGCAGTACATTATAACCGCAAAGATACAATTACAAAGATTGTGGCAGATTAAACTCGGCTGGGACAAGGAACCACCGCCGGAGGAGGTACGAGAATTTCAGCAATGGTTGCGAGCACTCGACAGTGTAGCCGCAGTGCGAGTGCCGAGGTGCTACGCAACGGGGGGATCGCCGCGTCGCGAGCTGCACGTGTTCGTAGACGCGAGCGCCCAGGCCTACGCTGCAATAGCGTACTGGCGGGCGGAACATACGTCGGAAAATGAACCAACGAAAATCGAGGTAAGCCTAATCGCGGCGAAATCAAAAGTCGCGCCGACCAAGGCGCTGAGTATCCCGCGACTCGAGCTGCAAGCGGCGCTTATAGGCGCGCGCCTTGCCAAAAACATCGTGACGCATCACAAGTCGGAGGTAAGCCGGTTGGTGATGTGGTCGGATAGCCGAACCGTGCTACAGTGGGTGCGCGATGACGCGCGCCGCTACAGCGCTTTCGTAGCACACAGGCTCGGCGAGATCGCCGAGCTGACGACATCGGAGCAGTGGCGCTGGGTGCCCACTAGGGAGAACCCGGCCGACGACGCGACCCGCGCCGACAGCGCGCGGCAAGTGCGAGCTAGCGACCGGTGGTACACCGGCCCGCTTTACCTGCGGCGGCCCGAGGCGGAGTGGCCGCAGGAGACCCGAACGAGCCAACTAGATAACCACGAACTGGAGGTGAGAGCGTGCCACGCAGCCCGACTGGGAAACGCGCCGCTTCCGGACATAGCGCGGTTTTCCAGTTATGACCGGCTGATCGGCACAACGGCACGGACACTGCAGTTCGTAGAGATGGCAAAAAATAAGACCCGCATTCCGCTAAAACTCCGCCATATCAAGGGCGCGGAGCATTTATGGTTTCAGTATACTCAACGCCAGGACTTTGCGGAGGAGCTGCGCAGCCTCGCGAAAGGGGAGCCCATTACAAGAAAAAGCCGTCTGTATGGGCTCGATCCGAGGCTCGACGAAGACGGGGTGATGCGCATGCGCGGCCGAATCGACGCCGCGCCAGTGCGCACCTACAACAAACGCCCAGTGATCCTGGATGGGCGCAATCAGTTTGTGAGGCTCCTTATATTACGAGCCCACCAAAGATCCGCACACGCGAACAACGAAAGGTTGGTTAACGATTTACGACAGGAGTATTGGATACTTCATTTGAGACCCACAGTGCGCGCGGTGGCGAACGCGTGCCGTTTATGTATCCTGCGCCGGGCGCGTCCACAAGTGCCCGCGCTGGGAGATCTGCCGCTAGCGCGGATCGAGCCCTTTCACCGAGCCTTCACCAACGCCGCGGTGGACTTCTTTGGGCCAATGACGGTGACCGTCGGGCGGCGGCACGAGAAGCGCTGGGTGGCGCTCTTTACGTGCCTCTCGACCCGCGCCGTCCACTTGGAGCTGGCGCACTCGCTGGCCACCGGCTCGGCTATCATGGCGTTAAGACGCATGGCCGCGCGCCGTGGGTGGCCGCGG
The DNA here is from genome assembly GCA_923062465.1 of Acleris sparsana. Classification (NCBI taxonomy): domain Eukaryota; kingdom Metazoa; phylum Arthropoda; class Insecta; order Lepidoptera; family Tortricidae; genus Acleris; species Acleris sparsana. The sequence continues at coordinate 4,820,004 of OV281311.1, read as the reverse complement.
GTGATATACTCGGACAACGGAACGAACTTCCGGGGAGAGGACGCGGAGCTGCGCGCCGCTTACGCAGAGTGGCTGCCGGCTATGCGGCAACACGGACTACGAAGAAACATGGAATGGCGGTTCATACCGCCGGGAGCCCCGAACCAGGGAGGCGCCTGGGAGCGCATGGTGCGCTCCGTAAAGACGGCACTTACGGCGACGACGCTGCACACAAAGGCGCCCAAAGAAGAGGTGCTGCTGACGCTTCTCGCCGAGGCCGAGCACATAGTCAACGCTCGGCCCCTAACACACGTGTCGGTCGAGGCGGCCGACGAAGAAGCCCTGACGCCCAACCATTTCTTGTTGGGAGGTTCCACGGGGGTCCCCCTCACTGGCCCCTGTGATGAAGCCGACCGCCGCACCTGGCAAGCCAGCCAGGCGCTCGCCGATCACTTCTGGGCCCGCTGGGTCCGGGAGTACTTGCCGACTCTCGCCCCGCGACGATCATCCGCGGCGGGCGAGCGGCAGCTTCAAGTCGGCGACTACGTGATAATCGTGGACCCCACCCTGCCACGGAACGTGTGGCCACGAGGCCTCGTGGAGGCAACATACCCGGGACCAGACGGCGGCGTGCAGAGCGCGGACGTCCGCACCAATGGAGGAGTGTTCCGGAGACCGACGACCCGACTGGCTGTCGTACCGATGCAACCCGAGTCGGCTTAGCAAGTCGACGGGGGGATGCTGTTAACGACAGCCACGAACAACGACCCTTTAGTTCTAAGTTTGATTTGTTTAGTATATAAGTGAAATGTAAATGATTTTAGTTAGGTTTAAGTTGAAATATTTAAGATTTGTTGATTTTAGCTTAAGGAACCTTAGTTTTATAGGAATTACTAGGTTAAGTTTTTAGAGATATAGATTTTTAATATTGCTAATATTTAGACACAAGCCCATAAAAGAGGCTAGCTTAAACCCCGATCCGATCCCTCTTCCCTCAACGAAGTAGCAAGTAAATACCTACAATAAAACTAGGACAATAGACCAGCCGAGCGCGGTTAATGAACTCGTCCTCGTAACGGCATTATGTCACAAACAAAGGACCGGTTGCGGGGACGACGGCCTTGAGCCACATACAATAGCAAAGGAATGCAAACAATCCGAGCAGCGAGTCTGGAGATATATTAGTTTTATTGTGGTATGATAAGCAAAAAAATTGTGATATAAAAGCTTTGATTTGAAAAACAGACGACCAATCAGAGCGCCAGCCCTCGCTGGGCGTCTAAGGGGAAGACATGCGGGTAGCAGAAGCTTAAATTAAAGTAGGCGCTCCGATTGGTCGGCCCGAGCATGAAAAATTAATGTAGGATGTTTTATTGGATAAATAAATAATGACGCCTGGTCTCAATTATAACGAAATGAGCCCAGAGCCTTTTGTATAAATACGGGAACGATTTTGTTATCTTGGAGTTTAGTTTGAGTTACGAGCCGAGTTTAGTTTTGGAGTCTTAGTTTGGAATATTTAGTATTGGAGTTAGTCTTGCTTGTTGTAAATCTCTGCCAGTTTTGTTAGTCTATTTTGTTGTATTGTCGCGTTAGTTTGTTTTATTTAAATTCAGTAATCTATTTACCATCGTGAACCTTGTTTTATTTAATCTGCGAAAAGTATTCGCGAGTGAACCTCTCTCCCTGAGCTTCGGGGTTGTTTGTTAGCCGGATATCGCTACTGCGTTCTGACACAAACTACGTCCCGCTCGTGGGCGTACCCTCTCGGAATAGGCGCCCCCGACACGTACTAACCGACACTGACGACTCCATCACGGCTGCCCTCGCAGCCAGAGCAGAACTTAGACGCCCACCCGTCTCACAGGGCAACACTAGCCTTTCTCCTTACACACCACAGCGTCTCCTCCGGAGGAGGCGTCGGCGTCCCCCCACTCGCACTACACGTGGGCGACCCCACATTGCTCCGGTACCGGTACCGGATAGCTTACAAAATCGACATCCGGACTGAGTTTCTTGCGACGCTTCTTCTCAGTCTGGCCTAACGTAATTTTCCGAAGCGTTAGTAGCACAAAATCGATTGTTTTGAAATTCTCCCCTAGCGTCCTAAGTCCGAGGTCGGCTCAATAGGAGCGCCCTTAGGCATGCTAGAGTAAAACCCCATTTTTGCGCTGAGCTCCCCTCAGGAGCTCGCCTTCTCTCCGGTGAAGTAGTCAAAGCCATCAGAGGCTAACTACGTAGGTCCATTAAAAAAAAAAAAAAATTGATGCCACACTCGCACCCGACCCGCTACAGCGTCCGCACGCATGTCGGCGCGTAGCCGACCATGTCTAGATTTACTTTTTTTAGTTAGATTTAAGGTAGACCTAAGAATGTAGTCTTAGCATGTAAGTAAATGTAAGAAAGTGGGCGTTGCCCGAAATAAAAGTAGGGAGGAAAATTTGTATATAAAGAGACATCATTTGTTGGAACTTCAGAGATCGACCTGAACCTCGGAACACGAAGAACCTCCTGAACAACTGAACGAACCGAACCTCTTAGGAACTTCGAACATCTGAACATCTCTTATTAGCATCACAGTGTATTTCAAACTTGTAAATTTTGTTGTTAGTTAAATTAAAATCACGTTATACAGTCCACTGAACTTTTCAATCGTCACCTGAGCAACGAAGAGACCCCGTTGAGTGTCAATCCTCAACATTTTTATTTGGTCAAATTTTCATTTCCCAACTCAACGTTTCGCACTGATATCAATTCCCAACTAATGATTTGATAAAATATGGTTAGACAAATTATTACGTGGGATTTTTTTAAGATGTCAATTATGTTTTCGTCAAATGTATTGATTGGCATAGTTTGATTTAGCAACATATTGAATGGCATTATGAAACCTAACCTAATTTGTTAGAATGCAAGGTTCAATTTGCAGTATGATTTTATTGCATTAAGCGGGTAGGGTAATGCACCGTTCAGCTAAATTAAGAGGGCACTTCTGTTTACATACTTTATGGCTCAAAATAGCAATTCATTCTTGAGTTATCGACTATCGTTGATAGTTAATGTGCGTTGTTGTTTGAAATTAAACTATGAGTGATTGTAATGATGAGTGTGATACTTTCGAATCTACTAGAGGAACCCTCAAGATTTTAAAGGATGGATTTGCTTATGAACAGAGGAATTCTGTTACTGGTCTATTACTGGTACTGTGAATTACGTCGAAGCCACGTGAATCATTGCACAGCGAGTTTAACTACAAAGTTAGAGGATGGCGTTCATAAAATATTGAAAAGAAAGGGAGATCACAACCACGGGCCGGATCCTGGTAGGAAAAATACTAGTGACCTCATCCAATCCTTAAAAAATGATGCGAAATCCACTATGAAAGTGTGTAATATTTTACAAAACAACAAAGCTAACGCTCCTCTATGTGTAGTCGAGAATTTACGTTCAACCTCAGCGCACAATGGCGTATTTTGACATTCTAGCCGGTCAAAAGTCCAAAATCTCAATCTAAATATAGATAAACAAAATGAATACCAGCAGATAGCCAGGTAGTTGCTTAACAATGGACAACCCTCCCCCACCACGCCAGTGTCACGATGACTGGCTGTCAGCAGTCGAAACTTGATCGTTACTTAAAGTGCACGTATCGCTTTTAGACGCCATTCCAATACGCAGAGTTCTATCAAGTTTTTTTTTAAATTTGTGAACTGAGTAAGATAAAGTGATAATGGAGAATGATGACCCAGGTAAGGATACATACTTTTTTTGTAATTTTGTGTGATTTATTTTTAGATACATTAACAAATTAGGTTGCTAAAGAGAGGGCCTTTCGGGTTATTATTTTTGTTGGTTTGCCAACATTGATAGGAGTTTAAGTTCTTCTATCGGGTGCTATCGGGTGATTATTATGGTGTCATGACGTAAAGCACATTATTATTGTTGTAAATATGAAGAAAACGGGAGCTCTTATTTCCTCTTTTCGTTATGCCATCGTGTCAAGTAGTTGTCATTACAAATGAAGATTTTTTGAAGTTTTACATTTTAAATTCTAATTTGTATATTTTTTGTTTTAGACTCACCTGGTTGCTCAAACTTCAGAGTAATGACTCGAAAAAGTTTATACGACCAAATGCAACAGTCAAATTTAAGGACATTTGAGGAAAAACTAAGTTATAATAAAATTTTATCTGCTGAGGAGTATTGTCCAGATGAAATAAATAATTTAAAGCAAAAAATCAGACATCTAAAAAGCGATCTCAAAAGCAGGTGGGTAAAAGCATGCCGAAAGGAAGAAATATTTTTAAAAGATAATGCCACGTGGTTTCAAATACCTAGAGTTTCTCAAAAGCATACAGTTCCCGGTCGCCCATCAAAAGCGTTCTGTGAGTTGACCGCCAGAAGTAAAAGAAGAAAAACGGCAGAATTACGTTCAGTTGGAAAAGATGTATTGGTGCACGCTACAAAAACTATTTTGCAAACTTCTGGTGATAGAAATGTGTCACAGGTCTTCACTGAAATTATGGTTTCACCAAAACGTGCCAGTAAATACAAGAAAGCTTATAAAAAATCCATGCAAGTTCATCAGGCACAATTGACGCCTCTTAGAGCGTTATCAATGTATACGGAAGCCGACCTTTCCAGAAGGCAATATGAAATTATTAGAAGTTCCAATAAGAAATTATACCCCAGTTATAGCGTTCTGCAAAAGGCAAAGCAAGACTGCTATCCACCAAAGGAATCTTATACGGTTACTGAAACATGCTGTGAAATTAATCTACAAGATTTGTTGAATCACACTGTGGTTAGACTGCTGACATATTTGGAAGAAATTTTAAATGATTTAAATCAAGAAGACCGTGACTCCCCAGAGCTTATCTGCAAATGGGGTTGTGATGGGTTCAAGCAAAAGATGCAGCATGACAACTCTTCAGATGGAAACATTTTTCAAAGTTGCCTCTAGTTCCAGTTCGATTAGTTTGTGGCAAAAATAAAAAGAAAGTTATTTGGCAAAATCCGACTCCTTCTTCAGCACGATATTGTAAAAGATGAAATTAAATTAATTAAATTAATTAATTATGTGGAGACACAAATAAACTCATTACAAAACTGCCAATTTACTAATGACCATGTCTGTGCTAGTGTTAAGTTCACAATGGCACTAACAATGATAGCTTCAAAGCAGTTCAATGACTTAAACGTCAAGATGGACGTTGATATTGAAGCTTTATCCTTCGGGTTATCGACTCTACATGCAAGGATACGACTTTTTGAGAGTGTGTTACACCTCTCATACAAATTACCAATAAAAAAATGGCAGGTAAGATCCGAGGCTGATAAGAAAATTGTCAAAGAAAGGAAAGCAGTATTGCAAAAATCTTTCAGAGAAGAAATGGGTTTGTTAGTCGATGTACCCAAAGCTGGGTTTGGTAATACCAATGACGGTAACACAAGCAGGAGGTTTTTCGCCGACCCTGAGACAGCTAGTGCAATTACGGGCGTTGATTTAAATCTTATTTACAGACTGAAAATAATTTTAGAAGTTATCTCAAGTGGCCATAAAGTAAATTTAAAAACGTTCGCCACGTATTGTTTCGAAACAGCTAAATGCTATGTGTCGTTATATTCGTGGCTGCCGATGACACCGACCATGCATAAAATACTCATTCATGGAGCAACCGTCATGGAGAAAGCTTTATTGCCAATTGGTCTGCTGTCTGAAGAAGCAGCGGAAGCCCGCAACAAACATTTCAGGGCATACCGTTCCCAGTTTTCAAGAAAATTTTCAAGGGAGGCGTGCAACCTTGATGTCCTCAATCGGCTTTAATTATCATCGGACCCCTTGATAACAAGCCTGAGGCCGAAACCAAAAAAACCTTCCCGGACATTTTCAAAGGAAGCTGTCGAAATGCTGCTAGAAGCTGCTGGAGAGTCAGATTCTGAAGATTCAGATGATGACGCGTTGCACGATGCCATTCAAGAGTCTGATGAAGACCCTTGGCATTCACCATCGTCATCTAGCTAGGATTAAGACTTATTTTATCTTTTTATACACTATTTTTTAAGAAATATACTTTGTTTGTAATTGAAAAACCCTTGTTTTAATATATAAGTCTACTAAAACCCATAAGCAATAATAAAAATGAAAAATAAAATTTTCTCCAGCTAGAGTGCCAAAATACCCCACTGTGCAGCGTTAAAACAGACAATTTACCGACACCGCAAAAAATACGAGGTTATAAAAGAACCTGATGATTTGTTTTTTAAAATATCATAAACAAACATTCACACAAATCGATGGAGAAAGTTTCGTGATACAAGATATAGCTTTTGATGATAGCAAACGAATAATAATATTGTCTACATTCAACTTAATGACATACTTAAGTAAATCCACATACTGGATTTCAGACGGAACATTTAAAGTTGCTCCAAGCGTATTTAAGCAACTGTATAGGTACAATTCATGGCAATATCTTAAATGAGAACAAAAAACATTTCCCTTCTGTTTTTGTTTGGCCACAAATAAAGATAAACGAACATATGATATTTGTTTGAGTCAATTATTCAATATGGTTAAGAGCATAATATCGAAATGACACCGAAAGTATGTGTGTTGGACTTCGAAAAAGCAACAATTTTGGGCCTACGATCCAATTTTGAAGACATATTTTTGAACGGATGCTTATTTCATCTCGGCCAAATTATATACAGGTAAGAATCTCCTTTTCATTTTTATTAATGTATCCAATAAAACGTGCCAAAGTAAGCATGTCATTTTTAGGGTCATAAAAAAATAACCATAACCTACCTATCTCTAGGAGCAGTTAAGTTTTAAGGGTTATAAAAAAAAAAAATCGTAACTTACCCACTCTGGAAGCAGTTTCGTTTTACGGGTCATAAAAAAAAACCTTAACCTTTTTATCTCTGGGAGCAGTTTCGGTTTTAGTCATAAAAAAAATAACCCTAACCTACCTATCTCTGGAAGAAGTTTCGTTTTTAATCCAATTTATATTTGTTTCAGACAAGTTCAAGCTCAAGGTTACGCAAAAAAGTACGCAGCTGATATGACTTTCAATAAACCAGTAAAATTCTTACTAGCACTCAGTTATTTGCCAGAGGCTGACATACCTACATATTTCAATAAGCTCTTGGAATTCATACAAGATCCAGACGGGGAGCACGCGTCGTTAGCACCATTGGTCAATCAGTTGACGTTTGCGTCCCGCACCGCGTCCACGTCCCTCTGCCTCCCGAGTACACTTGCGTGCACTGTTAAAGCCGATTGTTATCATTAATTTTCTTGTTATAATTTTTTGTTGAGTTTTTGTTGATTGTTTTAAAGTAACTTAGTTGTTAACGTTAGTGGTTGACTTTTTGTTATTGTTTTAACGTTTGACAACATAATGCCACGCCAAAGGAACGTAGTTTTAAAAAGACAAGCTCGGAAGATGGTGTACGATGTGTATTGTTTCTTTAAGAAAGACGGAAAGGGTTTTGTGGAGACAGTGAAAAACACTGCCGAAGCTACGAAAACGTCTGTTAGCACAGTCACTCGAATTATTAGGGAAGCGAAGGGCTCCGACCTGCTCACTGTATTTCGGACCCCGGGAATAAAGAGATCTGGGAAGAAGAAAGTTACAGGCATTGACAGCTTTGATCAAGCAGTTATTCGAAGGTGCGTTCATAGCTATCACAAAACAAACAAAGAATTCCCAACCGTTGAAAAACTCCGAAACAAATTAAGAGAAGATATAAATTTTAATGGCTCCGAAACTAGTCTACGACGAATTTTAAATGAGTTGCACTTCAGATGGAAAAGAACTGAAAATAACCGGAAATTACTAATTGAAAAAAGTAACATTCGGTTATCACGAATTGAATATCTACAAAACATATGTAAATGCAGGCAAGAAGGAAGACCTATTATATACACCGACGAGTCATATGTAGACTCATCGCATGCAAGTGGCAAGGCATGGACTGATGGGTCGACTCAAGGTTTGAAAAAACCCATTTCAGAAGGGCAGCGCGTGGTGTTAGTTCACGCTGGATCCGAAACAGGATTTGTGCCAAATGCACTACTTGTGTTTAAAGCGTGTACAAAAAGTGGAGACTACCACGATATGAATTTTATTAATTATGAGAAATGGCTGCGCACTCAACTGATGCCAAACCTGCCACCAAATTCGGTTATTGTGGTCGATAATGCTTCGTATCGTATCATAACAAAAATTGTGAGATTGCCCCAAATTCGAATTCTAACAAAGCGGTAATGCATCAGTGGCTCAAAGACAGGGGAATACAGTATGATGAAAAAATGTATAAGCCGCAGCTGTACAAACTAGTAAAAGCACATAAAGAACAGAACAAGAAATACAGCATCGACAGAATTCTAGCCGACAATCACTCAGTGGTCCGCCTACCACCTTATCACCCTGACCTGAACCCCATGACTAATCTATTTTAAATAGTTTCCTGTATTTTTTAGTGTTATTCTAATAATAATATAAACATTTTTTTTTCACTTGTGTATCATTTATCCTAAGATTTGAAAATATTCTGTAACAAAAATTAGGTACTTTTTTTTGCACGTATGTGTACGATGCGCGAACTTTCCCCCACTACCTTGCCTAATGTTCAAGAAGTTTTGACGGCAACTATACCAAGAACCTCAAACTCAGCCGAAGCCTGGCACCACAAAATCAATACCATCGCCGACAAGCATCACCCAGGTGTATATGCCTTAATAAAAATATTGATGAAAGAAACCATGTCCAATTTGGCGGACATAGAAAATATACTGTCTCGACCCAAAAAAAAAAAGATATCTTTGTAAAGACAGCAGAATAGAAAGAATCTTACAAAATAAAGCGGAATATTCGGAGGTAAAATTGTTGATGTGTATAGCATGTAACTCAAAAATCTAAATCTACAAACTAATCTACTCAGCCCTGGACTACTTCAAGATTCGTCGTGTTCTAATCTGAGCTTTTGGAATCGTCAACTACGACTGATTTTACTTTACCAGAATGTTCGATACCATCTACTTCAACTGGAACAATGACCATGCGATCCAGAAAACCATTTGAACTATCAATCAAGCAAAAAAAGAGAAGATTCGACATTTATACAGGAGAAGACAACTGAATTAACATATGCAGCGGCAAAACTCTTGAAAGAAGATGGGCGTGAAGATATAGCATCCGTAATTGAGTACATGCTCAAACATTCTGAAGCAGCAGCAAATATACAAAAAATGATCAAGAAATCAAATACTTCAGTCACATATTCACCAGATAAGGCACTCGGTCTTTACGTGGCATTAAAGCTGACTAAATGGCAATACATGACCTTAAGGGAGTCAGTTATTCAAGAAGGAGCCGAAGATCTTTATCCATCATACTACAAGATTCAGTCAGCGAAATTACAAAGCTACCCTCCGAAATCCGCTGTAACCATAACGGATTCATCAGCTGAAACTTCAAGCTTTACTGGATTTGTCTACGCAGAGGATTGTAATAGAATTACCATCTAATATTGAAGACAAAGAGTTGACGCTGATATCGAAATGGGGTTTTGATGGTGCATCCAGCCAGAGCAAATATAAACAAAAAATTGATGGCGAGAACGATGACTCGAGCATATTCATGGCATCATTAGCACCACTCAAATTGGTTTGTGGTGAGGACATTTTATGGACGAATCCAAAACCCTGCTCACCGTCTTATTGTCGCCCATTGATGTTCCGTTTTGTTAAGGAAAGTAAAGCCGTAGTTTTGGAGTTAAAATCAAAGTTCGAAGAAGAAATTAAGGGTCTACTTCCTACGGAATACAATACAGCTAAAATAAAACACCTTTTGAAGATGACCATGATAGATGGTAATATTTGTACTTATCTATCGGAAGCCAAGTCAAATGCTACGTGTTACTTGTGTTTGGCTAAGCCTACCGAAATGAATAAGTTAGATTCAGTTGTAGTGAAGCAGATTTCGACAGAATTATATGAATTCGGATTATCTTCACTACATGCTCGTATAAATTCAATGGAGTGCCTTTTACACATTTCTTACAGACTGAGGATTAAAAAATGGGCTGCAAAAGGCGAGTGTTAACGACAGCCACGAACCGAACCATGATTTTTAGGTCGAAGTTTGATTTTAGCTTAAGGAACTTTAGATTTATGAGAATTGCTAGGTTAAGTCTTTATAGATATAGATTTTTTATATTGCTACTTTGTGGACACAAGCCCATTTTACAGGCTAGCTTGAACCCCGATCTTATCCCTCTTCCCTCAACAGAGTAGCAACCTAATACCTACCATAGAAATAGAACAATAGACCCGCCGAGCGCGGTTAACGAACCCTCGTCCTCGTAACGGCATTGTGTCGTAAACAAAGGACCGGTTACGGGGACGACGACCTTGAGCTACTTACAATAGCCAAGGAATGCGAAAGATCCGAGCAGCGAGTCTGGAGATAAGTTAGTTTTACTGTAGAATGATAAGCTTAAAATTATGATAAGAAGCTTTTATTTGTAAAACAGGCGACCAATCAGAGGGCCAGCCCTCGCTGGGCGTCTCAGGGGAAGACATACGGGTAGCAGAAGCTTGAATTAAAGTAGGCGCTCTGATTGATCGACCCGAGCATGAACAATTAATGTAGAACATATTATTGGATAAGTGAATAGTGACGCCTGGTCTCAATTGTAGCGAATTGAGCCCAGAGCTTTTTATATAAAGATAGGAACGATTTTTGTTATGTTGTAGAGTTACTTCTAGAGTTACTTCAAGTGAAGTTAGTTTGAACACGAGCAGCGTTAGTAGGAGTTAGTTTTTATGAGCAGCGTTAGTAGAAGTAAAGTTTAAGTTTTTATGAGCAGCGTTAGTAGAAGTAGAGTTTTAAGTCAAGTAAAGTGTTTAGTTTGAACCACGAGCAGAGTTAGTTAGGAGTGTTTAGTTTGTATACGAGCCGCGTTTAGTTAGGAGTTTATTTTGTTACGAGCCGAGTATTGGAGTTAGTCTTTTTTGTTGAATTGTCGTGTTAATTTGTCAGTGTAAATTGTACATTAAATTCATATACAAAAAGTGAACCGTGTTTTATTGAACTGCGATAAGTATTCTGAATTGAACCTCTCCCCCTGAGCTTCGGGGTTGTATGTTAGCTAGAACGTCGCTAACATAAAGTGGTCCTTCGAGCCGGATATCGGAATACCTATCGTAACTGTGAACTGTGAACTGTGAACAATGGTTGTTACTCGGAGCCAAGCCGGGGACAACGTCGAGGAGGAGGAAAGGCTACGTCTGGAACAGGAGCAGAGAAGGATGGAACAGACTCCTCTACGGGGAGGACCCGCCGAGGGAGCCGCGGAACCAGCGGACCCCCTCAGAACCGTGGCGGACAACCCGAGCTTACGGAGAGTCTTAATGGAAGACTCACCGGCCTCACCACCGGTACAGGACAGGGGTGAGTTTGAACGGAACATCGGATGGGGTGCGCGACCGCGAGACACGCGCGAAGCGCCGCCGCTCGCGCTACCCACGAACATAGAACTTGAGCAGCGATATGACAGGGGGACCACGCAGGGAGCGCAACGACCCGCGGGTCGTGAACGCGTTGCGTTCGCGCCGAGGCCTGCGTCAGTGGCATCTTCGGATGTGGAGGTAAGAAAACGGCGGGCGGAACTCGAGGCGGCTGAGCAGATCGCCGAGTTACGTCGCCGAGAGCTGGAGCTGCGGGAGGATCTCATAAAGAAACGGCTCGCCGCGACCATCGATCAGATCGAGGTAGAAGGGTCCCGGGCCGGAGGGTCAGTCGCCGATCCCGCGAACCGGGTAGGTGACTGGCTCGAGAACGTACAGCCGGAGAGGGCCGCGCTGACGCAGCATAGAGCGCGCCGTGACTCACCGTCGCCTAGGAGGGCGCGGGAAGAGTTACAAACGCCCTACGGCTCTAGGGATCGATCGGCTAGCAAGGGACGCGCCATCGATCGCCTAACCGACCAGCTGGAGACGATGATGAGACCGCCACCTAGACAGGTATATGAACTGCCTACATTTAGTGGAGAGCCGAGCGAGTGGATGACCTTTTTAAGCAGTTTTGAGGAGTCCACTAAAAGGTACAAGTTCTCGCCTTACGAAAACGTCGCCAGACTGAGGCACGCTCTAAAAGGTGAGGCTAGGCAATCTGTGCATCACATGCTCGCGTCATCATCGTCACCCGAACTCATAGTGCGTATTCTAAAAAAGAATTTCGGGAGAACCGATTTGTTGATCGACCGGGCGATCGAAGAACTTAAGAGATTACCGCCCATCGGTCCGAGCGCAACGGACCTGAACTCATTTGCCATTAGAATTATGAATATAGCATCGACGCTTGTGAACCTGGACAAGCGGAGCTATGGAGCGAACCCGCTCCTTATCCGGGAAATAACCGAGAGGCTGAGCCCACATTTGCGCTCGAGATGGTGCGCCTATGCAAAGCAGCACTATACAGCCGAGCGTAGCGAACTAATGATGATGGCCGAATTCCTGATGGACGAGAGTGACGCTGAACTGGAGTTTTCACACTCTCGAGCGCCGACGAAGAGGACGACGCCGGCCCAAGTGAACCCGCGAGATCCTAGGCGCGCACCGAACCCGGCCGGCGGAGGAGCTTTCCGCCGCCCTCGGTCGAACTACGAACGACCGAACCGAACCGAACCGAACCGAACCGAACCGAACCGAAGCTATCTGACCAAGGTCAGTAATTGTTTGTTTTGCGGAGGCGGGCATAACACGCCCGACTGCCGACGCCTTCGGAACATGCCGATCGGAGCCCGTTGGGACTGGGCCCGACAGAACAGGGTATGTTTCAAATGTGCGAACTCAAAACATCGTCGGGGACAATGCACGGCGACTGTTTGTGGGATTAATGGATGCCCACACTCCCACCATCCCGTGCTACATGAGCCGAACCAGGAGTACAGCTACCAGGCGCCACCTGCGCAGGCGCCACCTGCGCAAGCGCCACCTGTGCAAGCGCCACCTGTGCAAGCGCCGCTAGCGCCGGCGCCACGCTTTGCAGCGCCGCTAGCGTCGCCTCGCGCACCGCCGGCACGCGCACAGACTCAGCGCGCTGCGGCTTGCGCTACAACCGAACCAGAGCCTTATAGGATGTTTGATCCAGAACGGAGCTTCGCAGTTACCAACACGAACCCACACATTGTTGGTAACATCGTCCTACTAAAGGTAATACCGATTATAATTTCGGGACCTCGCTGTGCGGTGAAGACGCACGCCTTACTGGACGAAGGCAGCACGGTCAGCCTCGTGGACGAAAGGCTGGCTGGTGTTATAGGAGCCACAGGTCCAGAGGCGCCCTTATGTATTCAGGGCGTCGGTAACATGGTTACCAATCAAAGGAGCCGAAAGGTAATGTCGCAGGTGCGCGGAGTCCAGGACGGACCCGAGTACGACATTACGCTGCGGACTGTACCGAGCCTGGGACTACGGACGCAGCGGCTGAACCGAGCAGAGCTAAGCAGGTACGGACACTTGGCGGGACTGAACGAGGCCGCTTTCGAGGACGGTGTGCCGTACGTGTTGATTGGTGCGGACCATTGGCACATCATGGTCCCGCGGGAGATCCGAACAGGGCGCATGAACGAACCCGCAGCCCTTCGGACCGACCTAGGGTGGGTCGTGTACGGTACAGTACCGCGGCTCATCCGAACAGAACAAACTGCAACAGAAACCTCGCTACATCTAGCGGCGTGTGAGCCCGAGCTGAACGACGCCCTGAAATACTTTTTCAGCATAGATTCGCTGGGGGTAAAACTCGTAGAAAAGAGACGCCCCCTCGAGGAACGAGCCGAGCGAATGTTCAAAAGAACAATAAGGCAGATAGACGGACCACGGTACGAGGTGGGCCAATTATGGCGGGACGACGACCCCAAGATGCCGCCTACGTACGCGATGGCCTACCGTCGTTTGCAGTCCATAGAACGTAAGATGGACCGGAACCCAGATTTTGCGACGGAGTATGCCGCACAAATTAGTAATCTGTTAGCGAAAGGTTACGCCGAGCAGATAAGGAACCATGAGCAGCGACCCAAGGATTGGTATCTGCCTCACTTTGCCGTCACGAACCCGAACAAACCGGGCAAAGTGAGGTTGGTGTTTGACGCCGCAGCAACGACCCAAGGTCAGTGTCTGAATGATCATGTGCTGGAGGGGCCCGACCTACTGCAATCGTTGTTGGGAGTTCTTTTCCGATTCCGCGAAGGAAAGTTCGCGGTGACCGCAGACATACAAGAGATGTTTCTGCAGATTAAGGTGAGAACGGAGGATCAGCCCTCACAAATGTTTTTGTGGAGGGGCGCTGACCGAGAGGGCCCGCCGAGACGCTACGTGATGACGTCGGTTATCTTCGGCGCGGCAAGCTCTCCTTTTATCGCGCATAGCGTGAGGAACCATAACGCAGTACAGAACCAGGTAAAGTACCCTTTGGCGGTCAGCGAAATAATGGAGAACCATTATATGGACGACTTCGTGGCCAGCTATGGGGACGAGAACGAGACAGTTGCACGAGCCGAACAAGTCGCCGCCTCGCACGCGCTGGCGGGATTTAAGCTGCGGAACTGGAATACGAACTCAGCAGAGCTGCGTGAACGAATACCGTCGGAGCTGCTAGCAGAATCGCCCGCGCAGCTCGGCGGTAAGGAACAAAAAATACTAGGAATGCTGTGGTTCCCGAACACCGACGAACTGGGATTTAATACATCAATGATGAGGGTCCCAGCCGAGGTAAGAGCGTGCGCCAGAGGGCCGACCAAGAGAGAGATGCTCAGTGCAGTGATGAGCGTGTACGATCCAATTGGCCTGTTGGCGCAGTACATTATAACTGCAAAGATACAGTTACAAAGATTGTGGAAGATTAAACTCGGCTGGGACGAGGAACCACCGCCGGAGGAGGTACGAGTGTTTCAGCAATGGTTGCGAGCACTCGACAGTGTGGCCACAGTGCGAGTGCCGAGGTGCTACGCAACGGGGGGATCGCCGCGTCACGAGCTGCACGTATTCGTGGACGCGAGCGCCCAGGCCTACGCTGCAATAGCGTACTGGCGGGCGGAACGTAAGTTGGGGAATGAACCAATCAAGGTAAGTTTGATCGCGGCAAAGTCAAAAGTCGCGCCGACCAAGGCGCTGAGTATCCCGCGACTCGAGCTGCAAGCGGCGCTTATAGGCGCGCGCCTTGCTAAGAACATCATGACGCATCACAAGTCCAAGGTAAGTCGGTTGGTGATGTGGTCGGATAGCCGAACCGTGCTACAATGGGTGCGCGATGACGCGCGCCGCTACAGCGCTTTCGTAGCACACAGGCTCGGCGAGATCGCCGAGCTGACGACATCGGAGCAGTGGCGCTGGGTGCCCACTAGGGAGAACCCGGCCGACGACGCGACCCGCGCCGACAGCGCGCGGCAAGTGCGAGCTAGCGACCGGTGGTACGCCGGCCCGCTTTACCTGCGGCGGCCCGAGTCGGAGTGGCCGCAGGAGAACCGAACGAGCCAACCAGAGGACCACGAGCTGGAGGTAAGAACGTGCCACGCAGCCCAACTGGGAAACGCGCCGCTTCCGGACATAGCGCGGTTTTCCAGCTATGACCGGCTGATCGGCACAACGGCACGGACACTGCAGTACGTGGAGATGATAAAGAATAAGACCCGCATTCCACTAAAACTCCGCCACATCAAGGGCGCGGAGCATTTATGGTTACAGTGTACTCAACGCCAGGACTTTGCGGAGGAGCTGCGCAGCCTCGCGAAAGGGGAGCCCATTACACGAAAAAGCCGTCTGTATGGGCTCGATCCGAGGCTCGATGAAGACGGGGTGATGCGCATGCGCGGCCGGATCGACGCCGCGCCAGTGCGCACCTACAACAAACGCCCAGTGATCCTGGATGGGCGCAGTCAATTTGTGAGGCTCCTAATATTACGAGCCCACCAAAGATCTGCACACGCGAACAATGAGAGGTTGGTGAACGATTTAAGGCAGGAGTACTGGATACTTCATTTAAGACCCACAGTGCGCGCGGTGGCGAACGCGTGCCGCTTATGCATCCTGCGCCGGGCGCGTCCACAAGTGCCCGCGCTGGGAGATCTGCCGCTAGCGCGGATCGAGCCCTTTCACCGAGCCTTCACCAACGCCGCGGTGGACTTCTTCGGGCCACTGACGGTGACCGTCGGGCGGCGGCACGAGAAGCGCTGGGTGGCGCTCTTTACGTGCCTCTCGACCCGCGCCGTCCATTTGGAGCTGGCGCACTCGCTGGCCACCGGCTCGGCCATCATGGCGTTAAGACGCATGGCCGCGCGCCGTGGGTGGCCGCGAGTAATTTATTCAGACAACGGAACGAACTTCCGGGGAGCGGACGCGGAGCTACGCGCCGCTTACGCAGAGTGGCTGCCGGCTATGCGGCAACATGGACTGCAAAGGAATATGGAATGGCGGTTCATACCGCCGGGAGCCCCGAACCAGGGAGGCGCCTGGGAGCGCATGGTGCGCTCCGTAAAGACGGCGCTTTCGGCGACGCTGCACACAAAGGCGCCCAAGGAAGAGGTGCTGCTGACGCTTCTCGCCGAGGCCGAGCACACGGTCAACGCTCGGCCCCTAACACACGTGTCGGTCGAGGCGGCCGACGAAGAAGCCCTAACGCCCAACCATTTCCTGTTGGGAGGTTCCACGGGGGTCCCCCTCACTGGCCCCTGTGATGAAGCAGACCGTCGCACCTGGCGAGCCAGCCAGGCGCTCGCCGATCACTTCTGGGCCCGCTGGGTCCGGGAGTACTTGCCGACTCTCGCCCCGCGACGATCATCCGCGGCGGGCGAGCGACAGCTACAAGTAGGAGACTACGTAGTAATCGTGGACCCCACCCTGCCACGGAACGTGTGGCCACGAGGCCTCGTGGAGGCAACATACCCGGGACCAGACGGCGGCGTGCGGAGCGCGGACGTCCGCACCAATGGAGGAGTGTTCCGGAGACCAACGACCCGACTGGCTGTCGTACCGTTGCAACCCGAGTCGACTTAGCAAGTCGACGGGGGGATGATGTTAACGACAGCCACGAACCGAACCATGATTTTTAGGTCTAAGTTTGATTTTAGCTTAAGGAACTTTAGATTTATGAGAATTGCTAGGTTAAGTCTTTATAGATATAGATTTTTTATATTGCTACTTTGTGGACACAAGCCCATTTTACAGGCTAGCTTGAACCCCGATCTTATCCCTCTTCCCTCAACAGAGTAGCAACCTAATACCTACCATAGAAATAGAACAATAGACCCGCCGAGCGCGGTTAACGAACCCTCGTCCTCGTAACGGCATTGTGTCGTAAACAAAGGACCGGTTACGGGGACGACGACCTTGAGCTACTTACAATAGCCAAGGAATGCGAAAGATCCGAGCAGCGAGTCTGGAGATAAGTTAGTTTTACTGTAGAATGATAAGCTTAAAATTGTGATAAGAAGCTTTTATTTGTAAAACAGGCGACCAATCAGAGGGCCAGCCCTCGCTGGGCGTCTCAGGGGAAGACATACGGGTAGCAGAAGCTTGAATTAAAGTAGGCGCTCTGATTGATCGACCCGAGCATGAACAATTAATGTAGAACATATTATTGGATAAGTGAATAGTGACGCCTGGTCTCAATTGTAGCGAATTGAGCCCAGAGCTTTTTATATAAAGATAGGAACGATTTTTGTTATGTTGTAGAGTTACTTCTAGAGTTACTTCAAGTGAAGTTAGTTTGAACACGAGCAGCGTTAGTAGGAGTTAGTTTTTATGAGCAGCGTTAGTAGAAGTAGAGTTTTAAGTCAAGTAAAGTGTTTAGTTTGAACCACGAGCAGAGTTAGTTAGGAGTGTTTAGTTTGTATACGAGCCGCGTTTAGTTAGGAGTTTATTTTGTTACGAGCCGAGTATTGGAGTTAGTCTTTTTTGTTGAATTGTCGTGTTAATTTGTCAGTGTAAATTGTACGTTAAATTCATATACAAAAAGTGAACCGTGTTTTATTGAACTGCGATAAGTATTCTGAATTGAACCTCTCCCCCTGAGCTTCGGGGTTGTATGTTAGCTAGAACGTCGCTAACAGCGAGGAACTCAAAAAAATAATGAACGAGACGAAAAAAGTTGTTCAATACCGATTCAAGGAAGAGCTCAACCTTTTGATCGATATGAAACGATGGCAATACAGCAAGAAGGTACTTCCAGTTTCCTGAAAAAACTGCAGCAATAACTGGATTTGATGAAGAACTTGTTCGCAGATTTGCTGTAATACTGCAAGCAATAACATTGTTGAAGAAATTGATGTTATGAAATTTAAGGAATATGCCTTTAAGACTGCTCAAAAGTTCATAGCAATGTATGATTGGTATTATATGCCGTGAACTGTGCATAAGCTATAGATTCAAGGAGCAGACATTATCGCCAGCAACGCCATTTTTCCTATCGGAAGTCTCTCGGAAGATGCTTCCGAAGCTCGAAATAAAGATTTTAGGAGGTTCAGGGAGCATAATTCTAGGAAAAGGAGTAGGCAAGCTTGTAACGAGGATATGCTGAATATGCTTCTATTATCCTCCGATCCTCATATTACGGCAATAAGACCTAGTCTGGATAAGAAGAAAAGGCAGGCATTTTTTGCCGAAACTAGGTCTTAATTTTCGGTTCAGGAAGTCGAACTGGAACAAGAGGATTCAGATCCGTGTGATCTATATCAAAATGAGTCCGATATAGATCATTCGTTAGATATACAGGGTGTTAGGCAGAAGGTTGGACAAACTTCAGGGACTAACTCTGTAGGTCATACTCATCAACTTTTATTATGGGACCAACATCCAAAATTGCGAAAAAAAAACAGCTTTTCCAAACAAACTTTGAGATCTAAACAGCCGAAATGTATGGCACAGGTGTTTTTTTTTTCGCAATTTGGATGTTGGTCCCATAATAAAAGTTGATGAGTATGAACCTCAGAGTTAGTCCGTGAAGTTTGTCCAACCTTCTGCCTAACACCCTGTATTAACCTAATAAAAAATATTATGTATCGTGTTTATTTTAGTCACATTATGGATAGTTTTTTTTTTTTTTTTCTTTTATTTCTATATAGTTATACAGAAAAAATACTATTCTATCACGATTTTTTTATTTTACTTTTTATTATAAATATTTATATATGTAAGAAGAGTATTTGCATTCCGCTACCTCCCCCCTCCTACATAAGTTGAAAAAAAAAAACGCCACGGACTTCCAAAATAATATTTTAGCATTATAACTGCAAATGAAACCAATCCCAATCAAAAAAATATAAAAATGAGAACTTCGATTTCTATGTCCTCTAGAGCCGATTTTCGTCCCACAGTGCGGCCACAGACACCGGTCAACCCTGACCCTCAACCATGTCGATTAGGTACCACCTTTTGGGAGTAAGAGACGAAACGACAATGAACTGCTTAAGTGACAGAGCTGCTCAAGCCAAGGCGGACGAGTTTTGGAATAGATTGATCCGTAACCAGGCCACAAATAAAAGTTCGAACTGCCTGGAGGCACATTGCCCAAGGGAGCAAGTAACATCTGTTCTTTCAGGCACGGAAGGCCAGATGAGGGTAAGAAAAGCGAGAACGGCATCAGGAATAATGCTCCATCCAGCCAATTGCCTCATCGTTATTAACACCCGTTAATATTAGAGGTAGATGTTGATATGTATAGATGTTTTATTAAACTCGAACAAAGTAATACTTAGATAGGTACAATAAATAAATAAAAAATCTAGGACGATCGAGCTGTCTGCTAAAAGACAAAAAGTTTGTACAACTTAAAAGAAAAAATACTAGTGTAGTGACTAGAACCCCAACCGGCCACTGCAAACTGAACAGACATCTTTTTTCTAATGGGTGTGAAACAAGACGCGACATGCAGGTTCTGTCAGGCGACAGAGGAGGCAGCAATGCACATCACCTGCGCATGCGGACCACTAATGCGCAACAGTTGATTCTACCAAGGGCGACATACCATGGGCCTCGCAATAGATACAACTCCTCACTGCCCAAACCATTTGGGAATTCCTAGACGCAACGGGCCTTCGCTGTGACCCTTAGAGCTTTAGACCTCAAGCTCTAAACAAAGGGCTGCCACAAAAGATCAGCAATGGTCGAGGCGGCAAACAAGGCCCATTGCACCTTCCAATAATAATAAATAAATATGTTTTATTCAATAAAAAAAATATCAGACCATCTCACAGAAATTGACGTCGTCCCAAACTTCTAGGCTTGTACCAGACGATTTATAAGGTTTTTTTATTCGTTTAATTCTTGTGTCCTGTTTATTTGTTGTATCTTGTTTGTGTATTCAATAATTATCATGTTGTTAATTCCTTGTCGTGTTATTTACATACACATTCTTACAAACCCCATTCACTCAAAAAAAATGTGACGTAAATCAAAATTTGTTTATTTTGTAAGCTTACTTTGCAAAATCCTTTAGCCTTAAACCATACATATTATAATCTCAGAACTGAATTATTATTTCGTTCGTTAATTCATCAAACCAAAAAAGACACATCATCTACGGGAATTTAAGTTTTCTACTACCTAATTACCGTACTACGAGATATTTTAGAGTCAAACAACTCGTTCGTTTTTTTTAACCCTTAGGTGCATACAGTATCAAAAATGATACCTTGTCTTTCTCCACCCAAAAATCATTTTTTTTTCAATATGGGCACGTTGTAATAGCTCAATTTAGTTAGTTACCTTTGCTCAAATATATTTAAAAAAAAATAGAACTGTCAACCACAGAGCAGTCGTTTTTTATACTAAGTGTCAAAAGTTTGAATTATGCGGTTACTTGTTGCGACAGTGAAAGTTTAAATTTTTGTCTATCTAGTGAATCAAGTGGTATTTTCAATTGGAAAAATCTGTAGAAGGAAGGTTAGTATTTGTATTTATCGTTAATTACATGCGTTTTTGTTAGATTGATGTCTTTATAAATATTTTATTGAGTTTTAAGTTGGTATCGAAAACGATAATCTATGCAACAACTTTTTTTTTTCGTGGTATCAGAAACGATACTCCATGCATTACGCTTACTTTTTCTACTCGCATGGTTTATAACACTTTTTTGAGTTTGTTTGTATTTTACTAATATTTTGCATGTGGTTTTGGTGTATAAATAAGCTTTTATTTTACTGCAGCATGGTTCGTCATAGAGCATTGAAAGATAAGGACATAGAAGAATTGTTGGCACAGTTAGAAGGTGGAGAAATATCGGAAGATGATGCCGAGTCCGAAGGAGATGATCTGGAGTTATATCCATCACTCGAAGAAGCAATTCTTGAGGAAGAAGAGATAGAAGAAGAACCCTCACGTATGGCAGAAGAAGAACATTTTATAGAGGAACCTGGTTCCACTGAAAATTTCCCAGACCCTCCTTTGATAAGTGAGGACACGCCATCAACGAGTTCTCGAGATCCGTATGTACCTATAAACAAACAAAACCTCCGCTGGCGAAAAGCTTCTTTGCCATTTTGTGAAAACGAAATTCAATTTCATGGCGTTACTGATTACGCACAAGATATAATGAGTCTACAAACACCATATCAATTTTTCACACATTTTTTCACCCGTGATATTTTGGAAAAAATAATTGAAGAGACAAACTTGTACTCAGTACAAAAACAACCTGAACGCCCGGCTTCAATCAACGTGAGCGACGTAAGGAAATATTTCGGAATACTGATATTTATGTCTGTATTACAGTATCCTAGTGTCAGATCTTACTGGAATACTAAACTTGGTTTTGAAGCCATCAAACAGGCAATGCCCATAAACAGATTTGAAAAAATAAGACAAATACTTCATTTCAATAATAATGAGCAGCATAAACCAACGACACATCCTCAGCACGATAGATTGCACAAATTACGACCAGTAATAGACCATTTAAATGTGAAGTTTTCTTGCGTTACTATGCAGCAACGCCTATCCATTGATGAGCAGATGTGTGCGACAAAAATCGGTCATTTTATGAAGCAATATTTGCCCAATAAGCCTCATAAATGGGGCTTTAAGCTTTTTGTATTGTGCTCGTTATCAGGCTATGCTTACCGATTCATCATATTATATTCTGGCAAAGACACAGAACCTTTGCTTCCCGGTGAAGCCGACGTAGGTGTAGTTGGTAATACCGTAATAAAGCTTTCACGAGGTATTCCGCGGAGGTTGAATCACATAGTATATTTCGACAATTACTACACCTCACTACCTCTAATGTACTACATGGCCAAAGAAGAAATTAAATGTTTGGGAACCGTGCAAAGGAACCGGCTTGGAAAAAATTGCAAGTTGCCATCAAAACCACAAGTTATGGCCAGAGCTGTGCCAAGGGGTTCTTTTGAAGAAAACATAACTACCCATGATGGAGTTGATATGACAGCAGTGAGCTGGAAGGATAATAAACAAGTAATTCTCCTGTCCACTTATGTGGGTGCCACACCTGTTGGTGTTATTGAGCGTTATGACAAAAATGATAAGACGAGAAAACCGATTTCATGCCCAAAAATTGTCAGTGAATATAACGCTCACATGGGCGGCGTTGATTTGATGGATTCATTCTTGGGTAGATACCGAATACGCATGAAGACAAAAAAATTGTACCTACGTATATTTTACCACCTACTTACTGGACCTCACTGTGATTAATTTACTGGGTGTTATATAAAGAAGTTTGCAAAAAGAAAAAAATAGAACAAAAAGATATTCTGAAATTAGGCGACTTTAGAGCAGACTTAGCAGACGCTCTATGCAAGTACGGGACCATTTTACTTCCAACGAGAGGACGCCCAAGCAATAGTCCTATATATGCCCCAGCCCCCAAACGAAGAAATATTCTGCAACATATGCCCTCACCAGATATACGGTTTGACGGAGTAGGGCACATTCAAAAAAAGGGGGATAAACTGATGAAATGTATGAAGCCGGGTTGCAAACTACTCAGTAGCACACAGTGCAACAAGTGCAAAGTGTTTTTATGCTCAAAAAAGAACTCCGATAGTTTTAATGACTTCCATTTGTAGTTGTATTTTTTTTTTTTTAAGATAGTATTTCTAAAGTTGATTTTTTGATGACTACCTAATTATGTAACAAGAAGTATATTTTTTAAGTGCTTACTCCAATCAAATTTGATACCAATTATTTTTATTAAAAAAATAATAAAAAAAAAAACCAAGATTTTAATCATTATTTTTCCCAACATTTACGTATTTTTTCCCATCACTTATATTTTTTTTGTAAAAAATAATTAAATCGTGCACCTAAGGGTTAAATTTTATCGTATGAGACAAACAAATTCCACCAAGGACAAGGAAATAAGAGATAAATTAAATATAGAACCACGCCGATTTTTGAAGCCGGGTCTCTATTCTACTGGGTATAAAACCATATTGCCTTTGACCTGTAAATAAGAGCTATCGTAACGTTGACAACACCATAACAAGCTTATATATTAGACTTCTTTTCACAGCTTTAATAAAAACTGAATCATGTATTTGAATAGAAATATCAACACACAAGTTTTTGAATAGCTATACAAATAACCAAGCCAACGATGATTTGTTATCTCTTTCTAGCAACATAGAATTTAACATGCAGTTTATATGGCCGACCTGTTACATGACGTCACAGTACATATCGGATCTCTCTGTATAATGAGCAGTTTTTTTAAATGCTTTTATTTATTTAATTTTCACTTTTGGTGATCTCTTCTACGGTATTTTAATATTTTGTTGACAACTTTGATTTAAAAAATCCATGCATATTCCCTTTAGGCCCTTGACAGTGACGAATATCTTGTTTCATTAGAACCGCCTGCAATGATTTGAAAACAAATGCTTGCGTTCCCTTTAAATAAATCCAGCAGCGGACGCAGCGACCAGGACGTCAACAATAACATGGACATGAGACATGGCGTCATAAAAGTATGACATACTTAGCCATGCAGTACATTTTCCCAAGCAGGACAAAGATGGTTTTACCCTGGTGGAGAGAGAAAAGCCTGCCCCGAGGAATACGTGCGGCACAACACTGACCGCGGACCACTTGCTGTGTCCTGCTAAGACCACGAGACAGCTGAACGTGTCCAGATTACATTACTCAAAGGAAGGAAGGAGCTCGTAGAGTGTGCATCACGAGTTAAGACCAGAGTTACCTAGAAGGTCGAGTGGAAGTCCTTTTTGGTGACAGTACCGATCAACGAGCAGTGAAAACCTTTCAGTTCGATTTGATTTTTTATGATTTGCAAAACTTCAGGTGACCATAACATTATAAAAAAACATTTCAAAATGGAGTGCGTTATTTTCCAGACAAAACCATTCTCATAGAAATTATTCGTCTTATGAGTATTCAAATGTTGAGTTTTATGAAATGCACAAAGATGGAAGTTTACCTCGACATTGTTAACAAGGATTTGTAGATTCACCGGTATCCAATCTACGGACAATATTTGGCCGCAAATGTTTTATTTTATTTTATAGGCTTATATATTTTTGTTTTTATTTGAATTTATATATACACATATGTATATCATGTGCCTTCGGTTAGTAATTTATTCGTAAAGTATTATTATTTTGTCTGTGCACCACTTTTGTTAGTTTCTGAATGATTATTTGGTTGACTGGTAGAGAATGCCATAAGGCATTAAGTTCGCCATTTGTTTTTTTTTTGTACATGGTTAAATAAATAAATAAAATGACCAGTGAGGCAGTACATACGACGCGGCACGTCGTTTTGGCATCAACCAGTTTGCAGTCTGGAAGTTTCAGCATTCAGCCGGTCTCCAACCATATCTCTTCCAACCGGTACATCTTCATGACATACATTTGAAGAAAACCATCACCAAGGAAGATTTAGTGCCAACGTGCGGCCGGGCATTATCAGAAATAAAAAATACAATTTCGACCTTCAGCATGTCGGTGGTCCACCCGGTTAAAAAAGCGACAACAGTGCGAAACCACCTGAATTGCCAAAACGGAGACAGCTGGATAGGCGAACATACAACATGGGGAAACTGTGGTGCCATGGCCGACCTGGAGCCAGGATCTCTCATCGAGCTGTTTCTTGTGGAGTAAAATCAAACGTTTAGTGTACGTTGAAGAAGCCCAGATCTTAAGACGAAAATAAGATTAGCATTCGAAGTTGTTAAAAACAACTTAAGAACCACATGCAATTTGTTTTGAAAATAACTGACTTTATTTTGAGCATTTGTTAAAGTATGTTTAGTTTTCTAGTATTTGTTTTTTTATTATAAACCTTAAATTTATTGGTGATTGTGGTTATTCTTTTTAAAAAGAAATATTTAACGCAAAATACCTCACATAGTAAATGAAAATTGACCGGGTATTCGTATGTTCAGATGTATACCCATCAAGGAAAGTTTTCTTATAATCAAGAACAAAGTTACATGTAAATTAACGGTTGGCTAACCTGAGAGCCAGATCTGCCAACCTGGCAAAAGAGCGATTTCACCCAGACAAATCAATCAATCTTTTTAGTTTATGGCATCCGTCGCAGAGACAATCTTGGCCAATTTCAATAGGGTCAGGGCGCGATGTACGATTTGAGGCCAAATATTGTTCACCAACAGATTATCGGTTGAATTACCGAGGACAACACAAATAAAAATAATGATAATTATATACATATAAACACAACACACACAACAAAGAAGCACCTAATAACTTTATAGAGCTATTTACGAAAAGCTGGACGAGGGTTAGGTGAAGGAAGTTTACTGGAACAGGAATGGACTGTGTCAACCAATTCCAGGTTCATTCTTGACTGCAGTGGCAAACCAAATATAAAAGTTTGTGCACGGGTAAAAAAATACCTGCTATATAATTATATACGTTTGTCTGTAAGGTGTAATTAAAGGCCTTGTCGCCTGAAAAGTTTTTAATACAATTTTATTTTAACACGATTGAAAAGGACAGAGCTATAGCAATTATATAGCTCTGTCCCTTTCTGTCAACGTATCTGCATACACAATGTATAGCGTATATCACAACGTTTAATAAGCTTTAACGTACGTGAAGTCAAACTAACGGAAAACTTAGCCATAAGTTACCAGTTCAATTGTTATTAAGTTACGTCATATACCCTAAAACATGTGTATTCATTTGTACAACAAAAAACCATCATTCAATATCAAGACAATACTTTAGCCTATTAGAAAACACGAATAACAATGAGGGCGCCACTGGACGCTCGCCGTAGCCTTAATTCTTCATTTGTTTCTTGCACGTCATTTTAGCCTCATTGTTTTTATTTTTACCTTACGTGTTTTTTTCGCCTTAGCTATGGTACCGGCTACGAGCAACGACATCTCGTGTGTGAACCCTAGAAACATAAAAAAACAATTAGATAAGGTCAGTTCATAATCCACGACGGCGCGCCCCGCCACTAAGTTGGCATTGCATAGTTGCGTCAATGTACGCAAAATTAAGCAGAGGAGCGTGACGTCGTAGTTTACAGTAAAAAAAAAAACCGGGCAAGTGCGAGTCGGACTCCCGTACGAAGGGTTCCGTACCATTATCTATATAAGCAGGCAAGCAGGTAAAAGTGCCATATTTAGTCACCATTACACATTATCTTTTTAATTTTTCTTGTCACAATTTTGCATTTTAGGCTGAAACTGCTACTTAAGCACCAAAATAAATATTTGAAGATATGAATCAGAAATCTGCTCCATCGTAAAAATACCACCATAAAAATATGGGTAGCTGACTTCAATCGTGGCCAGGAGACTGTTAAGGACGAGCCCAGGAGTGACCGGCCGTTGATGGCTACCACGGAAGAAAATGACGACAAATTATTTGATGCGATAATTAATGATAGGCGATTAAACATGGTGGAGACACCGGAAGCAATGGGTAATTCTTATGAGCGGACACAGTACATCATCACCGATGTTCTTGGATTTTCCAATGTGTCAGCGAGGTGGATACCAACTGTTTTCAGTCGAAAACAAACGAGCACGTGTTAAAATTTCGCAAGATTTGACATGTTTCACACGTGACCCTGAAGATTTTCACAATCGTTTTATAACTATGAACGAGGCATGGGGCTACCACGGTAAATCAGAATCGAAAGAACAATCCAGGCGGCAGGCAGCAGAAATAGAAAAGACCAGGTTCACCACCCAAAAAAGCCAAGCTCATTTTGCCAGCTAATAAATTTGTGGTTTTTGAGATTGCAGTCTATCTTGAAAAGAACAAAACAATAAATTCGGAATAATGTTATGCTCTTTTACGTCGTCTTCGTGAGGAAACAAAAATAAAGAGACGTAGAATGCCTTCGAAAAAAGTACAGTTCACCAAGACAAAGCTTGTGTTTACACTTCGGCGAAGTCAATGGCACAAACACATGATTGTGGATTTGAAGTGCTCACAACCATTACTCGCCGGATTTCGCACCTTCCGATTATCATCTATTTCCAAACCTCAAAAAACACTTGGGAATATTTTCGATGACTATTAAGGTACAAGGACAGAGGTTGTTGAAGTAAGAGTTCTACTGCAAGTCGACTCTAGTCTTAACGACCTTAGAGATTCGTTTGATTTAATAGAGGCGAGGTGGACTAAGCGGACTAAGTGGACCTTCGTGGAGACTAGAAAAATAAGATTGTTATCAAAAGTAAACAAATTTGTTTTTTTTTAACTAGGCTCAGAATTTATCAATTCACCCTCGTATAAATTAAGGTAAATTGATTATTTTGGAACACCAATATTAACTTCACTTGTAAATAACTAACAAAAAATGTAACCAAATCTTGGAAGTCTATTTTTACCTACTTCTAATGCAACATATATGCAATTTCGATGAAGATAAAATCGCTCAAAGGTTAACTGGAAGAAATCCCTTAATGGGATAAGTTCGCCTTTGTACATCCCTGTTATATTTTGTCTATTTTATAATTGTTATCTCTTTTGTTTGTACAATAAAGTGTTTACATACATACATACATACATACATACATACATACATACATACATACAATAACATGGTAGTATAGAGCTGGTATTATGATGACGACGGAAGGTGCCCATTGTTTATTATCAGTGTTAGAAGTACAGTCGGAAATTTTATATTTTATACTATTCTGATGATAAGTAAGCTCTAAGAACCATGGAGATTAGATGGAATACCTCTACATTAGTTGTTTCACATGCCGTCTACCCCCTGAACACACGCACTTCAAATTTGGTGGGAATATTCCTAGGATATCCTAGGGGTGCACTTATGGATTTCATGAAATTCATTCCTTAACGGGTTGAAATAGGGGGAGTAGCGGAAACATAACTCTACGCGTAGTCAGAACAGTCGCGGGTAGAAGCTAGTAAAAAAGCTGGGTTCTGGGTTTTCGGTACAAGTCCCGAGTCCCGAAGGGCGTGTTTATTCCAGGCCCGCCCGATCTGGCCGACCTTCGCCCACCATTTTGTGTGCTTGGTGTATACCAAGTCGGGATATACTATGTAAACGGGATGAATAATCATGACAGGTTAAATTTAACCTTTTAAAAATAAACCTCACCTAGTATTATGGCCTTGAACTTTTGTTTGCCTGGTTCACTTCACTGACTTTTTTAGGACTCAAACACCTGGATGATTTTCATGTGTAAATTGTTCCTTTTCGTCGACAACTTCATCATCAGTAATTTCACCATTCTTGACCTGGGTGTTATATCTTGTAGAAATTCTGAAGTAGGGAGATAATCTCTGCAACTTGCACCCTTACCAACACTCCTTCTATATGTAGTTCTGTAAAGAGAATAAAATAAACTCAAGTTAGATTCCTTTTAATAGAGAGTAGCTTTTACCCGCGACTATGGTCGCGTAGAAGTCGTAAATCGCTATTCCCTCGAAAACTGTCCTATTTTCCGGGGTAAAAAGTACCCTGTATCCTTTCCTCAGGACTCAAGCTGTCTCTATACCAAACTATATCGAAATTGTTTCAGCAGTTTACTCGTCAACAGTCAAACTACCTATACATTTATAATATCATTGGTATTGTTGGGTTTTTTTTTTGTTATTTTAAATTGCAGAGCACATATGGGACGGCTTGATTCAAGCAGAATAAGTAGAAGCTTTATAGGTATGTATCCATCTGGAAATTTCAGGGTTAATTTTGACGAACACACACACAGATGTAATGAACATGACTACACTTGAAGATCAGCACGAAAATGTACCTATGTTGATGATGCTCACCTCACCATTGCATTTGGTCAGCAGAATGTGTGTAAAAATTAATTTGTGAAATCTATTTAGGGTACTGGCACCAGTGTTCCGACACTTAAAGCTGACATGCATCAATGATCGACACTTGCTTTAATTATAAGATCATACGGTCATAAATTGAATGTTACAAAACAAATGAATAACCCTTATCATCTATGAGGTAGGAAACAGGTGTCAATCATTGGTCCTTGTCAATTACTGGTTGCATAGGAGTTACCTAAACTGGTGCTTTTTGCATGTTCATTCTAAAAAGATGCAAGAGGAGAGACCTGTTTAGTTTAGTTTAGTTTATTTATTTGTCAATGTAATATTACAATATTAGTTGCATTGCATGTAAAAAAATACGAAATTACATTGAGATCGTCAAAACATAAATATGAATAATCAAAGAATAGAATACAATAATAATTCAAAAATTATAACAATAAAAATTAAACATCTAATAATGGTCATTCTGTATGGTTATTCTGTGTTTCCATTTTCATAAGATAAAATAAAATATTTGTCATCCTCTTATTACTTACGTGCTGGTGGGTGAGTATGTGCCTTAATTTCTTTTCTCCACAGCTCATGACGCATTTCTATTTCACAAAAGAGAAACTCTGTCTCAGCAACCATGATCCGTGTCCTGTTAGAGTTGACCTTTAAGCTGGATAAAATATATCGAAATTTATATTCATAATTTATAAGACCATAAGTTAATAAATAAAAAATAAAAATAAAATGTCTATAGGTACCTACTTAAAGACACCAAAGAGATTGGCAACATCATAGCTAGTCTAAATCCAAATATCTACTACTCTAATCTGTAAAATGTCAAAAAATGTAATCACACATAATGCAGAAGCTTCCTAACATGTAACAAATAAATTAAACATTGTTTGAATGCTATCAACATAATCAATATTCAGAAACTTGGTTATGCAATGTGTCAGGATTGAAAGTCGGCCGGGCACTAAAACATTTTAATTCAACATAGTTTAATATTTGAATAGCTAAATTTTAATTTAATTTAAATGTTCAGTTCTAATTATTGATTGTTATTGTTGACTGTAAATACATTCAATTCACCTAATTATATTGATAAGGGGATAAAATTAATAAAGAAGCTTTAGTACAACTGTGTTTGTTAAGCTGCAGCTCCACTGAGGCGGAGGTGGGCGGAGCTGTGCCAATATTAACTAATAGAAGGCGCGTGCGGTCACGTCGAGCGCGCCTTGCGCAGGTAAGCTTAGATTCTATTGGTTAATATTGGCACAGCTCCTCCAAATTTAGTATAAAGATATATTGAAAAGCAATAGGTTACTTAAGTCCTGGAAAATAAAATGTTTCACAAGGAAATAGAGGTATATCCATATATATTGATGTATGTGCAGATTCCCTTTCAAATCAATCATAATAATATATTTTTAAAGTAATTAATAACTGTCTAGTAATTTAAACAACCAATAACAAACCAATTGCCACTAAAACAAAATTGGATTAAACAGGATGGATTAACATTCAACTACTGTAAATCTAATATTTATTTCATTTAGAGTGTCTCTTTTCTTTTAACCAGCATTACCAACATAGTTGGACTACATTTTAGGAAATAGTTAGCATCACATATAGCTACATAAAGTGATATTTAAGTATTTTTAAATTATCTGGCTTATGTTAGATGCACAACAAAAAATTCCATAGAAAACATAATTAAGCCCGTTAGACATGGTAATGTCTAACTTGGTCAACTCCACCTATAAAAATTAAATAAACAACAATAAAAATCTCAAAATAACATAAGAGAATTAAGTATTCAGTGGATTATTATGTATGTTTTACACACATAGCATAGGTATGTACTTAAGGTAAAAGTGAAAACACAAATTCAAGAAAAACATTAATTCTGGAACAGACACTCGCGCTCAACACACATATTGGGATTCAAACCTGCTAGTTTCCTAGGCAGGGTTGTGTCTACATGCTAAACAAAATATATACCACAACTCCTTTTTAAAACAACTCTTTAATAGATTCAAAACCTCGATACACTGGTGCTAACATCTCTTGAAGAGCCTTGTAGACTTAAGTATAAGTACCCTATTTACTGTAAATAGGTACCCTATTTATTTATTTCAAGTTCAACATCAATATTAATCAGTTCAGTTTTAGTAAACAAGTACACGACGGCAATATTGTTTTTTTTTTTCCTAAAATTTAAAAATATCCTAATTTAATAAACTATTTTATTTAAAAATGGTTACAATCCGGCGCATCCATTTGAGAATTATTCTACATTAAACATTTACTCATTTCAAACACTTATCTATAGCGTTAGTATTAAGTTAAAAACCAGCCAAGTGCAAGTCAGACCCACATACTAAGTGTTCCGTACCATCATCTACACAACATTAGAGACTACCAGTTGCCTTTATTAATATCAAGCAAAAAATCACGTTTGGTTTACAGGAGCCCCA
Source organism: Acleris sparsana (assembly GCA_923062465.1). NCBI lineage: Eukaryota > Metazoa > Arthropoda > Insecta > Lepidoptera > Tortricidae > Acleris > Acleris sparsana. The sequence continues at coordinate 4,788,256 of OV281311.1, read as the reverse complement.
CGTAAATATTTATTTTATTCTGTTTTTAGTATTTGTTGTTTAGGACGAACAAAAATACAACGTCTGTGAAAATTTAAGCTGTATCGCAGTTCATGAGATAATTATAGCTTTGTGGCAGAAAGACAGACCGACAGGTGAGTCTTAGTAAAAGGGTCCCGCTTTTACCCTTAGGCTACGGAACCCTAAAAAGTGATTGATTGTGGTAACCCTTAATCAAACGGGTCAATTTATGGAAAATAAAGGAATATAAACTTTAATAAGACACAAACAAAGAGCAGAAATATAAATGAAAACTAAACAATAAAGTGAGAAATAGTTTCCCAATATTTGAGTAAGAGATTTAGTAATCATTAGTGAACGTGGCAGCAAGGTAAGGCCAAAGATGAGCAGCTCTACTGCTGCGGGCTGATCCTACCTTAACTGGATTGATTCAATTGTACCTATACCAAGTTAAAGTATTATTGTTAGTAATTGTAATTGTAAAGATAAAGATGTACAAATAAAATGAGAATCACGTCTTTATCACCGACTGTCTACCCATACATAACAAGTGTTAGAAGAACTTATGAAATCATACTTATTCATGAATAGAATAGAATCATGGACAAAATTTAAAGTAATGCTTGTCATAAGTACCTACCTGCTACCACGATGTTTCAAGTTCAACATCAATATTAATCAGTTCAGTTTTAGTAAACAAGTACACGACGGCAATAATACTAGAAAGAAACTTACTTGTAAAGGACTTGTTGTTCAATGCTCTGCAACAATTCTGGGAATTGCGTTAACTGCTATTAGGCGCACACGCGGGCACAAATTACAAGGAACGGAAGAGGTGGGTAGGTAGGTTAAGTAGTAGGTACCTACGTACCATAGAGGTAGGGAAACTACATCTATTTCCTTTTCCTACATCTATGCTACGCACCCAATTTTGCAATGTTGCTAGCATATTTTATATTTCAAAGTTTCTACATCAAGCAAGTTAAAAAGAAAAAAACCTACTTGAAATGGGTGCTAAAGGGCCTGCTGGACGGTCACCAACAAGCCCTTCCGACAACGTGACCTCGGCCGAGACCGAGACCGTGTAAACAGTTGTTACCAGCAAAATCAGCCTATCCATTCGTGCTGTCTATCCATGCACAATGCACGACATTATTACCGTGATGGACACGCACGACCGATTTTTTGTCCAACGAGCCCCAACATCAGCAATGTCTAGCGTGATGGATACTTTGCAAGATAATGCGTATAGTGTATAGTCCATACTATCGAACTTGTCATATTCAGTAAACAATTTTATAAACTCAAAATGCATAATGTTTTGCTAAAATAGGTGTTTTATGCTGAATAAAGCAACTACAAGACATATTTTGCACACCAATTTTACATCAGAGATGGTTTTTTTTTATGATAAAATTGTTACTGTAGGCAAAAGTTGTGCATTTTGAGGAAATAAAAGTGTTTACTAAATAAGACAAGTCAATTGGACCTTTCAGCACCATCGGGCCTGACGGTCGGGCGCACCCGTCCTTCCAGATGGATAGTGCGTAAGGGATATCGTATTTGTCGACGGCCTTGGCGACAAGCTTCCGACCCATAGTATCTCTGTAAGTATAGTTTGTGCCTCCGACCAAGGTCGTTTCGTTGGAGGCTTGTTGGAGACCGTCTAGCAGGCCCCTAAAAAAAAGATTAACCAAGAATTTTATTGGTACATAATTATACATGCCTACAATCGCATTTGAATTACCGTTATTAAAACAAGAAGCCAAAATTGTTTACGGGACATATTTTATATTGCTATTGCCGCAAAACAGACAAAGATTGGAATAAAGGCTATATTACGTCTTCTCTCGGGCCCTGTTTCTAGGTATATACCTAGGTACCCTGTCAAAGAGAAAGTTCTTTATTCTTCAATTTAGGTATAATACTTGGCACTAGAAATGAGGATCTGCCGAGATAATGCACCTATGAATGTCAAAAAGCATTACCACCGGTTCGAAAAATAAAACCTTTGCCCCGAGAAGACCCGGCGTAAGAAACTCTGCAAGGTATAAACTAAAAAAAAAGTTTACATCATACATAAGTTAAAATATCACAGTAATTTTGCATAGTAAGTGCACCGTTTTTAAGCGGAGATTACTCATGCAGGATGCATGACTCACTGCCAAACATCCCTATCCAATCTACAATCGTTTACTTTATGCTATGCTCGGGGATTTTTTTTTTCTTTTACGACAGCTTTAAACTTAAGAGTCAATAAGCCCATTATTTTTCTTTGGAATTTTGTGCAATTTCCTAAGAATTATTTTGAAGTATTGGCCACTCTATAAAATGAAGTTTTGAGCATTCCTGTGCTCCTCTCCTGTCCATCAGACAGGGCACCACTTAAAACAAAGCTATAAATCGCCTCCTGTGAATAAATATTTTTCCTTTTCATTTTTTTATTCTCACTACGTACGAGTACATGACCTCCATAGCCTTTGCACTATGGCGCCGAGTTTAAGACATACAAGTGTCTTTTGCGGTTGGTATTGCGACGTCTACAAAAAGGAAGAAGAAGAGACTGTTGGTAAACTAATATTCGCTTCAAAACAACGATCACTTATGCGAACCCTACAGTCGCGGCGCGACAACTGATCTCCCTGCCCAGAGGCCCTACTTTGAAAATCGAAGTTCGAAGTTACTTTAGCTCCATCCTTTTCTCTCGATTTAGTCTCGAATTACCAGTGACAGAGACGGAGCTAACGTAACTTCAAACTACGATTTTCAAAGTAGGGCCACTGTACACGATTGACATTGGTACGGAGGCAGGGTAAATGAACCACTGTATCGCCCTGTTCAGGGAACCTTCCTCCCTGTTTCCGATTACACTACGTTGTCATTGGAGGCAGGGCCTGAGTGCTGTAATACTCCCATTATCTATTTACCATGTTTATAGTAAATGCCGGCTTTAAACACTCGCGAGCCACCGTTGGTTCGAATCTGGCCTAGTTGGCTAGAGATTGCTTCCGGAACCTGATCAGACTTACCTACTTGTCATAAGAAAATTCCCAAATGCATTTGATTTTGTCGTTCAACTGACGTTTACATGATTAATTTTTGGTCAACTTGATTAAGGACAATTGACCCATGAAGTTTTAGAATAAGAATGTGAAAAGTTATAATTATGTAAATTTCTAATTTGGACCAGTAGCTCTGGGTTCCTTTTGGTCGGTCAGTTCGACTGTTATAGGTTGGTGTTACCACTTTAGCGATTTTATCTTTAGATTGGGTGAATGTAGGGAAAAATTGCGATTTTCTGATGTGTGTTACGGCTAAAACTTAATCTATGGTGACATAAGATCTGAAGAATCTGGAAGATATCACAGCAATAGATCACTAGACTTTTTCAAAATCAGATAGTTACGTTAGCTCCATGTCAGTCACTCGTCATCGAGTCTAAATCGAAATCTTTATCTTGATGTATTCTCGAATACATCTATCCCTTCGGATGGAGCTAACGTAACTTCAAACTTTGATTTTTAAAGTAGGGCCTCAGTATTAATAGTATAGCAATTTATAGCAATTATGTCGTAGCGTATAAAAGTTGGTGAAGGTCTGTCTGTGGGGCTCATAAGTAGTTTTTATATCTACGCTTTAAATATTGGACGGAATATGGCATCACATTCATATTGCTTGCGTTTGCCGCGTTAAATAGAATGTGTTCTTCTCAGACATACCTTAGTAATCTGTGTTCTTCTCATCGTTACCATAGAGTCTGGCTAATGAAAGTAGACACTCAGATATTTTCAAAACTTTTGATATGGCAACAATAAAGCAACTGTCAAAGCGTTGTCAAACAGAGAATTCAATTCAATCAATTCAATTCAATTTATTTACTATAATCAGCAGTTACAATTCTTTTTAAATTAAGACGCGCTTCGGAAACCTGTGAGAGGTTTATATGCAGCGCGAATGAAATACGCCTCGCTCACAGAATAAGTAAGTACCTATAAATAATTATAATAGTAGTTAACATAGTTATTTATTTCTTACAACCACTACTGTGATCGTTACTTTGTTGGAATTAAAACTCTTGCGCAATGCGTAACGGTAATATCTTTATTTAATATTTAAGAAACAATTCTGATCTAATAGTAAGTGTTAATAGTAGCATGATTTTATTTATTTAGTCAAACTGTCCATTGTCGTTTAAAAAACCACACCGTTGGGCATTGGAGCTAACAAGTACGCTCGATATGTCTTGACAGTACGGTCTAGAACGCATAATGAATTCCATTAAGTATTTATGTGTTTATGCAGTTGCTTCTGTCTATTCATTAACTTAAGCCAGCCAATTAACAAATGAATTGATATTTTTAATGCTGGATTGGTCACTGGTTTGTCATTGCCCCGCTCTGTCATACTACCGTTGGAGACATTGGATTATTTTGAGATGACCATAACAATTTGGTTACAGTGTCCTTAAAACCAACTGACCATTATGGCCCGTCTCGTCATTTGATTTTGCAAATGATTAGTTTATTTTAGTTTATTTATTTATCATTGTAATGTTATGTTATATTATGGACAGTAATTGCTTTGGTCATTCCGCCCACGATCCTTGATGATTCTGTCTTTTTGTTAACCTATATTTATTTCAGTCTTATACATATGTACATATATAACATGTTTTTTGTTACAGGAGCTTACTGAAATGTGAAGAAAATTAATATAATTGAAACGAGAAATAATGCAGCTGAACTGCTAGCTGTCAAGAATATATCCAAGAACTGGCCCAAAGGCTGTCTCACGTTAGAAGATATTGACTCTGTTCTAGGGAAGAACAATATTTGCTGCTGCACATGCAAACTGGCATTGAACGCTATTAGGGCATTGGACTTACAACAGCAATAGGTCTTTACAGGATTGCAATGCTGTTTTTGAGTCTGTTTCAAACAGACTTCTGGTCTGTTCTGTTTTTTTGGGTTTCTATCTTTTTTTCTTTGGTAGATGTTTGCTAGGGAAAAAACGACTTCTACTAAGAGACTGCATTGTGGATTATACTACATGGCAAACTTATAGTGACGAGTAAAAAATGTTGTTTTCCAATGTCGTTTTGCTTTGGTGTTAAAAAAAATTACATTGGATTTTACAATTGGGCATTTTTTTTCAAAGTTGTACCAGCAGATTTGTGATGATTTTTTTTCGAACTTATTAATTGTTGAACTTTAAGGATGTTGAAGCATTTTTAGTAGTCTTAGGTGTCTTAATTTAGCAATGGTTTTGTAAAACATACGGAAATTATACAGCGATTTCAAAGTGGCTAGGGCTCATATTTGTTTCCCTTCCGTTACCATATACATTTATTGATATAAATTGAAAGAAAGTAAAATGTGGATAAATAAATGCTTTACTTACTTTAAAATATAGTAAGTTATGAAAATAAGTTTTATTTTTAAAACATTTTAAACTAATTTGAAAGAAATTACGATTATTGTAATCATTTCGTTACCAGATGACCAAAACTACTTACAATTTTCTTTACCAGTTGGACGTTATGAGGTTTACCCGACAAATTTATTTATATGTGGATACTTTAGTAAAAAGTTTATCCATATAATATACAAATAGCAATGTTTATCAATTGGGGATTTAATAATAAAATAAAATGTTAATTATTTTCAAAGGACTGTAACGAAAAGAATGGTAACGAAATCATAAGGTTGCAGTTATACTAAGATCACAAATCCACAAAAGCTTTTTAACCCGACTGACCAAAGCAAAATGAGGGTTATGGTTATCGCATGTTTATAGTGGTTACATTCTAGACTTTCCTGACCAATACTGATTATTGAGAGACAAATTATGAGCAACTGGTATTAGGTTGCTAGGTATTCTTTGGTGGATGCTTCATTTTTCGGGATAGTTTTTTTCATGATTAGGCGTCAAAATGAAAAATAAAATTAAAAGAAAATATAAAAAATTAAATTTATTGTCACAAATGGAAAATGCCTCTAAAAAACACTGAAAAAAAGACATAATTAGTTGAAATTAAATTATAGGTTCCTTCTAAGAAACTTTTTTGTTGACACAACTAAAACAGACATCATTTTTATCGTCGTTAACTTATTATTGCCACTAAATTTTTAATAAAATAGGTAATTACCTACCTAACTTGGGTACCTCTTAATAAACTCTTAAAAACATACCTTTTTATCACAGCTTGATTAGGTACTTAAAACAATAAACTTCTTATAAATCCTATAATTGAGATCTTAAAAAAACATTAAGTTATTTATTTATGGCAAACCAGGGTAGTAACTTATTTGTCACTAAACTGGTTTAAAACATAATAACTCAACTTAAGCAGAAATAAATTCTACAAAACGAAGCTTTTGGAAAACAATCACAACTTGGTTGTTTAAACAACAAAAAAATATAAAATCTTATAATTTATAATGAGATCTTTCAAAAATCAGTAAATTACCTATCTATATAATATAAGGGCAAACAAGGCCTCGGTATAATTATAGTAACAAATTGGGATTATAATCTTTCTTGGTACCTATTTTTTATTATAAAAATCACAAATGCACCATAATAAGCACTAATGTACTTAATATTAAAAAATCGTTTTTTTAAATACTTAGGTGGACCATCATACGTAGAGATCGGATATTCGGGAGCTAATATTTTGTTATCATAAGGTTTACAACAATTCTGAAATCTAAGAATTTTAACTATAAAATAATTAATTTACGACGCTGAATTAACACAAACAACTTTTTGCAAGATTCCTCCAACCGTGGGTAATATTTAGTAACATTTAACCGTTTCCATTATATTTAACTTTAAGTAAATTAGATGGTATCCTTTCATTTGGCACAAAAACGTTTTTAAAACTAATTCATTTCCCAAAAATAATCATATGGACAAACGCTTTTTTTCCCGAAACTGTAAATATTTCAGGATTTATTTCAGGTTAGTTTTATAAAAATCCTGAAATATTTTCAGTTTCGGAAAAAAGTGTTTGCCCATATCAAATATAGAGTATAGTAATCTGTGCCCATATGCTATTTTTGGGAAATGAATCAGTATGGAAAACGTTTTTGTGCCAAGCAAGGGCGTTTTTGTGCCAAATTAGATCCCTAATATCCCATCTCAATACATCTTATTCTAAAATAAAATAATGCAAATACATTCTTATGGTCGGGGCCATCTTCTAGACATATACAGCAGATATAGTCTATATAAGTCTGCCCTTCACAACAATCAAAGCAAAATATTTTTTTGCAAGATATACATTTTGCCATCTGATTTGTAGTAAAATGCATCTTTGCTTTGCATTTACTACATTCTATAGAACGTAACACTACTGTTCGTATAGATTATTGAGTGCGATTAATATTTTCTATAAAAGTTTTTGTTATCTTTTCGGGGTTCCCTTCAGTTTTCACAGGTAAACGTTTTCGACTCATGTTCGTTTTGTAAGGCACTTCTACTTCTACATCCTTAGACTGTTTAGTTGTAGTTTCATTTTTATTATCATTTGTACTATCAGATAGAGGATTATTAATTTCTAGTTGCTGAGTAATCGTTTTCAATTCAATAATTTCGTCGTCGCTGCGAACCACAGAGTCTTTGCCAAGTTTGAAACGATTGTCTTCATAATCTAGCATTGTTAAATTAGAATATTGGTCAACGGTTTCGGTTATTACTTTCTCAGAGTCTTTCTTGCTAGTAACGTTTTTAATATCATATGCATTGTCATAGTTATGTTCGTCTATTAAGTTATGCAGGTTCATTAGTTTCGATGGTAAGAATGGTGTCAAATAGTTCCGAGTTGTATCTCTTCTCAACTTCACCTTTATACAGGGTGTCTTGAAACTCTTGTGAGAAATTTGGCGGGGTAATAGTTCGCACGATTCTGATCACGGGGGTATGGTTCATTTTTGTTTCTGTTAGTAAAAAAAAAAAAAAAAATTCATTATGTTCATTTTGTTTCTTGATGTGTCGCAGCCGATATCTTGACCTTGACATTTTGACGTTGATACTATACTACTCCAAACGTTCGTGGGCAAGGCCGTTAAATTGGCCTCATGTCACATAAAAGTAACATAAACGTGTATGTAACAAAGTTACATAAAAGTATCATAAAAGTTGTGTAAAGGCAAATCCATAATGAGTCTTTTTTTTTCAAAAAATAAATCTTGTTTTTTTATTGGTCGGAATTGCGTATTTCCAAATAACAGTCGATAAAATATCAAAACGGGATGTCAAATAAATAAACAGATTGAATCCGTAACAATTTTACTGAACATCTTACAAACTTAAAATAGGACTATTATAAAAAATAAACCTAGCGCCACAAGGTAGGTACCATCAACGAACTTTAGACATCAGGGGTGTAATTCTGTAGATAACAAAGCAAAGGTGAGCGGACGAGTGATGTCCAAGCGGCGAGTTTAAGTAGTTCCGTCAGAGCGAACAAAACACATATTAGCGCGTGTATTTTCAATTAAGGAGCCTTATACGTTCGATCCACCGGCAGAAACCATGCTGCTAAATTGAAAATGCACGCGCTAAAACAGGTTTTGTTCGCACTGACGGAACTACTTAAACTCGCCGCTTGGACATTCACTCGTCCGTTCGTTCTTCGACCGTCGTTGTTGAGAGAATCACTACCCAGTGCGTTGCATGTAATTAACGTGGCCATTTAAGTTAAATATAGAATCAATAAATGTGGTACCTATTATTATGCCACATCATGACGCGCATTAGTTAAGTAATAAAAAAAAATTGAGAGAAAATAATACACCACTTTTCTGATATTTTGACTCAGGCGATTTTTATACTCGCAATTACAAAGTTTCTCTAGGCAAATACTTTTGTTAAACTAAAATACACAATGACGTAGCACTAAAATATATTTTTTATATTGTTAATAGACACATTCATGTTTTTTACCTTGAATGGCCAGATCATACGCTGGGCGAAAAATAAACATCAAAAATTATGATTAAATAATAAAATACAAAATAATCAACTAAATCTATTAAACTTTTAAACAAAACAGATCGGTAACTCTTAAAATGTATAGATGTACCTTATACATCAAAATAAGTAGTGTCAAAATCATTTCTTAACAGATACTCGTTTTTTTCATCATTTGTGTTTAAATCTATAGTTTTCACAATGGAATTGGAAGGAACCGTATCTCGATCTATTTTTTTTGCAACAACAAATTTCAGTGTAGGTTTTTTAACGGTTTTAAGAAAATTAATTGTATAATTTGTATCGTCTTCATTGGTGTTTATTTCTTCTACCCGTCCTATATAGTATCTCCATTTTTTGCGCATATAATATCTTACTAACACGTGCTGACTTGTAGCAATTGTTGTCTGGTAACTTTTACTACCTTGTCTTTCTATAGCATTTTCGTTTTCTTGTACTTCTATAATAACTTCAGTCTTTTCGTTTTCGTTTATTTTTACAATAACTTCAGTGTTTTCGCTTTGGTCAACTTCTATATCGTGTTGAGGCTTTTTCACTTTGTTGACATCTACAACATCTTCAAACTGTGCATTTTTATAATTATTTCCAATTTCTTCAGTGCTTTCATTGGCTTCTATAATAAATTCAGTCTTCTGGTTCTTGTTACGTTCTATAATATTTTCAGTCCTTTGGTTTTCATTAGATTCTTTGGTACTAATTAAATCTAGGTTACGTCCTACTTCATTTTTTTTAGTTTTTTCAAATTTATCTTCTGTTATATTATTCGTATCTATGTCATAATTATCTTTTCTTATAATGTCATCGTCACATTTTTCAATTAGGTCATTTTTCAAGATATTCAATTGTATTTTTCGTTTCTTAGAATCCGGTAAGACATGGTAATTTTCTTCTACTTCTGGGTTTTTGAAATTACTCTTTTTGTTGACTCCGGAACCACTTGCCACTGGATTCTTGTACGGGTCAATATTTTCCTTGGATATTGTAAAATCTGATGATTCTTTACCAAGGTGAAGGTCAAATTTTAGGGGAATATCTTTTAATTGTAGTTTGTCAAATTTTCTCAAGTCTGAATATTTCATATTGCATGGTGAACCACGGATATCTGATAATATAGTTACTCCTTTTTGTGCAGCTGTTCTGTTGTCTTTTTGTGTTCTATTTGGTACACGATTAGTATTTCCATCAGTAGTTTCTTCTAATACTTTTCCTTCTAAATGTTTGACTACCCTTTCTTCTTGACTTTTTTCCTGCATGTTTTCGTCTGAACCTAGTTCTTCTAAATAATCAACCTCAGAAAAATGGGTAGCATCACTGTCATCCAAATATTCGACTTCAATGCTCTCAGAACCAGTACTGCTTTCTGATGAAGAAAAATTTATCCTCGTCTTGGTTTTTTTACCAACTTTGTTTGTCTTGTTAAGTGTTTGCTTATTTTTGCGTAACGTATTTTTGGAAATTTCAAATTTGTGCAATTTTAAACAATAACAGTCACATTTACCACTCATATTTCCGCAAAAGCAACTTAAATCTCGAAAATTAACACAGTTTTTGTCATTGAATATTACTTGATGAATTTTTAGTGTATTTGGCAGCGGATGTAGATTTTTGACTATGTCTTCTGGAGGAATATAAAATACTTTTATTGATGTCTCTGATTTGGAAAGAATGTCAAATGCGGCTTTGGCATCGGAAATATCTGCTCCATGTGCTACGTTTGAATCCAAATTGCGCTTAACGGCTCCACCAATGCCGTCAGCAGCACCTTTTCCATGCGCCGCTTCAAAAAAGGACCATGTTGCATGGTTAAACCCATGGTCTTGTATTTGACTCAAGAGGTAAAAAATTTTTTTATTACGATATTGAGATGTCGGTCCGTCGGAGTAAAAATGCAATGTGTCTACTTGTGGATATGTTGTTTTTAAGTATTGTAGTATAGGTTCCAAATGTGCCCATATAGCCTCTGGACTATGTTTATTTTCTGGTGATATCGTACAAAATGATATTGGTTTTTGATCTGTAATGTAAAACACCCCAGTATGTAGCGTTATTTGGACCTTTGATGATCCAAAGTGCATAGCTTGAACTTCTGTATGCAATTTACAAATGTAATTTTCTGAAAAATCTATGTGTATGACTGTTTCATTCGGTTTTAAGTTGGTTATGCATGTTTTATAACTTTTATATTGGTGTGATATATTATATGAATGAATCAGAAATTGCTTCATGTCAGAATTTATTGCATGGATCAATTCTTTTATAGTTCCTTCTCTTTGCGTTTTCACCATTTTCTTTGTTATCTTTTTGTTTTCTAGTTCGCCGTACTCGTAATTCTGTAACTGCCATTTATACCATACAGTTTTTTCGTTAAAACTCATCTGATTTTCATCAGCGCTAATAACATTATCTTTGCAAGATTCACAAAAACCATACATGCAAACTTTGGACGATGTATTACAAACTAATTTCGATATCACATCATTGAGATCTTCGCTTTCAAGTACCCCAAGCTGCTTGAGTGTGTTTGCCATAAATGCCATATTGGAATGTTTTAAACAAGCACAAGTATCTCGGTCCGAGATTTTAGGTTTCAGTACATAAAATGGCCTATATTTCTTAAATGCGCTCAACGAAACTTTGCCGCCTTCTGTAATATATTTCTTATGTAACTTTTTTATGCTATCCAGAAGGTATCTTCTTTGTAATTTGACTTTATTTTTGGTTTTAAACTCCTTTTTGCCAGCGGTCGCACGACTATTGTCATCATGGTCATAAAACTGTTTGATTTCATTTAATAATTTGTGTTTCATGATCTTTCTGTCTCTATTTCTCCTAATGTTGCTTTTGAGTCCCAGTGTAGATTTGAGTCTTGTCATTAATTTGTATTTACCCACTATGTCGTTTGTAACTATTTTTTTTAAAGTATTTTTTTCTTTACCGACCGATTCTTTATATTGTTTTCTTAAAGATTCCGTCAAAACATTGTATTCCAGAATTTTTGTTTTTACTATTTCTTTTTGTGGGCTGTCAATATTTGGTAAATTCTCATTAATAAATCTTTCAGTTTGCTTTGAAGGCGTTTGATCACCTTGAACTTGGCTGTCAATTTCTTGATTTTGTGATTTTTTACTTTCTTCAATGTTTTCCAGTGTCTTTAAGAACGATTTATTTAACTCACTCATTTTTTTAGATTGACGTAAATATTTCATTTTTAAGGCTCTTAGTTCCTTGCGTAGAGTTGTAATTTGATTTTTGAACTCACGATTTTCCTTACGAAGTTTGTATTCCATACGCATTTGGAACCTCTTATTATCTTTTCTTATTTTTTTGATTGGATTAATCCTTTCTTTGTCTTGCTTTTCTTGTTTTTGTTTTTTCCTTTCTTCACGCCATTTTTGTCTCCTTTTTTCTTTTTCATCTTGTGTATATTGACTTGTTTTCTTTCTGTAGTAAACTTTAGCGTTCTCTGCAACCTTCTTTTTATTTTCTTCATATTTATTGGGGTTCTCATTTTTCAGTTTCTCCCGGTATCTTCTCTGCCTTTCGGCTGGAGTGAGTGCCATCTGTTATGGAAAACTATAACATTAAAATTGTTTCACTTTCAAACTATAGAGATAAATCTACTTATATACTCACGAGTAAAAATAACAGGTACTGGTTCAATACATTTAAAAAAAATGATGTTTTTTGTGCGTGAAAAACGAAAATTTCACTGACGTACTTATTCATTAATAAATCACTGAATCACTGAATCTAGAATAATCACAGAATTTAGAATAAAAAATCATGATATTAAAATTAATCAAATACGTTTAAAGCAAATAAAAAGAGTCCTTAATAAGAACTGATGTGAATGAAATGATAAAGAATCAGTCGGTAAAGAAAAAATAGATTAAAAATATAGTTACAATAAAAAAAACAATGCAAATAATTATTTATTCACATGGTCATAACTAACAACATGAAAAAAAATATATTAAAGAAATTCGACAGTTAATGTTACTCTTTATATTATTATATTTATGTTCATAAAACAATGATGGACTAGGCTTTACACCACTTTTACGTAACGTTACATAAAAAAGCGTTACATACGTTACATAAAAGTCACATAAAAGCGCTTCATTTCGACATAAAATCCTAATTATAATGTACTACAACGAAGATAAAACCACGCACGTAGCCTCTTAGGACTTATCAAACATTAATATCACTATGTAATCTTCATTTTTAAACAAAATAATGCAAACTTACCTTTAAAATCACCAAAGAACGTGTTTTTTAAAAGTCTGTAAAATCACAACCGTTCACTAACTATAGGCGGACACGACTAAATATGGCCGACAAGAGATGAGCGGTGCACAGACTAAGTAGAAGATAGTGTTGCCAATTAATAAATTTAGATTCTTCTATGCGTTTTCTAAGTTTCAGTAAAAAATATGGTTACATAAAATGTGTTACATAAAAGCATACAATACGATAACATGATGTTTTTTAACGAAAAAAATATTATTCCTTTGTGTAATTTATTTGTTAAGGTAGTAATAGGGTTTCTCATTTCTCGACCTTTTTTATTTCCCGGAGCACGAGAATTCTCGACCACTATTTCCCGGGAATTCCCGGGTTGTCGAGAAATACGGAAATTTTAAAAAATATGTGTGATTTAACAAATATTCAACAACATTTATTAATCAACAACGTTTATTTTTAATGTCATGTGACTATAACTATAGAAAACTTTAATAAAGCGAAATAAACTCTAGCGAGATCTTTTAATCATTATTTCTACAAACAATTAGAACTAAATAGTCTTTTTCTTTGGAATAAACAAATAAAATATCTTCTAAAAACAATGTCATCATGTCACCACAATAAAACTTAGTACCTTACATACTAAATAATTTACTTTAGTCTCTGTCTGTTCTACAAACTTTTCAAGTATGTAACATAAAATGACAGTTTTTCAATTAGGTATAAAAAATAACAATCAGACTAGCTTAATAATTACGACACGAGTAAGATACCTTAGTTTAGTCTTTGTATCAACTTTTCAATATTTGTTATAAATGGACAGTCTTTTCGTTACTACGTAACGTACGTAAACATAAGAACCTAATAAATAATTAATAATCTTAGACTAATTACAATCACAATTTAAAGCGGAAACTGCTTCAAAATCAAAAGCTAGCCCACTATGTCTTGTTATTAAGGAAATAAGCCTTTAAAAATACGAGGGCATTTATAGCATCATCTGACAATCGGTTTCGTATTTTCGTCACAAAGTTTCCAGACAAGGAGAAAACCCGTTCATTTTCTGTCGACGTAGGCTTTACTGACATAACAGCTTTATACAAGTTTTCCAGATTTGGTGTTCTTTTGCCAGTTGATTCATATAACTGAAACTCTTTTTTAATCAAGCTTCTTGTTAAAACAGTTTCAATATTGCTCGTAGTGTCTGTGGCTGCCATTTCAATAGCCTGTTTTAGTTTCAGCTCAAAGGATGTAGCTTGCTCGAGTTGCTCGTTTTCTGATGTCTGTATTAGAGTGTCATCTTCATCTAAATTAGAGCTGCTAGGAAATAATCTATTGTACAGTTCTTCTGTAAATCGTATCAAAGCTGTCTTGGTGCAATTGCGTGTACCACTTTCATTATAGTTCTGAAATATGGTTGGGTTGTGAAGGTATTTAACTAATGTAATCAAGTTAATATTGCGCCTATTTTCAATTTTGCTCATCAGATGGTCCACGAACGTTGTGGCTAAATTGTTTTCCATAGACTTTAACTTATTTATCAGCACGTCTATTATTGCCTCCGATGTCAAAATAGTGGCATCTTTCCTCGATAACGCTTCAACAGACAACTTAACCGGGTGTAAAACTGCCAACAATGACTCTAAAACATCAATGTTGGCGTCTCGCCACATTGAGGACATATTTAAATCGATCAATGCCTTTTTAATTGCATTTTTCAGTTTAAGAAATCGTTCCACCATCTGCATCATCGAGTTCCATCTTGTACGGACATCTAATAATAAATTCAACTCATGGCCGATTTCTTCTTTGACGTGTTTTTGCAGCGTGATGTTTTTCAAAGGACTCTTCCGAAATAATTTGACCAAGGCTCGTGTCTCTTCCAAAACTTTATTGATATTTTGGGTATATTGTACATTATTTGTTATATCAGATTCTAACTCGCCGTCGTCGAATAAAAAAATTTCATCATCACTGTCTTGTCCAGAAATGTTTTGTTCTAAAGCTTGATTTGTTGGTTCAGTAACATCAACGTCGATCGTATTGTTTTTGTTGCAAAATGTAGCCAACACAGATAAATGGATAGCGTGATTTAAGCATAGGACCATTTCAGCAGGGCTTTCGCGTCCGAACTTTACCATGACGTTTGGTCCATCACTAGTCACAGCTACGACGTCTTGTTCAAAGCATAATCCAAACTCTTTTAAGCGATCTTCTACGATTTGCCTCGTCTCCGTTGCCCTACATTGACCCGGTATGAAAACAAGTCCTAAATTATGAACCACGCCGTCTGCATGATGGAGACAAAGGTTGAAATACCTTCGATTCCTCAAACTTGTCCACTCATCGATACTCAGACTGAATCGAGCTGATTGGTCATTACGTAGTTTGCGCAAAAAAGTAATGGTTTCTTTCTTTTTCTCTTCATAAAATTGAAGTATTAAATTCATGACTCCAGACTCATTTTTGGGTAACCTGAAACCTCTTTGCTCTAAAGATTCCCTTATGAAATCACTCCTCGTAATTTGGCGAATTGTGAGGCCATCTTTTGCTGCTAATACGGAAATTATTTCCCCGAGAGACTGTTTGGGTTTCGGTTGAAATGTAAGAGTCTGTTGAACTGACGTCTTAGGTTTTTTAGGAGCCGACGGCTGCGCGTCTTCAGCACCAGTAGCTCCAGTGTCACAGCTGGCTGAAGTGGATGGCATTGGCATGCCTTACTAGCCCGCTTGTATTCGAACCTTTCATTGAAATCTTTTTGGGACATTTGAGGCATTGTGCGGCTTGTATGGACGACGACTTGTCATCTTTAATTTTAGTGAAATATTTCCACACTTTAGATTTCTCCATCTTCAAACTGTTAAACAAAAAATAATAAATAATTACTTTACTTTTAAGGGAGAAAAGCGAAATGATGACAACGACTTGAGCATTTAGTTCATAAATAGAAATGGAACTAAATTTCATTGGAAAAATGAATAAACATAACGACTTCACAAATTATCAAATCATATAGGCAAGGCAAGAAACACACTCATAACAAATTGATTCGTTTCATTTAAACTGAAACTCAAACGATCATATATTTTGTTCAATACCACAAATACCCATATAAGAATTGAAATAAAACGGAAAAAGCAACATAATTATACTAGTCTATAAAGAGAAAGTAAATTACTTACATTAGAGAAGTCGCCCGCTTAAATTTATACACTAATTCGCTCCGAGAACGACGCACACGCGCTCCGCCGCCAAATTCAAAATGGAGACTGGCGTGTACGAACGGAACGGGGAGGGGGCGGGGCACTGTCGGTCACTCACACGCCGCGTGGCCGCGTGGCAGAGCCGCGCGCGAGCGCAAACGCTTTATTATGTTTTTAAATTTTTTGACTGAATTTCTCGATTTCTCGACCACTTTTTTCTCGTCTCGAATAAGGCAAAATTTCCCGGGAATTCTCGGTTCGAGAACTCTCGAAGAGAAACTCTTAGTAAAACACTTCCTTGATTAATTGTTATAATGGATAAAATATTGTACGTGCCTGATGAATATAACAAATTAAAAAAATGTGTTGTAATTAGGAAGAGAACATTTTGCACACTTTATTTTTGTACTGGGGATATTGTGTTCCCACATTATTAAAATACAAAATATATATAAACAAAATATTATACAGATATCTATGCATTAAAATAAATAAAAAAAATATTATTTAATGTAAAAGTAACATTGAAGTATAAATAATACAAAGCATTTTTTTTAAAACCAGCGGCACATTTTATTAAGAAGAAATAATCCTTTTTTGGCGGCCTTACCCTCGTAGTAACTAACGTCAAAATTCCAAGTTCGAGGTCAATGACCTGAGACCATTCGTTGTTTACATGGTATGTAAACAGTTCGGTCCATGTAAATTAAAATTAAGTTAACATTAAAAAAAGATTAATTTAAATGCAACTTACCAACTGTATTTTCGTTTTTGCAACTGAACATTTTAGCGGGTTTATAAAATGATCACTAGATCTCTTGGAATATGCACTGCCGAGACCTAATTGTATCATTCGTTTCATAAGGATGTTGAGATCTGAACATTTACCATTTCTTTCTACTCTAAAATATACCACATAATTGTTTTTAAGCAAAAATAATTCAGACTTAAAAATCTGAAATTTAGTTTAACATGACATCTGATGAAATGACAACCATAAATTCATAGACTTCATGGTCAAGTTCAAGTTCAACTCTTTGATAAATAGCTACTGTCATATACTTCAAAAAGTTCGGATGGACATGAAATAAACGATCCGTTTATTGCCGTCCGCCGTCCGTGTTGATCTCTATGGTCATTTATGGCGGTACATAGGTAACAGTCGGGATATAAAGGCCGTCGCATATTTGATTATAATTTGTATGTGATCCCAGGCCATGGAACCGATATGCGTAAGTAGTGGTACATGTTCAATCTATCCATGTTCCAGGCTTAGAGCAATAAATAATAGTTACCAGCCGCCTAGTCGCTTGTTAGTCGCCTTAGGCTTCTTACAGACGAGCGGCATGTTGCCAACGGCAGAGGCTACTGCAGCCGTCACCACCTGTCGGCCTAAATGCCGCTTGTCTGTAAGAAGCCTTACACAAACTTTCCCCTGTGCCGAAGTATACGATCAAAACTAAATTATCTTACACATTTACAAATAAAATCCTCATAAATCAATAAATAAACTGACAAGAAGAAAAAAATGTCTTGCTATAGCCATAGCCAGCCGTGTGTGTTCAAAAATCCAACTTTTTTTTTGCGAACTTGATGTGCTTATGTCATTTAAGACTCCCATTGTAAACCCTGCTTTTCTGATAGACTTAAATCAACGTGGTAGGTACATACCCCATAGAATTAGTACCTACTAACATAGAACCTGGACTATAAGAACCGGTACAGATGGACAGCATTGAACTGCAACCTAGCTGCAAAATGGCAGTTCAAGTGCAGTTGACGTACGTACGTTTTGATGCAGTTACGTCATCTGCATCAGAACTGCCCTCGAAGTCCTCGAACTGACAGTTTGCAGTCCGTCTGTACCGGCCCTTAGTTAAAATTATCTTTCTCTCCGTTTTAGATTACGGATTCTGAAGAGGAAATGAAACAGAAACTACGCTGTTTTTTCTCCTTCAAATGTCACGGTCACAACGTCAAATTGAAGGTCTAGAATGGACCTGTTGGAAGTCTTTGGTCTTTACAGACACAGACCAAAGACAATCTATCCAAACCTTATGACGTCCTACGTATGGCGTAAGAATGAAAGAATACCATAGATGCCCTTATGGTATTCTTTCATTCTTACGCCATATATCTCTATTATGAATTTCATAAATAAAAAGGCCAAACATAAGTCTTTTTTAATAGTTTAATAGCACTTATTCTGTGGCACCTTGTGTTCTAATCTGTGGACCGATCATCACAAATAAATGCCTTAAGAACATCTTAAGCACAATATCTTGAACTCATTAGTACGGCCAGGAAACTAAAAAGGGTCAGATTATTCGCGGTAGTTTCTTTGAATGTTCCTTCGAAGGAACTATAGATATGTCATGCTTCTTGGACACCCTACCGTCTGTTATAAATTATTTTAAAGCATAACGCTAATGTAAACAATATGTAATGAAACTTGTACCTATTAAAAAGAAATGTACCTCAATAGATCCTTGTCTGATCCGTAGTCCCACCAATTTACCACACCGGTGTGACCCCTCTGGTACAGTAGTACTACCAGGTAGTTCTACTGGTAGTACAAATGATACACCCTAAGGTCACTAGTACTACCAGTAGTACTAGTGACCATAACGGCAGACTGGTAGTACAACTGTCCTGTAGTTTGTTGCGTTCATAGCGATACTCTTTTCTGTAGATCCTGTACTGGCCACTTAAATAAGACTGAAGTACTTCTGATAGTTGATAGTATGATAGTTTAATCAAATTAATAAATGTCATGAGTGCCTTTGCCTTCTTTGTGCATCTATTACGCCGGATCATATTGGATCTGTTGATTTATCAAATAAATAATATGGACGATTCAGCTTCAGCTGAAGTAAAAATCGTACAACGCGGACGTGGCAAAGTGCTACTAAATAACGGTCACCAATACTATTTACTTAAACAATATAAAGACTCAAATTCCATTTGGAGGTGCAAGAATTACAAATCAACAAAGTGTACCGGAACTGTGACCGTTACTGCGGTAGGTTCATTTGTTTGAAACTATTTATTAAATTAGGTAGAAATAATGAATGAATGGAAGCACATTTAGGAGCACTATGGGGATTTCTCGAAAAGTGGATTTCTCAAAACGGGGATATCGCAAAATGTGGAGTTCGCAAAACGGGGATTTCTCAAAATGGGGAGTTCGTGAAACGGGGACGTGTACACTCAGGTAAGTTGATTATGTCGCACGCTGAATTTAGTTACGAGTAAAAACATATTTTTAACTCAAAAATTGCTTTATTTCGAAACATAACATTTAAACAAACACCAACTTTAAACTTAAAATATTGTTCTTAATAAAAAAAAAACCTAAATCCTATTTATCTTTCAGTAGCGATTTCATGACAGCTATTTGTTTAAAAAATTTACCCATAGATAGTGTTCACGACAAAGTTTTGGAACATAATTCTTGGTTTATGTTCCTAAACTTTGTGTAAGTAAATCATGAAGTAAAAAAAACGGCCAGCAGAAAAGTAACTCTTTATTTGTTTTTAAATCAAAGCAAACCTTAAAAAACGAAAAATAAATAACCTAAATCATTTACTAACTTCTCCTTTATTGTTTATTAAGTGAGCTAGTGAAATTCGGTGTAACTATATATTCGGCCAAATATTTTTCTACCAGATGAGGGTGTCCCGCGTTCACTAGCTCACTAAAAAGCAAATACGCAAACACGCAATGCCAAGTGAAGTGCCAATTCGAGTTTCAGATAGTAATAGAAAACGATTCAAATAAATAAAAATAATTTTCATAATTTCCAAGAACCTCTTTCATCATCACTAGAAACTACCGGCATGATAAAAAGGACGCCAGAAAACAATGCCTGCATCTTCGGCGGATGTCCGATGGAAACTCAAGATATACCAAATCTTTTTAAAGCTAGAATGCTTCATATTCATAATTTGTATATATCGCCTGGCACGAAAGCATGCCGCTATCATCTGCACCCTTGCCAAAATTGGTCAGAAGTGGCTGAAGTGGAAGACAATCTAACCGATTTTGAACGGGACCATGTGCAAGATATTGTAAACATTATTGTAAATGATGATATTGATGATAAACATATTTACTCAGATACGTATGAGCAAAAGATATTCTTTTATTAGTAACTTCAAATAGAGACAATTCTTCCCTCGAAACTATGGTTACGTATGAAGAAAAATAACTCTTTGTTCGAAACCAGTATCGTACAAAGATCATTTTTTCTCTTCCTTCGTTACCAGTTACGAAAGGTCGGTTACATACGCGGCCGAAGGGAACTAAAGTACTTATAAATAAAACTTCGATACCGAACCTTAGATTCTAATTATAACAAATTGCGTTAAAAAATCAAGTCATCGACTCTATCTTCTTAATTTAACATAAAATATTTATTTTTTAAGGTTAGAGCTAGTTTTGTTTTTAAATAAATACAGGGGTGATTGGGGATACTGAATATTTAATATTTAAAAGATTTAAAAGAATTGGATTGCATCATCCGATGAGATTTGGGGATGGTTGAAAGAGGTTGGGGGTTGTTTCAGCGTGGAATCCTGCCGGTCCTGTGGCCGAGGGGTTTACGTGGTGTCATATTTCAACGTAGGGTTTTCCAGAGTAGTCCGGGTACCGAACTATTTGGATTGCTTTACTTCTTTGGATGGCGCTTTGTGTGTGCCGGACGATATGACCATCGATGATTATCAATTATTGATGTACCCCCCAATCACTTGGTCTTGGGCAATGACGCGCTTCATTTTAAAGCAAGACAATTGCGTAAATTGTGGGTACAACAACGGGTCAGACTTATTTAAATTACGAGAATTCATAATACTAAGTGAACTTGGTGATGGTCGTAGGCCTCGTTTCGGCAATTAACACCCGAGCACCAGAAGAATTCGAGACCTATCAACTTTTTCACTTCGTCTCTCGGTATTATGAATTCTCTTATTCTAAATAAGTCTGACCCGTTGTTGTACCCACAATTTACGCAAATGTCTTGCATTAAAATGAAGCGCGTCATTGCCCAAGGCCAAGTGATTGGGGGGTACATCAATAATTGATAATCATCGATGGTCATATCGTCCAAAACTTCCACGTAGTCCGCCATCTGTAAAAGAAAATGCACTTATTAAAATTAACAGCCATTAACAAAATATAAACACGCATGTATACACAGTTATGTATGCGTCTAGTTAAAATATTGTGTTCCATTACAACTGTCTTCTTCAACGAAATCTGTTTCTTTAGTTACCCAAGTACTTAAAATAAAATTAAATACAAAGATACGTATGTATTATTTAATACTTACTGAATTGCTCAGGAAATTATCTTCTTCTTTTTAGGAAGTCGTCTGCAGCATGGATTTCTTCAATCAATGTCATAAAAAATAAATTATTTTCAATTTGCGTGACAGACAATTGACATTACGTTGTTAGATTTATGATTCAGCCAGCAAGCAACGTTGGAAGTGTTTGATAAAAGAAGATTGCATGTCACCCATTTTTTTTATGTGGTGTTACATTATATCGGATACTCCTAACTCTGAGAAAATTCAAAAATATTATAAATATTTCGAGAATACGTGGCTAAAAAATGAATTGTTCATAAAGCAATTGTGTGTATACAGACAAAGACATCGCACAAATAATGTTGTAGGGAGTTGGAATGCCCAACTAAATAAAACAATGAAAAGGCATCATCCAATAACAGTTGAACGCTTGCTTAAAACATTCTTAGAAAAAGAAAAAACATTCTGTGAAGAGCCATCTTCTCGTCGGAGTGAACATATATATATATGTGAGTATGGAGTTGATACATAATGAAATAGATGTTGGTTATTTTTTGAATAAAGTGCGATAGGGATTTTATGTTTATTTATTTTAAGTAAGGTTGATTATACACATTTTCAATGAAACATTAATACAGGGTGAATGATTCGATTAGTTTGACCACGAGGAAGCATAATTCCTCGTAGTCAAACCAGTTGGACAAAATAGTTTGACTTCGTGGAAGGACCGACTATCCGACTATCGTGTCTTCGTGTCGTGTATCGTGTAACTTAATCCGAAATAGTTTGGGTAGTGTCGTTAAATTGAAAACGGCACTACTGGTAGTGCGGCTGGTAGTGTCCTTGCCAAAAAATGTACAGCTTGGGTCCTGTAACATGAGCAATAAATCAAATGAATGATGATTTATTAGCCTATCCTATGTCATTCCGTGTTATAAATTGCATTTAAAGTGTGCAGAATTGCTCTTGCTCAGAAAAATTTGGACACCTTGGCTACGATGACATTTTCACCTCACTTACATAATTATATTAGTTATATTATGCTACATGAAATACAAACAATCGTATTAGAGCTGATTGTACTTTATATCCCCGTTTCGCGAACTCCCCATTTTGAGAAATCCCCGTTTTGCGAACTCCACATTTTGCGATATCCCCGTTTTGAGAAATCCACTTTTCGAGAAATCCCCATAGTGCTCCTAAATGGTGTGCTCCAATTTAGCCTACAACACTGATGGTTCTCATAAACGTACATTGTGATGCTTTTACTTTTTTGTAACTTTTTAAAAATGTTTTGCTCTAGGTTATATATATTTTTTTTACAGGACTTATTACAAATTCTGAAAAGAGCAATTCATTCTCCAGCTTGCTTGCCTAATGAAAATGAAAACACTGTTTGTTCAATAATATGCTCAAGTATCGAAACTGCGGCTTCAACTCCAGAAGAAAGTGTCTCTGCAATATATAAAGAAACAGTGGCATCCATGAAGGATAAGGGTCTTAATTTAATTGAAAAGTTACCGACTTACGACAGTTATCGACACATTGCTATAAGAAGACGAAAAAAAATTTCAAAGATTGATTATTTAGTCTATAGGGATTTGGAAAAAGTTAAAATACCGCCAGCATTCGATGATTTCCTTTTCGCAGATTACAACGATAACAAAAAGAGAAATAGCCGAATATTAATTTTTGCTTCAGAAAAAGCACGAGAACATCTCAAATATGGGAAAACATTTTTTGGCGATGGGACGTTTAAGAATTGCCCAAGACCCTTTAAGCAACTATATGTAGTATTTTGTGATTTAGGCAGCAGTGAAGGCACAAATAATGTAGTACCGGTGATTTATGCACTCCTGCCAAACAAATTTGTAAAATCGTATTCCATTATGTTTGAGATAATTAAGTCGCAAATCCCTGAGTGGGCACCGAATAAATTCATTATGGACTTTGAACCGGCACCTATAACTGCCATCAGAAATGTTTTTCCCGAGATTAAACTGCACGGTTGTTTTTTCCATTTTCAGGACAGATTAAAAAAGAAAGCGAAAAAACTAACGATTATAAAACGAAACACTAAAACAAACAAAATCGTCAGTTTGTGTATGGTTTTGCCCCTTCTCGCAGAAGCCAATATTGATGAAGGGTTACATTATATACTAAAAGAAAATAAAGTTATGGGAAGTAACAATAAGCTGGAACTATTCTTATCTTATGTTCAAGATCATTGGATGCCGAAGAAAGCTTTGTGGTGCACTTTCGGTGAGCGGCACCGGACAAATAACATCTGTGAGGGTTGGAACGGTCAGTTCAACAAAAGTTTTAAAAAAAGACCAACCATTTTGCATCTTTTAAAAATCCTTAAGAAGGATGCCATGTTTCACGCTGTTAACGCAGTGACATCAGAACCTGCAAAAAAACGGTCTAAGCCTGTTGTAGATAGGAACACTTATATTCAGCATGTTCAAATGCAGCTAATTACAGGGGAAATCGATGTTCCATTATTTATGGAAAAATTACGTTAATTTGTTCTCGAGTTAATCTCAAAATTAACTATAAATAAAAATAAAATTACATTCAGTTATTTATTTTATTATAATAGGTACGAGTAAGAGTACATAAGCTTTAACATTTTACTTCAATGAATGTGTATCATATGTACTACCAGTTGAACTTTTAATACAGTGGTCTATGACAAAACCCGAGGGATATTCTTGTATTTTTAGAAGTAGTACTAGGTTTCCCTAAGGTGTATCATCTGTACTACCAGTAGAACTACCTGGTAGTACTACTGTACCAGAGGGACAAAACCCAGCAGCATAATAGCTGCGCTAGTCAGGCACGGGCTGAACTTGATGCCAGACATGCCAGTTGAGTAGAGGGGCCTTGCATTTCAGCAATAGCATCAGACAATGTAGATCATCAAGCACTGGTGGCAAAGGTATAGCAAGTCGGTAACTTAGGTTTGTAAAAAATGAGGGTGTTTGTTGGAGTGGAATTTTGGTAACATCATCCAATGTTTACCCAAAACCTTCTGACTAATAAACTATTACTCCCAACTAAATGACCACCATTAAATGATGGTTGCTTCTTAAGAATACTGTAGTGTCACCACGTCGACCTCTTCTTACGAAGCAATTTTATGTTTTCTCTTTCTTCTGGGATCCGAATTTCTTTCAACAACGTATATGACACCAGCTTTAAATGTAATTCTGATAAAACGTTACGTGTAGGGACAATTTTATTTTAATAAAAGAAACCTAAACCTCTTTTCATAAAGAGTTTTAATGGTACAAGATTTAAAAAAATACTATGTCAAATTGTCAAACCACAGTCTCAACGTAGTGATTCGTTTTAATTGTTCTGTTTTTTATTCGTAATTATCCCTGATAGTCGTACAAATGAATAAAATAAATCCATGATTCGTGATCTCGTAAAAGAAGTTTAAAGTAAAATTGCTATTTTAGCTGTGTGAGTGTGATTAAAAATCGCAATCGTAAGTTTCATATTTAAATTATTTACATATTAGGCCCTTATCCTTAATAGAGACCCTCTTTTCGTTCATATTACAGAATAAAGTCTTAGTTTTATGAACCCCATGGAAGCTTTGACCATGATCACAATCATTTTTCAGAGGGAACAGTTTGTTTATTTACAATACGTTGTGACACATAATTATGAATGAAGTAGTTAAGATGGGGCACACTAAGAGCATCGTCAGGAAAGGCGATGATAAATCAGTCTGTAACTCGGTCAAATATTAACTTAAAAAAAAAATACCAATGTAGGGATGATCCAAATAATCCACCCTATCTACTGTTAAAATTAATCACAAGAGTTTCAAGACACCCTGTATATTTTTTGAGGTAACATTACCTTTATTTTGCGTTGGTTTGTATTATGGTGAATTTCGACAGTAGTGACTTCTGGAAATGAATTATGTGCATTATCAGATTGGACTGAACTTTCAACTTGCTGTGGCCCACAGGCATCAGGAGGGAATGTGGGACTTTCAACTTCCAGATTAAATGGCACTTGAGAAGATAAGGTTTCTTGACCAATTTTAGGGAAAATAAACTTTTTTGGAGAGTAACAGTTGCATAAAATTTGTTTTGAGCAAAAGCAGCTGAGAGTCCTATGATATATCTCATTGTTAGGGGTTGAGGGTTCCGTATAAGATATGATTTGATGAATTTGAAGCGTATTAGGCACAGGTTTTAAACATGGAATCAGACTCTGAATGTTGGCAATATCACCCCCTGACACATAAATACATTTCACTGATCGCATGCAGTTATCCAAAACATTGCAGGCATCTGAAGCATTTGTAACATCGGTACCATATGAAACTTGGCGATCAAGTGAACGTTTAACTGCTGCCCCTATCCCATCGGCTACTCGTTTTCCATGCCCACTCTCGAAGTACGACCAGGTTGTAAACTGTAGATGTAATTTAGCTCTAAACAAACTCAGCAGATAGAAATTTTTTTTTTGTCTATACTGCGAGGATGGTCCATCCGAATAGAAGTGTATGGTGTTGATCATATCTGGATTTTTGTTTTTTTATTATTTTTATAATAGGTATATCAGGTGAGCCCATATAAATGAATGGGATTCTTTGGCCCAGTACACCATCCCACAGTGAAGAGTAATTTATATATCTATAATAAATACTATAATTTATTCAAATGTGATCTCAGTGTAATCATAACTTTATCTTTCCATTCCGTTACTTTTTAGATTCCCCTTATACGTGACTGCCGATATGGCAACGAAAGGGGAAGTAACGGGAGTAATGTTTTGCACTTTCAAATACAAATTAAATATGCATTCGATCTTGATTGTAAAGATATTTTAGTGAAATTGAGTTTGGAGATAAACAATTATTTAGGTAAATGTATCAAAACAACACAAAAGATAAAGATTTAAAAGAAGAAAGAAAGAAGAACCACGCAAAGCACGACACTTCAACACACGATTTTTTCGTTTACTGACCGTTTGAAGACAAATATTGTGTTGCTTGCTACGTGAATACAAATGTTGCTAGATGAAAATAAAGATATATTTGATAGTAAAAATGACACCTTAAGCCTAATATACGGTAACGGATAGGGGAAATCCCCCTTATCGCACGCTTAGTGGAATACTGACTTAACTCAAAATAGTAGATTTATGGGAAATCGCAAAAAAAGATCTTGCAATCCGGACATAGTTTACTTAATGGGGAATAAAAATAAAATGTTACTAGTAACTAAACATGAATACTTGTTTTATTAATTTATGACATACCCTTGATATTATCGAGGAAAAAGAAATAAATTATTGATATCATAAGTACTTAAAAAAAAAAACTAAAAAAAAATACCTCGAAGGTAAGTCAGTTTTATACAAAAAGTGAAGCAAAAAAGTTGTAATGCAAGTAGCGTACTACGTTTTAAGCCTGTTTTAATTATAGTTATAGATTGATTATTAAGTCTTTAATTGATTAATTTAATGAAACATGTGTAGAGTATGTCTTTTTATTAAAATAAATGAATGATGAAATAAATGATGATGATGAGTATGTATTTTTACTAAAAATTGACGTTAATGCTAAAATTAATCAACAAAAAAAAAAAAATATTAAATAAAAAATGGTCTGGCTTCTTACACCTTAATAACATTGCAAACTTTACAAACAGCTTATCAGTCTCAATAAAGTTTGAATGCAACATACGATATAATTTAGTTATTTTTTTCTAAAAGTTTTATTATTAATAATTGACCCGTGTTTAATCAGTCTTAATTGAAAGATCTTAAATTTAAATAGCTATTATCACAATCATTATTATAGCATAGCTTTAGGTACCTACCTCAAAAATAGCTTTGTATGAAACAACACTTCTAACAAAAAAGTAAGAATATATATAACAATTAATAATCTTAAGAAGTATCCAACAATACTGCCTATAAAAACAAATAAGTACTTATAAAGTAAAAAAAAACTACCTGCTTTGGTAATTCACTTCAATTAAGTGAACCATAACCCGACTAAAATTACAGGAACTTATTAAACTTGTTCAATTAATATCTGTAGGTAATAATCAATATTATTAAAGTTCACACATCAACCAGTTTTTTTTATATTTTAAATTGTACTTTGAAAATATAAGATGGTATAACTTTAAGACATCAACTTGGATGATGTGCGATTTTAACATAATTAGGTAATTTTAATCATTCTTACAACTATTACGATTTATCTTTTCTTAAAGAATAGAATTGTAATAATCCGAGTAGAAACCAGGGATCAATTTTTTTGTTAATAATTCCTGCAGATCTTTCTTTTTATTGGCACTAAGTATTTGTTTTTCTGTGTAGGCATTTTTCAGTGAAATTGCTGACACCGGGAGGATTTTCTTCCTTTGGTTTCGGATACAGACTTCTTGGAATTCACTGTCTTTGTAAGAGGTTTTGACCCTCGGCAACAGTGTATGATGCATCTCGATTATCGCTTGTTTCAAAGTTATCACAGTCATCGCGGACGACTAGGGTTCTTGGCAGGTCATTTTCATTGCTGACTGAAGCAGATTCCGAAAATTCGACATAATCTCGTACATTTGAGTATGGCTGATTTTCGGCTTTGTTTTTTATATCAGCCAGCAACTACAACAAAAAAAGAAAACAGAAGACATTGAATTTTGACTATTATTTAAAATGATTACCGTAACTTTGTGTGGAGGGACTGATTTTACTTGTTCGTCTTGTGTTGTATTTTTCGCCACCAAGTTTCGACCCTGGACAAGCGCCATCATACGTTTTAATCTGTTAGACAACATGGTTGTCCTAAAAAAAAATAAGATCCAAATAAGTCTCTCGCTATTTAACAGTCTTGTGAGTAAAACAACGACTTATTACCTATTACTAACAGAACAGGCAATAAAAATATCACACAATATAATTTAGTTTTTTCTATCAAACATAGACTCCAGTAATATTGCAGCGAAAATGTATCAATAACCTTTTGTAGTAAAGAGACTTAAGTTCGAATGACACAAAGTATTACCTTCAACTATGAATGTATTTTAATTTTAAACTGACCTAATTCATAATCTTTTGCGAAAACAACAACAACATTTTACAATAAATAGACCTAAAGCTAAAAGTTGCACGAAATAAACGAATAAAATTGGTATTAAACTGACCTAAAATCGAATTAGCTCATATACATTTAAAAAAAAGAATAAAACTTACCTCGGAATTTTGACGTAAAAGCACTCAATAAGGATTAGGTCTTCGTACGATTAAACAATAACACCCTCACGGCATGTAAGTCAGACACAAACTGTCATGAGTCGCTGTTTGGGGGAAGCCCGATGAGAGATCACATAAAAGTGAAAGAGACGGATGTATCAATAGGGGGACTACAACCTTCGATGATATATTTCTGTAGATGCACTGTTGCCGCTTAAAAATGGCACCGGCAAAACAAGGCGCAAACAAGAAATGCGCCTTGTTTCGCTCTCATTCGCTCGGTGGCCGCGCAGGTGGTTGAACGTCAACGATGCCAAAGTGCGTAGTGAAAAATTGTAAGAATAACACGCGAACCGTGCAAAAAAAGGACGGAGTGTCATACTTCCAGTGAGTATATCCTTATCTAAACTAATTGGCGCATATGTCTCATGATTTAAGTCTATTTATTCGCATTATTTAATAAATTTTGTTAATTTACTACGGCATGCACCATACGCATCTATCCCTTTCACTCTCGCGTGGACCGCTCATAAGCGAAAACAACACAGAACTAACGCTGGAGAACAAAGTCAATGGAGTAATAATGGAGTCGCCTTTACTTTTTTTTATGTTAATGAAATATGAAGAGGACAGTTTTTTATGTTTATTTATATTGTTCTTTTTGTGTTGAAATGAAACTAGAGAAAAATTTACAGGTAACTGCATTCCACTCGAAGAAATGCCAATTTTGAATTGTGGAAACGCAGTAACGCGTATAAATAGTACATCTGTTGGATATCGTGTAGAATTAGAGTTAGAAGGTGATGAATCGCAAGAGAAACAAAAATGTGATATAGACCGAGCACAAGCAGAAAAATATCAAGACAATTGTGACATTTTTTCTACTACTTTAAACGGCCAGTTAGCTGGATACGAATCTGAGTTAATAATGCAGATTATTGGTTATATATCTGGCTTTGTAGTTCGCCATTTATTAAAACATGTAAAATGCGAATATTGTAAAGACTGTTTGCTAGCCAAAGAAAAACTAAGGTTCCATAAATTAATAGATATTAAAGATTTGGGCGGCCTATGTTATGCATCAGATGATGTATATTTGATTTGTGAAAAAACACAAGATATTGTTAGGAGATTTCTACGCACTGGTGGATGTATAAAACAAAAAATGTGCATTTCCGTTTTAAAACAATTTATTGATTGTAATGTGTTTAAAGACATTAATGAACACTGCCAAGAAACAAACTTTGGTCATAAAATCGAGCTGTTAAAGGCTGTTATTGAAAAATATATTGACATACGTCTTCATTATGCTGGTAAATTAAAAACCGCTGAAATCAAAAACAAATCGAAAAGGCAATTGTACAATAAATTAAATTTGTTTCAAGGCACCTAATTCAAATTTACGAAATTACCTACTGTTTGCATTTCGACAAAAAGTGACAGACATAAAAACATACATACAAATACACACACACACGCACACACACACACACGCACACACACACACACACACACACGCACACACCCAGATAATTGCAATTCTGACAATATTAGGTTTATACTTACGGTTCGACTTGACTAGCATTTTTTTAAGTCGGTGCATAACCGTATCTTTAGATTTTTAATCATTTATTATCTTTAGTTTCCTAATCGCTCTCTTATCTTGAAATATTGATTATAGTCTTCTATGAAGTATAATAAAAACTAGATAGGTACATAATCCGCTATAAAAGGGTACGTATTGCAATGTCTAAACTTAAAAAAACTAACGTTAAATAACCTACGTTCAAAATACCTAAAATCTAAATACCTAATGGTGTTTTGACTTATATTCAAAATATCGAAAGTTTAAAAGGGTGCCTATTATAATGTCTAAAATTAAAAGCACTAAAGTAAATTTACCTACGTCCAAAATCACTAAAGTCGAAATACCTAATGATTAAATACCAAAAGCTGAAAAAATCTTAAAATGCATAATGGTCATAATGTATAGCTAAACAAGCTAGGCATTTTGAAAATTGACTTTATAAAACACGGGCCAAATGTTGTTAGGTTGGCAAATAAAACAAAACAATTTTAAACGTATGGATTATAATCTTATACACATTGTAATCTTATACTTATACGTACCCATCTAAGTGCCTATGTAAATTACAAAATCTAAATAAAAACACAATTATTACTACAAAAGTAATCAAATAATTATAATTCCTATACTTAGTCATAATAATCAATTTTAATCATATCTTTATTCTATAACAAGCAAGCAAGTTTTCCATGACGTAAAAAAAAATAACCTCGAAGACTAAGGCGGGAGCGACGCTTCGCTTCGCTCCCACCTTAGCCTTCTAACCTAACCTATCCGAGTCGCTTCTGCCCCGACCCATCTTACTCGCTCGCTTCGCTCGCTCGCTTATCGTGAAACATTTGACAAATGATGAGTCTGCGAAATGTCAGAGCACAGGTCAAATTGCATAGGTACCTCCCTACAATAACAAAATAATTATTTAATTCAGTATTGCCGTGTTTTGGTCACAATTGAACCTAACACGCTCCTGCTTGCTTCGCTCGTCGTCGCACCCGTCGTTCAGATTGCTCAGAAACTTAACAATTTTAAACATTCAGATTACTCAGAATCTTGAATAGTTATTTTAAAATATAGTCCTGACCACCTGGTTAGGTGCGACGACGAGCGAAGCGAGGAGGAGCATGTTAGGTTCAATTGTGACCAAAACACGGCAATACTGAATTAAATAATTATTTTGTTATTGTAGGTAGGTACCTATGCAATTTGACCAGTGCTCTGCCTTTTCGCAGACTCATCATTTGTCAAATGTTTCACGATAAGAGAGCGAGCGAAGCGAGCGAGAAAGTGGGGACGGGGCAGAAGCGACTCGGATAGGTTAGGTTAGAAGGCTAAGGTGGGAGCGAAGCGAAGCGACGCTCCCGCCTTAGTCTTCGAGGTTATTTTTTTTTACTTCCCGAAAAACTTGCTTGCTTGCATAGCATCATAATATTATGTGAAGTCATTTTTATGTTTTAAAAAAAAAATTGGTGAACAATAAACCACTAAGTGTGCCAACTGCCAACATATTATGCCAACTAAAACAGTCTACAACATGATAGGTGGCATTTTGAAAATTGACGTTATAAAACACGGGCCGAATGTTTAGTTGGTAACTGTTAGGTTGGCTAGGTTAAATCAAAATAATTTTGAACGTATGGATTTTAAACATAATTGAACTTATACATTGTAAACTTATAAATTACACATTGTAATCTTATACTTATACGTACCCATCTAAGTGCCTATGTAAAGTACAAAATCCAAATAAAAATACAATTATTACTACAAAAGTAATCAAATTTCCTATACTTAGTCATAATAATCAATTTTAATCATATCTTTATTACATTAATTAAGTTAACCAAAATAAAATAATTTGTCAAAAATAATCAAGCAATAAACAATATTAAAGTTCACAATATTT
Organism: Acleris sparsana; assembly: GCA_923062465.1. Taxonomy (NCBI): domain Eukaryota; kingdom Metazoa; phylum Arthropoda; class Insecta; order Lepidoptera; family Tortricidae; genus Acleris; species Acleris sparsana. Next base: position 4,755,773 of record OV281311.1, on the reverse strand, counting down.
TTTACAGATTTGCTGCAATAGCTCTCAATAGATCGACATTATTGTATTCAGGAATATTTTGTAATACGTTGTTAATATTATTTAACTTGTAATGTCCCTTTTTCATCCGTTTTTTAAGTACTGGTTCACCGTTTCTTATTTTTTGAATTTCAATTAAATTCACCTTGGTTTCCTTGATTAATTCAGATGCCAAACGATAAAATCCGACATGTCTTTTTAGAACAGATTTGATTTATGTGGTGGTGAAATGATTCTGCACTGTTCTGTGTGCGTGGAATCGTAGCTAGATAATTAAGACACCAAAAGCTGGGATGATACTTTGGTGGTTTATTAGCTTCTCCATTGATGTAATTTTCTCCAAACCACTTAGCAATTTTAAGGCTGTCATCAGCCAATGTTTCCAGTAAACCATTGAAGTACATCAAAATGTTATCCGGATGAACGTAGCACAATGCCATCAAACATTTGACTTCCTTATTAAATTGTTGTTCACTGTTGTATTTTTTAATTAACCCCTCACTTCGTATTTTCCGAATTAAAATTTGTCGCAAGTGAAAAAAACAACCTTTCAAGGTTACTGTCTCAAAGTTTTGACGAATACTTAAAGCTGCGGCCTTTTCGAAATCCATAATTACAAATGATGGGCTCAATGCAATTCCTTGTTCTGTACTGTATTCGATTATAAGATCAAACATGACGTCATATGATGCCTTATCTTTGTGCGTACATAGGACAAACACTAAAGGAAATGTTTTATCGGTATTGTGCACTGAACCGTGTATCGTATATAGTTGCTGGAATATTATTGGGACGATCTTGAACGTTCCATCCACCAACCAATAATTGGCTTGGCTTAAATATGTCACCAATTGTTTTGTACTAAATATGACGACTCTTTTAGTTTGGGCAAATATTCTGTCTTTGACAACAAAATTATCATCATTTAACAACAATGATTGGTGGTCAATAACAAAATCATATTGAGTGGGCTCTTTTGGTACATTTAGCACCTTTTTTTTTTCTCTATTAATCATCTGTCGTAACGAGTCTTTAGATGGCAAACTTGTCGCAACATCACTACTGGTAGATGCGATATGATTTTGAAGTATCTGACACGTCTTCACCGTAGGCTGATCTTTTGTTTTCTTTTTTAATTCTTGCACATTACTAGCTACGCTCACTCTCATAGGGTTGCCTTCATGATTATGTTCCCCAGCTGCTTCTATCACAGATACACATTCGCCTTCTGTAAATACATTGGTCGTTAACCGCGCTGTGCACTTATATAAATCATTTTGTTTACATTCACACTCCCAATACACTTTGTTCTTGTATTCACGACTTTTTGCATACGCAAAACCATCCACGTAGACTTTGTAACCACCTTTTTGAGTTATAAATACACTAATACTATGTTCAGTCATTTTTACTTATCAATGAATATCTATTTGTTGTGCAATCTAGTGGGTGACTAACAACTAACAGAAAATAATTAAACTTTGTTCAATCTACCCTCTTTTACAGTCGCGGAACCTGACCTACTAGTACTTCGTACAAATAGCTCGCAAATGAATCATTTTAGGTATTCTGACCATTGAGTATTTCAAATGTTGGTGTATCAAATTTAGGTGACATTTCTTTTGGTATTTTAAACATTACATATTTAGTCCAATAGGCATTTTAAATTTAGGTAATTCGTAGGTAGGTGTTACTTGCTTAGGTATTTAAAATCATTAGGTATTTAGATTTTAGGTATTTTGAACGTAGGTTATTTAACGTTAGTTTTTTTAATTTTAGACATTGCAATACGTACCCCTATAAAAAGCTTCCTCCGTCACCAAATCATTACATTACCCAACTTGACATTTACGAATTTTCGAAATTCAACTTTAATCCAGTCTACGCTCATTTCGAAATATTTAATTACTTTAAGTGAAATCCACCTAGGAACGACAAAAGCAACTCCATTCCTGTTTTGTTCCAAGTAGTAGCACGAAGGACGCGAGTGCAAAGTTCGGTGTCAAATAGAAGGTAACTCGCATTACTCCTTGTAACGAATTTGTGTTTTATTGTAATTGATTATGCTTTCTTTTTCAATACACTTTTCTTCGACGTGTGTTGTTTCATTTCTGATTTTTCTAAAAGTCGTTAAATTTTATTGCCTTATTATGTCTTAAAACTAGAAGATGGTATGTAACAAACTTAATACGGATTTATTTCGGTGTTTATTTTAATGACTTAAGGTTTAAATTAGATTACAATGTATGACACTTTTAGACATTTTTCGAATTACTTGAAGTAGGTAGTATACATCTATGTAGGTACGTATTGACACGGGGACAATTTTTTGTTCGATTTTGCATGGAACTGTGCATCTACAGAAATATATCATCGAAGACTACAACGCATCAAATTCAAATAGTTAAGGCGGTGAACGATAGATGGCGCTGACTTAAGCCCTTGGCTGCACGTAACTTAGTTTCGACTTATATATAAATAGGTCGGTATTCCACTAAGCGTGCGTTATGTCGAATTTGGTGGACACGATTTAAACTAGTTTTTTGTTAAATTTTAACTCTAAAGGAGACAAATTAAGGGAGTTTTTAATAAATTCACATATTAGACTTCCAGAAACAAGTGTTGTCATGTACGACAAAAGTCTCCAAACTAGTTTATTTGAAGTTCGAAAATGTAACACCAGGCCTGGACGCGGTAAAAACTGGGGGTCTTAGGGAACAAAAATAACAAAAAAACGGTAAATTTAATGTTATTGTATACTTCTAGTGGCATCATTTTAAACGTAAGAGTATTGTTTATTGGGTAATTTAGCTACAAGTCAATGTTTTTAACATAATCATATAATATAGATTGAATGAATTTGTCGGACACGTGAAAAACGCAAGGTACAATAGAAAAAAAAATGCCCATTTTGCATTGATCTTTGGTATTTCCTCTTAAATCTGGAAGTTGTATAGGTATTCTGATTTTGGCTCGACAAATTTCATTTCATAGCAGGAGTGTGCTTAGAAAAGGGAATATAAATAGTGTTGCTAAATTAGCCATTCTGGTTACACTAATAAAATATTATCTATTTTGCTTGGATGTTAATTCCTTTACAAAATTTTCTTTTTGTTGATTAACAATTTGACTGACTGAGGATATGTGTTTAAACATATGAAAAACAAAAACAAAAAAGTATTATTAAAAATATTTATTGCATGACTGAAGTGTATGAACGCAAACATAGAGAAAAATTCTGTAAAACTTCTGTAAAATTACAGTAGAGTACTACTTATTGAGAAAAGTTATTACAAAAGAACTAACTAAGATACTGCATGAGTCCCTGTGTTCTAGTCATGCATGAGTCAACTGTTTCCAACTGACTTCTTCTGTCTGTCTCTTGTATCTGGCTACCTTTTTTATTTGGCTGATATTTGCTAGGGAAAAACTACAACTCTAATAAGAGACTGCATTATGGTTTCCTTACCACATAGCAATCTTTTAGTTGAAGTGTAAAATGTAATACATATTTATCTATTGTTTTGTTAACTCTGTTTTGCTTTTTGGTGTTTCCTCCTACATTAGGAATTTGTATGTTCTGGGTTCGGTTCTAATTTTTTGACATTAATGGAACTTCTCTAACAGCCGGCGTTGTGTGCATCGTAAAACATATTATAAATCAAGGTCCTCCGTGGTAATTGTAAGTTCATGATAAGCTTAAAAACGACTGAAAGGCTTTTCATGCGGTTATTCAGTTTTTTAAGGTTTTTATATATAATAAAAGCTGGTTGTACGGGAATTACAGAAAACTTAGTTAAACCGAAGCAAAGAAAGGGTGGGGCTAGTAATAAAGAGTGAGTGAGTGAAAAAACATATATATGATGAGGGAACTCCTCACATTCATATAGTGATTTACTATTTTTAGTAACAAGTCCATTTGCATTCAAAATGTTCATTTGGTGAAATGGAACTGGTTATGAAAAGCGCAGATGGCCACCGGTAAGGGTGGCGATAAGATATCTCGATTATGATAGTTGGGCGACTAAAACGAAGAACATTTAATTGTTTAAAAATGACTATGACTTACTTGCGGCGTGATTGAAATGTCTTAGTTTCATATAAACTAAGAAATGGGGCTACATAACAGCTTAATAAGATCACTAAAAAGTATATAATAAAGAAAATGTTTTTATAAAAACCTTGATTTTTTTAAATATTTATTTTTGAATTTTATAACATAACAACATCTTGTTAGGTATAATCACTAAAATGTATGAAATAAAGATAAAGTTTTAAAAAAAACATTGTGTTTTTAAAACATTTATTTCTGAACTTTATATACTATTTATTTATTTATATATAATATGATTATATGGTATTATATTCTAATATGATTTCTATCTGGATTGTACAGTTCGAAAAGCTGTTTGTTACTTCTTCACGCTGCAACGGCTTGACAGATTAGGATGAAAATTGGAATGAAGATAGCTTATACCCTGGATTAACACAGGCTACTTTTCATCCTGGAAAATTTCAATGTACCCAAAGGAATAACTATATTCGAAATGTAAGCGGACGAAGACGCGCTCAAAAGAAGATTATAGTACAAGTAGGGTGTAGAATTTTGTATTAGTTTCGTCATTTTCGTAGTTAGAAACGTTAAAATTGGGATTACTCATAATTAAAAAATATATTCTACTTACGGAGAATATATTTTTTATATCTAAAAAAAAACCTAGGCGGTTGAAATAAGGGGTAGAATTATTTATCGAAGTTAAATAAACTAATAACGATAAAAAGATAAAAGATAAAAGATGTTTATTCAGTAAGCACGGGCACTTTTACACGTCAAAATCTACCAGCGCTTCGCAAGAGACCACTGCTGAGAAGAAACGCCGCAAAAAACTCGACAGTCAGTCGTTTTTTTTAAAATACTACTTATGATATTATACAATTATAAAGCTTAACCTAGCATGATATAAAACAATTAATTTAACATAAAATAAAAAACATTCAAGCGTAGCTTGAGCAGGAAAATGTGTCAAAACTAAGAATTTAATATAAGAGTCTCATGATCTACGCAATCGAAAGCTTTGGAAAGGTCACAAAAAAATCCTATTGCAAGATTTCTCCCAAATATTATATGTATATTTAATGAGTACAGATGCTGCGTCAGTTGTAGATCGTCCTCTGGTGAAGCCGAACTGATTACTGTTAAGCAGTTTATTTCTATTGAAGTGACCTAACATATCTTTTAACATTAACTTCTCAAAAACTTTACTTAAAACAGGTAGAATAGAAATGGGACGGAAATTCGTTAAATCACTCATCTCGCCCGATTTAAAAAGTGGTATGACTTTACTATATTTCATAAGATTTGGAAAGACCCCCTCTGAAATGCAATTATTGTAGATTAAAGCTAAGTGAGGTGCAATTTATATCTATGATATGATGAATGACTTTAACTGACGTTCCCCATAAATCCTCGGTTTTTTTTAAACTGAGTGATTTAAATACCTTTACGACTGAAAATGAATCTACATGGCTAAAATCAAAACTTAAATTACATTTAGTAACATTACCACAATAGTTATTTTCATAATCGTGTTATAATAGAGAGCGTGCTTCGTGGCCTAAGTAAGGTACGAGATTAAAAAGCTTGATTATGACACTATTGTGAACAATACTTTTTGTACGAGTTCATTAAAATTAATAATTTAAGTCATTAATACAATCACCACCACATCGACATTTGTATCAAACCACGGCGTCCGTAATTGTTGCAGTACTGTGCTGTTCTGTTGGCTAAAAACTAGCCAATCACAAACCGTAGCTTTATTAATTTTTTTATGCTCTGGATACAGAAGCAGGTTCAAATAGATTTTTGACAGATGACGCGACGCTGCTACGTTCCGAAACGCCATAGATTGGCAATTTTGTATCGGATCGAGTCTCCTTAAACAAGGACACATATTATTGAAATACGAAGTTCTATTTTCTTTTTTTTTTCAGTTGTCTTGAGCGTATCGAAATGGTTATTTCGGTTGTTTCGGAAGTGTCAACGATGAAAAGAGTGACGTTGCAGTATTCTCTATGAAATCTTAATACACAGATTTTAATCGACGAGTACAAAAAGTAATTTTTGAGCTCCAATCGCAGATGATTGAAGACATTTCGTGGTATTAATGGCTATGGTGGAGAAATAATCTTCGAACGCTAAGGCCACGTCTTTGTTTGATATGTTTTGTTTGTCACCCTTGTTTATGGTGATTTGATTATCGCGAGTTTTAGATTTACCCGTTTCTCTATTTATTATTTTCCACACAGTTTTTACCTTATTGTCAGAAGCTTTGAGCTTAAGACCTAAAAATTTTGACTTAGCAGTCAAGCAAACTTGCTTGAAGGTCCTCGAGTAATTCTTAACATAAACTAAGAAGTCAGCGTTCTTGTTCTCCTCCCTCTCTTTATATAGTTCATATAGCCTATTTCTACTTCTATGAATGCCTACAGTAGCCCATTCACTAAACTTAGTTTTTGACCCAGAAATAGTTTTTATCTTAAAATTATTATTAAATTGATGAAGAATTACACCAAACAAATCATTATCATCAATAAATACTATTAGAATCATTATGTGAAAAGGATAACCCACAAAGGTTACTCTGAACTTCATTTTTGAATAAATCCAAACGATTGCTAGTTATGGGCCTGTATGTTAGTGTCTGTGGTTCTTGATGAAAATCATTTAAAAAAGAAGCCTTTTGACCACTGTGGTCAGAATTAAAGCAGTTAAATATTTCCTTATCCAACCATTCGCAATTACAAAAAATATTGTCTAAACAACTAGCACTTGAAACACCTATCCGTGTAGGTTCAAGGAATAAATTATCTAAATTAAAAGATTTAAATAAACTTAAGATCTTAAAAGTATTATTTGACGGTTCCAGTAAGTTAACATTAAAGTCTCCACAGAAAATAATATGCTTTTGAGTTTTACATGCTAATTTTAATACATTTTCCATTGTAGATTCAAACATGCTGAAATCAGCCGATGGTGGTCTGTAAACGCAAATGATTATGTAATTTTCTAGTTCGATGCAAGAGATTTCTACAAGTCTCTCTATAGATAGCCTGACAATATCTTTCCTTTCTTTGGATTTTATGTTATTTTTAACTATTATTAAAGAGCCACCATGAATGGCGGATTTTCTGGCAAAAAAACTAACTAATTTAAAATTTATAAAATCAAAAATTAATTGATCTGGTCTAAGCCAATGTTCAGTAACATACATAATTTGTACATTTTCAGAATCTAAAAATAATCCAATTTGTAATTCTTTGCTGGAAAACCCTTGAATATTTCGGTGAATTATATTTATACTCAAAGGTGTTTCCGCTGTCCTATACTTTAGTTTAAATGATTAGGAATGGCATTTGTGCCACTATTGTATTTATTTGGTTCTATATTAAAGGCCAAAAGTTCTACTAAAGTCACAATATATTTCTTTGTCAAAGAAATGATATTTTTTATTGCAACAAATAGCATTATACATCAACGAATTTAACTGTGCTATTTTATTATTATAATTATATGGCATATTTTGTGAATATGGTAATTCACAAAGTATAATTTTACCTATCCCGGCAACTTCAATAAAGTTTAATGTTGACATTAATCTAGCCACACTAGCCTTATAAATACCAAGACTGTTACCTACTATAATCACTAGAGTAGTAGAACTGTCATAACTTCCCTTTGATATTAAATCACATAATTGCACGAGACTTGCATTATGATAGCAATAATTTGTGACATTTTGTGTCAATTTATTTTTTATCATGGAACCCATTCCAGACCCTATCTGATCCGAATAAATTATAGTTTTATTATTACTAATTTGTCTAGGGGAGTCATCTAAAATTATTTTTGGGGCACATAGCTCAGAAGTATCGAGAGCCACATCTGGCTGAACTGGCTGAACTGCAGCTGTTGGTACAGTTTCTGAACAAGTACAAATACCAAGGTCATTGTTGATTAATGAATTAAAACGCTCCTCATTATATCTACTGTTTTCCAGCAATCGCGTGAATGCCATCATGTGCTCCTTGATTTCGCTTTGAGCCGTTGAGTATTTTAATGAGATGTCCTCAAGTTTATTTCTTAATCTATTTATTTCAGCATTTAATTTGTGAACATTTAAATCATGTTCAGTCATATCTGAGTCTAATTTCTCATTGCATGTTTGTACCTTATTTTTCATAACTGATAACTCTAATTTTATTTTAGAATAATTTTTGATACACCTTTGACTTTTTATTAGTTTCTGAATAGGGAGGTAGGGGTGCATTGGGCAGTCGGGAGGTTCGGGCACCCCCTTCTAACTCGAGATGCGTAGTAGATATTAAATTTCGTGTACTGTGGTAATTTAGCTTAGCAACTAGCAACACTACTCCGATAAATGTCATCTGTCATTTCGTTTAATTGTCAGTGTCACACGCTGTCGACGTTTCAGTGCGTGCAAAAGTAACCATTAAGTTGTGATTGTGAAGTGAAATAACAGAGCAATCTGCAGAAAGGCGTAAGTTTCTTTGATTATGTCTAATTATGTGTGTATCGAAGATTATAGTATGTATTCTATAAATTGAGGTAAAACATTTGATGAAAACAAACATATTAGAATTTATTTTAAAAATGAGGGTACAGGGAGGATTGGGCACTGATATTGAAGGGAGGTTTGGGCATGCCCAATGCTCCCGCCATTACTGTGTGTTTTGGTATAATAGTTTTGTTGTTTTATATTATTTGTTTTACTAATTATTTTAATCATTTATTTTAGAAAAATGCCGTTTGAATTTAAAAAGAAAAACAAACGACGCGAAATCCCTAAAGACATAATCTTACGTGCCATAGACGAAGTTTCAAAGGGAGGAAAAATTAAAACTATTGCAAGTAAGTATGACATACCCAGATCAAATCTTCAAAGATATTTAAAACAAGCCACCGTGAAAGATGCTTCTTCCAAATTCATATCCAATCAAATATTCACCAAAGAAGAAGAAGAAAAAATGACCGAGTATCTCACAACATCTTCAAAATTAAATTATGGGCTGTCAAAAGTGCAAACTCGTCAATTGGCTTATGACTACGCTTGTGCTATAAAAAAAAATACCAGAAAATTGGACTTCAAATCAAATAGCATCAAAAGATTGGATAAGAGGGTTTCTCAAACGCCAACCACAGCTATCGATACGGACACCGGAAGCTACCAGTCTCTCAAGAGCCACAAGCTTTAATAGAAAGAATGTTGGAGATTTCTTCGAAAATCTTAAAACAGTGTATGAACGTTATCATTTTGGGCCAGAATCTATATACAATATTGACGAAACAGGACTGTCCACTGTTCAGCGAACACAAAAAGTAGTAGCTCCTAAAGGAACCAAACAAGTTGGACATTGTTATAATACGGCTATAACAGACTGGCTGGTGTGCAATCCAGGTAAAACAGTTACCATATACGAAATCCCCAAACTAGCCGCAATTGCTATTCCGCGTGCATTCAAGCAACAAAGTATTCAAAGGGGATTCGAAAAACCTGGCATATGGCCTTACAACTCGAACATTTTCACAGATGAAGATTTCCTTTGTTCTTCTGTCACCGATCGCTGTTTGCCTGATACAGATAATGTTCCTGCAGAGCAGCCAACGCCAAATCAAGTCTCCGTAGATCAACTGACACCAAACCAAGTCCCCGCAGATCAACTGACACCAAACCAAGTCCCCGCAGAGCAACTGACACCAAACCAAGTCCCAGCAAATCAACTGACACCAACCCATGTACCCGCAATACAACCTACAATAGAACAATGTCAGAGTCAAGTAGATCTTATGAGTACCAACGACAATATAGCTTCTGGGCCTTCACAACCTAAGTCTCCAATTAGGAGCATAACTAAAGAAGCTGTGGCAATAACTCCTGATTCCGTTAGACCATATCCAAAGGCTGGCCCCAGAAAACTAGTTGGTATGAACAGGAAGAAAGGAAAAACTAGAATATTAACAGACACACCCGAGAAGAAATTAATAGAAATGGCAGAACAGGACAGACAAAGGAAGAATAAGGACAAAGAAGACAAAAAGCAACAAAAAGCGTCTAAAACTAAAGGGAAGAAACCAATACCTAAACTTGATGAATTATTAACATCGCAACAGAAGAAACACGCGAAAATAAGCAGCGACGAAGAAATAGAAAATGAATCTTCCGAAGAACAATCGTTTGATGAAGATGATGTCGTTGTTCTAGATAGAAAATTCAAAGTCAAAGATTATGTGTTGGTGAAATTTAATACTAAAAAAACTGTCTATCATTATGTTGGGCAAATTGAAGAAATTCGTCATTCTATGGCAACTGTTAAATTTATGCGTATGAGTAAGATACGAAATACATTTTTGTATCCAGATGTCGAAGACATATCAAGTGTGCCATTGAAGGATATTAAAACCAAATTGCCAGAACCAAAAATATGGACCAAACGAGGCAGTTCTAAATACACTTTTGATAGGCCTATATGGGTTATACCGAATCTGAGATAAGTTTTCACACATACTAAAACTATAAATCGAGACTTAATTGCGTAATAAATAAACATTTACCTCAAAAATACGTAAAAAATACTACCGTAAATGTTTATTTCTTACGTGATTAAGTCCCTATTTATAGTTTCAGTATAATCCTTATTAATTGTTAATTTTTTGAAGTATATACTCTTAGAAAATGATTGTTTGTTAATTTATATAACAAGTTCTAATAGTTATATTATATAATATTTAAATAACTTAACATTATGTGGCGTATATAATACAATGCCCAAACCTCCCACAGAGGTGCCCAAACCACCCTACCATTGGGAGGTTTGGGCACTTTTGACAGGGTTCAGAAGATCTCCTATAACATTAAGACTGATTACAATTGTATAACTTTTCATCGCAATAATCTGAGCCAAGTATATGTGCTTTTGACATAAGAAATAAAAAGTTCATTTTGTTGAAAAATAACAGTTTTATTATGACTTATATAAAAAAGTGCCCGATGCACCCCTACCTCCCCTTACGCCTTATGTATTTGTTTATGTTAAAATATTTTTTCAACTTATTGTTGCTATTAAAAAATATTAAGTTCTTAATGTTACTGTCCTTATTATCCTTATCACCAACCATCTCCTGATACAAATGTTGTGTGATTAAACTGTCATAACATTCACGTTCTCTCCGGAGGTAATTTAACTCTTCATTAGCAGCACCGAGTTCTTCTTCGAGGTTAATTATACGGTTCAATGCCACTTCATGGGTAGAAGCGCATTGGTTAAAGTTATCTATAAGGGTCTGCAACTGCTCCACTCTATCTTGTGCATCTATTAGTTTATAGTCATACTCTACCAAGTCGTTCCTTAACACTGTGTTTTTAGCTAACATTTTCTTTTGCTCTTCCTCGCAATCTTCCCTTTCCCTTAGTAGCTGGTCATTTAAGGTATTGGCAGCTTGCAGCTCTTTCAAGGTAGCCTTTAGTTGTATCTCAAGCTGGCGTGTAGTGGCTTTGCGCGATTTGATGTTCGATGCGGCCATGGTTTCACAGTTACTCCACAATCACACTGAAAGATATTAAACTAGTAAGTGGTGGGGGACACTTATAAGCAGGTTATTTTATGCAAGGATATTTGTGAATGGATGTTGGTGAACAGTGTATCGTGTAGGGCAGTGTCTGCGGCAAATGTGACTTGTCTCAGCTCCACTTCCACTGTATGTCAAGTAAAGAGAGATCGCACGGTGCCAATGTTTTGTAATTGACGTAGCTCACGGCTTCAGCAATGAGCAGTGAAAAGTATGAATTTAAAACACAGTGTAAAGAGAATTAAAAGATATACTGTTGTGATTGTGCTTGCTCCGGCACAGTCGGTAGTACCACACAATCCCTTGATGTGGACACTGTGGCCGGATGAAATTCTGACTTCGTCATAGTATTGATGTGTAGCATACTGTTATGTCGCTGAGAGCATAACCGACATGAACTTAGTCGACATTGTGATTCGTTATGCCCTGACCGCAGATTTTTTTACAAAGATTCAATTTTTTTACGTTTTCAATTCTAGCTTCAACCGGCATGGTTTTGAACTTTATACACTGATAGATAGAATGATAATCTTTGCAGACGGGACATTTGAATTTGTATGATTGTTTACTACGATCGATTTAGGTTTGTTATATGTTGTATCGCTAAATCATCTAGAGCCGGCTAAGGTTTGTCTTGTTTTTGCGTTTCCTCCATGGTTTCTAGCAAGTCTCCTCGGTTTTTTAGAAATGTATTAAATTCATTTAATGTGTGTATATGTTTTAAATTGTTGCGTTCAGTCTCCCAGTCACGTAGTGTGGCTGGATCCAGCTTGCTAGTAACCATGTGGATAGTTAAGATGTCCCAGTGGTCAGTCGGTAGGTTTAAAGTTGTTAGGGCTCTCAAGTGTCTATTGACCGAGTCAATTTTCTGTCGCAGAGCTTTAGAAGACTCTTGATGTACTCGTTCTATGTTCAACAAAGCTTGTATGTGATTATTTACAAGAATTCTATTATTGTTATAGCGATAGCGATCACACAATAAGTCCCATGCAACATCATAATTGTCTGATGAGAATTCCAATGATTTAATGATGACTGACGCACTGTCCTTTAGTGAATTTCGTAAATAATGAAATTTATGAATTTTTGGTATTATTTTATTATTGTGTATCAACGACTTGTATGTGTCGTGATACTCTAGCCAATCCTGATAGCGCCCAGAAAAGGTAGGTAAGTGAATAGTCGGTAATTTGATTGTTGGCCCACCTGAATTTGCTGTAACATCGTTAAAACTCGTCACTGACCTGTCGTCCAACGCCGCAGAGGCAGCGCCTGCCGCGTGCCTGCTGAGCAGCTCCTGCGTAGCCGCCACGACTTCGAAGTAGTTAGACTCGAAGGTTGATCGGTATTTGAACTCCTCATCTGGAAGATCCGTTATGGTTTCTATATCAGTCTGTACTGTGTCAAAGTCACCGTACAAGTTTTGAAATTTACTATAACGGGCATTTAGTTCTGAAATTTGTAGGTTATTGTGCTCGTTGCTAGGCAAGAGAGTATCAACATAAGTTTTAAATATGGTTAATTTTGCCTTTATAGACCCTCTAACCTTTTTAAATTTGACATATCCGTGTTAGTAATTAAGTTTGCAGCTTATTGAGCACGTAAACAAATTATTTTGTTTTGTAAAATTAGAGTGCAGTGAAAGGAAGCAAATTTAAAATTATCCCAGCTGTAAAAAATAAGATTATGCACACACACACAAAAAAAAAAAAAAATTGAAAGAAAATTAGCTTGTGAAACGATACGTAAATTTTAAAACATGCAGGGTGCCAAAGTACAGGCGAAACAGGCAGAGGGTTCACTCAAGCATGCCACGTGCCACGCGGTTCCTGTTCGGGTCACGTAGGCACGTCCCGCGCGAGCGAAGCCACGCCACGCCAAATGCTGGAATGTGTAAATTGAGATAGGAACAACTGAGCCCGCGGGCTGAGTTGTGAGTGGGCTCAGTTGACCATGAAGGGAAATTAGCTTTTAACAAAGCTGTGCTGCTATTTGGGACACAGACAATACCTAAAACCTTGACCTCTGAAATTTCTAACAGACAGAAAATAGTTTGTGAACACGTGATTTTACACATATCTATAGAAATATTAGGAATAGTGCCTTTAATTACTATTTTTAAACAACAATGCCAATTAACTGTGGCAAAACATGTGAATTTAATAGAGATGCAGTTCGATTTACCTTTTGTAGTAGGTACTTGATGGAAAATGGCCTTAAATTGGGAACTAATGAGATTTTGCTTTTGGAATTTCAGGTGGGGACTATTCAGACTAGATTAGTTATTGCGCAATGAATCTAATTGGAATGAACTCACAAGATACCACCGCAAACCCCTTTTCCTGGTTTCTCGTATATTTTTGGTGCTGGATCTGGCTAGCTCTTGTTGGATGTTTCTTGTCACGCCGATGTTTGGTGTTTCACGCCGTTCGTTAGTAGATTTGCTCTCGTGCGTGCGCCGCCGCAACCGGAGACCCCTCGATACCCGTCGTCGCGTCCTTTTGTTTCGAAGCTTCGCGCACGTATCCGGCTCGAAAACTTGTAAGGGAGCTTGATGGGTTGTACGCAGGCGGCATTGATAACTACGATTGTTACAAATACCTACTGAATATAATCAATTACTAAAATTATGACTAAATACAATTTTGATTGCAACAAACATATGCATGGAGCTGAATGAACGTGGACTGGTTAGTTGGCGGAGAAAATGGCGGAATCGCCGGCGCCGGTGGACAAACGCTTCATTTTGAATGTCCCCGGAGCGGGGCGATCCCTCGCTGGGTTTGGTCGCGCAGCGGTTGAAGCGCGCCCATTGGTCGCGCGGCCGCGCGTCCGTGATGCAGCTTCGCCCATTGGCACCCGCAGTGGCGGGATGCTGCGCCGATTGGACGCCTGCAGCGACGCGACGTGAGGCCATCGACGGTGGCGCCGCACCGCGGCAGTATACCGCGACAGCGGCGTTAACAAGTACCTTATGTATTTCACTCATATCTTGAGATACTGCTGGATCAACTTGATTATATAAAAAGTATTTTTCTGCATCAAGTGCTTGTTTGATGCTTGGTGGAGTGGATAGGATCGTCTGCTTCATATTCTTCATCCACTTGTTTTTCCTCAGTGTTTCTCACTTAATTCAGAATTTCTTCATGAGTGAGTGAAGCTGAAGCTGTTTTAACCAGGTTGTCGTCAACTTCTGTTTGCAGATTTTCAGTCAAATTTTTTGGCTAGTTGAACTGGCTGGTTAACCCACTCATTTAATGGAAGGTCATCTTTTTTCTACTTCGTCACTCGTAGAACAGATACAAAGTCCGGCATGTCAAAAAGAGTGCTGGATAGTTGTGGCAGTAACGCCATCCAAGGATTTTGATTTAAAAAAAAAGCATGCAGTATTTTAATAGATGTTGTACCCTCAGATTCAAATTCGTTCCAACAAGAGTTTCTGTAGTGACATTTGACACTTAATCACGCTCTGATCCATTTGTTGTAAAACACTGGCCGTGTTTGGAGGAAAAACTCCAATTTCGAGATCTCGCGAGATTGGCAGTTTTGTTTGTCTATTCTTGCAAATAACCGCAATCTTTGAATAAATTAGGAAAAAAAGGGATGACATTTATATTTTTTGGTACGATTTTTTTCAATAATCTTTTATGTATTGTTTGACGTATCTATTTTTTTAAAATGATCTTTTTAATCACTAAACTTTGACTTATCTAATCAAATAAGAAATGAAATTAACAACCGGTCTTCTCTTCTAATATCAAGCAAAAGTGTTTTAATAATAAAACAGTTCTTTTATAAAAAAATAGTGAGAAGTCAAAAACGAAAATGAAACTCATTAACTAAGTTGAGTTGACTATTAAACTGACACTCGTATTTATTATCAATTATAGAAAAGTGTACCTACTCAGATTTCAGTTATAGTCTGACAGGCGGCGTTAGAGCTATATGAAACTTTTAACAATAGTATTTTTTGTTTTGAAATGTCCTAAGTCGTAATGCGTTCGATTGAATTTCAACATTAATGCTGCTTCTTTTAGAGCTAAAATGCATTGTGTATTCCGCAAACAAAGATACGGATGCACAGGTTTGTCAAAACTGTAAAATATAAGTAGGGTAAAGAATAAAAATAAGTGATGTATGTATGTAAACACTTTATTGTATAAACAAAAGAGATAATAATTATAAAATAGATAAAAATATAACAGGAATGTACAAAGGATTAGGATTATTATTGTGATAATCATATATTTATTATACTTATATTTAAAAAGATTATGGCTCTTCATTGAAATGAAATGAAATGAAATGAAATGTATTTAATCAATCTCACACACAGCACCATCACCAACTTAAACATATGTATAATTTAATCTCTAATTAATTAATCTTAACATTTAAAGGTGCGGTAGTGTGACATTAATATGGGTCTTCACTCAGCATTGTGTTGCGACACTAAAGTGCTGCAACGCTGGTATTCTGTGAAACCCAGATCGTGTGCGGCAGCAACCGATATGTAACGCCTATTCCTAGAAAATACAATTAGTAGATAAAAAATTATAATAATCTTACAACCTATACTACAGTCTAAGTCTAAATTCCTCCATTTATGCCTTTATAATAATAACATACAACACTGATATATATAATTTCATATATTTAATAAATGTTATACTTATCACTAGATCCTCAATTATACACCGTGGGCCCGAATAACCCGACCAATTTTAATAATCGATACTTGAGCCTATTTGTAGAATATAATGGGTATAATATGTAGTCCAATAACGCATAATTTCCGAGATTTTTATTATTTAAAAATCAATTCCATAGTTAATTAAATTTGAACTCTGTCACCTTAACCTAAAGCATTATTTACTAAGAAAGATTCATGTTGTAAGTAGCAATATCATCCACATACAACATAAATTAATTAATCAATTTCTTATTAAATAATGCTTTAGGTTAAGGTGACAGAGTTCAAATTAAATTAACTATGGAATTGTTTTTTAAATAATGAAAATCTCGGAAATTATGCGTTATTGGACTACATATTATACCCATTATATTCTACAAATAGGCTCTAGTATCGATTGTTAAAATTGGTCGGGTTATTCGGGCCCACGGTGTATAATACACAATATTATTAATAGCATATAATTATATTGCCACTGTTCGGACTGTCAAGGTTTTTCCTTCTGAATTTGCAGTAGGTATTTTTTAAAATTATGTTTGAAAGTGCCAATCGTGCGAATCGTGCCATTATCATCAATTTATCTATCTGAACTCTCTGTATACTGATAATGAATTGTTGTTGATCTCGGGTAATATAACTGTCTTCGATGTCTTACATGTTTAAACATGTTTAAACACGCACTCCAAATATTACTCTCAGTTTTGTTTGTCTCATCGCGAATCAATTCGACCACTCTCGAGTCCAACTGTGGTTGAGTATTGTATCGTCGTGTTCTTTGGTTCAGTTCACTCCAAACTAACGTATGAACCCAACCTTTCTTGGCAACATCGTGGGTGTCATACCGCGTTTCATCTGTCGCTACTATATTTCGACCTTCAGATCGAAACTGGCGATTTTTTTTTATAATTTTTTTTCTTAACTCCACTAGACGAGCAGATTCCATAATTGTTTGACGTTTGTCAAGTGTTTTGTAGGTGAAACCAACATGTTTTAGATAGATAACTATATCAATAGATAAAATATACCTAATTCAATTAGAAATTTATTTCAAATCACGTTTAAAACCAAATAAAATCACTTAATGATTAACATCGCTGTTAATAACGATACGTTAAATAAATAGCTAATAAATATTTTTACCTTAATAAATATATGTAAAATTAAAAAAAATGCTATATATATAATATACCTACACGATACCTACCTTTTTTTGGTTGTGCGAATTATATACCTACATACATAATTGATACAAATAAGTATTTATTAGTAGTATTATCTAGAAAACTCTGTGCAATAACAAATATGTACACTAATGTTACGTTAAAGCCGCATCCAATAAAATGTTATTCTTATATGAATGTTACCAAGCTTCTTATCTTTGTAAGCTAACGAACTACGTTGCATGATAATTGTCTGCTTACCTGCATTTACTAATTTTTAAAATAATTTTGTGCGTTTAACCTTAAATATTAACTTAGTTTTTAAATGTTCTCATGTAAGTGAATTGTAATTCGAATGAGAATAAAGTTTCTTTAACCATATATTCACAGTGTCGTTTTACCATAATTTAAGAGACAATCAATCGTTATGACAAAATTTTGTCTGTAACTGTCATAACTCATTCGAATAATTAGATCTTTTGTGAAATTTTAAACTTTGAGGAACTTTTTTGCAGCCGATTCTTTATTTTCACTGTTTACTCCTTCATTTGCACCAACAGTTCAGCAGTCTGCTTTAATGCTATGGGTGTCCATTCTCTGAAGAGACCGTTGTACACATTTTTCACTATTTGCTTTACTCTCGGTACTTAAATTAATCCGAACACTATTACGACAGCTTTCCTTTGCGTCCTCCCACACGCCCCTTCGGATTCAACGCTAGTTGGAACTACAGATCCCGGCAGTCATCCGCGAACTGTTAAAATTCGACTTTCCATTCGCATCCTGTTGCGGACCACCCTGTACGGCCGCCCCCACGGATCCCTGCCCAGCGTGGCCAAGAATGAGGCGTGTGCCTTCCTTGGCCTTCGCAATGGACAGGACGAGGGCCCCCTTGGCATCTTTGAGGGCCCCGTAGAGCCTCTCCTCCTCCTCGTCAGTGTGCCGCCTGCGCCTACAATGTTGGTAGGCGCAGCGGGCACTGGTACTGGTTGTCCGCATTGCCGCAATTTCTGCGGACCACCAGTAAACCCTCCTCCGGGAGAGGCGCCTCGCCCGAGGTGGGGCATCACACCAAGCCTCCACCATCGCCGCCTCGTCCGCCTTGGCCCTGTCCAGCTGGGACAGGGATCACTTGGGGAACTCCTCCATCCCCCCTCTTTGCCCCCCCCGAGGATTGGGTGACGGCTGGCCAGCTCGTGTGGAGACCCTCAACCTGATATACAGGTAATCGGAGAGGGTTTCCACGTCCTTCAGGACCCGCCAGTCTGTTAGGCGTGCGGCAATGGCAGGGGTTGCGAACGTGACGTCCGCGATGGACCCCCCCTGCCGCCGCACGCAAGTGTTGGCGCTGCCCTGGTTCAGGAAGGACCACCAGGCCCGTTGCCGCCACCCAATCCGTCAGCACGCCCCCGCGCGCGTCCGTTATGGGGGATCCCCACGCCGCACTTTTGGCGTTTTGGTCCCCCAGGACCATTACATTGCGCGGGGCCGCCCTCATCATGACCCACCCAGGACCCCCAGGTAAACCTCGAAGTCGGCCAGCGGCCTATTGGGGGATACGGTATCACTCCCCCATCCGGCCGCCACAAATCCCGGGCCGCCCTCGATTCTCACTAGGGGAGGTCCACTGCCGATCGCCAGCACCACCACGGCAACCCACTCGTCCGTCGACCCTACCCAACTGGGTAGGGGAGAGACGAAGTAGGGTTCCGCGACAACCGCAACGTCGATCGACCGGTGTACCCTTGTTTTGTCGACAACCTTTTCATCGAATATTATTTCATCGACAACGATCCATCGAAACTTTAGTACTAGTAATATTGTTTGGCGTTATCTTATTTCAACTACTATTTATTTAAATTTATCTTACTACGTGGAAATACTAATCAACGAATATTACTTAATCGCAGATTTGTTTCAAAATATCTTAATTGGTACAACTACAAAACATTGCAATTCATTTCTTCGACGTATTACTTTAATACAATTTTATATGTCCAATTGCACATTTATACATTTTTCAAATTATGTAGTGTGACATACAAATATGTATAATAAAACTGAGATTTATTGGTGTATCAAAGTAGGTTAGGTTAAGTTAGGACTGCGACCCCCAAGAAAACGAACTGTTGACAGAAGTGGGTTAGGTTAGGTTAGAACTGCGACCCCCAAGAACACAAAAACATGACACATTACTATTATTACAATAACTCTTATTATTATTATCATAATATTATAATAAATTAGGAACATAGCTATAATATAATCGCGCAGAGTGAGTGATTGCGTTTAGTTTTGATAGCAAAATATTACCAATTCAAATAATTTTATGCGGAGTAAATATTATTACAAGTAAAAAAAACCAAATTAAAAAGACCCGATATGATTAGTCATGACATGAATTTTATTGAAATATGTCAACTACTAATTAAAAGACCTCGGTTCAAATTACCTAGTATCGAGTCCACGACGCAATGACTTGTCGATGAAATGAAAATACATGAAACGTTGTCTTTGAAATAATATTCGATTAAAAGTCTGTCGGCAATTCAATGGTAAACCCGATCGACCACTCCGCCATCACTTGCGTGAGCGGGTCTTGTGCTCTGGCAGAGTGGTTAACGTTGACCTGCAGGAGCTCTAAATGGTGTGCTAGCATTTAGAGCTCCATGCAGGTCTCCTCGGGGGCCCGGCCGGCGGCGGACGAACGGGGGGCGGGGACGCTGTGGCCTAATGTCCCTACCTTCCTCCCCCCCCAGCATATGTGGTTGGCCGGGAGTTAGGCCTGGTGGCCAGCACTCAGCCATTCTGTGCCCCTCCTTACTGCACCGGAAGCAGTAGTTGCTCCGGTCCACCTTTGAGGGGCACAGCTGTACCGTAGCAGCGGAAACATCGCATTGGTGTCGGCCCCACCGTCGTGACCCTGGCGGAGGCCTAGCCCAGCAGGATCCTTCCGGCCTTACTCAAGGCCACATCTGCCTGCCCGGAGACTGGATCAGAACTGATCCAATGCCATCGTAAAGGGCGCGGACGGCTCACCTGCCTCACCTGCTCGGGCAGGCATGCACCCGCTGCGGCGACGGCCTTCCGGCCGACTGTCTCTTTTGTGGCCGACTCGTCCAGGCCAGAGATCTGAATGTAGGCCATTTTGACGGGGCGGCTCACGTCAGCAACGTCCCCTAGCAGCCCTTGCAGCTTGGCCGCAAGGGTGTCCGCCACCTCGTGCCCATTTTCCCCGGGGACCTCGATGACCCGGGAGCCCGTCATCGAGGTCCTGACCCGCACATGCTGCAGGCCTACCTCGCTAACCACCGTTCGCCGCCTTACTGGTTTTCTTGTTAGGGGGTGGAGGGGGGGCTTTTGTCGTTCCCTTGCCCTTCCTCCGGACCACCTGCGAACACGACATCTGCGCGGGCGGAGGTGGCGTTCGGCCCGAGGTGCCGGGTACTTCCGGGGCCGGGGCAGCCTTGGCAGCCTTAGCGGACTTCTTGGGGGCCGGAACAGGAGTGGGAGCTGGGGCCACTGCCTTTTTGATGGCCTTGGGCCGCCCATCGCCTAGCCTGGCCCTATCGGCTCAAGGGCTTCCACCGCGGCTAGTGCGGGCAATTCCTGCAGCCTTTCGCTGGGAAGGGGGGCTGACACGGCAGGCTTAACGGCCCGCCTATCATGTGCCAACGGGGGACTATCATTTATCATTTATCATCCTCCCAAGGCTGAGGAATAGGTCCCGCTTCATTGTTTCAATGGCCTCGGTCAGTTCGGGGGTGCCGAACTGTAGAGCTGCCAAACCCCCGCTTTGGCAGCTCTATAGTCCGCTGCGGCTGGGATCTCCCGCTCGCTAAAGCCGGTGCGGAGCGCCTTTAGTTCCGCCGAGTTGAGAGCGAGTTGCTCCCGCATCCTTTTATTGTCCGCTTTCAGGATGCGGATCTCCTCGCTCTCGGACCTAGTCGCCTCGGCCTCATCCATTAACCCCAAAATGGTACGGCAGGCTCGGTTCATCCGACCCTGAACCTCCCCCTTTAGGTTCCGGGATATCCGGGTCGCCTCTAAAATGTCCCGTGCCGCCATACGGGTGGCATCTATCGGGTCGGCCTCCTGCCGACCCTCTAAGCCATCCATGGGTTCAGGGGAGCGCGAGCCCAAGCGAGAGCGTGAGACCGAGCGAGAGCGCCGGTCCTCCTCCGCTTTTCCCCTTTCTCCACCTTGCCCCCCGTCGCCCTCAGCCTGGCTGCGGCCAGCCCAGAATAAGCCCCCTTGGGCTTTTCCCCCTACAGGCCGTATTTATTTTAACGGGCCTGATCTCCCCCTCCTCCTCCTCTTCCTCCAGAGCCCTCTTTGAGGAAGAGGCCACTGGCACTGGAACCCTCGGGCTAGCTGACCGTGGCCTCAGCGCCAAGCGCTCCAGTCCGACAACCGGGATAAGTGCCCGCGCCCTCTCCTCTCCGGGTTGGCTCTGAGAAGAGCCGTTTGCGTTTTTGTTTTTGTTTTGGCCCAGAGAAAGGCCGTTTTTAGGTTTTATTTTTCCATCCATCTTTATCCCACGAGTATAGGCCGATCTAAATAGTCCGCCCCCGGGTGACGCCCATCCCAGGGGTAAAGCTACATACTGTAGAGGTCGCTCGGTATCTACAGGTTTTAACGACTTGGCCTTTATAGAGTTTTCCATCTCGCGAGCCGGCCAGCCGGTCGCCCTCGAATCGCTAGCAATTGAACCGATGAAACAAAAAAGCGATCCCGAGTTACGAGCCCTGAAGATACTAGATGAGAAGAGTCGACGCCTCCCCGACGGCAGGTTTGAAACCGGCCTGCTGTGGCGCGAAGAAACACGCCACATACCCAACAACCGTGACAACGCGCTGAGACGACTGTACACGCTAGAAAAGAAACTAGATCGCGATGAGAAGCTATGAAAACAGTACAACGAACGCGTCGAGAACTTACTTACATCGAGCTACGCCGAGCGCGCGGACCGGACGACCGGACGTGGTATCTACCACACTTCGCTGTCTGCAACCCGGAGAAGCCACGATACTGCTAGTCCACGACGCTGCGGCGGTCTCACACGGCCGCAGCCTTAACGACATGCTGCTCCCGGGGCCCGATTTCTTACAATCCCTGCCCAGCGTGATAATGAAATTCCGACAGCACCGCATCGCCGTCTCTGCCGATATAAAAGAAATGTTCATGCAGATCAAGATAAGAGAAGAGGATCGCGACGCCCTCCGCTTCCTATGGAGGGGCGACCGGCGCGATGGGGAGCCGGAAGAGTACCGCAAGACGTCGGTCATCTTCGGAGCGACGTCATCGCCGTGCACGGAACTGTACATAAAGAATAAAAACGCACAAGAACACGCCGCGAAATACCCACAAGCTGCGCGAGCGATAGAGAAGAATCATTCTATGGACGACTATCTGCAAAGCTTCGACACTATAGAAGAAGCCCAACGAATAACAAGAGAAGTCGACTCCGTACACAAACAGGCGGGTTTCCAACTACGAGGATGGGCAACAAACTCAAAAAAAATATGAACGGGGCCGTCGGGGAAGAGCAAGACGGGAACACGGTCCCTATCGGCGGGAGCGAGCTAGAAAAAACGCTCGGCCTGCTTTGGGACACTCAAGAGGTTAGTGTTCGTTTCCGCCTCAACCAAAGAAGAGCTCTACCAGAAGTGATCGACGACCTCCGCCCCCCCACGAAGAGAGAAGCACTCAGCCTGATGTCCATTTTCGACCCGCTCGGGCTTATCTCACCGATCACGACGCCGGCGAAGCGAATCATGCAAGATACGTGGCGCTATAACACGGGATGGGACGAGGCCATACCAGAAGAGTTGTGCGAACGATGGAGCGACTGGCTACAACAGCTACGTGACCTAGGCAACCTAAGAATACCTAGGTGCTACGACGCTGCCCCCGCCGCCCGCTACGAGCTACACACGTTCGGGGACGCCAGCGAAGAGGCCTACGCCACCGCCGTGTACTGGCGCATGGAGACGGCGGACTGCTCTGTCAAGATAGCCTAGCCTATATCGATACCCAGGCTCGAGCTGCAGGCGGCCCTCCTAGGCCTGCGATTAGCCAGGACGGTCGCAGAAGAGCACGACTTCAAGATCGCGTCGAAAACGTACTGGAGCGACTCATGCACGGCGCTTGCGTGGATACGCGCCGAACCCCGCACCTACAAGACCTTCGTGGCCGACCGCCTAGCCGAGATCGAAGAAAACACTAAGAAAAACGAATGGCGATGGGTACCGACAGCACACAACCCCGCGGACGACGCTACGCGCGCGACGCCAGCCGACCTCAACATAGAACACAGATGGTTCGTCGGCCCGTCGTTCCTGTAGGGAAAGTAGGGTAATTGAGAACACCGGGTAATTGGGAACAGCTAGCTAAGTAATACTTCCCCCCGCACTACACCGTCCCGCACCTGTTCATAGGACGTTTGCAGCGCCCCTCAGTGCGTACACGACAGTGAGACGTAAAGGCCGCGCGCACGCTGTCACGGTGAGTCGAACAATATTTCTTGCATTTTTGATATAATTTTTGTCTTGTGTTATAATAGTTGTAAATATCATATTTTTAAGATCCAAGGCACCATATTTATTTACATATGCACGTACTATCTGTTTTCAAAGTCCACGTGGTTCGATGTTCACCAAAAATACTGTCGAGGTCAGCGGCCATTTTTGATTCATATTGACTACTTCGGGTAATTGGGAATGACATCAGGCGGGTAATTGGGACCGTTCCTAATTACCCCTTGCGTTCCTATTTACCCCTAGTACTGCTGATTGATTACGTAAAAATGATTCAACGTCACAAATTGTTTTAGATGCCGCGAAAATACATAAGAAAGACTGAACCTAAATATCAAACAGAAGATCTTCGCCATGCAGTCGCAGATGTCCAAAGTAAAAATCTCACATTAGGCAAAGCTGCTACCAAATACTCAGTACCAAAAATACATTATTTAAACAACTAAAACAAAACAAATTTAAGGAACCAAAACAAGGTCGGCACTGTGTATTTAATAAGGAACAAGAAGACCAGCTAGAAAAATACATACTTGATTGCTGCAAGTCTTATTATGGTATAACACCAAATACATTGCGCAAAATTGCTTTTCGATTTGCTGAAAGTAACAAACTAAAACACAGTTTCAACAAAGATACCCTGCTGGCAGGTAAAGACTGGTACTATGGTTTTATGTCTCGCCATCCTTCGATCAGCTTGCGGACTCCAGAAGCTACTTCGCTTAATAGAATAACAGCTTTTAATGAGACTGAAGTAAAACTGTTTTTTGATCAACTAATAACGATCCAAACAAAACACAACATACCTGGTCATCGTATTTTTAATGTTGACGAAACCGGCATTACAACGGTTCACAAAAATTACAAGATTTTCGCTCCAAAAGGTTTAAAGCAGATAGCAAAAGCGACAAGTGGGGAACGTGGAGTCACAACCACAGTAGTTTGTACTGTCAGCGCTAGTGGCATATACGTACCTCCCATGTTTATCTTCAAGAGAAAGGGAATGAACGAACTGTTAGTTAAAGGCTGTAACAGCGACATGATTGCTACAGTTTCTGATTCCGGTTGGATAAATGAGTCTATTTTCCTTGACTACGTGTGACACTTCATTTCTTTTGTGAAACTTACCGAGGAAGAACCAGTATTATTAATACTCGACAATCATGAAAGTCATATTAGCCTGGGAGCCTACAAGCTTTTCCGAGAACACAACTTGCAAGTTCTTTCCTTGCCACCCCATGTATCTCACAAAATGCAGCCACTGGATCTTACAATTTTCAGTTCATTGAAGATGGCATACAATAAAGAATGTGAGCTCTACATGGTTAATAATCCTGGCAAACGAATAAGCCAATACGAGGTTGGAGAGCTTTTTACAAAAGCGTACAACAAAATAGCTAGCATAAGCAAGGCTGTTAGTGGGTTTAGAGCCGCTGGAATTCATCCTATTGATCCTGACAAATTTAAAGACAGCTTTGAATCTAGGGCATTTGATCAACTCCACACCAGTCAGACTCAAGAACGCGATGATCATGAAACTACAGCTGACCAAAGTTTGAATGAGTCCGTGAACACTGTCAGCCAGGATCAAACACCAACACAGGACGCTACTTCCATTCCTGAAAATGACAACGATTTGAGAGTTACCATTAATACTCCTTTTCCATCCACTCCTGTGCCTCTTGCCGAAATTATCAATGTGCCTGTCATTCATAAAGCAGGAACCACTTCTAAGCGACAGAATAAGAAGCATTCTCAAATTTTATCGAGTACACCAATAAAAATTCAGCTTGAGGAGAAACAGAAAAGACAAAGTGCGAGGAAAGCTAAAAAAGAAAAAGTTACAACGAAAAAAACAAAAAAGAACATTAAAACCATAAAAAAGAAGCCACAAGTCAAGAGTAAAGGAGTCAGACAGAAATTTGATGAAGGCTTTACAAGGAGAAGAAAACGAAGAGGTGTATTACGGCATAATGTGCAATGAAAAATATGAATCCCCACCGATAGAAGACTGGATCATGTGCGCCGATTGTAAACACTGGGCACATGAACAATGTACTTCCGGAGAGACTAGTACAGGTTACGTGTGCGATATGTGCCGCACAAAGAAATTGTAGATGATTTATATACAGGGTGTCCCAAGCCGAAGTGACCGGCGAGTTGTGGTTGAATATTTATACAAAATTATCGATAAAAAACTTTAATTTAGAGGTATATCGAGATCGTTTTTTTTTTATCGCCATTTGTTTAATTTTAGCAGAGACGGCTGACTTGTTGCAATATTTTTGCGATATTTTGTTTGTTTTGAGTTTGTTTTCCTTTCTGTTTTTTTTATTGCATAGCCATTATTGTTACTTATACGCTCAGGCTCTAAAAACTATCCAAACTTAAATAAAACATGTAGAAAATGAGGAAGAAACGGAAAATTCTAACAAAAAAAAGGTTTATTTTTTTGTTATTTAGCCCAAAAAGCCGAAAAATGTGCTATAAACAGTATTATTTTATTATTTATTATTAAACTACATGGTATTATCTAAAACATCCCAAAACAATGTTTCTAGTTATTTCTAATATTTTTCGAAATACGACCTGTTGAAATTTGACCTTCACGCAGTCCAAACAAAAGGATAACGCAGGTAAAAAAAGTTTCTGTCCTATTCGCCTCCCCTCTTCGTCGCTACCTGTCTTCGGTCCCCTCCTATCATCGGTTTATTTCGTCGTTAGTCGATCGTTCTCTGCGTTCGTGACGCTACGTATTTGGAATTGCGTTATCCCGACTTTTTAAGGCATTTTGTTTACTTCAGTTCAGAATGCCTCGACTTGCGAATTTAGAACCATTCCATATTGCTGATATGCACTTTGTGTATGGTTTCTGTAACGGAAATGCACGTGCTGCCGTTGTGGAGTACAGAAGACGATATCCCGACCGGCCCGCCCTTGGATATCGCTCCTTTATTGCATTGCATCGCCAAATAAGCGAATTGGGTTTACATCGAAGACGAAATGAACCTGTTCCTGTCGTTCGTCAGGATGATGAGGAGGAAGTGCTACGTTTGGTGACAGCTGACCCCACATTAAGCATTCGTAGAATTGCTACAAGGCTGGGAATACCAAAAACGAGAGTTTGGCGAACATTGAAAAAAGAAGGACTTCACCCCTATCATTATCGACGCGCTCAAAACTTGAGAGAAGAAGATAACGTGCCGAGACTGGTCTTCTGTACGTGGATATTACGTCAGCACCGGCTTCAACCTAACTTTTTAAAAAACATTCTGTGGACCGATGAGGCAACATTTACCAGGGCTGGCATCACCAATTACAGAAATTTGCACATTTGGGCCGCTGAAAATCCGTATGCGATAAGAGAAACTTCATTTCAGCATGAATTCTCAATAAACATGTGGGCTGGAATGATTGACGATTTAGTTATTGGCCCATTTGAATTGCCAAGAAGGCTTGATGGAGACGGCATGCTAAATTTTTTGCGCAACGATTTGCCATTATTATTGGAGAATATCCCTTTGCTGACAAGACGTAACATGTACTTCCAAATGGATGGAGCCCCGGCACATTACGCTACTTTTGTTCGTCAGTTTGTCGGTGCAAATTATCCAAGGTGGATCGGAAGAGGCGGTCCAGTGGCCTGGCCTCCGAGGTCACCAGATTTAACGCCCCTGGATTATTATTATTGGGGCTATTTGAAACAGAAAGTTTACGCTGTACCTATTGTATCAAGGGAGCAACTGAAAGAAAGAATTGATGCTGCAGCTGCGGAAATGGCAGAAAACACGGCAGAAATACGACGAACTACCCAGAGGATGTCATTTAGAGCCCTGGCCTGCATAACTGCTGACGGCGGTCATTTTGAACATGTCATTTAAATAATTACTGTTTTGTAGATAAAAAATATTATTTTAAAACAACGCCATTTTCATTTACTACTAAACTTACCCCTGTAAGCAGCGCAGGTAAAAAATTATTTGCTGTCCCGTTCGCCTTCGAATGTGACAGACACTTTTTTTACCTGTGGTATCCTTTTGTTTGGACCGCGTGAAGGTCAAATTTCAACAGGTCGTATTTCGGAAAATATTAGAAATAACTAGATACATTCTTTTGAGATGTTTTAGAGAATACCATGTAGTTTAATAATAAATAATAAAATAATACTGTTTAGCAGATTTTTCGGCATTTTGGGCTAAACAACAAAAAAATAGCCCTTTTTTTTGCTAGAATTTTCAGTTTCTTCCTCATTTTCTGCATGTTTTATTTATGCTTGGATAGTTTTTAGAGCCTGAGCGTAGAAGTAACAATAATGGCTATGCAATAAAAAAAAACAGAAAGGAAAACAAACTCAAAACAAACAAAATATCGCAAAAATATTGCAACAAGTCAGCCGTCTCTGCTAAAATAAAACAAATGGCGATAAAAAAAAAAACGATCTCGATATACCTCTAAATTAAAGTTTTTTATCGATAATTTTGTATAAATATTCAACCACAACTCGCCGGTCACTTCGGCTTGGGACACCCTGTAGATTTAGTTGTCGTTCCTAATTACCCCATACTGTTCCTAGTTACCCCACGGGATGATCTCAATTACCCCATAGGGTATCGGGTAAAAAGGAACGGTAATGTTTTTTGTTTTCGTTCACATTTTCAATAAAACGTTGATTTTTAAGATTGTTACTGTCGTTAATAAATGTCTGTGTCATTTTTCTATTACTTTTGAGCGTTAGAATTTAAGTGTTCCCAATTACCCTACTTTTACACCGAGAAGTCGACCTGGCCCCACGAAAATAGGGTCGAAGTTCTTGCAACGGGCGAAGAAAAAGAAAGATGCAACGTCGCTCAAGGCGGAACACAACGACACGGGCACTTACCGGAGATGGAGCGTTTCTCCAAGTGGACGCGGCTGCTGAGAGCCACCGCGCGGGTGCTGCAGTTCATCGACCTCGTGCGCCGCAGGCCCAACACCACCCCGAGACCCAACTCGTAGCCGCTGCAAGAAAGAAAAGAACTCGCGCGCCCGTGACACCAGTGCCTAGAAAAGAAGAAAGAAAATGCATAACATTAGAGGCGAAGTACTTAATCACAGCTGAGCGACTGCTGATACGAGCCTCACAAGAAG
The DNA here is from genome assembly GCA_923062465.1 of Acleris sparsana. Taxonomy (NCBI): domain Eukaryota; kingdom Metazoa; phylum Arthropoda; class Insecta; order Lepidoptera; family Tortricidae; genus Acleris; species Acleris sparsana. The sequence goes on along the minus strand of OV281311.1, from coordinate 4,726,592 downwards.
ATAGCTACGCCAAGGAGAGACGGCGCATAGCGGACGGCCGCGCACCAGACAAGGACGACCGTCTCGCCGCCATGAGTGTTTACTTGGACGAAGGCAACATAGTGCGACTTAGGGGCCGCATAGAGGCGGCCAACGAACTATCGCTAGAAACAGTGCGTCCGAGTGTGTTGTGCGGAAAACATAAATATACGAGACTATATATCGCGCATGTGCACGAACAATTGCATCACGGTGGTACCGAAATAGTAGTGAATGAGTTACGTCAACGTGTGTGTATAGTGAAAATTAGACCCGCGATGAAGACAGTGATATCGCAGTGCAAGGTGTGCCGACTGAAGAAAGCCAAGCCGGCGGTACCCCCTACGGGTGACCTCCCGTTGGCCCGCCTAGCCCACCACACTAGGCCCTTTTCATACACGGGTCTGGATTATTTCGGGCCGCTAGAAGTGACAGTAGCACGCCACAACGAGAAAAGGTACGTGGCACTCATCACGTGCATGACGACACGAGCCGTGCACTTAGAAGTGGTTGTCTCGCTCGGCACGGACTCCGGCATTAACGCCGCTTCCTGCCCCCTGCCGCACCATTCATGGCCGGGGCGTAGGAGCGCATGGTGCGCACCGTGAAGGAGGCCCTGAGGGCCACGCTGCACAAACGGTACCCCAGCGACGAGACCCTGCAAACATTACTGGCAGAGGTCGAACTTACCGTGAACTCGCGGCCACTCACCTATGTGGCCGTGACCCTTAACGAACCGCCGGCGCTGATCCCCAACATGATCCTGATCGGGCCGGGCTGCCAATCACCTGTACCTGGCACCTTCACCGCAGAGGACCTGAACGCGCGCCAACAGTGGAGGCGCGCCCACTGCTCGCCGACGGCTTCTGGCGGCGCTGGGTACGCGAGTACACTCCGCTACTCCAACACCGGCGGGAGCCCTCCGGCTCCGGGGCCAACCCGTAGGTCGGGAATGTCGTCATCATATAGGTTGGTCTTTTAGTCGCCAAAGAGATCGGACGTGCTCATTAATTAAAATAAACAAATAAATTCATCTGCAAAATTGCGACCTAAGTGTTCTACTTTCTAACAGAAAGAATTTGTGTTAACATCAGCAAAAGAACCTTGACTATGATATCAAGTGTGTAATCTAACTTGATAAAGAAAATCTGAAAATTGCCCATTTAACACCGAAGCGGAATGACATGCCGCAGCCCGCCGCCGACGCCACAGCCCGCCGCTTCGCCGGCGACGTCCACGCCCGCTCCAGGAGAGGCGCCCCCCAAAGTCGTCACTACTCCCGAATTACAAGGATGGATGAAGTCCATCGAACAGTGCCTAAACGAGACTTGCGTGAACTCCGCCGAAGGCAAACTAAACTCCGAGCAAAAGCTCAGAATCAACAATCTGTGCCGAAATGTAGCTCACTCCACCTCGCAAATGGCCGTAGAATATCAAGCGCTAAAACAGAAGGCAATACTAAACTACCAAGCTCATCAAGATCTCCAGGAAAAATATGCCCTATCTATGCGCTTCCAAGAGCTCAAGCAGTATGTGGAAGACTCAACGAAGACTGCTCCGAAACCACCTTCATTTGCCGACATGATAAAGAGGAATGCTAATACGTTTGTTCAGCCGTCTAATATTAGCTCTGTGGCGATTTATCCCACGAACAAATGAGGAGACAAAGTCGTTAGTGCAAAAAATTATTAGGCCTGAAGAAATGAAACTTCATGTTAAGAGGACTTTGCAAAACTAGGAACGGCGGTGTCCTTATAAGCACGGACTCCAAGGACGACATACAGAAACTAAAACAGTCAGCGCAACTAACGACCTCCGGCCTTACAGTGGATGAACCTCAAAAACGCAGACCTAGGATTGTCGTCATCGGAGTTCCCGCGGACATGCAGGAACAAGAAGTTTTTAAATGCATTTACCAGCAAAACCTAGCCGATAAAATGCAAGACCTCACTCTTGAAAAATTCTCGACCTCAACCAGACTAAGTCACAAGTCCGGAAAAAAAGACGCCCCGACCTGCAATTATATCATCGAAGTCCCTGCTCTCATACGAAAGGCTCTAATAACTAGCGATCGCGTGTTCGTGAACTGGTCATCGTGTCCCGTGAAGGATTTCACCTTAGTAACCAGATGCTACAAGTGCCAACAATATGGATACAACATTTGAATCCTATAGACCAAGAGAAAATAAATTAAGGATAGGTATTATTGAAACATGCGATAAAAAAGAACATAATATACAACATATACAGGGTTATTGGTAAGTCGACCTATTCCCTTTAGGAGGTGATAGGGGTGACTATTTGCGATAATTTTGACCCCCATATGCATTATGCAAAAGTGAACCATTTTTGAGTTATCGCGATTTTTAGTTTTTTTTTAAATTAGTCGGAAATTCAACTTGAAAAATGTATTACAAAAAAAGTATCAATTTAAATCTCTTTTTTTCTTCTGATTTACAAAACCGATTAAACACTGGTTATTTCTCAATATTAAAACAATAATTATCGGTCCAAATTTAAAAATGCGAGACGGAAAACGAAATTTTTTCAATATTTTTTGCGATCGCTTTCCACTAAAATGCCTTAAAAACAAAAAAAAACGTTATGAGACTTGGCTTGCAGATTATTTTAAAAACTTAACTGTTTTCTTAGCTCTCCAAAAATGCATAACAAGTAGGAAATTATTTAAAAAAAAACTGAAAAAAAAGTCATCACAAAGAAAGCGGGCGGAAACTAAAGTCACAAATGCCACTTCAAAAATAAAAATTAAAAAACATACCGAATTTAAATCAACTTTTTTTATTTGCTTTTGTACAAGATGAACTTGTTTTTCTTATGCAATATTAAAAAATATTATCTGTACACGTTTGAGAATGCGAGGCCGAAAACTAAAAAATACATGTTTTTTTATCAAACTCCAACATAAATTACACGAAAACAGAAAAAATTACTTTACACATAAAACATTGACGTTTTTCCAGCTTTCTAACGAACTATTAAAACTAACTGTTATACTCGTAAACACGAATAACAACATTAACTTATGGAAAAAGTAAGCGATTTTTAGTTTTATTTTAAATTAGTCAGACTAATTTCAGTCAGCCAAATGTATTGGTGAATTTTTCTGTTTTCGTGTAATTTATGTTGGAGTTTGATAAAAAAACCAGGGACCGGACCCGCTTACCCTAACCCGGGGTTTTTAAAGGGTTTTTATAGCGCTGATTTTTATAAACCCGAACATTTCGGTAAGCGCTTAATCGGTTCACACATTAAACGGATAATCCATTCGATCGAGTTAATTTGGCTTACCGCTTACCAGTATCAAAACCTCCGAATGTGTTACCGCTTAAAATACCTTCAAGCAAATTTAGTTCTTTGACAAACTACGTACGACATATTATTGGACCGTTTAAAGAAACCTAAACTCGGGCGGCGCGCGCGCTTCAAAGCCGTGCCAATACCAATACTCGTAATAATAGCGGCGCGCTCGGCGCGCGGGAAGGGAGCGAAAGGGTTACCCTAACCCGAACGGTAAGCGCTTATTCAAATAAATATCAAACCCAACGACATTCGGTAAGCGGTTACAAAAGGGTTACGGTTAGGGTATCCCGGCTTAATATGGCTCTCTAATCGTTGGGTAAGCCGGTGAAGAGGTTACCGAAACGATTGGTTTACCGTATGAACGGGTAAGCCGTTCGAACGGCTTAAGCAAAGGAACGGGTTTTCCGGTCCCTGAAAAAAACATGTATTTTTTAGTTTTCGGCCTCGCATTCTCAAACGTGTACAGATAATATTTTTTAATATTGCATAAGAAAAACAAGTTCATCTTGTACAAAAGCAAATAAAAAAAGTTGATTTAAATTCGGTATGTTTTTTAATTTTTATTTTTGAAGTGGCATTTGTGACTTTAGTTTCCGCCCGCTTTCTTTGTGATGACTTTTTTTTCAGTTTTTTTTTAAATAATTTCCTACTTGTTATGCATTTTTGGAGAGCTAAGAAAACAGTTAAGTTTTTAAAATAATCTGCAAGCCAAGTCTCATAACGTTTTTTTTTGTTTTTAAGGCATTTTAGTGGAAAGCGATCGCAAAAAATATTGAAAAAATTTCGTTTTCCGTCTCGCATTTTTAAATTTGGACCGATAATTATTGTTTTAATATTGAGAAATAACCAGTGTTTAATCGGTTTTGTAAATCAGAAGAAAAAAAGAGATTTAAATTGATACTTTTTTTGTAATACATTTTTCAAGTTGAATTTCCGACTAATTTAAAAAAAAACTAAAACTCGCGATAACTCAAAAATGGTTCACTTTTACATAATGCATATGGGGGTCAAAATTATCGCAAATAGTCACCCCTATCACCTCCTAACGGGAATAGGTCGACTTACCAATAACCCTGTATAAGCAGATGCACCTGTTTTTGTTGAGGAGCACGCGAAGTCGAGGGAAAATTGGGCCTTAGTGTTGCTGGCGTGCTTGATGTACAAGATAAAAATGAAATATAGGCTTATAACATGAATATATTTATTCAAACGTTAAGCAATACAACGTCTCTTCACACAGGACCGCCATGACACACACACATCAATCATGTCACCATAGATATTACATTGCATACTTTTCTACACCCCCCTTAAATGTAATAATAACTTCAATATGTAAACTAACGGTAACCTACACCTCTAACTTCAATGAAAATAAAACATACAATACACAATAGCAAAATAAAACACCAGTAACTATCCGCTTACTGACCTACACTAAACATGTTTACAAATTTCTGCAACTTTTCCTTCTTTAGAGCTTTAGTAAACATGTCTGCAATTTGCTCCTCTGTCCCCACATGTTTTACACACAATTTTCCATTGTCTATCAGATCCCTAACAAAATGAAACTTAATATCAATATGTTTCAGTCTTTTTACACTGTTAGTATTAGCAATCATAATGGCAGACTGATTGTCACAAAACATAACAACCGGAGGCTCATTCTTTATATTAAAATCATGTACTAACACATTAGTAAGCCAACATGCCTCAGACCCTGCCATAGCCATTGCTACATATTCTGCTTCAGTAGACGAAATACTTACTGTGCTTTGTTTCTTAGAGCACCAAGGTATCAAACAATTATTAAACTTGAAACAGTATCCAGTGGTAGACTTCCTATCCCTGAGATCATCTCCCCAGTCAGCATCACAATACCCCACTAACTTTTCGTCATTACATTTAAACACTAACTTATAATCTATTGTGTGTTTAATGTATCGCAAAACTCTCTTTAAGGCCATTAACAATAAGTCACTTGCACGGTCTTGATACCTGCTTAATATAGATACGGCAACACAAAGATCTGGCCTTGTACCTGATGCTGCGTACATTAAACACCCAATAATCTGTCTACAGAGATTACTAGTATCTTTACCGTTACTTCCATCACACTTCTTATCCTCAAGCTCATTACAGTTAAAATTCTGATCCATGGGAGTACTTACTGGTTTACAGTCATACATTTTGAATCTTTTTAGGACATTTTCCAGATATTTCTTTTGACATAATTTAGTAATGTAAGTGTTAATAATTTAGTAAAGCAATGTAAGTCAGAATTTTAAGACTGGTGTGTCTTAAAATTCTGACTTACATTTATTCCTAAAAAATTAGAAATCAAACCAAACATTCATTCAAACTCTTTGTTTAACATCGCCCTTAAATCAGATATTTGCTTTTCATTTTTCCCATAAAACAAAGTATCATCGACATATTTAATTTAAATTAAAACATACATTTGCTCACTACCTTCACACTTTGTGTACAAACAAGAATCACACTTTGACCTTTTGAAACCTTCTCTAATCATAACAGAATTAAACTTTTCGTTCCAATATTTGGGTGATTTCTTAAGCCCATACAAAGCTTTATTTAACTTTACAATATTTTTGTTACCATTATAGGCTCCTTCTGGTAACCTAATATACACATTTTCTTTAATTTCTCCATACAAGAAAGCTCCTGTTACATCCATATGATAGACAGGTAAGTTTAACTTGGTTGCGACAGACAAAAACAATCTAAAAGTTGCTAACTTTGCTACGGGGGCATAAATTTCATTAAGACTCAGGACCTCATTCTGCTCAAATCCCCTTGCAACTAACCTAGCTTTGTATTTAACAACACCATTGTTATTTTTAATTTTAAATACCCACTTACTACTAATTACTTGTTCGCCATGTGGTGGATCACATGTATTCCACGTCTTATTGTCCGCCCAACTGAAGAAGACGGCTGACTCCATCCCCCGTATTTACGGTACCAGTCAGCTGCTGGGAATGACGGGGGTCATTATTGAAGCCTGGAGAGGCAACAAGAGGCCGGCGCAGTGCCATAGGTGCCAAACCTTTCGGCACTTGTCGGTCAAATGCCATCGCCTGCGTCCGCTGCGGTGAAGGCCACGCAGCAAAGGACTGCCCGCACCCTCTCGCAGAACCGCCCACGTGTGCGAACTGGAGGGGTGCGCACACGGCAAACAACTCGTCGTGCTCAGTGTTCCGCCGGGAGGCACGGAACACCAAGGCCGGGACCGTCGCCCGCACTGGCCTCAACGCGCCGACCGAAAGTCGGCCCACCACGGAAGAGGCGAAGCACGAAGAGAAGGACGCCCCTGCCTCCGCACAGCATAGCCCCCCACACAGCAACAAAAGCAACCGGAGCGCTCGACTCCGAAACCTGGCCGGCCCAGACCGCCAGAGCGCATATCACGGCACCTCCAACCGCCGACAACAACAACGGCAGCTAAAAGAAGACAATGGACATCACATTATTGCGATCTTGATGAGCCTGCTGACGGCCCTGACCTCGGGGCAAGACCCGGCGGCGGCCCTCAATCTCCTTCACTGGAACGCCGCCGGGCTAACCCCGCCGAAGCAGAGGCAGTTAAAGCTCGTCCTCAATGAACGCCGAATCGACATTGCCCTGGTGTCTGAGACGCTCCTCAAGGCCAGAGATCGTCTTAAGATACCGGGCTACTTTATCTATAGAAAGGAGGAGCTCACGCCCGCGGGGCGTGTTTACCGCGGCCTGGCGGTCCTCGCCAAGAGAGGGCTTATTATTGTAAATAAGTATATACAGAATTCCAGATAATAAAAAAGTCGCCTTGGAATGTTCCTTCGTAAATTTGATATTCTTTTAATCTACCTAACCTCACGTTTCAAGGGGAAAGAAATTGTCATCTGTGGTGACTGGAATATAAATCTGTTAAAAGATTATGTAACCTCAAAAGACCTAAAACACGTTCTTCAGAATTATAATTTTAATCCGCACATTTTACATCAAACAAGGCAAATTAAATTATTTAGCTTAATATTAAATACCGAGTCTTTCACAATCTGTTTATTTGTTAGAGGTAACTTATTATGTATTTTCACAGCCATATGCTGTGTTCCGTCTCTAACTATTTTAACATTAGTAAAAGAACTAATTAATTTATTGCGCTTTCTAAGGTTGGTCCGACTACTGCTACTGTTAATATCCCTATCCTTTGCAAATTGACCTTTATTTGTTCTCATTAGTCTACAGATTTCATAGATGTATATTGATGTCAATGTCAATAAATTCCAATAAATTCCGTCCAATACTGTCCTCTTTCTCAAAAATATTTGAAACAGCGATGGCAACGAGATTAGTCTTTTTGTGAGAAACATTTTTCGTAAGGGACGGTCAACTATATCAGCTATTTACAAATTCACATGTGACATTCTTAGAATAATAAATAATCGAAAGTATGCTGTTGCTTTGTTACTGGACATGAGCAAGGCTTATGACAGAGTTTCCCATAAAGTGCTCTTAGAAAAATTGGAAGGAATAGGAGTGCGCGGCGACACTAATAAATTGTTAAACACTAAAAACCTTGAGAACCGCCAACAATTTGTAGACGTAGAGTATCACGATACAAACAAAAATAGCCTTACGACAATAAGATCCCGGAAACAAACACCAAAAGGATCAATCCCTCAAGGTAGCGTATTAGGTTGTGTACTATTTGTCATTTATATAAATGAATTGCCGAAAATAATAAATAAAAATAGTATTCTTTACGCAGATGATATAATATAACTGTAGTGTTTGATTGTACCAATACAAGTGAGTTGAAAGATCAAGGAAGGGTCTCTATATGGAGGTGTCTGGAATACACCTGGTAAAAAAAGGGCTCGTAAAACGACTGTATCAAACCTTGACGATTTTGACATTTCTGCTATCAGAAACAAAATCATTGAGTTCTACATAGTAAGAAAATAGGTTCCTACGCTGAGAACATTACTCACAGAACTCCAAGAAGCAATTCGATTTGTGGGATGCCGAGAAACTTTAAGGCAAATACTGCTAAAAAATGGATTTGTAAATATTTAAAACCAATCAAAATGAAAGGTCAACACTTATTGAGCGATTTGAAATATCAGCATGGAGGCATAAATATCTTAGATCAATTGCAGCAAAAAGAGCAGAAGGAAAACCTATAGTATATTTGGACGAGACTTATGTACATCTCAACTATAGAGTTAAAAAATCCTGGCAAGGTCCGTCCACCAGTGGTGTGATAGACAAAATTTCACCAGGGAAAAGATACATGCCGGTTCTGAAAATGGCTTTGTACCCAATGGACTCCTGGTGTTCAGCACCAAATCAAAATCGGCAGACATTTGATCCAATTTAAATATAGATACCGATGTAATGAATACGTTACATAATAATTGCATTTGGTATTCTAAATATTTAATTACATGGTAAGTGATTCAGAGTCAGATTACACGAGTGCAGATTCGGATCCAGAATTGTACAAGAAAATGGCAGAGCTCGATGTTAAAAAGTTAGTTGCTTCGAAAGGTCAGTGTAAGGCAACCTTAACTCGCATCGAAAAATGGCTAGCCGAAAACCAAAGTTTCACCGTCGAAGACCTTCAAGTTCGCCGGCAGAATTTAAAGGAGGTGATGACGAAATATCAAGATATAGTGGTAGAATTGATTGTTTTAGAACAAAAGGTCGATGATAGTGACGAAACTGAGAATCGATACCTATCACTTGTCCACTATAGAGGAAAAACTCAATTTATTCAATGTCCAGAGAGAGCTCCCGATCGGGAATAATTTTAACTCTGCGGCAAAGTTGCCTGCGCTCGACATACCACTATTCGATGGATGTAATATTGCATCATATCGCCCTTTCATTGAAATGTTCCAGGCCATTGTCGACCAGGATTCAAGAATAAGTGACATCCAAAGGCTTTGCTTCTTAAAGAAGTATTTAAAAGGAGAGCCGTTACAACTTATTGATAATTTGCCAATTACTGGTGATTCATATAAGTCAGCTTTGGAGCTGCTTAAAAAACGCTATGACAACCCAGCCTTACTCATCAACAGCCATGTTTCCAGTCTTCTTGATATTTCAGACGTGTGCAACGAGGGACAGCGCAACAGTTGAGGAACTTCGTGGCTGCAGTGAGACAACACTGTAAGGCACTAAACAACCTGAAGCAGCCGGTTTGTCAGTGGGATGCTATGTTGTCATGTGTGTTGTTAAGAAAACTCGATGCATTCACGGTAAGACTATTACAACGGTGACTACTGTAGACGAACTGTTAACCTTCTTAGATAAGTGCGCTGCGTGTTTAGAGGCCAGTCCAACTAGTCTTCAGAGTCAAAAGGTTTCTAAAAATGTCAAAGCTATTGTCTCTTTGGCAACTACGTCAAATGTAGCAACTTCATCAAATGTTGTCAAAAGTAAGCAATGCGAAATATGTTCAAAAGATCATAAATTACACGAATATCCAAAATTCAATGCATTAACTCTATTAAAAAGAGTTGAATTTGTACATAAAAATAACTTATGTAAAATTTGTCTAAAGTCGCACGTAAAAAATGTTGGTATGCGTTCAAATGCTCCATTTGTAATTCCAGCACACACAATACGTTAGTACATACGGAGGAGCAGCTTCTTACTAAGTTACATTATTGTATTTTGAACGCATGGGGTTTATATAGATATATTTTGCGCCCCGCAGCATGTCTATGACACACAATTAAAAAGCTATGCTTGTCATCTTAATTATTATAATTATACTTCAATGCTAACCAATGTGCTATGGTTTCTTGTTAGGAAATAAAGGTTCTTAGAACCTTAACAATCACCTGACATGAATTCAGAAAATTTCACAAAATGGCTGAAAGAATAGTACATTGTGCATCAAGGGTAGTATGAAGGGAATTACTAACGAGAGTGTTAGAAGCCCGACGCCGTAGGCGGAGGGCGTTTAATGACTCGAGTTAGTAATCCCCTTACTGCCTGTGATACACACAATGGTTTTCATCACATTTGCGAGGAAAAAAAACAAAGAGAAAACACTTTAACTCTGCAAAATATAAAGAAATAACTTTTGACGAACGGGAACGTAAATGGAAACGATATTTTTTTTTGTGACCTCTACAACAGATAATAACTGTGTTTAGTTTCGACCTGGATTCGAGCCAGATTTAGCCAATTTGATAAAAATGTATAATTACTAAAATTAATGATAAATGTTGATATAAACTTGAAATAGGTATAAAAATAATGAAGTTTAATGAAGCGTATAGGTTTTGTATAATGTAAGTTAGTCTTGTAACACTTCGAGGTCTAGATACCATTCTAAATCTAGTTTTACTCACCTGTTTGTTAGGCATTCCAGCTTGTTTATGCACTATAACTTTTAGCCACATATTTAGAGGAATATTACCTCGATGTTTTACCATTATGTTCCTCACAACAAGGCATACTTCTTCCTTTGTTTAAATAAATTACAATATCATAACAACAAGCCGGCATAACAAATCATTTGACAGTTCCTGTTTTCACGTTTTGCCTCTGCATTACGCGCATGACAGCGCCATCTGTGATATATGACGTTTCCTCTTGTCGATTTTCATCAATCACGTCTGATTGACTCTTAAATGTTTGTCAAATCATTCGTTTATATTTAATCTAAATTAATTTATTATCTTACTTAAATAACTTCATTGTATTTTATTAGAGATTTTCTTCAAGAATCAATTCGACACATGGAACGAAACGCGGACGCGTTTAGAAATGTGCTTGTCGGATTCTTTAATCCTAGGTAATGATGATTTTAACTTTTGAGTAAACAAGAAATATAATAAACTCAATTACCTGGTTTTATAATAATAAAATCCCTTCTTGAACTATTTATGAAATAATTTACTGTTTGTTTTTGTTTATTGGTAAATAAAAATATACAGCGCCGTTCGGAAATCTTTGCCCGTCGATGACCGAGCATCTTCGATGCCGTCTCCGTTGACCTCTATCGGATTCGATTCGTCATGATGTGAGCACGTACATCCAAAACGGAGAATCGCCGATCACGCCAACCGGCCCTGCCCATGGCAGCGTCTTTATAATTTAACTTCAAATGAATTGAGCTAATCCAAATCTTTGTGCCTTCTGGCCAATCATAATACTTTCTTCTGGTAAGTGAACCCTTTGTCTTGAACTTTCGATGCCGCCATTTTGGCGATGCACTTTGTTTTCTTTTCGTGTTCGTAACCCGTGCATACTTATTTTACAGCACCCTCATAAATGCTTTCTTAACAAGCACCTTTACTTTCTCGAGCTCTGACACTCGCCTTATACCATAAAAGAAACCCACGGCTAGTGGTAAGTTACTTCTTTTTAATTAACCACGTGTTATTTTTGATCGCTGGTTCTTCTCCGTGTTTAACCGTGAATGTTTTGTTCACAGGGTTTCTTTTTCTTCTTGGTTTCTTTTGCTTCTTACTGCTTTTTATTGTTTCTCGAACACTCCGTTTACGAGTGGAGAATAACTTGTGGTGCAGCGGATAGAGCGGTGAAGCTCATCAAGCATTGCGACCTTCTACTTTCCCCGTCGTGGATCTGACGACCTGCACTAAGAAAAACTTCAACTCTCCTGACAATTAAGCCGTTCTTTTACTACAGAGGTTATTAAACAGTGCAGGTATTTTGTAAGAAGATGCCGCGTGAGTACCAGGCTACCTTTTTTTTACACTTAAAGTTATCTCGTTAGGTAGTCTTTCTATTGTATTGTTAAATTTCATTATTGGAATACAAATCTAAATGCGTATCTTGCGTAGTAGGTTTGAGACTGACAACCCACGACTTCACGCTAGTGGATCAGTCTCGATCCTATGACTTATTTAAACTTCCCCTTTACGGCGGAGTCCATTGTGTAATGATGTATTTGGCGTTCTTTAGTTTATAATCGTTGAACGGTTAAATAAATGTAATTTGAATAGATCAGAGAATTTTATTTGAATGATTTCACTCGTTGACGAGAAGTAGGTCTGGCGCCCTTACTGAATATAAATTTGACTTACTCTTTCCTGGGCTGAATCTTACTCACACCCTAGTCTCACAAGCTCACCTATCCAGCTACCCTGAACTATTACAGTCTATAGCTAATTTTTAAAGATGAAATTAGAAACCGATTTAATTTTTGGCTGAAAATTAAACCGCCTTAGTCAGAAATGATGTACGAAAGAGTTGCAAATTTTAAAAAGAAAGTCATTACTCCCTAGGGATGACAAACTCGCCATAATTCCCGCGGGAACAATTTAGGCCATTGTCCTTCTGTATACAGGCATGGAATAACACCATTTACGAGCAAGTGTGATGAAAAAACTTATACCTAATTTGAATGTACCCTCTGTCATTGTAATGGACAATGCAAGCTACCATATGAAACAATTAAATAAAGCACCTACAATACAAAATTTAAAAGCCACATAACAGGAATGTCTTAGAAGCAAAAATATCCCATTTGAGGAATGTTTCACCAAGGCAGAATTATTATGCCTAATTAATGAAAATAAACAAGTACCAGTATATGAAGCTGAAGAAATTTTGAAACAACATGGTCATGAAGTCCTGAAGCTTCCTCCATATCACTGTGACCTAAATCCTATTGAGATGATATGGAGTTTAGCTAAAAGAAGAGTAGCTAGTAGAAACATGGGAGTATCTGCTTCAGAAATGGAAAACTTAATTAAATAATGTTTTTTCAGTGTTAAGACAGAGGATTGGAAGAAATGCACAGACCATGTTCTGAGAGTTGAAGAGCAATATAGAGTAAAAGACAATATATTGGACAATGAGTTAGAGCCATTCATTATTAATGTAGGTTATGAAAGTGATAGTGATGATGATGACACAGATTTTTATGAAGACATCGAATACTTGGAATCTGACCTAGAATAAGTAAAAGTATTTAAAACTGAGGTGTTTTTTCTTGGCCTTAAACATTACGGTATTGTGATTTGTTTGTCCTAAAAAATATTATTCTATGGACGGTCAGTTGCCTAACATAACTATCCACTTCTCTATACACCTAGAGTTCTATACAAGGTGGAAAAAAACGAACGCCACATGGACGGCAACAACCTTAAATAAAATACAATAATGCAGTATTTTTTAGTTTTCAAAAATAAAAGTAAGTCCCCTTTGCGTAGAACTTGCTATTTCAATATTTAAGATAGTTACCGTCCATGTAGCGTTCGTCTTTTCCACCCTGTATGTTCAGTATGGCGCAGTTGGACCTTAGGTCGGGGCATTGACTGCACAGTCAACAAGAAATTGCTTACCACCCTAAGGGCCTGTTCTTTGATCAGTAGTTAAACTAACTAGTTGTTAAAAATCGTAACTAAAGGTAAATCTCAAGGAAATGTGTCAAATTTTCGATTCCTTTATCGAATATTAACAATTAGTTGAGTTAACTAATGATCAAACAACAGACCCTAAAAAATAGATTTAACGGTCAATGTTGCACAAGTTTTAAGTATAAAGAATACATAGCCGCAGTGAATTATTCTCACGTAACACTCATATAAATAATTCAATGTGAAAGACGACACAATTTTCAAAGTCGTCATCCAAGCACTCGGAAACATGTGCAAGTTTGACCGCTAATCTGAAAAGAGAAATGTATTAATAAAAAGTACAACAAGTATCAAATTTATTTATTCCATTAATTCACAGGGTTACCAGTGCAAAACGTCATTGTGACAGGTTTTCATTTTGCAAAAAAATGAGTTGCCAATCCTATTTTTTTTAAATTTGCCGCTATTTTCCATTGCCAACTTATACTGGCCAGACTCTAAACCACGGGCTCATAAAATGATCTATGGTAAAAATGTTTGTAACATGTGCATAGACATATATAATAACCTACCTGAGGACATAAAGTTACTCGAGGGAAACAGTCTTAAGGTCCTGGCTCTTAGACCGTTGTTTTTATTCCATTCAAAAATATGTAAATCGTGACAGACATATTTTAATTTTAATTTAATTTTTCCCAGATATTGAATATTGTGTTTGTTATTCCATTTTTTATAAAAAATAATAATGATTGTCTTTAGTCTTTAATGTAATATTATTTTAATTTTATCGCTCTGATAAATGTTTTGCATGCCTGCATGCGGGCTGAATACACTGGACATATTTAAAAATTAATGTAACATCTGCACAACTGTATTCTGAGCAAATAAATTCTTTGAATCTTTGAATCTTTGAGAGGACTCGTCCATCAACCCCTGCCTCCGACGGCGCTCCAGTCCTTCTACGCCCAGGGCGTAGAAATTTGCGCATCCAACACGCCGTTGCGTATCTACGGATGCTACAAGCCACCCGCAGACGCGTTGGCTGTGGCCGACATCCGTCGACTGATGGACTCGCTCACCCCAACTGTGCTTGCGGGTGACTTCAACTGCAAGCACCCGGCCTGGAACTCAGCGTCCATGAACAGAAACGGCCGCTTACTGTTCGATGACGCAGAGTCAAACGGGTACAACATACTGGGTCCGGAGACCCCGACCCACTACCCCTGTCTACGCGCCCCGTTCCCCCCCCCCGCTGCGGCCGCCTATATTAGCGACGCGCGCGCGCGCGTGGTCTCTTTCGCCCACTAACACCGCCGCGTCCGCACGTATTATTAACTACCAGATTTTGTAACCTTAAACTAGTTCCTATTAAAAAAGCATTATATGCAGTCTACTTCTTAATTACATCACCCAACTAGTATAGAACCCACAGTGGTCCTTCTCCGAGTAAAGGTTTACAATAGAAACCTAAAACGTGCGAGCGGACGCGGGCGCGGCGGCTATAACCTAAAAAGTCGTAATACACGACGCACAGCAGCAAGAAGTTCAGCCAGTACAACCAAGCAGCTTCCAGAAACTTCGCAGCGGGTCTGTTACCACAACGACACTGCACTACAGCATCGAGTTCAAGGAAGTCTGCAAATTCCACTTCGCAACGCTGTCTGTACCTATGAGAAGAAAATGTCGCCGTGGCATCGTCATTGGGTCAGGGCATGAGAACCAGCCGTGAGTTCGTTCCAATTTCCCGTTCCCATACCTACCTACCCTGTGTAGCCCATATTTGAGTGTGTACAGTGATTTTCCATTATTTAAATTTAAAAAACTTGAATTGTCATCTATCGCCCTTCTTATTAACTTAGAAACTTTCTTTTTCTTGTCTAACCAAAAAATGTGCACGTCTCACGACGTGTCCTTGGGTGTGGCCGCCGCACGACGTGGTTTTTATTGGGTGTGGCCGCGACTCTAGTCGTTGGCACGTGTGCTGCCTACCTACCTATACGCAAATTTCTAACATTAAGCACGACATTGAGTAACGTAGCGCGACTAGGTACTACGCGATTTGAGGACGAATCTGGCGTAGGTATGTTAGGTAGGCTGGGATCATAGTCAGTCACGTGAGACGAGAGATTGAGTAATTTGATATTATTTGATTCGCCCTATAGTTCCTGCTAGTTTATAAATTTGTATTTTTATAAAAAAAATAAGTTTTTTTTGCAGCGTAAACATGCCTTTCAAGATAGTTCAGACCAAGGAACGAGAAAAATTTCCACTGACAATTATCCCTGACAAATGGGAACAAAATAAAATATTACACTGGCCGAAACGAAGAGTGGAGGAATTGTTAGAACAAGAATCATCTTGTCCTGATGATTCTTGGCTTACTATGAAGTGTCATCTCAAGAGGTCCGGATTAATTTCAAAACAAAGCGCAGAAGCAGAGCTAGCTATAATGTTACAAGAAAGTGACACAGAAACTGAAGGAAATACACTACTAACGTCCGAGGCAAAGTTTAAAAATGATGTTCAACACTACTTTGACGAAATTGCAAGCACCTGTGTAACAGTAAATACCAACATTATTTTTACTAAGCTTATCCATAAGAATTTCCTTTATAATTTTCAATATTTACCTAGTAGGTAGATCATAATGTTTGTTTTTAACTTTCGCGATATTCACACATAATTAAGACTTAAAAATCGGGACTTAATCGCGTCTACACATTATATTTATTTACCTCGACGTTTCCACCGCGTTACAAACGGTCATGGTCACGAGTTGAGTTAAATATAATGTGCTGACGCGATTAAGTCCCGTTTTTAAAGTCTTAATTAGGTAGACCAAATCCAATATTTAGGGAATATTTATCATTGTTACTTTTTATTTATTTAACTATAGGTTAGCTCTGGACCATAATCTAACCCGAGAGCAGAGACAGGATCCACGGTAGGACAAGCTAACCTAGGAGAAGCCTATTCTCTCTCGCTTTAAACACCGTGGGAACGAGAAATCCGACAAACTTTAACCATCGATTCCAGACCATATTTGGAGTATATAATGTAGTATTACATGTTGTCCAATAACGCATGATTACCGAGATTTTAATTATTTAAAAAAAAAAACCATAGTTAATTTAATTTCAACTCTGTCACCTTAACCCTAAAGCATTATTTACTATGAAAGATTCCCTCCGGCCTCGATGGCAACCGAGTTTGGTAACCAGTTGCCAAAAAGTATTGAATATTCTTGTTAGACAACCAGTTGCCAAAGACGAATGACTGTTCTTGTTACATAACTGTTATCTTTCCCCCTTGTAGTTTCGCAACCAGTTGCCGGAAAAGAAAAAAAATCTTGTTACTCCACCAAAGTTGCTAAAGGATTAAAAACACATATCTAACCTTTTTGGGCTAGATGATTGTATTCGCCGTTTTACGTTTTCTTTCTGACATCATTGACATCTATCAATTTATTTGTCCTATTGCTAGAGGTTATCGATTAATTGCAGTATTATGTCTATTGCAAACTAGATTACAATACACATAATAAATAAGTCGTTTCCTAAGCAGTCAACATGTCGACTTTAAATATATATCCAAATACGTCAGCAATAGACTTTATTAGTTCAAGAAGAGGTGGTGTTTCAATGTTGTACGATGGTAGGCGTTACAGCCGTAAAAAAATATATGTAAATCAAAACTCATTTTGGAAATGTAGTAGTAGTAATATTTCAAGTCGCAGCCGTCAGTCAAGCCCCAGTAATATTTCAAGTCGCAGCCGTCAGTCAAGCCCCAGTAATATTTCAAGTCGCAGCCGTCAGTCAAGCCCCAGTAATATTTCAAGTCGCAGCCGTCAGTCAAGCCCCAGTAATATTTCAAGTCGCAGCCGTCAGTCAAGCCCCAGTAATATTTCAAGTCGCAGCCGTCAGTCAAGCCCCAGTAATATTTCAAGTCGCAGCCGTCAGTCAAGCCCCAGTAATATTTCAAGTCGCAGCCGTCAGTCAAGCCCCAGTAATATTTCAAGTCGCAGCCGTCAGTCAAGCCCCAGTAATATTTCAAGTCGCAGCCGTCAGTCAAGCCCCAGTAATATTTCAAGTCGCAGCCGTCAGTCAAGCCCCAGTAATATTTCAAGTCGCAGCTGTCAGTCAAGCCCCAGTAATATTTCAAGTCGCAGCTGTCAGTCAAGCCCCAGTAATATTTAAAGTCGCAGCTGTCAGTCAAGCCCCAGTAATATTTCAAGTCGCAGCTGTCAGTCAAGCCCCAGTAATATTTCAAGTCGCAGCCGTCAGTCAAGCCCCAGTAATATTTCAAGTCGCAGCCGTCAGTCAAGCCCCAGACCACCAGAGCGCACACCACGACACCCTCACCCGCCGACAACAACAACGGCGATGTCGGCGATGATGTCGGCGATTAGTTCCAAGTTCTTAATTTTCCATGTGTGAAATTTTGCAAATTATTATTGGGACGAATTCTTCTTAATGAAAAGTCTTAATTTTACCAATTCTTAATTTTCCGAATGCCTCATTTTCCTAATTATAGATAGTACTAATTCGGATGTTTTACGGACGATAGTACAGTGGATGGCAAAATTAGGTGCAAATTTGTGGTGCTGCTCTCATGAGCGGCACAGGACTACGAACGCCTTGGAAAGTTGGCACTCGCTTAAATAAAAAAATTCGGAAGTCAGATCTTTTCTCATATATCAACTTTCTGGAAAAAGAAGCAACATATTATGAAAAAAAGACTAGACAAAATAAAGTGTTTACTGAGCCACGGAAAAGAAGGTCAAAATTTATAATTAAAGACGCGAAAATTAGCGGAAATATAGAGGACCTGATTAAAGAAAAAGTCACACCCGAGGAATTTCTGAAAAAATTATGTCGGTTTAAGTAGGCAATTAAGTAATGTGTTGGATTTGTTTCGTTTAAACAATTTTAAGTAATGTAAAGTAACGGGTTTATTTGTTTTAAAAATTAAACTTATGTTTGTAGGCAATACTACTATAAAATTCCTCTATTGCCCGTGGTCCACCTGCCTGGTTCACCTAGGTGGACTACGGGAATTTGTTTTTTCCCGCCGCCCACCTGGGTGTACCATAGAAAATCATTTTTGCCTATAGCTCACCTGGGTGGATCACGGGTAATTATTTTTTCCCTTAGAACACTATCTAATTAATAAATAAATAAAACCATTCATTATGTTTACCCGTTTTATTTATAGATATCATTTATAAAATAGGTACTAGCTTATGCCCGCGACTTCGTCTGCGTGAACTGAGTACTTTCTTCCTCCATTTCACCCCTGTGCGAACGGGATGAAAAAATTCTATGTCCGTCTCCCGTTTCCAACCTACCTCCCCGTTGCCGGCAGTGAATGCGTTATACAACAAGCAGCTATTAGAGATAATGAGGTAATATAAATAAATACTAATTGTATAGTGCATCACAACATAGGTATCACAATTATGACATTTTCCTCTTTGAGGTTTCTAAAGAACTGGTCATAATGTATAAGTACATTATTGATTGATTCCTTTTTCGGCACATTCCTTTTTGGACATATTCCGTTTTCGGCATATTCTTGTTTCGGCACATTTAAGTAAATAAATTATACTATGAAATACTTGTGACTTTACTAGCATAATAAAATAAGTAAACATTTACTAGTAAAATATTATATTTTAATGAATTAAAATAAAAGACAAAAATTAAACAGTACCTACCATCAGTATCCACTGACGATTAATTCCATTTTCGGCACCTTCCTGTTTGGACGTAATCCGTTTTCGGCATATTCTTGTTTTAGCACATTCCGTCTTTGGCAGAAATTATTATATACAACAAATTAAAACAATCCTAGGTAAGAATAAATTCTTGTAGATAAAAAACAACGATATCTAGAATTGAATTCATTTGTTGTATACAGGGTTATTGGTAAGTCGACCTATTCCCGTTAGGAGGTGATAGGGGTGACTATTTGCGATAATTTTGACCCCCATATGCATTATGCAAAAGTGAACCATTTTTGAGTTATCGCGTTTATTAGTTTTTTTTTAAATTAGTCGGAAATTCAACTTGAAAAATTTATTACAAAAAAAGTATCAATTTAAATCTTTTTTTTTCTTCTGATTTACAAAACCGATTAAACACTGGTTATTTCTCAATATTTAAACAATAATTATCGGTCCAAATTAAAAAATGCGAGATGGAAAACGAAATTTTTTCAATATTTTTTGCGATCGCTTTCCACTAAAATGCCTTAAAAACAAAAAAAAACGTTATGAAACTTGGCTTGCAGATTATTTTAAAAACTTAACTGTTTTCTTAGCTCTCCAAAAATGCATAACAAGTAGGAAATTATTTGAAAAAAAACTGAAAGAAAGTCATCACAAAGGAAGCGGGCGGAAACTAAAGTCACAAATGCCACTTCAAAAATAAAAATTAAAAAACATACCGAATTTAAATCAACTTTTTTATTTGCTTTTGTACAAGGTGAACTTGTTTTTTTTATGCAATATTAAAAAAAAAATTATCTGTACACGTTTGAGAATGCGAGGCCGAAAACTAAAAAATACTTACATGTTTTTTTATCAAACTCCAACATAAATTACACGAAAACAGAAAAATTTACCAATACATTTGGCTGACTGAAATAAGTCTGAATAATTTAAAATAAAACTAAAAATCGCTTACTTTTTCCATAAGTTAATGTTGTTATTTGTGTTTAAGAGTATAACAGTTAGTTTTAATAGCTCGTTAGAAAGCTGGAAAAACGTCAATGTTTTATGTGTAATCTGCACGCCAAATGTATTGGTAAATTTAACTGTTTTCGTGTAATTTATGTTGGAGTTTGATAAAAAAACATGTATTTTTTAGTTTTCGGCCTCGCATTCTCAAACGTGTACAGATAATATTTTTTAATATTGCATAAGAAAAACAAGTTCATCTTGTACAAAAGCAAATAAAAAAAGTTGATTTAAATTCGGTATGTTTTTTATTTTTTATTTTTGAAGTGGCATTTGTGACTATAATTTCCGCCCGCTTTCTTTGTGATGACTTTTTTTTTCAGTTTTTTTTCAAATAATTTCCTACTTGTTATGCATTTTTGGAGAGCTAAGAAAACAGTTAAGTTTTTAAAATAATCTGCAAGCCAAGTTTCATAACGTTTTTTTTTGTTTTTAAGGCATTTTAGTGGAAAGCGATCGCAAAAAATATTGAAAAAAATTCGTTTTCCGTCTCGCATTTTTAAATTTGGACCGATAATTATTGCTTTAATATTGAGAAATAACCAGTGTTTAATCGTTTTTGTAAATCAGAAGAAAAAAAGAGATTTAAATTGATACTTTTTTTGTAATAAATTTTTCAAGTTAAATTTCCGACTAATTAAAAAAAAAACTAAAAATCGCTATAACTCAAAAATGGTTCACTTTTGCATAATGCATATGGGGGTCAAAATTATCGCAAATAGTCACCCCTATCACCTCCTAACGGGAATAGGTCGACTTACCAATAACCCTGTATAATGATTTATGCCGAAAACGGAATGTGCCAAAACAAGAATATGCCGAAAACGGAATATGGCCAAAAAGGAATGTGCCGAAAAAGGAATCAATCCATTATTTGATAAAAATAGAATATGTCAATGTGTTTTGTTTGCAATGTCAAGTCTTACTACCAAAGTGATACTCGTAAACGTAATACAACCATTTTATATATATAATTGGTAAATAACTCATCTACATCACGCTGCAGCAATGTCTGCCGAGGACTTACTTGACTTTATAAGCAGAAAAGGAGGCACAGTTCTTTTGTATGCGGAACATCAATATTATAAGGTTAAACAATTTAAAAATGATTCTGAAATGTGGAGGTGCACATCGTATAAAAAGTTGAAATGTAGAGGAAATATAATTTTCAGTGTAAAAGTAAGTAATATTTTACAGGTGTAGATGACATGATTTATACTTCTGTGACCCATGTCACCGAGGTGAATTTTTTATAATAGTCGAATGATATATATAATTATATTTTCAGGATAAAAATATTGTCAAGACTAAAGGTCACACCTGCTCGCCTGATTTATCCAAAAATGAAGTAGCAAAAGAAATTGCTCTTTTAAAAGATAAAGTCAAAGAATCTACCCGACCTGTACCCGAGTTATATGAGAGGACTGTTAGCAAAATTAAAAATAAGGGACTAGATATTGTAACGACAGTACCAGCTATGTCAAGCATCCAACATTGTCTATACGATATAAGAAATAGGGCGTTGTGCGTTAACAAAACCACTTTTACGAATTTGGAAGAAGTGGAAGTGCCTTCAAGGTTCGAAAGCTTTGTACTAGCCGACTATTACTACGAAGGTTCACGCATTATTGTATTTTGCTCCCCGTACGCCAGACAAAAAGTCGGAGGAATTCATGAGTTTATGGGAGATGGAACCTTCAAATGCTGTCCAAAACCCTTTTATCAGCTATATTCCATTCACGGAGATATTGGTAGTACTGTTGAAACCACAAACGTCATGCCCTTAATATTTGCGTTGCTACCTAACAAATCACAAGCAACGTACAACATATTATTTAATGTAATTAAATCTGCATTAATAAATTTCAAACCTAAAAAATACCATTCCGATTTCGAAAGAGGAGCCATGAATGCCATCCAAGAAGTATACCCGGAGATAGAAATACGCGGCTGCTATTATCACTGGCATAAAGCTTTATGGCATCTACGCAAATCATTAAAACTAAAATCAAAGGGCCAAACGAGGATAATCGGTCTCACTGCAGCTCTTCCACTTTTACCAGCTGAAGCCATGTTGGATGGCTATGAGTGTATTAAAAAGGAAGGCTGCGAATTGAATATGAAGACATTTTTCAAATACATAGACAAATTCTGGAAAAAAATGTATTTTAGCCACATTTTGTCAGTTTTTGGGGAAAGGCATAGAACAAATAATGTAATGGAAGGATTTTATTCAAAACTGAATAAAAAAATTAATAAAAATACGACTATTTTGCTCAGGCTATTAAATGTCCTGTTCGAAATAAATAAACTAAGTTCAAAAAGACGAAAAATAGACATCGAAAATGATGACTACATTACTGGTATTCAAATGCAATTTGTATCCGGAGAAATTACTGTAGGAGAGGCTTTAGAAAAACTTCGCTAATATCACAAAAACTTCATCTTCATTCAGATTTCATTTTATTTCTATGTTTGATGTCACAAAGATGTATATTAAGATACAAATAAATATATATATCAACATTTTTAAACTGGCTTTACAAATAAATATCATTTATTTTCTTTCGTAATACTACGATATAAACATATTATGGACTTTCTGGTGGACGGCGGGAAAAAACAAATTCCCGTAGTCCACCTAGGTGAACCAGGCAGGTGGACCACGGGCAATAGAGGGACTCGTCCATCAACCCCTGCCTCCGACGACGATCCAGTCCTTCTACGCCCTGGGCGTAGAAATCTGCGCATCCAACACGCCGTTGCGTATTTACGGATGCTACAAGCCACCCGCAGACGCGTTGGCTGTGGCCGACATCCGTCGACTGATGGACTCGCCCACCCCAACTGTGCTTGCGGGTGACTTCAACTGCAAGCATCCGGCCTGGAACTCGGCGTCCATGAATAGAAACGGCCGCTTACTGTTCGATGACGCCGAGTTAAACGGGTACAACATACTGGGTCCGGAGACCCCCACCCACTACCCCTACGCGAACACGCACATGCCCGATGTCATTGACATCATGGTGGTCAAGGGACTGGAAGTCTGGCCGTCTCAGGTCGTGCTGGACGACCACTTGATCTCCGACCACCAACCCGTCATGGCGACGTTCTCCATGGACCCTGCGAGGCGGATCCCACCGCCGCCCCGGAAGAGACAGGACTGGGAGAAGTTCGCAACTCACATTGCCGAACATTCCCCGTCCTTCCCTGTCTCGACTCCCGAGGACGTCGACCGACTGGCCGTCGAGTTCGGCCTATGCGTGCAAACCGCACTGACCGCATCCGCCACAGACGCCAGCACTGCACCGCTCCGGAAGACCCCTCCTGCGATCCTTAAAATGATCGAGGAGAAGAGAAGGCTACGCAGGCAGCACCAGCGTACCCGCTGCCCCGCCATGAAACGGCAACTCAACGCCATGGCGGAGAAGATCCGAAAGAGCCTCGAGGCTGACTCGGAAGAGGCCTGGATAGAGGACGTCGAGGCTGCTGGTGACAACTGGCAGGCTGTGCACCGGCTATGCCGTCGCTTCACCGGCGGCAAAAGCGGCCCTACTCCTACTCCCATCCGCCCGCTTCTTGCCGAAGATGGCACACCCCGCTACAGAGCGGAGGACAGAGCCGAGATATTCGCGGCCCACCTCGAGCAACAATTCTCGCCGAACCCGGACCTCAACCCCGCCCACTCTGCTGAAGTAGAGAGGCGAGTAGAGGAGCTCCTGGCAGCACCGATAGCCCCGGACGAAAACCCGGTGGTTTTCAACCCCGGCCAAGTGGAGCGCTCGATCCGCCGAGCCCCGCTCAGGAAAGCCCCTGGCCCAGACCGCATCCCGAACGAAGCGCTGCGTCGCCTTCCGTCGCGAGGCATTGCGACGTTGACGCGGCTATTCAACGGGATCATGCGGTCCGGCCACTTCCCGACGACCTGGAAGCTGGGCCGGGTCATGATGCTCCCCAAGCCGGGGAAGAACGTGATGAAGCCGGAAAGCTACCAGCCCATCTCACTGCTGCCAACCGTCTCAAAAATCTTCGAGAGGATGCTCCTGGGCCACCTCGGCCGTCACATCGTGCCGAGAAAGGAACAGTTTGGTTTCAGACCCGAACACTCGACGACCCTCCAGATCGCCAGAGTGCTGCACCACGCCGCTGTTGCTCTCAACAAGAGGGAACATTCGGTTGCAGTACTCCTAGATATGGAGAAGGCGTTTGATCGGGTCTGGCACCCGGGCCTGCTGGCCAAGCTCGCCGACTCCGAGACGCCCAGGCGCCTCATCAAAACCGTGGCCTCCTTCCTGGAGGGCCGCCGCTTCGAGGTGTTGGTGGACAACCACACCTCCGCCCAGCGACCAGTTCGCGCAGGAGTTCCCCAGGGGAGTGTCCTGTCACCCGTGTTATACGCAAGGTACACAGACGACATTCCCTTGGTAGACGGGACGACGCTGGCGCTGTACGCCGATGACGCCGCCTACATCGCGTCATCGATGAACCTGTCGCACGCCGCCGTCAAAGTCCAGCGCTCGCTGGACGCTGTCCCGGAATGGCTTGCGAAATGGCGATTGACCGTCAACGTCGCCAAGACGCAAGCCATCGCGATCTCCAAAAAGAAGATCCTGCCGCCGAAGTTATCGCTCGGCGGCCAACCCATCGACTGGGCCCCCACGGTCACATACCTGGGGGTAATGATAGACCGCCGTCTCACGATGGCCGCCCATGTCAAGGCGGCTATCAACAAGGCGCGCCAAACCCAGGCGATACTACAGCCCATACTGCGGTCCCGGCTGCCGCTGCGGGTCAAGTTAGGCGTGTATAAAGCCTATATCGGGCCACGCCTAACTTACGCCGCCGCAGCATGGTACGTGCTTGTGCCCCCCAGTGAGCGCAAGCGCCTCGAAGCCCAGCAGGCGCTCGCGCTGCGAAGGGTGGCGGACGCCCCCCGATGCGTCCGCAACGAGGTCATCCGCCACGACCTCAACATCGACGGCGTGGAGGAGTTCGTCGGCCGTCTGAATACGAACCTATTCAGGCGGGCCGATCTGTCGCAGTGGCCGCACCTCAGGAGTCTCGCGCCCCACACAACACCGTTGGAGGACGCGAACCAACAGCGTCACGGCAGAGGACGAGGACGCAAGATGCTGGCCTTGCCGCGCGACCTAGTACGCGCGGCTACCACCTCAAAGCCAGCAAGAAGGGGAAGAGGAAGGAGATGACGACGGACGACCATCCCTCTCAATCGCCGCAGGCTGAAGTCGCCGTTAGGACCCTCCTAACCGGCTGACTTCGCCGCGGCGCCATCAGGCGAGAGAAGGAAATCCCCAACATCAGATTTCACAATAGGTAAAACCGACGACCCGCCTGTATTCACAGGCGGAGATTTGATCTCACAGAGAGGGGCGACGCCCCGAACTGTCTCCCCGGCCCCCTGACGAATACAATTATTTACGTGAGCGACGTTATAGCTCACAGACCGAGCCAATTAGAAAGAAAAAAAGATTGCACGTTGAACCTGGAAAAAGTATTTCGACAATTGACAGTCTGCCACAGTCAATGAGTCAAGATGTCAACATGGCTGACCACAGTGTGGCAGTTAATGATCACCTGGTAACAGGATCTAGATCACACTCTCCGCCTCGATCCCCTGTTATCAACAACGAGCCATCAACAAGCCATCAAACTGATATAAGTGAAGTGAGCAACGTTGTCGGTAATTTTGAAGAGATAACACAGGATCGTTCAGATGGCCCTGAAGTAGGACGATTTATTCTGTCAAAATTTAGAACCCAAAAAGGTAAAAAGACGTATCAGTATGTTTGTTCCATTGAAGATATCTGTGGCGGCAAATTAGTTGTGCAGGGTTATAAGTCCCAAAAGAAAACTAAGACAATTTTCCGTGAAGTACCAAATAATATACCTATCATTGAAGAAAGTGACATTGTCACTTACCTTCCGATACCTAAACTGGATAACGGTGTTTATACATTCCCGTGTGATGTCATGATCAAAGAATGGTAATTATATTTGTTGGTCTAGGACTAGTTCCTATTAATTATACATTCCCGTGTGATAAAAAATAGTAATTGTACTTTTTGATTTTTATATTTTTTTTAGGACTAGGTTCATTTCAAGTTCCTTTTATAATTAATAATTATACATTCCCGTGTGATCAAACAATTATAATTGTATTTTGTTTTTTAATGTTTATTTGGACTAGGTAGTTCCTATTTCAAGTTCCTTTTTTGACTTTATTTGTTGACTGCTTTAAATAATTTGATTATTAAACGGCACGAAGCCGGTTGGTAACTATTTAATTAATGATAATAAATAACCTACTGCTGCTTCGGCTGGAGTAGAGTAAATATGATTGGCATGTTAATTATTATTTTACCTCAAAAAGTTGAAATGTTTGAGACTGATTTAAGGCTGCCTAATTGATTATGATTGTTCTAGAAGTTGTTTTATATATTGATGTGTTTGTGTTTTATTAATACAAATGTTTAATTAATACTTCTCTTGATATTTTATTTCCTGGCCCAACTGCATTATTCACATAGTCTCAAAATAATCAAATTGACCCCTGTAATCAAATACACCCCGCTGAACTTTGATATCATATAATTTCAGTAATAATGATTTTAAAATGTTTTTGGTTTTTGTGTTTTACTTCTGGAAGAGGGTGCTTTCATATACAGTAAAAAAAACAGTACCTATCAATGTGACCCCTTTTCAAGTATAGAGTTGATGAGACACCAAGTCTGTGTCAATTCGCTAATATACTATTTTTTTCATATTTTTTGCTTTTGAACTGAGGGAGTTATAAGAATTTAAATTCAAAAATGTATCAATGTAACCCCGTTTTACGGTACCTAGTTGTTAACTAAGTAATATTAAACTCCAGCTTCTTTCATTGCTTCGCTTTATCATGTTGTAATTTCCAAACTGCGGGAATTATTTATTTACACACTTTTATTATGACAAAGCACCTTTACCGTTATTGAGCTGATTTTGTACGCTGCTGCAACATCATTGATCACTTTTTAATGCTTTTGGTAGTCATCCTGCTAGTAGTGCTTCCATCTTCACTTTTCGCCGGATGTTGCAGTCAAATTTCCAGGGTCCTGGCTACCAGCTGACCCGGCCTGAGCCGAGACAACCCTTCCTGATAATCTGACGAGACATCCGGACCTACCCGTGACGTCATCAGGCGCTCCGTCTACTCACCGCGCGCTGCACTACAGGGAAGTGGCTGTCCAATAAGACGGTGCTAAGTGTTCACGGCTTTGCTCTAAAGTGTAATTCTAGGATTCACACCGAGATTATATTTAATTAACAGTTAACATTTTGGTTTTTTATGTAACTTCTGTTCATATGTAGAACAGCGCCATCTAGAGGACTCCCGAGGTATCCGCTAGATGGCTGATTGATTGTATCGATTTTTATGTAACTAGTAGTTAAGGCAGTTCACAACGTTACTCAGAGAGGTCGCTGTGTACGAACCTATATATAGAAGTAGTTTAAGTTTTTCTTTCTCTTTGAAATTATACACCAACGAAGACGCACGCCTTTCTATTCGACCCCTGTACCGTCTGTGCCACGTTGCAACAACTTCCTTTTCTAAATTAAAATTGTATTTTATACAAATTTGTCTTCTCTATCTCCTCTAACCTCATAGAAAAGGCAAGTGTTACACTGCATATTCTTCGAGCAGATGGAGGGCCCAGCTGCCAACAACTCCGGGTATAGCGTGCGCGAGCTGCTATACATGCCCGGAATTAATATAGAACCCTGGCGCGGGAAGAAGGGGCCCGCACAGTGCCAAAGGTGCTAACAGTTCCGGCACTCATCGCATTGCTGCCACCGCCCGATCGCATGCGTACGCTGTGCCGGACCGCACGCTGCCCAGGATTGCCCACGCCCCAAGACCGACCCCGCCCCGCGCGAACTGCGGGGGACCTCACCCCGCCAACCACATCGGCTACCCAATCATGCGCAGAGGGGGGCGGAACAAGAAGGCATGCACCGTTGCCCTCACCGCCCCAACTCGCCACAGAACCGGTCCCACCACGAGAGCCGCCCTAGACCAGCTCACAGTAAACTAGTCGGCGCTAGCAACACTGATGGCGCCGGCGAACGCACCAGCCCGGAGGGATAAGCCGCCCAACAGCCAGACCCCCACCTAGGGGAGGAGAGAAGGAGGGAAAGAAAAAGAGGAGGAAGAAGAAGAAAGACGAGTCACGCCCCTCCACTGCCACAACAAAAAACACCCCACCAGAGATGACCGAGGCCGCCGGGTTCGCGGACGTCATCCGCGTGATCGCGAAGATAGCTGAAGACCTCACGACCTCGACCTCCTCAAGGCCCTTAACTTCATTGAAACGACGCTGAGAGTGGTGTACCGGAACGCCCAATCGCTGACCGGCAAAACCGCCCTACTCTGCTATTTCATTAGGAGCAGAAAGTCCATATAATGCTGGTCAGCGAAACCAACCTATCAGAGGGCGTTCCCCTCAAGATTTCCGGCTATAAGGTCTACAGGAGGGACGAGAAGTCAGGCCGATCATTCCGCGGCCTGGCGGTAATAGTGAAGAGGGCGATCCCGTACCAGCCTGTCCCACCGTATTTGCACGATGCCCTGTATGCCCTGGGGGTGGACGTACACCGCAGCGACAGCGGACAACTTAGGCTGTACGCAACGTACAGACCTCCGAGCTCACCTCATCCCAGCCGCGCCCAAGACCTGGCCAAGCTGCTAAGCTGCCTCTTGCCGACAATCCTGGCGGGAGACCTGAACGCCAAACACCCGGCGTGGAACAACTCGATGACCAGCCGTGTGGGCCGCATAATATACAGAGAAGCCCTCGCCGGCCAGCGGCCCCGAAGAACCCACGCACAACCCAGACTCAGGGGGAGCGGCTGACATCATAGACTTCGCCCTCCACGCCGGAGTCAACGTAGCCATATCACAGGAGGTCCTCCCCGACCTACCGTCGGACCACCGCCCAGTCCTCGTCATAAAGGGAGCACCCACCACGACCCTGCTGAAGAAGCCATGACGCCGCACCTGCTGGGAGATCTTCTTGGCGGCCACGGAGGAGAAATCCCACACCATGCCAGCAGATGAAATTGAAAGAGCCATCACCGCCACAATCCAGGAGGCGCTTAACACTGCAGCGCACACCGTTCCGCGGAGGGAAAGGCGTACTCCACTACCGAAGCGGATCGCAGACCTAATCGCGCACAAGCGCCGACTGAGGCAAGACTGGGAACGCATGCGATGACAGACTCTCAAGACGCCGCTTAAGGCACTGGTCGAGAGAGTCAAAACAGAGCTGCGCAATCATGCTGCAGAGTCATGGGAGAGTCACATGGCTTCGTTAGAGGGTGATGTACCTTCCATTCACCAACAACCACGGTACAAAGCAGAGGATCGGGCGGAGATCTTTGCCAAGTACCTGGAGGGACAGTTCCAGCCGAATCCTACGGATGATGTGGAGCAAGTATCAGTAGTCGAGAACCACATCAAGGAATACTTCGCACCACCGATCGGCCCGGAGGAGGAGCCGGCCTTCTTCTCACCTGGACAGGTGGCCCGAGCCCTACGCCGCTCCAAACCGAAGAAAGCCCCAGGCCCAGACACAATCCCGAACATGGCCCTGCGTCACCTGCCGCAGCGTTCCATCGCGGCGGTGACCGCCCTGTTCAACGGCATACTACGTAGTGGGCACTTTCCCATTTCCTGGAAACTGGGCCGGGTCATCATGGTACCCAAACCTGGGAAGAAGAGGACCGAACCTGGAAACTACCGGCCGATTACCCTATTGAACACCCTATCCAAGGTGTTCGAAAGACTCCTGCTGAACCAACTCAAGCCCCACATCGAACCCTGTGAAGAACAACACGGCTTCCGTGCAGGCCACTCGACGACTCTGCAGCTTACGAGGGTGCTGCACTACACGACTGATCGCTCCAACCGGAGAGAGTACTCGGTTGCAGTACTCCTCGACATGGAGAAGGCGTTCGACCGTGTATGGCATGCTGGGCTGCTATACAAAATGTCGACGTCCACAGCTCCCAGGCGCATCGTAAAAGTCCTGGCGTCATTTCTGGCCAACAGAAGGTTCGTCATAGCCGTGGAAGAGGCTACCTCATCGGAGCGCCCCGTCCTAGCGGGCGTTCCCCAGGGCAGCTGCTTGTCCCCCGCCTGCTATGCGCGACACCCGACGACATCCCGGTGGTCGGCGACGTCAAGCTGGGGCTCTTCGCTGACGACGTGGCATTTTATTGGCTTGACGTCCTTCCCGACTGACTCTCCAAGTGGAGGATGTCGGTGAAAGTCGCGAAGACCCAGGCCTTGCTAGTCGGACGCTCCAAACTGTCGAATCCACTGACTCAACGGCCATGATGTTCCGTGGAACATCACGGTGAAGTACCTTGGCGTCACTATTGACAGGAGACTCTGTATGAACGCCCACGTGGATGAAGTGGTGAGACGCGCCAAATGCGCACGCACCTTACTGCGTCCAGTCCTCGCGAGCAGCCTCCCCGTGCGCACCAAGCTGGGGATCTACAAGACAAACGTGCGCTCACGACTCACGTAGGTACGCCGCCCAGGCTTGGTACGCCCTCGTCTCGGGATCCCACAAGAAGAAGCTGCGCGCGCAGGAAATCCACTCCCTGCGCACCATCGTCGCAGCCCCGCGCTATGTGCGTGACTGCACGATCGGGCGCGACTTGAAGCATGAGTTACTGGGCGCCTTCGTGGCGCGCCTCGCGCGCGTTATGTTTGACCGTGCAGACCACTCACCGCACCCTGCACTGCAGGGCATAACGCCGCTCCACGCTCGTCCACCAGATCGCCGCTCACGGGCTCTGCCAAGAGAGCTCGTGAGAGATCCCACAACAGCAGCCACCACCCCTGAGATCTCTCCTGTCCGGAAGGACTTCACCCCAATACTAATATAGAAGACGAACCACAAAGCCGCAGATAGGCCCACATGAGCCAAGATGGCACTGACCACATCCAAGACCGGTCCGTAGTCACGGACCGCGTAAGCAGCCGCCTGAGAGGCTCCCCACCCTGGGAAGGCCTCCCCACACTCCACCCGCTTCGCGGTGTGTGAGATAACCACGATGATGATGATGGGTAAAATTTTGGTCGTTGAGCCTTCGTCGCGACTGCACGTACGCTCCGCCGTCTCCTCCACGCTTCGCGCCCGCGTTACGCGCCCCCGTTACGCCATCGTTGAGATCGATCTGATGTGCTACGCCTCCGCTTACGCCTACGCCGTCGAAGAGTTCGCTCCGACGTGCTGGATTGCAGTGCTGTGTTGCAGTAATGCCGTTCGCGGCCTGTAAGATAGTGACTCTGTTTTAAGGTGACATAACGCCATTCTGAGATAGGACTCCCTTAGATTATTGTTTAAGTGTTATAATGAGACAGGACTCGATAATTGTGTGTGTATTAGTGCAAAAATCAATATGGGCCCTTCGTGTCACAATGAGGAGCTTTTGGCCCTCCTCCGTCTATTGGAGGTTGAGATGCCCCAATTTGCGGGCATCACATCGGCCCTGACCAAACTCGCTGTCTCGAAAACCCCGGACGTACCCAGCCTGGCGTGCCGAGAGGATTTGGCCAAGAAAGCTCGCGAGCGCTTCCGCATAAGGAGACAGCTAGCCGCAAACCAACGTGCGGCCATCGCCGACCGCTACTCACTCGAGCCCGAGGCATCCGATGTACGTGCAGCACACCACATCTCAGACCCGGCTAAAGGATGCAAGGAGGCGCGCTCGCGCAGCGCTTGCGGGAGGCGCACGACGCGCTCTCTCTCCCCAGCGAGACCATCCCCAGCGCCTGTCTGTATGGACGTACAGACCGCGGACGACCCTGACTGGGGACAGGTCGTCGCGAAGAGAGGCTCAAAGAGGCAGAAGGCCTCTTTACCGGCACCCGCACCTCCCGCTAAAACAAAGAAAGGCGACTCCGCTATATCTCTACCTTCTCCCACACCCGACATCACCATTGTAGGAGCCACCACGCCCCTCTCTACCGGTAAGCCTGTTTTATTTCCTTCCCAACCTGTCCCGTCTAACAAAAAAGCCCCCCGCCCATTATGATTTATTCAAAGGATAAATGGAGCGACATTGCGGCGGCCCTAGCGAACCTCAAAATTAGTTACACGAAGGTGCGTAATACCGCGGTAGGCATTAGTGTCAGCACTTCTACTAGCGACGATTTTCGGGCGCTCCAACCAACGCACCAAACTCTTAGATAACCGCGGCCACTTATATCACACTTAAACCATCGAGGAGGATCGACTCCTCAGGGCGGTCCTCCGTGGAATCCCTAAGGAGATCGACACCGACTCTATAAAACCAGACTTTGAGGCCAAACACATCCCGGTCAGGGAAGTGCTTCGTCTCCATATAAATAAATCCCTACTAGACCTTGTCCTGGTGGTGTGTGTCCTGGAAACTGCGCCGGGTCATCATAATACCCAAACCTGGGAAGAAGAGGCCCGAGCCTGGAAGCCTACCGAGATAAGAGATCAACATTTGTTGTCATAAACCGTTGTTCAGTCTCAGCACCTTCAACCGACCATTGGACCACGCGACCTACAATCCGCTGACACAACCAACACGCCACTGACCCATAACCCAGATCTAAATCTGCAACAGCGGCTAATAACACACACAGCACACAGAGAGCCAAACCTGTGTATGGGTCGGTATCAAAACGACTGGATTCTCAAAACGACCAGAACCACATAAAGACTTGATCGCAAAACGACCACATCTGCAAAAAGCCTTTATCTCGTAATGACTTTCTAGTAAAACGACCACATAGCATAAAGTCTGAATATCAGAACGGCTTGCTATCAAAATTACTTGTTCGCAAAAAGACCACCTCGCAGAAGGTATACATCTTAAAATGCCCTAATAGCACAATAACTAGATCGCAAATGAACTTAATCTCAGAATGGCATGGTAGCAATTAGTCTTGTTAGTAAAATAGCATAAAATCATTCCATCGGCATCATAGCATCGTAATACGTCGTCGTACATACGTACGTACGTCTCGTTTTTCCATTATAAAAGGGCCTGGAATCCTGGAATGAAAGTGACTGCTGTTTACCATCATTTCTGAAACTTAAAAAATGTGAATGTGTGTGTGTGTGTGTGTGTGTGTGTGTGTGTGTGTGTGTGTGTGTGTATGTGTGTGTGTAAATGTGTATAAGTCCAATAATAGTTTACGTTCAGGAAGTACTACAGTTTTATTTTAGTTAGTATGCATATTTCCCTGTTATATGCAATTTAAGTTATAATAAAGTTTTTTTTTCTATCTGAAATAAATGTGTTTTATTGTCTAAGTTTAGAAAAACCAGCAATTGAGAAAAATACTTGTTTAGAACGCCATTTTCATTCATAGTTTACTTAGTTATACATAGTTCCCACAGCCTAGAGCTAGAGGTAGTGACCGCTCACGAAGCACGATATTTATAATAAATGAATAAATAAATGAATAAAATATTTATTTAATAGTACTCTATGGATGGATATTGTTACTATTTTGATAACTAGTCGTTTTGCTACCATAAATTGTAGTCGTTTCACTAGGAAGTTGTTTTAAGATCTAGTTATTTTGCTATTAGGGCATTTTAAGATGTATACCTTCTGCGACGTGGTCTTTTTGCGAACAAGTAATTTTGATAGCAAGCCGTTCTGATATTCAGACTTTATGCTATGTGGTCGTTTTACTAGAAAGTCATTACGAGATAAAGGCTTTTTGCAGATGTGGTCGTTTTGCGATCAAGTCTTTATGTGGTTCTGGTCGTTTTGAGAATCCAGTCGTTTTGATACCGACCCCTGTGTATGTGTCATCATCATCATCATCATCATCAGATATCAACTATCCGTTGGTGTTTCACTCCTAACTACCTAGCTTGCCCAGGGCCACTCTCTGGGAGCAACTCCTTCCTCATACTAAACCCTCACTGTGGCCAAGACAACCTTCGCCATCTTTGATCAGTCCTGTGAGTCTGCAGGCTTGCAATGAGTATCCAACCTGGTGCCTATTTCTTTCCAACCTTCCGCCTGATGCCTTAGGTCGCATGGTACAGGCATCCTGCATTCATATATTTATGTATTGACTATCCATAACTAGGGCTAGGCTCTGTAAGGCTTTAGGGCTGTTAGGGCTGTTAGGGCGGCTAACACTCTGTTAGGGTAGTTTTCCCTAGTACTGGCAGTGAGTATCCAACCTGGTGCCTATTTCTTTCCAACCTTCCGCCTGATGCCTTAGGTCGCATGGTACAGGCATCCTGCATTCATATATTTATTTATTATTTATTTATTTATTTATTTATTTACTTCAAAATAATTACACAGCATAACAGTAAAACACTACAGCACTGTGAATTACATACTAAATATAGGTAACAAAACGGTAATAATAATACAATAAACATAATATATGACATGACATTATAATTAGATAGTAGGAAAATATTATTTACACCGATGAAACACGGGCATCCATCTTCTCGCATAACTTCAAACATTCAGTACTCAGAACCTTCCATCCACTGGCAAATACATCAAAATCTGGGGCAGACTCTGCAAGCGTGTTCAACAAATGCAAAGCGTGAACCAGAGGCGACCTGGCGTGAGCTAAAGTGCGCGTCGCAGGCGCCGCCAGCAGGTGGCGGCAACGTGGACGGAAGTCAATTTTTGTCATCGAGGGGACGAAAAGACGCACCACCTGCATAACCAGTTCCAAACAGTCGGAGTCTCCTCGCAATACACCGCTAGCAAAAGTCAGCAGTCCATAGTGTCGCCTCACCTCCAGAGAGTTAAAACTTAAGGCGCCAAGCAAAAATTTCGTAGGGTACAAAAAAGGGTAGTAGCCGTAAGTTTTTTTATATAAAAACCGCAAGAACGCCTTCTTTATGTATTGACTATCCATAACTAGGGCTAGGCTCTGTAAGGCTTTAGGGCTGTTAGGGCTGTTAGGGCTGTTAGGGCGGCTAACACTCTGTTAGGGTAGTTTTCCCTAGTAATTCGTAAGGTCAGCTGGTTGGCGCAACGTCAACTAGTTGGTTTTATATTTGGTCCTTCGAACCGGATTTATTGAACTGAGGTTAATTTCGCGAGTCCTCTTGTCCTTTAGTGAGGATGTTGACAATACTGACTGACACTACAGGGAATTGCGGGCTGGTGTACTCAACAAGCATCAGTCTGTGGTGAACTCGAGTACTAAGTACGTGGTGTGTCCTGTTGGAAGGCACTCGTGCGGTGGTGTGGATCGGTCACTGGCTTCCCACAAGCGGGTTCCACCAGTTGATTGAGAAGCTACAGTACACCGCATAAGAGGGCGCAGGTGCATTACGTACAGACTAAGAGTAGCTAGGGATAGGGAGTAGGGACTCAAGAAAGAAGACTACAAGGAGTGTATAGAGTATCGCCTCCTAGAGTGGGTGGAGGGTAGGAAACCGCGAGGACCTAAAAACCCAAACGGAATACTACCAGCTACCACGGTACAACCCGGGCAACATTGCTGGTAGACTGGTAGGAGTCCACTGTGCCCCCTCTTTACCAGCAATGGCTGAGAACTCTCGGCTCCATCGGGTTTGTAGGCGACCCGATGGACTATCCAGCCTACCTAGCGGCAGTC
Source organism: Acleris sparsana (assembly GCA_923062465.1). Classification (NCBI taxonomy): domain Eukaryota; kingdom Metazoa; phylum Arthropoda; class Insecta; order Lepidoptera; family Tortricidae; genus Acleris; species Acleris sparsana. The sequence goes on along the minus strand of OV281311.1, from coordinate 4,690,501 downwards.
CACCGCAGTTGAGCGCCGTATGCGAGGATGCAGGAGTCCTGGGGGGTTGATTCGAACGGAGTCGGGATAGTACAACCGGGAGACAACACGCCCCCTTTGGTCCGAATTTCTGGCGAAACGGTCGCCTTGCAGCTAACCACTGCAAGGTATTGGACACGCGTCCGTACGGTCGAGGTGGGTACGGTTCGCAGGCGAGATGTGTGGGGGCTCTCTGGGAGGGCGGGGTGTCGGCCATGCTGACGGGGCAAGGGCGTGTGGAACACCTGGGAAGATCCGGATCGATCAACCCAGCCATGCGTCTGCAGCTCCCGATGTCGCGCATTGATACCCAACTCTGCACATCTATATCTCACAAGTAATCCTGGTGTTCTTTTGAAGACATCCCCGGTGCGGGCTCCGTGGAGGGTGGGGAGAATGCAATAACCGGCCAAGTTTGAAAACCGGTTATTAACCGTAGTTGTTGACTCAAAACCGGTTAACCGGTTATTAACCGGTTTTTTTGTAATTTTTCTGTTTTTATTTATTTCAGTGTTGTATCAAAGTAAAACGCTATTTTTAATGTTGTGGTTTTGTTCACTATCAACAATTGATTGAAAACTAATTATAAATAGACATATAAACAATAATTTTAGGTCTAACCTAGTGCAAATATGAGTTAAAAGAAAAAAAACTGTTTTGCTTTAATTTAATCAATTTTACTTCATTAGCCTTGCAGTAATTATTACTTTATTTTGACTATTTTTGTTGTACCGTGAAGTTCGTGAATACTCTGAATACCTAGGTACTTATTATGTTATTTGAGTTTTTATTTCTAAATGGATAAACTTCCCTCCGCTTTCTATCCCCGTCTCTTTCTTTTCCTCTTCCTGGACTGTTTACAACAGTTCTAATCCCAATTACCGTTAGTAAGGTACGGACCGTCGTAACGATAACACCCATTGCTTTGTATTAGTTCCCTTAACTACCTGCTAAGTGCTAATCCCTTTTATAATTACCAATAAACAAACACGCGTAGTGACGAGACGAAAGTAAATAAGACATGATATTTTCAATGAGTGGTTAAGGTAAGTGATATTTGAGATCCGTGATCATTTATTTACTCATAAAGTACGTATTTTATTTTTTCTACTTTACTAAAAAGAAAAATAATTACTTTGTTTTAGAAATTGGACATGGAGTATTCGGAGTTTCAAAAGAAGGGACAAGATCAATCAGGTGTTTGGCTACATTTTTTGAGATCTACTGACCAAAAAAGTGCAAAGTGTAAAAAGTGTCAAAAAATATTAAAGTCAGAAGGCGGTAGCACGTCAAGTTTAAGGAGCCACTTGAAATCTGCACATGGAATCACAAAAGAATCAGCCGCAGAGACAACAACGCAAGCTAGTGAGAGTAGTGGGAATCAAGACCAAGAATGTCAGCCACCAGCAAAAAAGACTAGAATTGACGATTATTTTAAAAGCGAGAATTCAATGGATTGGATGGTTTCGCGAATGGTGTGCCTGGATGGAATACCATTTAGAGTATTTGTCAATTCGGCGGACCTTCGTCGCCTTTTTAAAAGTTATGGTCATCAGTTACCATCATCAGCAAACACTATAAGGAATATTGTCTTCCAGAGGAGTGAATCAATCAAAGAAGAAATCATATACGAATTTATTAAACTGAAAAAAACTGGTCTCAAATTTTCAATTACCATGGATGAATGGACTTCCTCGGCAAACAAGCGATATATCAACGTTAATATTCATTCACCAGGTATAAGCAACAGTAAATCGTTTCACAACATAGGCCTCATAAGAATAACGGGCTCTGCTACGGCTATGACATGTGCACAGCTTCTAACTAACCGCTTAGAAGAATTCGGGTTAAATATAAATGACATCGTTGGGCTTTCTACAGACGGAGCCAGTGTTATGATTAAAATGGGGCGTAATTTACCCGTTTATCATCAACTCTGTTATGCTCATGGCCTCCAGTTAGCTATACTGGATGTGTTGTATAAGAATCAGCCTCTGGTTGAAGAAAACTTGGAACCAGCGTATAGTTCTGCAAGTGATATTGAAAGTGATGGTGAAAACGAGGAGAGTTTTATTGCTGATCTACAAAGAAGAAGGGTACCAATAACGAATTTAAATTATAAGACTGTAATTGACAAGGTTAGGAAAGTATGTAAACTCTTCAAAAAATCTCCAACGAAAAATGACGAAGCACTACAAAAATACGTCAAACAGACATTTAATAAGGAAATGAACCTATTATTAGACTGCAAAACACGCTGGAGTTCATTAGCAGTGATGTTGGAAAGATTTATTATGGTATATCCATGCGTGCAAAAGGCCTTAATTGACATAAAATCAGACATCCGATTTGATACAGACGAATTCGAGATAATGAAAGAGATTCACTCAATACTCGATTTGTTCAAAGGATCATTGGAATTATTATGCGAGACTGATGCAACGCTTCTCACGGCTGATATTGTCCTGAAATTTATATTACGGAAATTAAAAGAAATACCCTGAGGTGGAGTAACCCTAGTTAATCTAACGTGTGACAACCCTAACTATAATTAACACATAAGCATTTCATTTCATATTATAATATTAAGCACTCACTGTATTGTCAAGTAGTCAGTAATAAAGAAGCCTTTCTACAGTACGGTTGCGTTTCGTATTTATCTCTCCCCGCACCACACCTCATGGCGACCCTGCCATGCGGCGCCGGTGTGACGCCGGGCCGCCGCGTATCGTGCAAAAACTGCTGACGGACACATTCCGTCACGTCGACAGCGGGCTCCGTAGCTCATTGTGAATAAAATAATTAACAACGTTATAACCTTGAACGATGTGCTCGGGACAATTGTGCAATGACGGGAGTGCACTATTGAAATTTGAACAGACATTAACGTTCTTCGCTCACTTATTCCTAGCCGTTGCCGGACTCTGTGCAGTACTCGTGACCCTTGTGTGTTTGTGGCGTCGCAATGGGAAAATCATACAGTAAAACCGAAGATAAAGAAGTCATCATAGCGCAAACGACAGGCGTAGGAAGAAACGCCGCAACTGAAAGTGAATCGGAAATACACGGACTACAGCTTAATACTACACTATTGGTTGTAATTTTGGCAATTATAGGCATATTCGCCTCGCTAATACTGTATAAGAAATATAGGGAAAGCCAACACAACTGGATGCGGAAGACCATAAATTCAGAAATCATCCGTCGGGTTCAACTGAGGATGTCAGGAAGGAACCGCCAACCGGCAGATGACGAGGAGCAACGCTAAAATCATGCAGTCATAGTGATGGAAATAATTAAATGCCGTACAGTGAGTGGTAGATAATAAGAGGTACCGTAACAACATAAAATAGTTAAGAAGTAGTAATAACAATTACTTTATAATAATTAGTTCATGGCATGTGAGCTAGAATTAATATTTTTAAGGCTCCATGAAATACAAGTAGATTTAAGGAAACTGGGTGTAAGGAGAGAAAAATATAAGGAATTAGTTAAAACTAAAGTAGAGTTAGCAGATAATTATTATAAGAATTATCTAATTATCGTACAATGTACAACAAGTAAAGACAAATCACCTGAACTTTCGGGTTATAATTTACAAAAACTTATAGAAAATATTGAAACTGTATATGCTAAAATAAAAAAATATATCATTTGTGAAACGAGTATCAATAAAAGTACAAATATGGATACTTTTGATATAAGAACGGCTACTAGCTTGGTAATGGTAATGGACGGTAAAGAGGAAACAACAGAAAAAATAATTGATGGTATTGAGATGTATGCAAGTTGCTTGAAAGATGATGCTAGCAAAAAATTGCTGATTGATTTTGTTTTGAAAACTAGACTTACAAAAAAAGCAAAATTGAAATTACAGAGTACTTACTCAACATGTGAACAATTAATCACAGATATGAAACAAAAAATACTTACAAGAAAATCAGCAAATTCTTTGTTAACACAGCTTAGCAGTATTACCCAAAACGAGTCAACTATCTCAGAATATGCAGAAAAAATTGATCAACTATTCGTAGATCTTACAATCTCACAAGCAAATTCAGACAAAACGGCATATGAGATTTTAAGTCCTATAAACGAAAAGCTAGCTATCAAAAGGTTTGCAGATGGACTAAGGAATAGGCGTCTTAGTACGATCATCTCTGCACGAGATTACACAGATCTCAAAGATGCAGTACGTGCAGCCGAGGACGAGGAGCTGGCGCAGCCATCGTCGTCAAATGTGGTACTCAACTTACGAGGTAAGCCATTTTACAGATCCAACAGGGGTCGAGGATATTCGCGTGCAAATTACCACCAAAACCCTCCTCTAAGTTATTCATATACCCCTAGATATAACAGTTCGTATATAAGACCTACATACACAAATAACCGCGCAAATTCCAGATATTTCGGAAATACCAGAGGTTTCGGAAATTCCAGAGGTTTCACTTCGAGACCGACCCGGAACAATAACCGGTACAATAACCGATACCCACGAGGTAATCAAAGACAAATATTTAATGCACAACAATCGGAAGCAGATGCATCGCTATACAGGTCACAAAATTTAAATCAAGAAAGGAGTCAGTTTTTTCGTGACTAAAAACTACGTATTTACATGCGATAACAACGTAAAATATATAACACTGAATCTCGGTAGCAAGAAGTGTTCATGGTTATTAGATACAGGTGCATCTCTATCAGCTATAAATAGGCGAGTATTAACGTCGCAACATACACGAATATATAACGATAACATTGTCATAAATGGTATAGGAGGAAAAATTTACTCAGAAGGTTATGTAATATTAACATTAACAACAAAAGACAACATAACTTTCGAACATAAGTTCTATATATTTGATTATTTACCATGTAAAGCTGATGGTATAATAGGTTTAGACTTCTTGTCAATCAACAATGCAAAAATAAATTTAGAATTATCATTTGTCACATTAGAAAACAAAGATACAAATTCAGAATGTACCATAACATTGTATAGTTTACCAAACATAGCGAATGACTTTTTAACATTACCCCCACGATGCGAATCTATTCACTATATACAAATAGAACAAAATATTAATGAAGATTGTGTTATTTTACCAAAAGAATTAAATAAAGATGTTTTTCTAGCCAGTTTGTTAGTAACTCCAGTAAATAATGTCATACCAATTCGAGTACTAAATACCAGCGAGGAAACAATAACTTTACCAACTTTTAAACCAGAAATATGTCTATTGAGAGATTATAACGTATGTTCGTTTAACAAAAGTAATATAGACGTACAAAGAGCAAAAACTTTGTTATCGTTAGTGAAACTCGATCACTTGCATTCCAAGGAGCGTGATACGATAGAAGCAATATGTGCAAAATATGCAGACGTATTCTACTTACCAGGTGATAAGCTCACCACTACTAATGTTTATGAACAGTCAATACAATTAAAACCGGATGTTTCTCCTACCTACGTAAAGCCTTATAGATTACCACAAAGTTTGAAACCAGAAATAGATAAACAGGTACGTCAAATGTTAGAAGATGATATTATAGAAGAGACTAATAGCGAATGGTCTAGCCCTATACTTTTAGTACCTAAAAAAGTAGATCAAACAGGAAAAAAAGGTTGGAGGTTAGTAATAGATTACCGAAAATTAAATAATACAATCCAAGAAGATAGATTTCCTTTGCCAAACATATGTGATATTTTAGACTCATTATCAGGATCAGTATACTTTTCTCATTTAGATTTGAGCCAGTCATACTATCAAGTAGCTTTGACACCAGAATCACGAAAACTTACAGCATTTACTACAAGTACAGGTCAATACCAAATGAAAAGACTGCCTATGGGACTGAAAACAAGTCCTAGTGCATTTTCAAGAGTCATGACAGTTGCCATGTCTGGCCTAACATACGAAAAATGTTTTATTTATCTAGATGATCTCGTAGTATTCGGAAGGAATTTAGAAATACACAACAAAAATTTAATTGATATTTTAGAGCGAATGAAGAAAGTCAATTTAAAACTAAATCCAAATAAATGTCAATTTTTAAAAACAGAAATTTTATATCTTGGACACATTGTGTCGTCAAATGGAATTTTGCCAGATCCAGACAAAATAGCAACAATTCAAAAATACCCCATACCAACAAACTCGGATGAAGTTCGAAGATTCGTAGCGTTTTGCAACTATTACCGTAAATTTATTTCAAATTTTGCCGAAGTAACTATACCTCTTAACAAATTATGTAGAAAAAACGAAACTTTTAATTGGACTCAAGATTGCGAAAAATCATTTAGGTATCTACAAACAGCAATAATGACCCCACCAATATTGCAATTTCCTAATTTCTCTGAAGATAATAAATTTATACTACAAACAGATGCATCAGGCATTGCGGTAGGATCAGTTCTCTGTAATAGTGATATGAGACCAATAGCATATGCTAGCAGACCCCTTAATAAAGCAGAAAGAAACTATCCCACCATACAAAAAGAACTAGTTGCTATTGTGTGGTCAATTAAATATTTCAGGCCATATTTATTCGGTAGAAAATTTACAGTTATCACTGATCATAAACCACTAGTATACTTATTTAGCATGAAAGATCCTTCCAGCAGGCTTTTAAAATTTAGATTGACTTTAGAAGAATACGATTTTAACATTACTTACGTAAAAGGAAAAGAAAATGTAGTAGCTGATGCTCTATCAAGAATTATTATAACATCTGATGAATTAAAAGAACTTAATACAAACATGATAACGGTAATGACAAGAGCGCAAAAGAAGCGTCTTGATCAAGTAGTAGACACAGAAATTACACAAATCTCTAATAAACCCACCGACAATTGGCACGATCAACCAAGAGTCGTGGAGATATTACAGATTCCGTGTGGAGCAGTGGAAATGAAACTATTAGATGGAAAAATAATAAAAAAAAATAAAAAAGAAGGAAAGGTCACTATGGAAAATGAGTGTTTCTCATACGTGTCGAAAGATAATATGTTGTATGTTAATACTGATTTCAAATCACATTTTACTCGAGCAGAATTTGTGAGGAAATTAAGTGAATTTTGTAATAAAATAAATATCGACAAAGTATGTATAATTAAACAAAATGATAGCGCGCAATTTATAAAAGATATTATAAGTGAAGTGAGAAAAATGGAAACATGGACCGGTCCACGGATATGTATTTTAAAAGAAATAAAAAGAGTATATGACAAGGATGAAATAAAGTTAATTTTAAATGACTACCATTTGCTGCCTACAGCTGGACACGCCGGTGTACGCAGAATGGTCAATAATATTAAAAGACAATTTTACTGGCCAGAACTAGAACGTGATGTACAAAACTTCGTTACCAAGTGTGACAAGTGTCAAACAATGAAATATTCGCGAAATATTAAGCAACCGATGGTAATAACCACCACAACGTCTAGTGCGTTTGAAAGAATTTTTATAGACATAGTAGGTCCCTTAGATAGAGATATAGATAACAATTCTTATATTTTAACTGTACAATGCGATTTAAGTAAGTTTATTGAAGCATATCCACTTCAAAATAAGGATACGGTTAGTGTAGCTAAGGCATTAGTTAAAAACTTTATTTTAAGGTTTGGAATTCCAAATACTTTAGTATCAGATAGAGGTACTGAATTCATGTCATCCACTATGACAGAAATATGTAAGTTGTTAGAAATAGAAAAAATTAACTCAACCGCTTACCATCATCAGTCAATAGGAGCTTTGGAAAATTCTCATAAGCATCTAGGAGCATATCTGCGTATACAAAGTGAAAAACACCCTGAAGCTTGGAGTCACTGGATACCATTTTGGTGTTTCACCTATAATAATACTGTACATTCTATTACCAAGTATACGCCTTATGAATTAGTTTTTGGTAAAAAGAGTAATATACCTTGCAGAATTGTCAATGACGTAGAACCAGTGTATAACCCAGATAATTACTATTTAGAACTTAAGTATAGGTTACAACTAGCAAGTAAGGATGCTAAAGATAATCTTATAAAAAACAAGTGTATTCGAAAAGCTAATTATGATCAAACAATCCACCCATTCACTTATAAAAAAGGTGATAAACTTTTGGTAAGGAACGAAAATGTAAATAAATTAACTCCAGTTTATCATGGACCATTTATTGTAATACAAGACATGGAACCTAATGTAAAAATATTGAAAAATAATAAGGAAGATATTATTCATAAAAATCGAACTAAACCATTTTGTAATTAACATTAAGACATAGAGAAGTAGTCATATATAATATAAAAAAAAAAAAAACCATTTTTTTTTTTTTTTTTTAAATTACCCCCCGAGATGAGGTGGAGTAACCCTAGTTAATCTAACGTGTGACAACCCTAACTATAATTAACACATAAGCATTTCATTTCATATTATAATATTAAGCACTCACTGTATTGTCAAGTAGTCAGTAATAAAGAAGCCTTTCTACAGTACGGTTGCGTTTCGTATTTATCTCTCCCCGCACCACACCTCAACCCGGACAACTAAGTGTTGCCTTCCAAACAACTCTGAAGAAAAGGATAGGCGAGAGGTATCAAGTAATACAAAGTGTGATGAAATATTTAGATAACCCTAGTGAGTTTTACAGTGATTCGGAATTTGATAGTATTTTTGTGCGTCCATCTACAAATGACATCGTGTCAGTTATTATGGCCTTATTATCTGGAATGGGAAACGATGACACAACATCAGCAATGAGAGACCAGACATCAACAGCATTTATAACCGAAAGAACAGCAGTTACTGGCGTTACTGCTAATGTAGACTCCTCAATTAATGCAAGGACTGCAGACTTGGAAATAATTGAGCCAATGCCTTCTACATCAAAGACGTCTATTAAAGAGGTTTTAAGGCAAGAATTACAGAAGAAAGTGATGGTTACTGCACAAAATGATGAAACATCACACCAAGGATTATGCTCAAACGTTATACAATTTGAAATGGCACTCCACGACAACGGTGGGAACAGAGGACGGTACTTAGAAATGGTGTACAAACTACTTACTTCGATAAAACCGACAAGTGTAGAATGTGAACGCACATTTTCAACTGCTGGCTACCTCTGTTCTAAGTTCCGAACAAGAATGAACGATGCTACATTGAATTCTTTAATTATTTTAAAGCATTATCTGATAACTAAGCAGATTTGAATAGCATATTTAAGAAGTTTAAAATGTTTAAAGGTGATTTTAAAATTTGTTACTTAAAAGGTTTTTTGGTTGATAGGTTTAACTTTTATTACAGTTGATTGTTCTTTGTTATTTTTAAAGCTTTTTCATATATTCACGTTATATAACACAAAAGAATTTGATTTGAGGGTTTGTGATTGTTACTGACTGATTATTTTAAAATTATGGTAGACTAATTAATACTGAATTACTTACTGACCAATGTTGTATTGTGCTGTGTACCAATTGTACCTCATATTATAAATGCTGTGATTTTTTTAATTATATTAGTAGTTTTAAGACAAAATATAGCATAACAGCTTTGTAGTAACTACTACAAATACTTTTGTAAAATTTAAGTACCGGAACGGGACGGGAGTACGGGACAGGAGGCACGAAAAAAGGTGTGTGCTGTAATAATATCATACAAAAGATAATTCATAAGTTGTTTTTTTTTAACTATTAATATTAAACGATTTTAAAACAAAGAAATAGCTTTTTATTTCTAATCGGTTAAAAACCGGTTATTGCACTCAATAACCGGTTTTTAACCGAACTTAAATACGTCCGGTTAACCGAATAACCGGTTAACCGGTTTGCATTCTCTAGGTGGGATTCCCACCGTGGGAAACTTGTGAGATGAAACAAAAACAACGGAATATGGACACACATAGATCCGAAACCCCGAGAATGCCGGAGGGGAAACCCAAAGGCGCTCAACAGGAGAGCGGTGCTCCTACGGGCGTGCCAGCCTCTCCCAACACACCAGGTGAGGGTAGTAGTGGCCAAGGGCCACACCACACACAGAGGTGGCGGTAGGGTGCAAGCCCCGCCAGCTACCTCTACAAACCAAACCCAAGCAGCAAAAGGTGGACTTGTAGCTGTCCTGGAACCACTTTTTTTCGGTCTTATAACGGGCTAGTAAACGCTTATAGCCACGGAAAAGGGCCCAAATTATAGGCGTAATTGTGCTAATAAAACACCTATAGTAGTCTTGGTGGATCCCTCTTTGGTCTATAGAGACCTTATAATTGGCCTACGCAGAACTATCTGCTCCCACGAAGCTAACTATAAGCGCCTTACAGAACCAACCACGACTCCAGCGCACTCCGTGATACTGTTACAAGCTCTTCCAAACATTTGTGAAATCGCGTGTGTTACTTGCTGCGGAGTGCGGAGCGTCATAATTATTTAATAAAAAGGTAAGTTAACCCATCTTTATAAATTTATTATGTTGAGTGAGACAAGTAAGTACCAACACAAGATTTATAATAGGCGTCTGCATGAGTGACGTATATTTTCTGCGAAGTATGTTATGTTTTAAATCAAAAATTTTACACGCCTCTTGAAATTAGTGTATTTAATAAGTGCATTTGAAAATTATGTTGGTAACAATAAGACGAACAATAAAAAGTCGCCATGTTGGAAAGCAAGAATTTTCAAGTACATTCCCATACCGTTATAGGCGTAAAATATCGCCATATTGTTAGGAATTAGGGTTCCATAATGCTTTAAAAAAAATCTACTCTTTTTTGTGATGATGCTGTTAGGTACTTTATTTTTAATGTGTCAACCTTTGTCACTGCTATGGTAATGTTTATGGTTTAGTTTAATAAATTGCGCTTCCAAAATGAGACAAGTGAGATAGGATCATAGCTGGGTACAATCGTGTTAATCCGTCCGTTTATCCGTTTATCTTTAATAAACAAATTTAAAAATTCGAGTATCAGATTAAGTTTTAAGTTAGGTAACATAAAAAATGTAAACGGACTCTTAATATTTCGTTAATTTCACATAAGTCTGTTAATCTTTAGTTAAGTAGGTAGAGTCACGGAATTTAATTCTTATACCACTTTGGACTATGTCAAAGTGACACTGTAAATAAATTCATAAGAAGACTCTTACGTTCTGATTGATTACGTCACTTTGACATAGTCCAAAGTGGTATAGGAATTAAATTCCTTGACTGTACGTACCTACCTACCTACCTAGTATGACAAAAAGGACACCGCGCCAGACCGGGCGCACTCCGCGCTGAAAATGTGCGACACCGCTTTGTGCGCGCCGCGGCACGTGCGCGTGTCGGCGACATCAAAGGATTATATTGTTATCCACACGCAGTGTGCGTTGGTAAGTTGCGGCAAGTGGTTGTGCGTTTGCGTTCGTTGAGAAATAAAAGTGTGTAAAAGTGCGGTGCGTGAAGCGGATCGAAGCGTGGTCGGCGCGTGAGTGAGTGAAAAAGAAGTGAGCGAAGAAATTACCCTTTTCTATTACGAGTTAACGATTAACGAAGGTAACAGCTTGATAAACAGTGCCCAGCTATGGATAAAATGTGACTCAATTCAATTTAGTTTATTAATGAACAAAATATAAATAGAATAGTAGGTACGTAAATGACAATTAAGTAAATTTAAAAGGAAATTAACATAGGTAAACGTAAATTAAACATTGTGTATAAGGTGTAGGTACTTCCATGGGTAGCGGCCGATGCGACAGACGCGAGCGGCTCACGCGCGCGATAGTAGCGCGCGTCTCGCGACTGGAGTAAACACTATGAAAACGTATGGCACCACTTTCGAGGCCAGCGGCTGACGACTGTCGCTACGCTAGTGACGCGCGCGTGAGCCGCTTGCGTCTGTCGCATCGGCCGCTGCCCGCTACCCATGGAAGTACACCTATAGACTTCAAGTAGTATCGCTAATTGATCTCTAATCAGTAATCACGGTACCGCACCCGAAAGAGTTAAAAATAAAATTAGTAGGTAATTAAAACATATACTAATATAATAATGTACGTAAGCACCCCATATCCGAATTTAAGGTAGAACCTCAGACTTTCCCCATTTTATAATTACCTACTTCAGGAATTGGAGTATAAAGTAGTAGTATGTCCTTTCCCTAGTTAGGTATGAAACTTTATTACTATTTTCCGATACAATTTTAATCAAATCGGTTCAGCGGTTTTGCGTTTACTAAAATATTATATACCTAGATAGTCTACTCGCACAATGCGTACTTGAGCATTATCTACCACGTAGGGTTTAAATGTAGATGACATGAATATTTATACCTGATCTATATTTTATTATTTTACAGATTCTTGCCATGCCTTTCAAAATAGTGCAAACCAATGAAAACAACCAGTTAAAGTTAACAGCTGTACCAGATCTATGGGAGCACAATAATGTGCTTTTTTGGCCGAATAAATCAGCAGAGAAACTGAGGAGAAAAGAAAATTGCCCACCCGAAGCTACTTGGAGTATAATGCCGTGTGTAGAAATAATCTGAAAACATTTCAAGAGGCAGACCATGAAATCGATGCGATGAGTGATAGGTCCGAAACCGAAACGGAAAATGAAAGTTATGCGCGGACGAACCGATACGGACGAAATAAAACATGTGTCTTGCCAAAGAAATCATTTAACGATATAGCGGAAACCCTGTTAGAGGTAAGTTAATTTGATTTTTGTTTGATTATCCGTATGTATGTATTAGGTAGTTATAGGGTTGCCATCCATCTGGGTAACACCTAAGATTAAAAGATATATACCTAAATCAAATTATCTAACATCAAAAAACATGATGCACGTTAATATAAAAACGTTACCTACCTTACCTACTTTACTGGCAGCAGTTTTCTGGATTTTCTGGGCAGAAAAAAAAATAACCTCGAAGCTCTGCTCCCGCCTTGGCCTTCTAACCTAACCTAGCAGCAGAGTCGGTTCTACCCTGTGGGGCTAGACAAGTTGCCATCGAATACTCAAACGCTAGCGCTAGGTGATCACTGATCACTGACACTCGCTCTAATCAAATAGTGACCGTTTTGACGTGTTGTCAGTCGTTACGCGGTACTATTTTGACAGCGCAAAGTGATAGGTGATCACCAAACGCTAGCGTTCATTTTCGATGGCAACTTGTCTAGCCCCACTGATTCGTTTTGCTCGTGGCATTTTCTGTTTAGTTACAAATTACAAGCAAGACCTTTCTGGTACAGTCGAGTTCATAAATATGTGTACCTTGTCTATTTGATGAATTATCACAGCGATTAAAATTACAAGGTACTAAAGTATACACATATTTATGAACTCGACTGTAGGTCTATTCGCTCGTTTAAGTACCTAACTATTGAGTGTAGCATACGATATTAGAACTTTTAATCCTTATACTAAAAGATAATATGTATAATGATCGTTATATGTTATGTACCTGTATGTTATACGAACCTGAAATTAGATAATGTCGCTCACATTATCTAATTTTATTAAAAAAAAATTGTCGCGCATAGCATTGCCGGCAGTTAGGCTATGTTTTTTAATGTTTACAAATTATTTCGTTTTCTTTCATTTTCCCTTTTATGTGTTATTAAATTGAATTGTATATGTTTTCGAATTACCGAGTTAGGAGTTTTTTGTTATATTTTATGTTTGTTTATGTTAATTAGTGGTCTATCGTTACCTGTTATTGTAATAAACTTAACATTATGTACCGCTAGATTAAGTTATGTAAATAAATGAGATGCACTACATAAGTAAACACTCCCCACTACAAACACATGAGACAGCTATACTCTGTAGCTCGCCTCCACACGCTAGCGACACACCTGGTCACTACTCCCACTAATTGCGCCCCTTGCCACCGCAATATATATGGCATATTTTGGGGATTCAATTCAGGTTGATTCGCCGTTGAGCTCTCGTCGTGACCACACGTACCGCTCCGTCGTCTCTTCCGCGCTACACGCCCGCGCTGCGCGCCCCCGCCACGCCATCGTTGAGTCCGCTCCGATGTGCTACGCCTTCGCCTTCGTCTACGCCGTCGTTGAGTTCGCTCCGACGTGCAGGATTTCAGTGTTGTGTTGTCGTAGCGGCCTGTGAGACAGTGACTCAGTTGTACCTTATTGTGATTACCTTCCATCTTGATGGATAGGTTCAGTGCGCCACCGGGCTTTAGCCCTGACGTCCTTGAGGTGCTTCGCCGTCTTGAGGAATGCATGCCGCAGTTCTCCGGATTTACGGCCGCACTCCTTAGTTTTACCGCGCGTCCAGCGCCGGGTCTCATCAGTGCAGTGCCACCCCTTTTCCCCACCGACTCGCCCGCGTCTCCTGGGGCCCCGGGGGCCCCGGTATCCACAGATTCGGAACCCTCCGATGACGAGGAGAGTCGCGCCTCAGCCCGCGAGGTCGCGGAAGCCGACCTGCGTGCCGCCCGGCGCAACTCCTTATCCGCGGACCTCAAAACCCGCGCCCGACCTCGATCGCGCACACCGTATGTTGCGCCCCACGCCGATGCATCCGCCACAGCCGCCGCCGACTATGTCAGTCAGGCTGGCCGAGTAAATATAATTACAAACTCCGACGCCAAGAAGGCAAGGCCTGTAGAAGGCAGATCACGAGCTCGCTCACGCTCGCCCACAACCCAGCGCGCAGTACGCAGGTTTTCGACGAGCCCAGAGAGGCTCTCACCTCCGACCCCGTCCACCGCTCAGGAGTCCATGGACACCGCCCACAGTGAATGGAGCTCCGTTTCCTACCGAAGGGCCCGAAGAAGAAGATAGCCCCATCGCCGCCACGATCACAGCCGCAAGCAAAACTGCCTCGAGGAGCTATAAGCGCTAGCGTGCCCACTTCCTCCACTGGTGAGTCATCTCCATATATTTCCGCCTCCCTACCCAAATCTAAGTCGCCCCCTCCAATTGTCATTCATGATAAAGCGAGGTGGGACGATATATCCAAAACTTTCACGACACGCAACATAAACTACACGAGGGCCAAAAACACTCTGTTAGGAATTAGCGTGTTAGTCCCGGAAATCTCGGATTACCGCAACCTCACACGCCTCCTGAACGAACGCAAGATAGCGTATCATACTTACACTCCAGCTGAGGACCGCGTGCTGAGGGCTGTAATCCGAGGCATCCCCAAGGAACTAGACACAATCACAGTCAAAGAGGACCTGACCAGTCAGGGCCTTCCCATCAAGGAGGTCCACCGACTCAATAATAAACATATGGGGGCTTTAGACCTCATTTTAGTAATCGCAGACAATACCCCAGAGGGTAAAGATATATTTAAAATAACTAATGTTTGTCGATTATCCGGAATAATTGTGGAACCTCCTAGGAAGAGCTCTGTGCTGGCTCAGTGTCACCGTTGCCAAAACTACGGGCATAGTCAGAGGAATTGTCACGGGACGCCTAGGTGCGTCAAGTGCCTAGGTAACCATGGCACCTCTGACTGTGCTCGTGTTAAAGGCACCCCGGACCCTCCCGGCTGTGTACTATGCGGGCAATTGGGACACACGGCCAATTACCGTGGTTGTCCCAAAGCTACCCCACAACCTACTCACAGGGACCTAGGCTATTCACCCAAAGAGAGGCTGAGTTCCCATCCCTTGGCCAACCTACAAGGACTTCCCCTCCTAGCTGTGCGCCGACAACCCAGTGCAACTCGTGGCATTCGGGCCCGCCTCGGATGAGTCTGACTCAGCCTCTCTTAACCCCCACTGCCCCACTGAAGCCTGCGGTTTTACCGAGGGCTAGTTATGTGCCCCCCCTAGATCTCACGGCCTTCCCTCGGGTATGCCAGGCTATCGCTATCAGCGAGCGCCTGGCCGTGCTGGAGGAGAGGCTTAGTGGGGCCTCGGGACCCCAGATGCTCCAGTTGATAGCGGAGCACAAAGACATAATCGCAGCCTTCAGTGGCGGCAAGTTCAACCCAAATGGACTCTAAAAGAACCAAGCCTAGGTCTCTTAAGATAGGGTACTTCAATGTCAACGGTGTCAGAGGTCAAAAAGATCTCCTCGCTGATTTTGTCAAATTGCATGAGCTAGACATATTCCTTATTCAGGAGTCATTCCTGAAACCTAGCACGCGCAGTTTTAGACTACCAAATTACATCACAGTACGGAACGACCGACTAGATAATAGATTAGGGGGTACCCTAATCTATTATAGACGGAACCTGCACTGCTGCCCTCTTGACCCGCCCCCCCTGACAAGCGTGGAAGTGTCAGTCTGTCGCCTAGCTATGACCGGGCATAACTCGGTCATAGTGGCGTCAGCCTACCTTTCACCCAATAAAGACATACTCAAGACAGACATACAATCCCTTTTAGCCCTAGGTCCCTCAGTTATAATAGCTGGGGACCTAAACTCAAAACACGTAGCCTGGAATGCGACGACGACTAACAATAACGGACGGAGACTGATAGGGATAATGGAGGAACTTTCAGTGGATCTTATAGCTCCACTGGAACCCACCCATTACCCCTACGACATCGAACACAGACCCGACATATTAGACATAGTACTTCTAAAGAACGTATCCTTAAGGATGCGATCAATAGAAGTACTACACGAGCTTGACTCTGACCACAGACCTGTTGTTATAAGTTTAGGCCCCGCCCCCGACTCAGCCCCAACGACAAAGACAGTCACTGACTGAAAAGCCTTGAGAGCTAGACTGGACGAGGACCCGAAAGACTTGACAGAACTGACTGAGAATCTCTCCTCCAAGGAGGACACCGACGCTGCGATTGGAGCTCTCACCATCCACCTCAATTCCATTATTAATGCCTCCACAAAAGAGGTCCCTATTATCAACGACCACCGCACTCCTCTAACACCGGAACTGAGGGAGTTGGTGAGAGTTAAAAACGCAGCTACCAGACAATACGACTCCTACCCGACCGAACAGAACAGGGTAAGACTGCGCGCGCTTCAAAACGAGGTTAAATCTAAAATTTCCACCTTTAGAAATGACTCCTGGAATAGGACGCTCTCAGGCATCAAACCAAGCCATCTCGCCTATTGGCGCCTAGCTAGGGTTTTGAAATCTGACACCGTTAGCCCCATGCCTCCTCTCACTCGCCCGGACAACCCTGCTCCGGTATTTGAGGACGAGGATAAAGCCGAGGTACTAGCTTCTAGCTTAGAAGCTCAATGCTCCCCCAGCTCGTTGCACCCCGACGAGGCTCACATTTCGTGGGTCAACTCGGAGGTCGAAAGGCTCTCGGACGGTCCTCCCTCTGATCCTCCCCTGGCTCCTGTCACCTTAACGGAGGTTCAGGACATCATCCGGAACCTCAGACCTAGGAAGGCTCCAGGGGAAGATACTATCTCCAACGACGTCCTTAAGCTCCTGTCTCAGACTCTTCTCCTAATCCTTGTCTCCATCTTCAACTCTGCTCTCTCTAATTGCCACTTTCCGGGGGCGTGGAAATCCGCCATTGTCATCGGAATCCCCAAACCCGGAAAGCCTCGTACTCTTCCCTCTAGCTATCGCCCTATCAGTCTTCTCAGTTGCATGGGCAAGCTGTACGAACGCATCCTCCTATCCCGCATCCACTCCTTTCTAAACTCCAAGCCCATTTTAATAGATGAACAGTTCGGATTCCGTGCAAAGCACTCCTGCGTCCATCAGGTGCACCGAATAACGGAGCACATACTGGACGGTTTCTCAATTTTTAAAGGCATCCCTACAGGAGCAATCTTCCTCGACGTAGCGAAGGCTTTTGATAAAGTCTGGCATGCCGGACTTATCCATAAGCTCCAGCTTATGGGCATGCCCGGCAGGCTGGTACTTACGCTGAGAGATTTCCTCAGCGACAGAAGCTTTCGCTACCGAGTGGAAGGTTCGCTCTCCCCTCCCCATCCTATCCGAGCCGGGGTCCCGCAAGGGTCCGTGCTCTCTCCCATCCTATACTCCCTATTCACCAATGACATACCCCGCCACTCCAAAGTACAGCTTGCCCTATTCGCCGTTGCACAGCACTCTTCTCTTCTCACACCACCGGCACTAACATCGTGCGCTACCTCCAGGAGGCGATCACCGACCTCGGTCGGTGGTTCAAGCTCTGGAGGATAGAGGTGAACCCAGAGAAGAGTGCTGCTATTTGGTTCTCCAAAAACGTCACCTTCTTCCGTCCCGAGAGCATTTCTCTTTTCGACCGACCCATCCCCTGGGCCTCCGAAGTCAAGTACCTCGGCGTAACCCAAGATAAGCACCTCAATTTTAGGCAACACACCGTCAACGTGTCCAACAAGGCCAAAATGGTCAAATATCGTCTTGGCCCTCTTCTCTCACGACGCAACTCCTTCAACCTAAACAATAAACTTACACTATACAAAGTGTGCCTGAGGCCTATATTGACTTACGCCAGTGTAGTCTTCGGGCACACATCACACACACACATCAACACTCTACAACTATTTCAAAACAGATTTCTACGAGGGGTGATTGGGGCCCCTTGGTACGTTCGTAACTCGGACCTACATCGTGTAATGTATATTTTTCAGGCATGAATTAACGCTTCAGCGATGCACAATTTATTCCATTTCTTTACAAATTATTTTGGTTGGTATCCTTGATTTAATCTTACAATCTATGGTCACTTCAACCACTAGTGAATCTGTATCAATAAAACTACTGACTCTGTGGCAAATGCACCCGGTGTTGCTAGGGGCATATTTCGTTCTCCTCGTTTGTAAGTAAACCCAGGTCACTGTATTAGTGTCGTTTTAAATTAATATTTTCAAAATTGTTCATGTAGTCCAACTTTAGTCTTCTTTTAATTCTTCAGTCGTTTCAGGATTCCGGCGTATTTTAATGACAGACGAAAACCGGAGTTTGCTGCCTTTAAATAAAATTAACTAGTATCTGTACCCGTGTGACGTTTAGTCTTTATTCCCCGATCTGTGGAGTTTTATTAAATTTAGGAACTGGTAATCGATCCAATATCGATTTCGGTAGATGATCTCCGCTGTCGTTCTTTTCTTATGAGCCAGCGAGCTAACCGGATCAGATTTTATTACATATTGGAGCATATATTTACCATACTTGCTTCCCTTGTAAGTGTTTTCGCCGTTTGGCTTGATGTGTCTTAAGAATAATTATTGTGCATCGTTTTGGTTTTGACAACAAATTCTTATATTCCAGTGACCGGCAGTCCACGTAGGAATTCGTATTTACCTTATTTAAAAATAATCTACGTGGCAGTGATCACAGCAACAGTAAGTGTCTACAACCCTTTCCGTCTTCAATGCCGTGCTGTGTGTCGAGTGTTTACCTAAAATCTATTTAAATACCAGCAGAGACACCCTAAGGGACACTCGTGCCACGTCTACACGGACCTTACGGCGTTCCGGAGTCGACATTAGTTACAGCAAGCTGTAAGCAAGGCTATTATCCTCCAACAGGTTAGTTTTCTTCTTTATTTTACAAAGAGTTTGGGGTTATAACTTTGTGCCACATGTCTGTTTCTTACTTCTCTTCTCTTGCTAAAAATGTCCAGCAAAACCTCCTTGGAACGTGCGCTGTTAACTATATCATTTATCCGCAAGGATTAAAGGGTGCTTTCTTAAATTTAACCTGCGTTTGGACGCTTGAATGCCTTCCTGCATTGACTACAAACCATGTGGCTGTCACATTATGCCTAGCGAACTGCTGAGTCACCTCCAAAATCTACATGCCGCCTTTCATTACCGTTTTCTTTAATTAACCCACTCAACCTCTAAATTAACTACCGCATTGCCTGCGTACGGGTTCTTTACTTCTACTCCCGGGCTATTCCAGGAGGTACTTTGTACGGGCCTAGATATAGGCCACGCCAGTTCATCCGGCGAGGTGACCACGTGAGAGTGTTGCTGCTCGAGCAGGGGCGACTCTGCTCAGCCACAACTGCAGCTAAGCGTTTAAGCATAATTTAACGACTAATCTTTACCAAACTTTACCAGCGTCATCGACCAAACAACAACAAAACCCTAAATTATTTAATTATTTTAAAATTCAATAACTACCTTCATCAAAATAAATATATATATTTAATATTTTGTTTCATTCATATCTACCTAAAAATAAAGTATTTCAGTGGCGCCCGAACATTTTGTTGTTGTTTGCTAATTCCCTCCTTATGAAGGAAATAGTGGTCGATGAAGCTAGGTAGTACTAAGTTCCATGTCATTTTATGTTAAATTTTACTGTGTCAAACCAAATTTAAAAAATTAATCTTATTGTTAAGAGTTATTTATTAGTAATCTATTGTAATTGGTCGATTACGCTCGTTTTTAAATACTTATCTCTAAATATCACTTTGTTACTTTTGCTCCAGGTGGTAGGACTTTTATGCACAGTCCGCCCGGGTCATTACCACAGTCTCACCAATAGTCCCACTAGTAAGCAGCAGTGCTTGCACTGTTGTGTTCTGGTGTGGATGGTCGAGATATCCGGCTAACATAGCTTGCATAAGAGGCATTCCACCCAAAGCCTCAAGGGTTTTTTTTAAATTTTTCTACCCTCGCTTTAAAACTTCATAACCTTCGGCTATAACTTTAACATATTTTTTTTACCTTTGATACCCTTTACTTCGGAAATTCACAACTACAACTTAACTTTACTCTTTTTAACAAATATACATTAACAATTTTACATTTAACTATTACAATTACTCAGTGGTTCGCTACCATAAATAAGTACAACCATATTACTTATTCTAAATTAAATTATAACCATATTGCTGTTCGCTGTTACTGACTTTAATAATTAAAATTAATTTCTCTCACATTATTTAAATAATATTTATTAAAAAATGTCGAATTTTACATTGGAGGAACGTCCTATTGCATTTAACTTATTAAAAAAAGATGAACTTGAGTATGAGGTAAAAGTACGACTTGGAGTCCCACTTGCTACGGTCATGGACTTGCGCTGCCAGGTTAAGAAATTGAATGCCGAGATACCAACTGATGAGGTCGCGGATTACGATGGTGACGTCAGTGAAGAGCTTCAACTTATCGCATCTAAAATGGAGGAGCTAAATGTTTTGTTGCAAGCTCCAGTACAACGGCACACTTCTTTAAAGGTTCTTAACCGTGTGCAAGCGACTGCCCATCACCTCTATCACCGTCTGACACGCCTATCGCCTTCCGAATTAGAATCCACGACGCACCTCGAATTAACCGAACAGTTGGATAAGTTACTTTTGCGATTGGATAATATTATGGATAATTTCAAAAGTGCACTGACCCCGGACATTAACCCCGAGGCCACTGCACCTACTTCACCTTCACCTACTGCAGCACCAGCCTGTGCGGCCACGCGTTATAATGCGGTACATAAATTAAGCCTAAAATATGATGGTAAGTCCTGCATTAAGGCGTTCCTGCGAAGGCTGGAGCAGGTACGTGCTTCTCGAGAGATCTCAGACGCAGCATTGTTCCGCTCAGCATGTGAACTGTTCACAGATGAAGCAACCTCCTGGTTTGACGGAATTTGTGATCAGGTCCATTGCTGGACGGACCTTAAAAAACTCTTGCTCCGCGACTATTTACCAGTAGATTACAATGAACGCCTTTTAGTTGAAATTAGGTCAAGGACGCAAGGGCGTGATGAATCTATAGTTAATTATGTCAGTGTCATGCTCAATTATTACTCACGCTTGGAAACTCCACTTTCTGAGAATGAGAAACTTAGTATATTGCAACAAAATATAAGGCCTTTCTATTCTAAACAATTAGCTTTATTTCCAATTAAATCAATTAACGAACTTAAAGACCATTGTCGACAACTTGAGGCGGCGGCTCAACGCGCCGAACGCTTCGCAGAACCCAGCAGGGATGTAAGTAAGTCGCTGGCTCACGACTTGGTTTACAAACCAGACACTTCAATAAAAGTTTCCTCAGTAAGTGCCCCTGTTGACTTCTGCGTGCGTTGCCGCGTGGATGGCCATACACTAAGGTATTGTAGGGCAGCCCCCAGGCTGGTCTGCTACCGCTGTGGTGAGAATAACGTAACAGCTAATAATTGTCCTAAATGTGCCTCCGGGCAAAATAAATCAAAAAACTAATGGCTCCGAGTCAAGGTATGGTTGACCCGGACCTAAATAAACCTAAAATACAATACAAAACTAGATTCTTTTTTCCAACAATTACTTATAAAAATAACACGTATACTACCTCAAATAAAAACCATACCACGGGCCTATTGCATAATTAGACTAATAAAATTAGAAAATAATACAAGTTACTAGTTAAAAATTTACAAGCTGCGTTATTTTGTGTTGCATAATTATTTTGTGTTTTCACTAATTATATTAGAAAATTGTGTTGCATAAATTTCTAATAATATCGTGAAAGTTACAAGTAAATTCATCATTATTTACAAGTACTAATAAATTTTGTTGCATAATGTATTTTTACTAACTTGTAATAAGTGTACTAATATTATCAGCAAAACACAAAATTACAAGTAAACAAGTTGGCTGAGTGAGGTAAACCTTTGCCCATCTGTGGACTTTGCAATTAAAAAAGAAATATTGGCGGGAACAGTAAACGTCAACGTAAAACTTTATCTGAAATTTCTAACTTCGAAAATGGGTGGTAAGCGAGAAGAACAAAGAAAATTGAAAATGTGCATCTTAAGTAAAATTAAGGAGCAGAAAGATGTCTTGTTCGGTCCCTTTTCAACAAAGGTCACTAAAGATATTCGCAGTAACGCCTGGAGAAATATCGGTGCATATGCCCAAAGCTTGGGGATTATCAGAGAAAATAAGAATTGGGCGTATGTTCGTGATGTTTGGTGGGCAAATGTGAGAAAATTATCCGTGGTAAGTACCTACAACTTGTCTTCTAAGCGTGCAACTACCATTATTACTTATTATTCAACAATAGGTGTAGGTATGTAGGTGTATATTATACATATAAGTTTTGTTTAGCCTGTATGTTAATTTATAAACAATATACATTTTTTACAACAACTATATCTATATCATATCATATTTTTACTCGACTTCTAAAAGAGGAGTGTAATGTTTTATTGATTTAATGAGGTAGTTTTTTAAGGTTCTTAGTTCACTCGTAGAGGCTGGTCTGGTGGTACGATTTCGATGCAAATAGGGTCGTTAAATTCGGCAAAGCGTCGCAAGGGATACTTTGATTAAAAAAACTAACATATACAGGCTATATCATAAAAACTGTTATGCAATTGTCGTCTAGGTATATAAAAATAAGCAGCCGGGTTTTTAAAGTTGACTAATCTTTTGTTATAGGAGAAACGAGATAATGCTAAAAAAACAGGCTCTGGAGGAGGGCCCGACTGTAAAGAAAATGAAATTGATGTTCTCGTTTATGATATACTCGGAAAAGAGTCACCAGTTTTAGAAGGTCTAGGCGTGGATGAGCATCTGCAAATTGAATTGAACCTAGATTCTGAGCAAAAGATACAAGAAACCCTACAAGAGACAGTAGATAATACGTTCGAGACATTAATCAATTCCGAACTTAAACAAAATAATAACAACATTTTAAAAAGGGACTGGAAAGGAAGAGAAGGAATAAACGAAAACAAAGATTTATTACAAAAAAAAATGAAATTAACGTTAGATATTTTGGAGAAAGAAAACATATTAAAAGATCTACAAATAAAAAATGTTGAACGAGATAATTACCTAAAAGATTTAAAAAATTTGGATTTGGAATTACGGTATGGGCTCCCAAGATCCAAGTTTACAAGTAATTTGGAGCAATTTACACTAGCTGTGTTTATTCCAGAATCTACATCCGATAATCAAAATAATACGGATACCGCGTATACAGATCAGGAATAGTCACAATATTGACGTTTGTAATAATTAATTTGTGTACTTTAGCAATAAAAACAATGAATTTCATCGATTGTTCAAATTTCTTTATTAATAAAAGTTAAGAAAATAAATGTTTTTTCCTTAAAAAGTTAGTTAATAGTACATTGATGGATGACATATAGCTAGACATCAACAAATTAAAAGCCTGACTCACTAGAAAATCGTACAATTAGTTGTAAGTCAAATTTTTGAAACTTCATAATGATTGGATTTAATTTATGTATTTAAGAGCTAATTTAGGTATTTTCTTACGATGTCATGTTAGCTATGTAGTAAATCCAATCGTATGACGACGTAGTTAGCCTAGTCTATCATGACCCTGCCTGCAAAGCTAGTGGTCCCGGGTTCGATCCCCGGTAAGGTCAAATATTTGTTTGATGAGAATGATGAGCATGAATTTTTTATCTATATAAGTATGTTTGTCATTGTATAGTAGGGTGACGATACCAATGATGGACACTTTTATCTGACAGGCACCAGTAATGGACACTTCACTCTTAATTCAAATTTCATATGGTCCTAAATTGATTGTTGCAAAACAAATGAATAACCCTTATGTTCCGTAAAATAAGAATCAAGTGTCCATCATTGGTCCTCGTCCATTACTGGTTCCATCACCCTAGCTACCCATAGTATAAGCCATAATGATTATTTATATATTTAATAAGTTTCAAACAACTTGACCTACATCTTCATTTTAACAAGATTTAATACTAAGTATTTATGATGACATAGACTGTATTATTTCTTGTTGGCGTCGAAGTGCACTCAATGCAGGAGCCTCATCATTTACATTTCGATGATTTTCTTGTTCCACTGGTGGAGTGAATGATTCCAAATCTTCACCTTCCCGGGCAATGTTGCACAAAGTTGCACAGCAGACAACGATATTTGCTGCAAATTTTGGGTTGACTCTTAGATGATTCAGGCAGGGAAATTTTTCCTTTAATATTCCAAAGGAACACTCTATAATCTGCCTTGTTGCTTTGAGTCTTCGGTTGTAGCGTCTTTCACCCTCGCTATTTGGGTCGTTGTGTAACGGTGTCATTAGCCACGTTTTTAGAGGGTAACCCGAGTCTCCAAGTATAACGCCATTTGGAAATATGTTTTCTTGTTCCATTGCACTGTAGAGACTACTCCTTCTAAGAACTCGTGCATCGTGCACACTACCCGGCCAATTGGCACTTACATAAAAAAATTGATATTGTGGTCCACATACCATCATACAATTTATCGAATGGCCTCCTTTTCTGTCTACGAATGCTGGTTCGTTAGTAGTTGGTGCGTCTATTGGTATGAGTGTTCCATCAATTATACCAATTACATTCGGGAAATTATATAATTCATAGAACTCTTGCACTACGTCTCCCATTCGGTGTGGCCATATAATTATCGATGGAAATAACCTTCTATTAATAGCGTTAATAACGCGATGAACAGTTCGACAAACTGTAGACTTGTCAACGCCATGACCTGCACCAACAGAATAATATTGGCATCCAGTTCCAAGCCAATGAAGTGTAGTACATAATTGCTGTTTCGGAGAAAGAGCACCACCTTTTTTTTTCAACTTAATGTCGCTTGAAATTGCTTGCAGCACACGTTCGGCTTTAATAGGTTTCATTCGAAACATTTCGTAAAAGTGTGCACTATTTTCAAAAGTGAAGTTGATCCTGTCTTTATATACCTTTTGGTGTCGGGTTACTAGATATTGATCATCGTCATCGTCGGATAAATGCAAAATATTAAACATTTTTCGTTGATTAGGCTTTAACTAAATCACTTGTAATTCAAAATTACCGTGGTCCTAAGGTAAGTAGTAATAAATACAAGTTACAACTAATAATTGGAATTTTTAGACTCGTATTGCAACCAAAACTAATAAAATTTACATATAATATTAGTTATTAGGGCTAATACTTTTTGACTTGTATTTTATAACTTGTATTTTATTATGCAACAATAATTTACAAGTTACAACCAAAATCACTAATATTATTAGCTTGTACTTATTCACTTGTATATTTATCCGTCGTATTTTATTATGCAACATAAAAGTACAAGTTACAACCAAAATCACTAATAGTATTAGCTTGTACTTTATTATGCAATAGGCCCCACATCGGATAAGACAGACAATGGTAACAATTTAAATTACCCAGTATTAACTACTACCACTCCTACTACCACTACTAGGCATACTTACCCAGATACGAGTAATTCCATATACAACCAAACCCCAATCCCCTCCCCTTCCGCTTTTGTAAATAGCAATCCCATTCCGGCCGTTTATAACCTTCAACAATACCACATTCCAACTAATACCACTAATTACCATACGTCCCCGATTACTAACGCTTTTTTTTCTTATGAGTCAGCGAGCTAACCGGATCAGATTTTATTACATATTGGAGCATATATTTACCATACTTGCTTCCCTTTGACCGGCAGTCCACGTAGGAATTAGTACTTACCTTATTTAAAACTAATCTACGTGGCAGTGATCACAGCAACACAGAGACACCCTAAGGGACACTCGTGCCACGTCCACACGGACCTTACGGCGTTCCGGAGTCGACATTAGTTACAGCAAGCTGTAAGCAAGGCTATTATCCTCCAACAGGAGGTGCTTTGTACGGGCCTAGATATAGGCCACGCCAGTTCATCCGGCGAGGTGACCACGTGAGAGTGTTGCTGCTCGAGCAGGGGCGACTCTGCTCAGCCACAACTGCAGCTAAGCGTTTAAGCATAATTTAACGACTAATCTTTACCAAACTTTACCAGCGTCATCGACCAAACAACAACAAAACCCTAAATTATTTAATTATTTTAAAATTCAATAACTACCTTCATCAAAATAAATATATATATTTAATATTTTGTTTCATTCATATCTACCTAAAAATAAAGTATTTCAGTGGTGGTTTCAATCGGGACCTCAATCTCCCCTCCATTCGACACATTATTAAAGAAGCGTCCAGGCGCTTCTTTAATAACGGCCCCCACCATCCCAATCCTCTCGTTACTCGCGCCACCTCCTATACTCCTCAAATCCCTTCTTCCGATCCTGACATCCTGTCCGCGCTTGGGGTACGCCTCAGGCGCCCCAAGCATCTTCTATTAGACCCCCAAGACCCCATCCAGACCGCCGTGGAGGAAGGTGCGGCAGAGAGAAAACGGCAAAGTACGGCCAGACGCAGGGGTCGCCCTCCCAGGCAGACCTCTACCAACAGTAACCAAGACCCAAGAAACCTAAGTCCGACGAGCCGCTGCGTCGTCCTTCACGCCGCAGAAGGCATTACTCGCACATCCGGCGGGCAAGAGCCCATCAGTGCGGCTAACGCTGCCGCACTGCCTAACAACTAGGTTCGGTGTGCCTCCCGATAGAGGCACGCCACCAAAGCCCAAGTAAAGTAGTGACGGTGTTCCACCAACTACGTAGCCAATCACAAAAAAAAAAAAAAGATTCAATTCATTCACATTTACAAGTTTACACGATCAACCAAGAAGACTCGACAAACCGAAGCATCAGTTATATTTTTAAACCAGCGTTTCATTTTTTCTATAGTAATACAGTCCACCCTCAACAGTTGGTCATTCAGAGACCGGATTTTATACAAGGCGCCCAAGAAACCAGGTGCTCAAGAAATAAGGCGTTCAAAAATACGGTGTTCCTTGAGATTATTTTATTCTCGGACCCGCATCATATTTCTTCGGGCAGCTTTCGCTGTACGGGTGTTCCTTGAGATTAAGTTCTCGGTTCACTTCTTCGTGCCACAAACAACAGCGTGAACCTGGTTCTCGTTCTGTTGCACCATTCGGAAACATCGAGACTTTTATAGACTCTGTTTCCGCAACACGTCGTGCATCAGAATCTTGAGGCTTAAGTGCTTCGGTTCATTACCTGGTGACTTTAGTCACAGTATCGCATGGTCGATACGCCAGCTTTCGCTGAGTCACACAGCTTTCGTCTAGCAACCTAACGGTGTCAAATTGCTAGAACGATACTGTGCATCGTGGGATCAACACCGCATCAAGTGAAGTGAATCATCTTAGGGTTGTTAGGACGCCGGCGTTACAGTGACGTCAATTCATAAGTAACGCCCGCGTTAGGTTGTTAGGTATTAATATAAAGCCCCCCACGTGCAATTAATTATTAGGATGCCTCCCCCGGAGAAGAAGGCTCTTAGGTCCCAGGGCCCTCTGCCCGACACGCCAAGATCACCAGATGCCACCACTTCGGGTGACACCCAAAGCACAAGCAAGGGCACCAACCACAACTCGAACACGACCGGTAACGTCATCGAAAGTGAAAGGGAAACCGTGCCTATGGAAGACGCGTTAGATAATAATAGGAGTGCGCCGGGCACCGTAGTAGGTATGCCCGCCGCCCGGGATACAAGTAGTCAGCTGTCAGTTCTGCTAGCCGAGTTGGATGTGTATAAAGCCGAGCTAGACCGAGCCCAACGGGCTGAGGCCGCCGCCAAGAGTAGACTGGAGATTGTGCGCATGGAAGCCGCGCAGTCATCCAGTGGCGCGGTCGCTCCCGATTATATGAAGGAGTCTCGTGTTCTAGGCTGGGTAGCACAACAACACAGTAATAGGCCAGCTATTGTAGAGAACCGAACACTGGACCCGGGTCCTAGTACGTCGCGAGACAGGGATAGAAACCGCGCGCCGTACGATAACGTTGTCACGCACGACCGGCCACCATACGCGCCGATAATACACAGGCCCGTGCCGGAGCTCCCGACGTTTGACGGTAACATAACAGAGTGGATAGCGTTTAGGGCGGAATTCGAAGACAGCGCGCCCATGTTTAGCAACGTAAACAACGTAAGTCGTATCCGCAGGGCCTTGCGAGGCGAGTATACAGTTTCGGATCCCTTCGAAATTATGGAAGCCTTGGAAAGGCACTTCGGGGATCCCGAGGAAATTGTGCTAACAGAAATCCACAATGTAAAACGTATGCCCCGCCTAGCGGAGGACAACAGCAATATAGTTACGTTCGCGGGCCAAGTAGCCAACGTAGTAGCCACGATTAAATCCTTACGACAGGACAACTATTTATACGCGCCAGAGCTCGTGAACAAGTTAGTAGATAAACTCAATTTAATAGTACGCTACGAATGGGCAAAGTATAAATCAATCAATAACGACACGCCAGATCTCGTCGCGATGGCTACGTTTTTAAGCGAGATAAGTAATACGGCAAAAAAAACGCACAGTCGGTAAACTAGAAACAAAGTTAACGTTCATGCGTTTAATAACGATTATTCAGATTCTAATAGGTCGCCGGCTCAAAAATTCGCATCTTCTCGGTCACGCCACGCGACACGACAACGCGAGCGCAGTAGTAGCAGTGGCTCCGAGTACGAGCAAGAACCCAGCGCCCCGCGAACCGTCGCACAGATCATTACGAAGCCGAACACTAGGAAACACGCAACTCCGCCTCAAAAGCCGCGAACGCAACACGCCGCGCCGAAAAGAGACTCGCGAAGTAAATGCGTACTGTGTAACGGCGAACACAGGTTGAGCGCGTGTCAGGATTTTATAAAAGCGTCAGTTTCCGAGCGTTGGGAAATAGCGAAAAATGCTAGGCTTTGTTATAGATGTTTAGATTTGTCACATAGACGGCCCATCAAAAGGAAATATGTACTTTGTGGCGTGAACCAATGCGAAGCAGGTCACCACAAGCTAATGCACGGCATGAGTACAAACGTTCCAATCGCGCGCGGAAACGTAAGCAGCATTAATCACATAGCTCAATCGAATACATATTTAAAGATCATTCCGGTCGAAATGTCAGGTCCACTAGGGACAATCAATACACACGCGCTTCTCGATGAAGGGTCTACCATGACACTCATCGAGAGAGAGACAGCAGACAAGCTAGCCCCGCGAGAGCCCGGAGAGCCGTTAGCAATAGAAGGCGTAGGCGGACATGTGGTCAACGATTCTGAATCGTGTAAAGTAAAACTATCCATTCGCGGATACTGCAGTAGGAACCTAGAAAACATGAGCGCCTACACTATAAATCGTTTAAACATAGCATCGCAAGAAGTATCACGCGAAATCGTAGAGCAATGCGACCATCTTAAGGAGATACTAGACGAGTTATGTTACGAACAAGCTACACCAACGGTTTTGATAGGTCAGGATAACTGGCATCTCATAGTTTCGCGGCAAATTTTAAGCGGCAAGAAATCGCTGCCGGCAGCTTCGCTTACGCGTTTAGGATGGGTTCTGCACGGTCAGCATTCCATACCGCGACACAAATTCGCAGTCATTAATCATGTAAAAACCGTCTCAAACGAAGACGAAGTGCATGCATTAATGAAACAACATTTTAGTATCGAATCGCTAGGAATAGAATCTCGCGTTCCGAAAGCCGATCCCGACCAACGCGCGTTAGACGTGTTAAACGCGACATGCGAAAAAATACCTAACGATAATAGGTACAGGGCGGGATTATTATGGCGCACGGACGACGAGACGCTTCCCGATAACAAAGCGCACGCGTTACGACGGCTATACAGCTTGGAAAGCAAGCTTGATAGGGACACGAAATTAAAGTTAGAATACACCGCACATGTAGAAAACCTTCTCGCGAAAGGTTACGCGGAAATAATAAATTCGCGCCCGCCGCCTGACGCACCTAGGGTGTGGTATTTGCCGCACTTTCCTACCACGCATCCACAAAAAAACAAAATGCGTTTGGTATTTGACGCGGCTGCCAAGGCTTACAGTAAAAGCCTTAACGACGCGTTACTGGCCGGACCGGACCTACTCGAATCATTATTCGGCGTACTCATACGATTCCGGGAAGGTAGGATAGCAGTAGTAGCCGACGTCAAGGAAATGTTCCTCCAAGTAGATGTCCGTGAAGAGGACCGCGATAGTCTACGTTTTGTGTGGAGGGGGGAAGACAGAGTGAATCCGCCGCAGGAATACCGAATGAAACGGTTAATTTTCGGTGCCGCATCGTCACCCACCATCGCACTCTACGTGAAAAACAAAAACGCGACTTCGCACAAAGACGAGTTTCCTAAAGCCGCGGACATAACTATTAAAAACACTTACATGGACGATATGTTAATCGCACTAGACGAAAGTGAGTCCGAGGCAAGGCATATAGTCAACGATCTCTATAATTTAAATTTTAAAGCCTCCTTCGAACTCCGCGGTTTCGCGTCAAACAATTTAAATGTCATCCGCGATGTGATCGCCGGTGACAACGATACGTCGTTAATAGGTAGAAACGAAGTAGAACGTACTTTAGGTATGAAATGGAACCATAAGCGCGACACATTAGGGTTCAACGTCAACCTACGTAACACGCCTCCCGAAGTATTAGACGGCACGATTTTGCCGACGAAGCGACAAGTTACGAGCAGCGCAATGTCGATATTCGACCCGTTAGGTTACATTAGCACTATATCTGTGTTAGGGAAAGCGTTAATGCAAGAAGTATGGCGCACGGGCGTCGGCTGGGACGATACGATTCCCCAGCCCTGTAGAGACGCATGGCTATCGTTCGTTAGCAACATACAGCAATTACGCGAACTCGAGATACCTAGGTACGTACCCGCGACATGCCGCCGAGGCGAGCTACACACGTTTTGCGACGCAAGCGAGAAAATTTACGCGGCCGCCGTATATTTCGTGTCAGAAGACATCGACGGAAGCAAGACGTCAACGTTGGTAGCAGCCAAGGCGCGCGTGGCGCCACTCAAAACTATCTCTATTCCGAGGCTAGAGCTACAGAGCTGTGCATTAGGGACACGGTTAGCTAACGCGGTAACCAGGGAATCGGATTACGAGATAACCAAGCGACATTATTGGTCAGATTCGCGTACAGTCCTGGCATGGATCAAATCTGACCCGCGAACGTTTAAGAGCTTCGTGGCTCACAGGTTAGCCGAAATAGAAGACACTACTGCGCCAGTAGACTGGCGCTGGGTCCCGAGCTCGCAAAACGTGGCCGACGACGCCACAAAAGGCGTCCCGGCCAAATTCGACAGTAACCATAGATGGTTTTTCGGTCCGAAATTTATTCGTGGCAAGTCGTGCGACTGGCCAGTAGAAACGCCCATAACAGAAAAGGCCACGCCCACCGGCGAAGAACGCGTAGTCAAAACGGTTAACACGATAACTAGTCTTTCGAATAAATTCGGCGACTTACCAGCAGAGAGGCTCAAAGCTAACCAGCCACCATTCACCGCAACCGCAGTCGACCTTTTCGGCCCCATGACTATAACAATAGGCCGGCGACACGAAAAGAGGTGGGGCGTACTATTCACATGCCTCACCACCAGAGCCATACATCTAGAGCTAGCCGCCTCCCTATCGGCAGCTTCTATGATATTATCACTTCGTCGCATGATGGCTCGCCGAGGTACCCCTACAATCATATACTCAGACAATGGTATGCTGCATCCGCCACACTGAAAAAAAAGTGGATCAATCAAGTCGACTTTTTGCTTGATTAGGAAAAATATAATTGTATTCATTATTTAATTAATCAAATTCATAAACTATACTTTGTACCTACAACAAAGTTCATTTGATCGAAGGTTTAATAAAGTAACCATGTTATATTTGATCAGCGTCTTGATCAAATTTTAATTTAATTATTCACTTGACTCATGGATTTATGAAATTGTTTGAATTTATTAAGTATAGTTTATTAATAGTATCATTGAACTTAATCACACGAATCCTGTTAAATCATTAATTAAATTAAAAGCAATTGATTAAATTAAACAGGAAAAAGATTATATCTAATAATCAACTTATTAATATTAATCAATGTACTTGATTAAAACAATCATGTCGACTTCATGCACGCAAACATAACAACAATCCACTAATCTAGTTTTGCGCATGGAAAAACGCCACATGGCGCCACCGTCCACTAATCTATATGGTAAATTTTAGTTCTTCTTTAGGCCACTTGCAAAAATAACTTCTCCCACCTTACAACCGGACGGTTTCTTTTCAAATTGGGCTTAGTCAGGTTGGTTGGGTGATGAATGACGTCTGACGTCCTCTTTTTACGCGTTCGCTCAACGGCGTCATTGAAGTGTAGTTTTGTTAAAAACGGTTTTTAGTTCTTGTAAGAAACTGTTACTTTTCCGTTTCTTAAAACGGTTACTGCAAAAACGACCCAGCACTAAAGTACATAAATGGAGGAAGTCGAAGACCTATTAAATGCGTGGGGTCTTCCAGAGCTGGTGCCTATATTTAAGGGTGAGTACCTACACTTTATCATACTATACGTGTATATTTACGCCAAAATCGTGACCTACAATGAATAAAAGTCCAAAAGGCTCTGAAATTGATGCTTTTGCATGTAAGTCGAGTACCTACCTACTTACCTACGTTAAAGAGTAATGTTAGGTTATCTAGGTTCTACTCTGCGCAGGAATGAACCGGCTTTCAAAAATGTTCAAAAATAGTTTCTAGAAATTCAAGCCCTAGGTACCTATGAGATTCTAATGTAAGCGTACCTATAGTTTATATTATAGGTGTAATTTGGGAGTGCCTGATGAAACTGTAGGCAGGTTTGCTAAGGCTTGTTTCGACTACAGCCACAACGTTACGTTATGAGTTATGATTCCCTAGTGGACGCCAGAAATAACGAGCCTGCTTATACAGTGAGGAAATATACAGTGCAGTTGCCAGTGAAACGTTACTATAATAAAAAAGCAGAGTAAACTAGCAGGGCTCAAATCAGCTCTTATCAAATGTTTTTTTTATTGTAGCAAACGAAATAAACATTCATGCGTTGCCAGCTCTAACTAGGGATGACATTAAAGAACTGATACCACAAGTAGGCCCTAGAGCCCTATTTGTCAGGATATGGAGTGGATGGAAGAACGAATTTATGACAGACTTGCCCAGCTGCAATGTTTCTCTAAGTGTGAGTGAATCTATATTATCTTAAATATTTAAGTACACCTAAGTTTTTTCTTTTCAGTAATGTTTTTCTTAATTAATAACTAATTCAATGAAATGAAACCATAACCGAAGCTTGAGGTTGCGGGTTTGAATCCCGCAAGGGGCACATTTTTATAAAAAGGAACTACACTGGCCCGCAAAACTAAGTATCACACTTAATACTATAGTATTAAAAGTGTGAAACTTAGTTTTGCGGGCCAGTTTATTTTGGGTAGGTATGTAGATTATGTACAGGGCGACTGGATATTCAATACCATCCTTTTTTTGTAGAGCTTATATTTTTATTAGCTGAAAGTGTTTCTTTTTGCCATAATATTGGCCATTGAACTGAAGAGTTTGTACCGGTACAAGACTAATGAACATTAATTATTTTTTGTTAACTATTGTATCTCATTATAATTATGGCTAGTAAGCCAAGGAAGTTTTTACAACGATTTTTAAGCTGCATGTCAACCATTTATTTAAAAAAAACATGGTCTTGCAACGAAGTAATTACTTTTTTGTTTCTTTTTATGGGAGTTTTAGTTTTATTTCATAAAAATGAAATGTAGCATATGAGTTTAGTTTTCTGTCATTACGTGGAATTACTGACTTTTTCACTTCCAGAAAATACAATAAGTAAAAAGAGTTAAAAGATAGCAAATTATTTATATTTCTTTGTTATGAATTATTTTCTACAATTTCGAAAGGAAACTTACATCTTAAATATCTCGGAAACCCATAATTTTCGTCTAGACTCCTAGATGACCTAAATTCCTCGAAATGAACTCTAGTATGCCCCATTAATAGTATTTTATCGAATATCCTGTCACCGTGTATGTAGGATGAGTGGATTGGAACGTAAGGAAGAGTGACAGAGCAAGAATGATGAAAAGTATGTACGAGTGTGAAAGAGAGAGTGAATGAATGACTGGATTGGGAGAGGAGTCAAAAATGGCGAGGGAGAGGCTTAAGATGACTAGGCGTGGTGGTTGTTAAATTTTCACATTTTTCTTAATTATAAGTATAAATAAATTAAAAGTGGTTTCAGTTAAATCCAATCTCACAAATTGGTGTTAGAAGTGAGATTTTTATGAAAAAGTTAAGAATTTAAGACGAAGACGACACGAAAAATAAATCACCGTTAACCGTTACGACGACGCCACGCGACGCCTAAGAAGTAAAAATGCCTCCAAAGAGAAACAATGAGCAAGACGATGACGAGAACGAAACCAGTGAAACCACGACAGCAGGTAGCAGCGGTTTCCTCCATTTAACCGAAAGCTTGGTTCCTAAATTCAGCGGGCAGGATAAGACGTACCCGGCTGCCCGATGGATTCACGACGTTGAGGACAACGCTGAGATATTTGGATGGACGGCGGTCCAGCAGCTGCTGATGGCGAGACGTTCGCTAACCGGCACAGCACAGTTGTGGTTGCGGTCAAAGCGCACGTTCAAGACTTGGGACGACCTAAAGACGAGTATAGCTAGAGAGTTCCCAGATACACTAGATGTGAAGAAAATACATGAGATTATGAGTGCCCGACATAAGAAACGTGATGAATCATGCCTAGAATATATGTTCATCATGAAAGAACTAGAAAAACGCGGGAAGATGCCTGACTACGTTGCTATTAAATACATTGTCGAAGGGATTAAGGACAACGAGGTAAACAAAATTATGTTGTACGGCGTAACAAGTTATCACGATCTCAAAGAGAAGCTAAAAATCTACGAGCAACTAAAAGAAAATATGTCCAGTTCAAGTTCAACACGTGATACAAATAGATCGAAGCAGGCTGAAAAGACGAACAATACAAATAACAGGCGAGTTTACACCCGATGTTACAGCTGTGGAGAAATGAGTCACGCATCATCAGAATGTCCGCATAAAGAAAAAGGATTGAAATGCTTTAAGTGCAATCAATTCGGCCATATTTCGACTCAGTGCAAAATGTCACAAGCGACAACTTCACGAGGTGCGGTTGTAGGCGGAAGAAACGACGTGAACGCAGGTGCGAGCGGTGACGTTGGCAACCTTGCGAAAAGAGTGCCTTCAAGCTACGTAGGTGGCGCTGCGGACGGCCCGCGACGGAATTTCGTTGGCCAGACTAACGTCATGGCAGACGGCGGTTATGTTGGCTGCGCTGACACAACAAGCATGATGGCCGACGAAGAATGTCTGTCAACGACTGTCAGATTGGAAGAAAATAACACGAATAAAGTTAAAAAGCCTATGAAGACCGTAGAAGTTCTAAATCAGAACGTGTTATCGTTAATCGACTCGGGAAGTGATGTGAATTTACTGCGTATGGACTGCTACACGACATTAAACGGACCGGAGTTCGAGAAAAGTGAATTTTGTTTGTCTGGTATCGGTTCAAATAAAGTGAAATGTGTCGGTCGCGTTAAGTTAAACCTCACTATTGACGAACAATCGTATGACGGAGTTGTGTTCTACGTGATTCCTAGAGACGCTATGCCGTATTCTATGATTATAGGCCAAGAGTTACTACAACATTGTGTGGTATTGATGGAAAACAACAATGTCAGGTTAAAGCCGGTTAGTAACTGGGTGTATGAAATGTGTGTGGTTGACTCTTCTGTTGTAGGTTGTGAGGTGAGTCCAGAGGTGCAAGAAAAGGTGCACAACATGGTGGAATCGTATGTTCCTAGGAAGACGAAAGAGGCGCCGATCAAGCTCAAGCTAGTGCTTAAAGACGAGGTACCGGTGGCACAGCGACCGAGGCGGTTGGCACCTAAGGAACAGGACGAGGTAGATAAGCAGGTAGCACAGTGGCTCGAAGACGGCATAATAAGGGTGAGTTATTCTGATTATGCGAGTCCTTTGGTATTGGTAAGAAAAAAAGATGGAAGTTTAAGAGTATGTGTAGATTATCGACGTTTAAACCAAAAAATTGTAAAAGATGAGTTCCCTTTACCAATAATTGAGGATCACATTGATAAGTTGTGTGGGGCAAAGGTGTTCAGTACCTTGGATCTGAAGAATGGGTATTTTCATCTACCTGTGGATGATGATTCAATCAAATATACCGCATTTGTTACACCAACGTCACAGTACGAGTTCCTGAAGGCACCATTTGGTCTATCTGTCTGTCCAAAAGTGTTCACCAGATTCATAACGATCATTTTTAGGAATCTAATTGCAAAAGGAGTAGTGATCATTTTTATAGATGATTTAATTATTCCAGCGGCACACGAGAACGAGGCAGTATGCAGATTAGAGGAAGTTTTGGAGATTGCCTCAGAATATGGCCTCCAAATAAATTGGAAGAAGTCGCAGCTTGTCCAACGTCGTGTTGAGTACTTGGGACATGTGATTGAAGACGGAAAGGTACGGCCCTCACCAGAAAAGACCGATGCTGTAGTGCGTTTCCCTGAGCCTACCAATATGAAGCAATTGCATAGCTTTATAGGATTGACTTCCTATTTCCGGAAATACATTCAAGATTACGCAGTAATTGCAAAGCCGTTAACAGATTTGTTAAAGAAAGAGAGTATATTTGAGTTTGATGCTACATGCAGAGCTGGGTTTCAAGAATTAAAGATGAGACTTGCTAGTCAACCAGTACTCAGAATATACAACCCCAGATTGAAGTCAGAGATGCATACGGATGCATCAAAGGAAGCTATCTCAGCTATACTGCTACAGCGAGGTGACGATGCACAACTGCACCCAATATACTATATGAGCAGGAGAACAACGGATCCTGAAACTCGATATACAAGCTATGAATTGGAAGCTCTAGCCATTATTGAGGGTGTCAAGAAGTTCAGATGTTACCTTTTTGGTACAGAGTTTAAAATCGTCACTGACTGCAAAGCTTTCACACAGACATTTGACAAGAAGGAGCTCGCCATGTCAACGAGAGTGGCAAGATGGGTTATGGATCTTCAACAGTATACGTTTGAAATAGAACACAGAGAAGGAAGCCGTATGAGGCATGTCGATGCTCTGAGCCGAAATCCATATGTTGCAGTGACAAGCGCGAATACCCCGATCACAGAAAAAGTGAGGAATGCTCAGGAACAAGATGAAGGGCTGAAGGCAGTGATGGACTTAATCAAAGAGAATTTGCAGTACAAGGACTTCTACGTAGAAAATGGTTTACTCTACAAAGGTGAACAAAAGCATCTGGTGATTCCTAGTGCTATGGAACACGAAATTATAAAAAGAGCACACGAGAATGGGCATTTTTCAAAAAAGAAAATGTTAGAACTAATTAGCAAAGACTACCACATTAAGAATTTGGAAAAGAAGATAGAAGAGTATATCTTGACTTGTATACCTTGCTTGTTAGCAGAGAGAAAGAGTGGTAAACAAGAAGGTTTCCTGCATCCTATCGACAAACGAGAATTACCCCTAGATACTCTTCATGTTGACCATATTGGTCCCATGACGGAAACAAAGAAATTGTATAATCATATTTTAACCATTGTGGATGCCTTCACCAAATTCGTTTGGTTGTTCCCAGTAAAGAGTACCACCTCCAGAGAGACAGTAGACAAGATCCTGATTTACCAACAATGTTTTGGGAATCCATCTCGGATCATCTCCGACAGGGGGACGGCTTTCACCAGCACCCTTTTTGAGGATTTCTGTAAGGACGAGGGCATCGAGCACCTCAAGATAACAACTGGAGTCCCACGGGGAAATGGCCAAGTGGAGATTATACACAGGCTTCTGATAAGGGTATTGACCAAGCTGTGTATTGAGGAGCCTACCCACTGGTACCGACATATCAGCAGAGTTCAAAGAGCAATTAATAGCACCCATCAACGGAGCATAAACACATCTCCATTTGAGCTATTAATTGGAACTAAAATGAAGAGACGAGAAGATTATGAGGTGTATGAACTGATAGAACAAGAGCAAAGGGACAGTTTTATGGCAGTCAGAGAAGAAACTAGAAAGAAAGCAAAAGAGCAAATCTTACGGATACAGGAAGAGAATAGACGGAGCTATAACAAACGAAGGAAAGAGAGCACCAAGTACCAAGTGGGGGATAAAGTCGCCATAAAAAGAACCCAATTTGGTGTCGGCATGAAGCTTAGACCGAAGTACCTGGGGCCATACGAGGTTGTAGAATGTACTGGACGGGACCGTTACAAGGTGAGGAGGTTGGACGACGACGCTGAGGGTCCGCGAGACACCACAACGGCCTGCGACTACATGAAGAGGTGGCCTGGCGAGGGATAGTACAGGTATGATCTCATTATCTATTAATGCCGCGAGGGCACCACTCATATTTTGTGCATGCACACGGGCTAAGCCCTGGCACGTTTGTTTTCCGTCAATGCTACTATTTTTGTGCGCGGTAACGCAATATTTGTAACCTTGTGCCATAGGATGTCGATTCCATGTTTTTATATTTAAAGAAGCTATTTTAATGCAAAATAAGTAAGTTTTCATTAATTAAACCTATTAATAAGTAAGTTTTTATGTTTTAGGCTGAAATGGGCTAACATTTCTGATGTACTTAAGTAAGTTGTTATAAGATCTCTTGCCAATGTTGATGTTCCTACCAAGCTTAGTGATCTAATGAAAAAAAAAGTACCTGTTTCATAATAAGATGTTTAGCCTATAATTACCAGTCTGAGGTCAGACTAGGTTCAGGACGGCCGATTTGTAGGATGAGTGGATTGGAACGTAAGGAAGAGTGACAGAGCAAGAATGATGAAAAGTATGTACGAGTGTGAAAGAGAGAGTGAATGAATGACTGGATTGGGAGAGGAGTCAAAAATGGCGAGGGAGAGGCTTAAGATGACTAGGCGTGGTGGTTGTTAAATTTTCACATTTTTCTTAATTATAAGTATAAATAAATTAAAAGTGGTTTCAGTTAAATCCAATCTCACATGTATATCGTCAGAAACAGTTGTTGATTGCAAATGTCCGTGCGCCTCAGCCCACATCTCATAGAATATTATAGAAGTAGCAAAAATAATATTTTTTATCTGTTTTAGGACATACAAGTTTTGGCGCTTGATGGTGTAGAAGCAACATCCTCATCACAGACATCACCACCAAAAACAATAACGTATACATTAATAGAAGAAAGCAATAATAATGTAAGTTTTTATTATAAACCACATGACCCGTTGAACATACTAAACTCAGATTCATAATTAGATTCCATCAAAATCTACCACCGTGTTGCCATTAAATGAAACATTTGGTAAATTTACTCTTGGCGAAAGAATGAATGTCATGAGTTATTAGTAGTTATTTTAATAATAATATTTTTAAATTCTCTGTTTAAATAAACATGCTTAGGTATATAAAACCAGTTGTCAAGTATAAATAAATATTTAATTGAAGCAATTTTGTAGTAAGGTGTGTGTATGAAACTTGCTAACTATGTAAACAAACCCCCATACTGAAATTGACACTAAACGTCAATTTCAATATATTGTTTACATAGTTAGCAAGTTCCATAGAATTACATCTTAGAAATATTCATATTGCAATGGTAAAGCTTCAGGTCTCTCCTTTTGATACAATAGTTATCTATTTATTTATTTATTTATTTATTTATGGATTTATCGTTTGAAGATGCGCGTATATTATTGATTATTATACCTAACATACGTAAATTCGAAAAAAAAAACCACTAGGTACAGGTGCCGGCAAACTTCTTGAACATGTGGCCTTGCCTGCGCAAAAGCGATTTTTAGGTGTCGTTGGGAGGGGGGGCCGCGGGCGGCGTGAGGTGGCGGCGGGGGAGCGTCGTGTCGTTCACGGGATAGGTCGGACATTGACAGATCTGATGTTATTGTGATAATGGCATTTGTGGTGGGTAGATTTGATGGAATCTAATTATGAACCGAGTTTATATCAGGGGCCATGTGGTACAAGACGAATACATACACAATGACCAATTTGGTTATTTCTGGTTTTTTTTCTGTTCATTTAGATTTCTCCTTAACCGCCCCAGTATTTAGCCAAACAACAACAAAAAAAACTCAAATCGGTCAAGCTGTTTTAGAGTTTTTGCACGGCAATTTATTTACATACAGTGGTGGGCACCTAATTAGGGACGCTTGCGTTCTTCCCACACAATTGCCTATAAATGTGACTTATTAATTTTTACTATCAATTAAAAAGTTCTTGACCATTTTTATTGCTTATTTCAATTTACTTTAGAACATTTACTTAAGGTTTACTAGTATACACTGTTTAAAAGTGACCATATATTTTAAAATAAATGTTTAAAAAAAAACAATAGGTAACAGGTTAGTCCAACTGAAGTCGGCTTTTGCTTGATAATATTGTGGGTCGCCGACTTCAGTTGGACTAACCTATCATTGTAAAAGAAGTTATTTTTGCGTTTTTCAAGGCGGTTTTTTTGTTTTTTTAAACATTTATTTTATTTTACACTTTTTAGTGATCATAATAAGCTTATGTTGTCCCACTTCCTTAGTTGATATAAGAACCTTCAAGACATTTCTAACTAGCCGCAAGCAACGCCGCGGGAAAATCAAAGTCATTTTATTTTAAACAATTAAATGATCTTCGTTGTAGTCGCTCAACTATCTTAATCGAGATATCTTATGGCCACCCTTGAAATCGGTACCGTTGAGGAGTTCCGGTGGCCATCTGTAGTCTTCATCATCAGTTCCGCTTCGGCAAATGATATTTTCTGAATGCAAATGATGGACTTGTCACTAAAAATACTAAAATCGCTATATGTTTGCCTTGAATGTTTGAGGAGTTCCCACCCTTGGGATATTTCCTTTCCAACAAAAAATACTCATCAAAATCGGTTCATAAACGACGAAGTTATCTGCGAACACACATAAAAAAAAAACGGTCAAATTGAGACACCTCCTTTTTTGAAGTCGGTTAATAAAGATTTAAAAACTAAGTGCAGATTAGTCCATAATAGTACATTGTGCATCAAGTGCGGTAAGAAGAGGATAGCTAACGAGAGACTATTACTACTAATGACTCGAGTTTGCAATCTCCTTACTGCCCATGATACACACAATGATTTTCATCACATTAGCGAGGAAATAAAAAACAAATAGAACAATCAAACAAAATTAAACGAACTCGATTCGCTAAGCTAAAAGAGTTTGACAACTTTTTTTTAAGTCTTCCACAGATAATGCTTAGAATTGCTTTTTTTTAAAACTTGACAAATACAGGCCATTCTGCCAGATTGTACAAATTTTCAAAATGAAATTTAATAAAATAATTGAGTTGTTGGTAATTCTGTAGCTCTGCCTACCCCACTCTGGGAATAAAGGCGTGAGTTTATGTATGTATGTATGTATGTAATTGCGAATGTCTCTGAAATAATGGTAAAATAGAAATATAATGCAGACAAATGTGCCGTATAAGTTTAATTAAACAGTAAAATTGGTTTGTAGCCAAGTTTTGAATATAGGAAATAAACCTTGGCTGATTTTACACCTCCTTGGTCTGAAATGATGTACAAGTGGATTCTACATTTTAAAACTAAACTCATAACTCCCAAGGGAGTTATGAAAATCTATAACTCCCACGGGAGCTAAGTCGGCTATAACTGCCCTAAACGCCTGCGTGTTATAAAACCCTTTCCGAGCAAGTGTGATGAAAAAAGTTTTAAAACTTTGTATAAACATCCAACACTATCTGTTTTTCAAAATCCTTGTAAAATGAAAGATTTGTTTTCAACAGAAATAAATTGTATGTACATCATTTTAATCCTTAGTTTATTATTTAATGATAAGTGTATTTAAAAATAAAATTAAAAAGTCACATTTGTAGGCAAATGTAAGGGAAAAACGCAAGCATATCCCTAATTACATGTCCACCACCATATATATGTATAATATGGTACCAATGCCACCAATACATACCTACACTACCATTTAACTTAAACCTTAGAAACAAATTTTAATTTCAGACAAAAACGTTTCCTGGTGAAGTTATCAAAGATAACTTGTGTGATTTGTACGCTCCGTCAACATCAAAAGATAGTGTGACCAACGAGGTGCAAAATGTACGTTTTTTTAATGCCTATTGTATATTTTTCATTCAAAGCATTAAGTATTCTAAGCAGTAATATTATAATTAATTGATTTAGGCGTTCCTCGAGTTGGGCTGTGGACTCGCACCATATTCACCATTTCCTGATGATACCTTGTAGGTAGAGACAGAGGTAAAGATGGTCATGTTGAGGTTTTGCTAATTTTATTGTTGGTGGCTGCGTGTGTTTTGCATGCATATTGTTTTTTCTCGGGGAAGAGGGTGAACATATTAACCGCATCAGGAGTATAGGTGCATGAGATTCTTACAATTAACAGTTGTATAGTTTTTTTTATTTAAATAATTTTTCTTCAGATTAAGCTGACCATTTTAGTACCTTGTGACATGGGCCACCATACTAACTGCCATAACATATACATACCATAGCGAAATCGCCCCTGGCTTAAAACAGAATTTGCTCATAATGGTTTATTTGTTTCGTGTTTGTCTCATAAATATTCGACCTATATATTTCACTAAATATTCACCCTAAAATACTTTATTTTTTACTTAAACTACTAAACAGATAGACTTGATATTGGTATACTTTACTCGTATGTATATAATTAAGACGCATTTTACAAAAAGAAAATAGTGACCTAGCATTTATGCAAGTGATATATTTTTAGATTATTTTTTTCGCCACTTGCAATAAAGGGACTTGGAAGAGAAGGTCCATCACTTTTTTAAATAATGTGTTATACAGGGTGGTACTCGATAAACTGTACATATTTAAAGGGGTGAAATTTTAGGTTAATTTATCGGTAAAACAATTTTTTTTTTTTTTTTTTAGCCAATGGTGTTTTTTTTACGGATTTTTAAACTTTTTAATAAATTTTGGGTAGTACACTTACTTGTGATGGTGTAACTTTTGATCTAATAGCCCAAGAAGGATAAAATAAAATGCATGGTATTGATATTAGTTAGGTTTATAATAATTAATAACAATATTAGACCAATTAAAAAAAAATAACTGAGTAACTGCTTTTTTTGTGGAAAATTACTGCAAAAATGTCATTTTGTTTTCATAAAAACACGATTTTCTCAAAACTTTGCAGATATTTTACCACTTTTTCTTTGCTTATTATTATTCCTCATTTAATTTTAGGTCTAAAAACGTTTACAACTTATTTCAACTGATAGAAAAAGCTAATCTAAAACTTACGAAAACCGAAGCATACATTTAAATAAAGTGAAGAGTTCAGCTATCTACACTAAAGGTAACTTTTTACGGATCCTTCGTTGTGTGTTATTGTGCTTAATGGACATGAATCAACGATTTTGTAGCCGTTAATAAGTTTGTATAGGTTTGTCTCTGCTTGAACATGAACTTTGACGTCACAGAAAGCGCGCTAAAAGTGACGTTTTAAATCGCCCAAATCTGGTTGCAGTTTATAAGTGTTTTTTTTTTTATGATAGTAAAACTAAGTAAATAATTGATTAAATGTATTAAAAGAATATACGCATACCTACACCCTTGCCACTATTTAATTACTCTGTCGTTTTCAATTTAAGTACCTGTTTTTTTTTTCGGTTTGAGTCATCATGCCGCGTTTACGAGATTTTTCGCCTTTACAAATAGCCAATATGCACTATTTTTATGGATTATCCCATGGGTCTGCAAGAGCAGCGTGTATCGCTTATTTGGAACAGTATCCCGAAAGTGTCCCAAGGCCTGCCGCTCGCCACTTTCAAGAAATTCATCGCCAATTATGCAATATTGGTCTCGGCAACAATGCCCGCGTTCGCCGAGAGCAAAGAACCATAATCGATGTTGCCATAGAAGAAGCGGTTCTTAGAGACTTATACGCGGACCCGACCACAAGTCTTAGACGCTTAGCATTGAGACATGGAATCTCAAAATCTTCAGTGTGGAGAATTTTGAAAAAAGAAGGCCTGCACCCATTTCATTACCAACGGGT
The DNA here is from genome assembly GCA_923062465.1 of Acleris sparsana. Taxonomy (NCBI): domain Eukaryota; kingdom Metazoa; phylum Arthropoda; class Insecta; order Lepidoptera; family Tortricidae; genus Acleris; species Acleris sparsana. Next base: position 4,645,731 of record OV281311.1, on the reverse strand, counting down.
ACAAAATCTAAATGTAGGTGATGCCCGTCCTAGGTGTGTCATGTCGACATGGATACTTGACAATCTCAGAAGAGATCCAGAATTCACTAGAAGAATTGTATGGATGGACGAAACTCGATTTACTCATACGGGAATAAGCAACTTTAGGAATCTACACACATGGGCCCATGACAATCCTAAATTAGTAAGACCGTCCAATTTTCAAGACCAATTTGTGATAAACGTTTGGGCAGCGTTACTCGACGATCAATTTATTGGGCCAGTCATCTTACCAAATACCCTCAATGCCGATAGATTTTTAGTCCTACTAAGAGACGAGCTCCCAGAACTTTTGGAAGATGTTATGTTAGATGTCAGACAACGCATATTCCTGCAAATGGACGGATGCCCAGCTCATTGGGCCCTAAGAGTAAGACATTTTTTAAATGATGAATATACCAATAGATGGATTGGGAGGGATGGCCCCGTCGGATGGCCCGCTAGGTCGCCGGATATGACACCTCTAGATTATTTCTTGTGGGGTGAAATGAAACAGAGAGTTTACCGCACCTGTGTCAATACAGAAGCCGAATTGCACGACAGGATTTTGTGCGCTGCGCAAGAAATAAAAAATAATCCGATGATGATCCGACGTGCTACACAGCAAATTCAAATTCGGGCCACATTTTGCCTCCAAGAAAGAGGAGGACATTTCGAACATTTAATTCCATACAAGGAACGTCCTTTTCAACATTAGGATAATTTTATTAATTTAAATAAATAATGTTGTTACTTAACACAAATGTGACTTTTAATTTTAATGTATGCTTCGGTTTTCGTAAGTTTTAGATTAGCTTTTTCTATCAGTTGAAATAAGTTGTAAACGTTTTTAGACCTAAAATTAAACGAGGAATAATAATAAGCAAAGAAAAAGTGGTAAAATATCTGCAAAGTTTTGAGAAAATCGTGTTTTTATGAAAACAAAATGACATTTTTGCAGTAATTTTCCACAAAAAAAGCAGTTACTCAGTTATTTTTTTTTAATTGGTCTAATATTGTTATTAATTATTATAAACCTAACTAATATCAATACCATGCATTTTATTTTATCCTTCTTGGGCTATTAGATCAAAAGTTACACCATCACAAGTAAGTGTACTACCCAAAATTTATTAAAAAGTTTAAAAATCCGTAAAAAAAACACCATTGGCTAAAAAAAAAAAAAAAAAATTGTTTTACCGATAAATTAACCTAAAATTTCACCCCTTTAAATATGTACAGTTTATCGAGTACCACCCTGTATAATGGTTTACTATGTTTTTTAAATATTCGACTTTTGTTTAGAGTAAGTGTCGAAAAAAAAAATATTTTTCCACATGTTAGATGAAAGTGGGACACATGTATTTAATGTTACAGAATTTGTTCAAATTGCTGTCAGAAGATTTTGGAGCATCATCTTTACTAAATTATGTTGGTGGAGCATTGCCAAATGACCCTGCACGGAATTTACTGGCAACAACTATTAGTAAGGCAATTTTGAAAACCTGCAAAAACGAACCAATCACTTCTTCTGTCTACAACCAGTGGTGTAAAGAAATAAAAGAGATTTTTCCAAGAGAAAGGATAACATCTTATTACATTCCACATTGCGTTACGGCTCAAGGGATCACGCACCAGGCAAGAGGCAAATTAATAAGCCAGGTTTTTAACCTGAGGCGAAGATACCAAAAGCTTGGTGTACTTAGCCGTAGAGACAAGAATAATCTAAGTCTTACTAGTGCAGCCTCTAAGACATCACGTCCATTCCATGATTTACCGAGTGCTGCTGATAGTGAAATTGACTGCGACATAACAGAAGACTTGCTGTGGCTTAAGAATACATCCGAACCTTGGACCTTGGTATTGTCAAAGTGGCAAACTACATTCCCTAAGCGTTTCAAGGACCTTAAAGAATCTGGGTGTACTGTTGAACAATACTTCAACCTCTTCCCTGGTTTGAAGAAACCGTTGGGATACAACCTGGTAAGAAATGTTTTTTCGTGTTGTACCTTATGTAATACTTCATACTAATGAAAAAGTGAGATTGTTGATAGGTACAGTCGAGTGCATAAATATGTGAACACTTTTGTCCCTTGTCACTTCGATACCATTCGTAACTAATATTTTTTTTATCTTTGTTTCAGCTCCTAAAGGACTTTGAAGCCTTAAATCCTAACTTTAAGGACAATTTACATTTAAACTTCCCGCATGTCAAATCAAAACTGATTAACATATTAAGTAACAAAAAGACAAATACCAAGGATCCCGTGTTGTGGGAAATATATGAATTGTCTAATGGTGAGTTTTTTATTAATAAACAATCTACTTCCAATAACGGGAGCAAATACATTATCTAAAAACTAACTATATGTAATTACTAATTGCTAATAACATACATAACACTTCTATTCAGTAACAGTCTACTTTCCACTTGCGTGTTTATTATATGTAGTGATGATAGTCCATCTCTTATTTGGCCAGTTTATTTACCTTTATTGAGCATTATTTATTTTATTTATTATGTCTTTCTTTGTCAGAAACGGATGAAGAAAAATCAAATCTTGCAGCAATTTTAAGTTTACCGGAACTAATAAACGCCTGTGTTATTGCAAGACCATCGCAAGTTGCTACAACTTCTGCCTGTGTTAAGGACCCTCAACCTGCCAAGAAGCGAAAAGTTAAAGAAACAAAATGGAAACCAACAAAAGCTGAGTACCGGGAATCTTTCATTTCTCATATAAAAGATGATAGTTACCTCACACTTACCATCAATAAACGCCATGAGAACATATTAGAAAAGGGACTGTCCCCTCAACCATATGTTGCGATAGTAGGCCCCAATTTGCAAACTATCAAATCGTATTTTGTGATTGTGAATCCTAAAGTCTTTTATAATCTCCCAAGTATCTTGTCTGCAATAGACACATGCTTTAAAATTATTTGGAGTTTGAACCTGGAGTATTCGGCTGACTGCTATGGGCCCTGGATTTTCATCCAAAAAGGATTTTATAAATTAACGAGCCCTTTTGATAAAGGTTCAACTAATGTAGAATCGCTACTGACGGACTGTAATTTGATTTAAATATTTCTGGTGAATGACCTTAAACATTATTTAATATAGACAAGACCCGGGAAGTCTCGCGAAATTGCACTACCTTTTTTTTCGATCGATAATTAATTTCTACCAAAACGAGATGGTAGTCTGTTTCCTTTGTCACAAAGACTGTAATACCATTGCAGCATTTAAAGCTCATCTCGATTTACATCACAACTCTTTAGAATATAAAGTATTGACGTGTGCTGAACCAAACTGCGGAAGGAAATATCAGATTTTTAATTCTTTCAGACGACATGTATTAAGTCACAATAAGGGGATAAATGCTTCAGAAAACACTGTGAATCTATCAAATGTACATATAGAAGGTTATGGTGAATCTGAGGGCAGTAGTGTTTCACCATTTTCATGTGATTATGAACATTCCGAATTTTTACATAGTCAAATACCAAATAATTTACCAGGATCTACACCAGAAAAACCTCACGAGTCATTTGAGAAGTCCATGTCAATTCTAATAGCCAAATTATATGCCAATCATAATTTACCACGAAATGTTGTTGATGCCTTAGTCAGTGGCTTTGACAGCATTTCTCTCTCAATACTTTCGACTATAAGAAATACATTAGAAACTTTAACTCATGACGGCCAGGTGCCTTCAGTATGTGTTGAGCCCCTTATTAAAAACCTAACATCAACAATAACCTTGCCTTTGAACAAATTTAATACCGAACACAAGCGATTACAATATTTTGAAAACAACAATACATATATTAAACTAGAACAACTTGTTATTGGCGAAAGGCTGGATTATGTAAAAAAAAATGGCGTTAGAAGGCTAATACCTGTGAAATGCGAGCAGAGTTTTATTAGCCTTAGACTAGTATTACATCGTTTTTTTTCCCTCGAAGGAATCCTCGTAGAGACCCTTAACTACATGCTTAGTTTAAAAAATAATAGTCTGTCACCCTCAGGTGCAGTTGAAAACTTTGTGCAAGGCTCCTACTGGAAAACTGTCATGCAACTCCATGGAGAAAATGTCGTTATGCCATTATTTCTTTATTTTGATGATTACGAAACTGGCAACGTGTTGGGAAGTCGAGCCGGTCAACATAAATTAGGCGCCGTATATGTTTCTCTTCCTTGCTTACCTCCATATAGGTCTTCAATTTTAAATAACATCTTTCTTTGTCTTTTGTTTCATTCATCAGATAGAGTCTCATTTGGAAATAAAGTAATCTTTCAACGTATTATAGAAGAATTGAATTACCTCAGCAAAAACGGAATTTACTATAATGTTCCGGGTTACGAGGGGAATGTGTATTTCGAGCTTGGGTTAGTAATAGGAGACAATTTAGGCATACATTCTATCATGGGATTTGTAGAAAGCTTTTCAGCCAACTATCCTTGTAGAACTTGTCGTGTTAGAAAAGAAGTGATGAAATATCAATGCGAAGAAGATACTTCACTTTTGCGAAACAGTAGTAATTATGCATCAGACTTGCTAGTTGGTAACTATTCTGAAACTGGTTTGAAAGAAAAAAGTGTTTGGTTAGATATACGAAATTTTAGTATTTTTGATCAAGTAGGTGTAGACTGGATGCACGATATTTTGGAGGGTGTAGCCAAATACGTTATGTGTTTCATTATTACGAAATTAACGCGTGATCTGAAATGCTTCACTTTAGATATGCTTAATCAAAGGATAGAATCATTCTCGTATGGTCCTGACGAAAGAAATAAACCATGTTCACTTTCTTTGGAACACATTAATCAAGGAAATATTCGTCTATCTGCCTCTGAAATGCTAACATTAATAAGGTATTTTGGCATTCTAATAGGGGAATATGTACCTGACGATTTTGCAATCTGGAATTTGTACCTAAAGCTGAAAGATGTCATTGATATCTTATCGTCGACTGCTTTTGGTGAAGGAACTGCCGAAGTATTAGAAACTTATGTAACTGAATTAAATCACATGTACATCTCTCTCAGTAATGACGTTTTAAAACCTAAATTTCATAATTTGCTGCATTATCCAAGAGCTTTGAAAAAATTTGGCCCACTGATTTCCATTTGGGCAATGCGCTTTGAAGCCAAACATAGGATTTCGAAAATAGCTGCTAGAACTTCATGTAATCGACGTAACATAACATTATCCATAGCTATTAAACACCAACTGGCTCTTAACGAAATATTTCTTAAAGGTAAATTAGATGATGCTATCAATGCAGGTCCCGAATCGGAGGTCAGTTTGTTAGAATCTCAACATATAGTTGCGAGTTTACGACTGCCACTATTAGAAAAACTGACAAAAACGTCTTGGTTGTCTTTTTCATCAACGTATTATACTAAAGGTACGATTCTTATCTACAGTACTGACTGTACTACAGATTTAATAACCTTTTTTAAATTAACAGATATTTTTTTGCACAATAACAACAATTTAATTTTTAGGGGCGCATTGTTGTCTACATTAAAATACAACAATCATTTTTATGCATACGAAGTTGAAGAGTCTCACAATATTAATTACGCTTTGAAAATACATAAAGATTTAGTATCTCCTATTCCGTGTAATATAAGTATCGTAGGAAACAAAACGTACATCACTTTACGGAGTCCAGTTTAATTCATACATGTGTGAAAAGGCACGTTAAATATGTCGAATTATGGACGCCGTTTCGCACAACGTTTCCCAAACTGACTCTCTCCTTATTTAGGTACTTAAGTCTTTCAAGTGTAAGAAAGAGAAAGTGCTAAATTAATATAAATAGTAAATATAATAAATGCGCAAGTGGAAAGTAGACTTACTGAAAAGAAGTGTTATAATATAGATAATTATGTACCTAGGTGTAAGATTAATTGAAAATAAAACAAAGTGAATTAAAAATAACTTGTCTTTATTCATTACATATTTGGGTAGTTCTACTAGCGTTTCAACCGCTTTCACTTCCCTGTCGCATTTTTAACCATTTTCCTGTACGAGTAAGTTAACCAATTTTGGTCATTTTGAAGAATGCCTGGACTCCTAGAAAATAACCGAAAATGGTTAACCTACTCGTACAGGGAAGTGGTTAAAAATGCGACAGGGAACTGAAAGCGGTTGAAACGCTAGTAGAACTACCCATTTATGTCACACAATATCAGTCAATTACCTAATGTATATTTGTATAGTCACTTAAGCATCAGTGCAGTATTGCAAAGCAGATGGATTCTCTCATGGAAATGTTTGCATCTTTCGACAACTTACGAAGTAATGTATAGATATAAAGATAGTTTTCGAAAGAAGAAGCAAGCGTTTCGCTATTAATGACGGTATATCTACATATGACTCCGTGTGCTTCATAAGTAGAAATGATATAGTCATAAGTTTTTCATATAAAAATGAATGCATCTTGGCTAGCAATACAACATACACTGGGCGCGCCGAGCCTCCAGATTTGGAGGGTTTATAAGCTACATGACATAACTTCGTATCGTGTATTTATTATGTAGTCTAGTTTGTTAATGATAGTGGCCACTATATTTTCTTGCCTTGTTTTTTAGTTGACTCAAAAACAATAATGAGGGCGCCCCTGGAGGCTCGGCGCGCCCTAATAAATCACAGTAATTAATTGAAATAAATCTTCAATGCTTGGATTAAACATTAACCTTGTACAGTCTACATCAAATATATTGTAACAGATTAAGTGTCCAAATAATTCGTAACACTATTATTTTGTATGGTGTGACGAACTATTTGGCCACTTTGGCTGATACGATATATGTGATGCTGACTGTACAAGGTTAATGTTTGTTGTACCATTCAATTAGGTTAAATAATTATGTTAATAAAGTGCTTTGATCAATATAATCCTGGACTAGATATATTTCATAAAGGAGACTTGATAAAATCAAACAGGTAACATGAATACATTAAACATATGATTTATAAATCTTATAAAACAGTAATTGATTAAAATAAGGAAGTTCAATGCTTGGATTGAGTATTGCCCTTGTACCATTCAATTAGGTTCAATAATTATATTAATAAAGTGATTTGATTAATATAATCCTGGACTAGATATATTTCATAAAGGAGACTTGATAAAATCAAACAGATAACATGAATACATTAAACACATCATTTATAAATCGTATCAAACAGTAATTGATAAAAGTAAGGAAGTTCAATGCTTGGATTGACCATCGCCCTTGTACCATTCAATTGGGTTCAATAATTATATTAATAAAGTGCTTTGAATAATCTAATCGTGGACTATATATATTTCATAAAGGAGACATGATAAAATCAAACTGATTCCATGATTACATGATACAAATTATTGATAAATCTTGTCAAAGTTCGTTTATTAAACCAATCTATTACTTAATTAACCCTATAAACCAATTTAACATAACACTTGAAGCAACATGATTCAATCAATTATTTTAGTTATTTGCAACAAAAATGCTACTTGATTGAATCCATTAAGATGTTAATGGCATCAATTAATGGGCTTTAATAATATACTTTAAGTAGCCTGATACTGGGTATAACATACATTGATTGAAATAACTATTTAACTTGATTTCATCAAACACTTTCTTTAATTGTGTCTGCTAAGATGTTGATGGCATGTATTAAAGATCTCTTGATTATATTGGTTAAAGAACATGTTTTCTACAATAAAATCATGGCTGGATTTACAAAGTAACTTTGTTACCTTTTTCAATAATTTCCACTTGTTTGCTGCAATTATCTCACTTAATCTGCTCCCTATACATTAAGTTACTTTGTTGTCTTTATCAAGTTTTTGATTTATGCGATCATATTTTTTTTTCAGTGTATTCTGTAAGAAGATGCCGCGTGAGTACCAGGCTATTTTTTTTACACTTAAAGTTATCTCGTTAGGTAGTCTTTCTATTGTATTGTTAAATTTCATTATTGGAATACAAATCTAAATTTGTATCTTGCGTAGTAGGTTTGAGACTGGCAACCCACGACTTCACGCTAGTGGATCAGTCTTGATCCTATGATTTATTTAAACTTCCCCTTTATGGCGAAGTTCATTACCACCTAGTGTGTCTATTTAAGCGTAGTAGGTTCGATACTGACCAACCCTGATTTTGCGCTAGGGTATCAGTGTCGGTCCTATGATTTCTTAGGCTTCCCCTTTACGGCGGAGTCCATTGTGTAATGATGTATTTGGCGTTCTTTAGTTTATAATCGTTGAACGGTTAAATAAATGTAATTTGAATAGATCTGAGATTTTTATTTGAATGATTTCACTCGTTGACGAGAAGTAGGTCTGGCGCCCTTACTGAATATAAATTTGACTTATTCTTTCCTGGGCTGAATCTTACTCACACCCTAGTCTCACAAGCTCACCTATCCAGCTACCCTTAACTATTACAAACCTCAAGTTCAAGATAAAATGATTAAGGGTGGTAATTATTATTTCAAACCAAGTACGTCTAAAACAATGACGTATCAATCACAACCAAAGGGACCCGAGTTACAAAAAACATTTTAATGCATCAACACGACAAAACGACGAACAGAAAACTGTGCTTCTAGCCACCGCTTTAGATTGGAGATAGCAGCAATCGACGGTACGCCACAGTTATTACGAGTTTTATGTGACCAAGGGTCCGAAGTGTCACTATGCACAGAAGAGACAGCACAACTATTAAGGTGTCCAAGAAGAGGTATAAAGGCAGAGATAAAAGGAATTGCAGACGAAAAACCTAAGACGTCAAATTTTATTATTGACGTGACACTCAAACCAAGATTCCCTGGCAGATCGATCTTAACGCCGGGCAGTGCTCGTCAACGTCACCATCCCGCATGACGAGAACCTCGTGAAGGCCGAGAAGGATAAGCTCAGCAAGTACCTTGACTTGGCTCACGAGGTGACCGCCATGTGGGATGTTGACTCGATGATCATTGTCCCGATAGCTGTTTCGGCAAACGGTCTTATAGCGAAGAGTCTCGACCAACACCTCAAGAGACTCTCGCTAGATGGCTGGATACAGATACAAGGGCCAGATACAGAAGGCAGTACTTCTCGACACGGCACGCATTGTGAGGAGGTTCCTCTCTCTGCAGCCCTAACCACCGGTAGCTTGAGCCCTGCCCCGCTGCCGGCGGCACTCGTAGGTTAGGTTATTTATAATGTATATTTTTTGTATTAGTATTGTTATTTTACTTTAATATTTGAATGTTTATTATAAAAAACCTAATTTACAGAAAATTAAATAAATATCTAAGAATAATAATAATAAAGTCATTTATTTCAGGCAAGTGGACCCATACATCATAAGAATTTACTAAAAGTGATTAAAAATAACACAGTAAATTAAAATTAAATACATTAAAATAACACATAAGACATATTTTAACAACATCACTAACCGGCAATTATTTTTTGTTGGGCTCGCAGTGCACCTTTAGCCAGTGTCGAAGCATCCGGCAGTCCAGGCGATCGGACAGGGTACAGAGAATCCCGTTACTGGACGACCGAATGCGATCTCGAAATGATGCTATGCGTGACCTTATGATGGCGAAGAAATCGGGAACGCCAGCCTCCGCAAACTTACTCGACGCACTGCAATAACGTGGCAGTTTCATCAAGGTGCGAAACGCATGATTGAACTCTCAATGGACACTATTTTGAAAAGATGTAATAACTTGCTAGTTTAATCAGTTTTTGATTTTCCAAGAACGTTCAGTTTGACCCTCGTAGTGCATGCAGGAACTGAAAATGGATGGATTCCAGGAGGTTTACTTATTTCATCCAAGTCAATGAAAAACTCGAGTGCCGATTACCACGAAGACATGGATTCTCAGCTATTCGAAAATTGGTTTCGTGATCAACTTTTGCCAAATATTCCAGAGAACAGCGTTATTGTCATGGACAATGCATCGTACCATTCTCGCCAGCAAGAAAAAAATCCAAGGAAAGGCACAAGAAAAGCCGAGATTATTGATTCTTTAGTCAAACGAGGTATTTCTTATCCAGAAAAGGTAACAGTGAAACAGCTTTTGGAAATCGTCAGTAAAAATCAAAATCTTTTTAAAAAAGTCTACGCTTAAAGCAGGACATGAAGTTTGTAGACTTCCTCAGTATTACTATTACATTTGTAATCCCATAGAGTTAATGTGGAGCTATGTGAAAAAAACCAAACGAAGAGAAAATATCACACCAACCGTAGGAGATAGTGTCATAACCAGTGATCGGATCTCGGATGCAATTTCCCGGGATTTAAGTCCGTTATCTTAACATGGATATGACTTACAATCCCGCGAGTCTCTTTGATACCTACATTTATAAAAAGGTGAATAACTTTTAATTGTAAGTAGTTTACACTATAAAAGTAATAAAATAATATGTAGTTAATAAGTTAATAACAACATTTTTACAGTACTGAATAGAAGAACTGAACGTAACGTGTACGTCTTATCTTAATAGTCTTTTCATAAACAATTACCACTTATCAACCTCTTTTATTAAATGATGTGGCTACTTGAAATAAGCACTCGATCTGAATGACAATATCTGGACTGACATTGTCATTCAGATCGAGCTCTACTTATCATATCACATTCTCATTAACGACAAATAATAATAATTTCAGGTATAAATAACCATTACTAATAGACAATTCTAGTGTTCGTTAAGTGTGCACATTGGATTGTGGTGGTTTCTTAGAAAAAACGTACCTAGACAAGTAGAAATTAAAATATGGCGTGGCAACCTAAGGAAGAAACTATTCTAAGTTGGATTAAATCGTATCCTGACTTAATGTTCGAATCAACTAAGCGTAGTATATATTGTACAAAATGTGAAATTTATATTGGGTGTCGAAAGAGTACGATTCAGAAACATGTCGAAGGAGCTATACACAGAGGAAGGTGTTCAAAGAAAAATGAAATTGAAGACTTTTACTTTGATCTTATAGAGTTTCTGATACTATGCAACATTCCATGGTTGCAAATTGAGAATCCAGCATTTATATCTTTTTTCGAAAAGTATTCACACTGTGCTTGTGGTAATCGGCCGTTCCATCGCTTACCTAGCGAGTCAACAATTAGAAAAAACTACTTGGATAAATTTTATCAAAACCGGATTGCTGCCATACACAGTAAATTGGAAAATAAAAAAATATGGATATCGCTGGATGAAACAGCTGATTTTGTAGGTAGATATGTAGTTCATTTCTTGGTGAAGCCTTTGAATTCGACTGTTTCCGAAAAAACTTATCTAGTAGCGTGTAAAGTCTTGGAAGTAGTTAATGGGGAGACCATATCAAATTTTGTTATTGATTGTTTAGAAAAAATATGGGGTGAATCTTACGAAGACAAAGTTGACAATGTTCTTATGTTGTGTACAGATAGTGTTGCGTATATGTTAAAGGCTGGACGAATTTTAAAAAGTGTTTTACCAAAGATGATTCATGTTACGTGCTTAGCTCATGCTTTGCATCGAGTAGCTGAAAACATTCGATCTCAATACCCTGATGTAGACACTATGATCGCAAACTTGAAAAAAATATTCTTGAAATCTCCCAGTCGTGTGAAACTGTTAAAAGAAAAATACCCGAATTTGCCTTTACCTCTTCAGCCAGTGATAACTAGGTGGGGTACTTGGCTCTCTGCCGTTTCTTACTACGTAAAATACTTTAATGAAATCAGTTCGGTTTTATCATGTTTAAGAGCTTTAGATTCAGTGGCGATTAGAAAAGCTAAGCAAGTGTTACAGAAACCCGACCTTAAAAAAGATTTAGACTTCATAGACGAAAACTTTAAAATCATCGAGGTAGTTTTAATTCGCCTACAAGAACGCAACACGCAACATCAATAGTTGATGCATTGGTAGAATTTGATCAAGTGAGGATAGTTGTTAATTGGTGTTCTAGTTTACCTATCATAAACAAATTAGAAGCAGTTATTAATCGAAATCCTGACCTTGACACTGTGCGGGAATACGCAGATCAGATGTCAAATGAATCTACAAGTGACGAAAATTCTATTTACAAATTCGCTTCGCTTACATCAGTAGAAGTCGAAAGGTCTTTTTCCACTTACAAATGGATCTTAGATGTTAAAAGAAATCGATTAACGACTGAAAATATTGAAAAAATAATAGTATGTTACTTTAATTATATAAAAACGACTAAAACATAGTAGTTTTAATTTCATTTTATTTTTAGGTTAAGTTTTTGTCATGTTACTGTTTCTTTTGTCTATTATGTGGTATTATTGTAAGGGATATAATTAGTATGCTATTGTGTTGCATGTTATTAAGATGTTTATTTTTAAATTTTGTTTCATAAAGTAGAGTTATTTTATATCTAAAATATGTTTTAAAAGTATGTGTCAAATAAATGACCTATTATAGATAGATAGCGAACATTTTCATTTTGTTTATTTAGTTTAACCCTCGACAAAAGTTATTAATTATTAATAATAAAATAACCCATTTCCCAAAATCCCGGGAAATCCCGTGTCACATCCATGTTAAGCATAACGTTTGAGGTCGTTCACCCCAAATTGCATCCGAGATCCGATCACTGGTCATAACCAAAATTCGTCACATTATTAATACTTCGGATCCGATTTTGTGAAAGAATTCTTACAATCACTGTAAAAAAATTGAACAAGGATTTTTAAAAACATCATGCACTAACTTTATTATAAATGTTGGAAGTGACTCATCGGACAATGAAACCATGGAAAATAATTCGGAATCAGAAAAAATCTGTGAGTCATCATAATTTAAAAACCACATATGTTTTGATTTATTAGTTCAGAATAAATAAATAAATAAACTTGTTATTGTATTTCATTTAACATACCCGTACTTTTTTCTTTTTAATAATTCTATGAATATTTAAAAGTATCAACACTGGTTGTTTTGCAACAAAATAGATAAGGCCTGAACGGCTCCTTTAAAAATGAATGAACTCTTTGAGTGTTTGGTTTATTACCCCTATTGTTAACGTTCAAGTGGAGACGCGTCAGTTAATATTGAATGCAGTATACCTTCAGGAGGCAATCAGTGACCTAGGTCGGTGGTTTAAACTCTGGAGGATAGAAGTTAACCCCGAGAAGAGTGCGGCCGTGAACTCCGAGAATATCGTTCTTTTCGATCGGCCTATACCTTGGTCGTCGGAGGACAAGTACCACGGCGTGACCCTAGACAGGCGCCTGAGCTTCCGACGGCACATCAAATTAGTCATAGACAGGGCCAGGATGCTCAAGGGGCGTCTTGGCCCTCACCTAAGTCGACGGAGCCAACTTAGTGTTAGGAACAAAATAACTCTCTGTAAGGTTTGCCTAGTTTTCACTGATGCCAGTTTTGTATTCGGGCACGCACCCAACACACACGTAAACACTCTACGATTTCAAAATAAACTTCTTCGATCGGTCGCTGGGGCTACGGGGCACCCCTCAGGCGCCCCAAGCATATTCTTCTTGATCCTACTGATCCAATCTAGCTTGCTGTGGAAGAGGGCATACAAGAATCCAAGAATCTTCGTTGCCAACGACGTCCGCCCCCAAGATAGGGACCTCCACCTCAAAGTGGAGTTTAAGGGATGTCAATCTCACATCCAAATTCGACGCCGTTGAACAATCCACAGATGGCATCCATGGTAATCAGCCGACATTAAAACTCGACGGAGGCGACTCCAAGAGTCACTTCCGCACCTTAACTTAAGGTTCAGCGTGCCTCCCTGATGGGGCATCACTGCCACAGCCCGAGTGAAGTAGTAACGGTGAATACATTAACTACGTTTTTCAATTCAAAAGAAAAAAAAAGAAAAATAACTGACAGGAATTATTGCTCCCGCCGCTGCGCCGGAACTACGTGCCCCTGGGTGAATATTTGGGCGTTTCAACCGCCGTCATTGTTGTCTTCAATATATTGCCGAAAACAATGATAATTACCAGCAACTTTTGATGTCAAAGTCAACGGACCCGGAGGTAGTATTAATTCCATTTAAAATCATAAGACAATTAAAAAGTTTATCTTGAATAATATGCGAAGACAATAATGACGGCGGTTAAAACGCCGAATAATCACCCCCCTATCGTTCGCACCGTACCGCGTCGCTTCGCTTGACTCGTGCGATCGGTCCGACGCGACGTTGCCGTTCTTACATTATCACACTATTCATCATATCATATCATAGAATTATGAACTCTATTTTCTAAAATAAAGTCTGTACATAATTCCCGGCCATTAGTAACTATGTCAGAGGATCCCTGTAGTGTGACCTCGAAGTTCTCACACTCGGTCATTTCATAATTGGTCAACCACTAGTAGCCTTGCCCGAGTGTCACTGGAAGGATACTAAAATCTCGCAATTATCACGCTTTCAAGTCACTCAGAAAATGTATCAGTCAATTTGATCACGATGGCATATTGAATATCTCAATACACCACAGTCACGTAATAAATCGTATAGTCATACTAACAACGTAGAGCTCGATCTAGTTCTTATTATTGATAAGAATTTGCCACCTCACCAATGGCGCAGAGGTAGTCATAGAATTGTTCAAAGGTTCAGATTAAGTTGTTAGGTCAGATAAATTAAAGACTCAATCTGGAGGTTAGGACGCATAATGTCCCACTCGCAGAATGTCCCTCCACCAAAATTACGTCCCATTCGCAAAACGTCTTCTATGCAAATGGTCCCTTATGTAAAATACCCCATTCGCAAAACGTCCCTTTCTCAAAAGGTCCCACCCCTTTCGCAAAACGTCCCTTCTGAGAAAGCCCCTTTCGCTGAAAGTCCCTACTGCATAACGCCCCTTTCGCAAAACGTCCCGTCTGCGAAATGACCCATTCGCAAAATGTCCCGTTAAGAAAAAGCTTGTTTAAGTTGAGACTAGGAGTCTTCTCATAAGAGATGGCCAATAATAATCCCTACATTGGCCTTAGTGTGGAATGGGGACTTCACATATGAAAACTTTTCCTTAGTAATTATCACTGTCCACTTCAATGGAGATTAAGAAGGATACTTATAATAATTAAGACGATAAAACAACAAAACAATTGAATACCTTTTGTCAGGGCTCTATCAGGCATGACTTGCTAGTTACCAAAGGTCTTGGTTTTACCAAAAATGAGCGATCATATTCCAATTGAATTTACCAAAAACCAAAAAGGTAGAAAAACTATCTTAAGAGATGGTTACCGGTACAATTTTAATAGAAAAAATAAAAGCGGTAGTACGCAGTGGAGATGTGTCCATCGAGAGTTGTGCAGTGCTTCGATAACCATCAACGATGCTGCGACTACGATTCTACGAGGAACTGACGAAGATCACACGTGTCAAAGGGACTATGTTAGTAACAATGTTTTATTGGCAATAAATGAAACAAAAGAAGATGTTTGCAGTGATTTAGGCCCAGTTGAAGACATATTTGACCGAAACTTAGAAAACATAAATAACTTGGATGCACCGTCTTTTACTTCCAAAAAAGATACATTGTACAGATGCCGGAAAACGTTTTTGAACGCGGATCGATTACTAGACGACATAAATGAGATACCTGATTGTTTAGCTAACGATTTTTTGATATATGACGATGCTGAGCATGAAGGTGGAAAGACAATGTTTGTGTTTTGTAACAAAACAGCAAGAAAAACAATGAGAAAACTAAAGGAAGCCCAATATTTCGGAGACGGGACGTTCAAAACAGCACCCAGAAATTTCTATCAAGTGTACACTATACATTTAGATATAAAATCAACAAAATCATCTTCCAACGTTGTACCAGTTATCTACGCCATACTTCCAGATAAAACAGAAGAAACGTATATCAAACTTTTCGAATTAATAAAAAACAAACTACGTATAACTATAAAACATTACAAATGTGACTTCGAAATTGCTCGGATGAATGCGATCTCAAGAGTTTTTCCAGACGTTGAAGTCAGCGGTTGTTACAGACACTTTAATGCCGCTGTTTGGAAAAAATCAGCGACATTAAATGTAACTTTGACAGGACAAGGGCGGAAAATTACGAGATGGTGTGCTGCTCTTCCTCTAGTTCCCGCAGAATTTATACCGGCGGCGTGGACATTCATCAGACAAAGCATGCCAGACACTGCTGAAATAAGAACTTTTCAGCAATATTTCGAAAGATATTGGTATCCTAGATACAGCCCGTCAGTTTTGTCTTGTTACGGCCAAATTCACCGCACAACTAATCCCGTGGAAGGCTGGAATAGCCGTTTTAATAAAAAACTGACAAAACATCCAGGATTATTTTGGGCTATACAGAAATTTTTAACAGAAGCAAAGCGTTCGGACAGGAAAATTCGTACAGGCTTGGCTTGCACTCTTAAAAAAAATCGCAGAAACCGGGACATTCATTTCAACAAAGAATACAAAAAAGAGGCTAAAAAACTACGAAGAGGCGAAACAACTGTAAGGGATTTCATAATTTCAATATGTTTTATGCAACAAAATCAGGACTAAAACATTGCGGGGGTAATAAGTAAGCGATTTTTATTAAAATTTGAGGAGCTGATGGTTTTTAGTTAAGTTTAGGATATTTTTTAAGTTCAATTGAATGGTGCGATATCCATAAGTACAATTTTATTAATAAAATACTAAGGAAAAGTTTAATTAGTGTTTTTTATTTTTATAACTAAGCTATTATAGGGAACATTTTGCGAAAGGGACGTTTTGCGAACGGTACATTTTGCGAACGGGACATTATGCGAACGGGTCATTTTGCGAAAGGGACGTTATGTGAACGGGACTTTATTTATGTGAAGGGACGTTTTGCGAAAGGCACCTTTTGCAGAAGGGTCATTTTGCGTAAGGGACATTAAGGAAAGGGACATTTCGCGAAAGGGACGAAGGGACATTCTGCGAGTGGGACATTATGCGCCCTAACCAATCTGGAGAGCTTGAAAACCAGTTGTCAAGTTATGCAAATTAGGGTAGGGCGGGGCTAAAAGGTCCGCGGGTAAAAAGGTCCACCATGCCTAACTCCGAAATTAAAAGTTCGTTTAGAATCGAAGTGACCAGAATATGAAGAGGTTGCGGGGGGGGTGCACGCGCCGCCTCGCGCACCGCGCAGTGAGCTGTCGAACGCCGACCGGTCTGTACATGTCCGCGTCGCAAAAAACTCACGTAAGTAGAATTTTGCACTTCATTGACTTTTTGTCTACTGCTTTTATTTAAACTGTTAGAATGTTTAGCTTCTGTTATAATATGGTTCATTTTATAAGGTTTCATGTAAAGGTAGTGTAATTCTAATGCAAAATTTTGTCTACTCTGTATAACCTTGAAATAAAACTAAGTCACTATAGGGCAAAAAGGTCCACATGTGGACCTTTATGCCCCGCATTGGAACTTTATGCCCAGCTGTGGACCTTTTAACCCTTATGAAAACAATTTATTTATTTATGTAATTTATTTCAGAATGCGTAATTATACGAGAAAAACCGAACGAGGTACGAAGTCTCTGGAGTTAATGCAACGTGCAGCAGAGTTGGTGATAAGTAAAGAAAAATCACTGAGGCAAGTTTGCCGGGATTTTGAGCTTAGCAAAACATCTTTAAAAAGATTCATTGAACGTTTACATAAAAATCCCGATTCGCCGAGATTTGGTTACGGAACTCCCAGGCAAGTGTTTAACAGAGAACAAGAAGCATCCCTTACGGAGTACCTGCTCACGGTTGCTCAAATCTATCATGGTTTAGGACCTAAAGATTTTCGCCGCCTGGCTTACGATTGCGCTGTTAAATTTAATGTGAATTTCCCAAACACATGGCATGCTACCAAAATGGCCGGGAAAGAATGGTTGACGGGATTTTTATCACGAAATGGTACACTTTCCATTCGAAAACCGGAGGCCACTAGTTTAAGTAGAGCAACGTCTTTTAATCAGACAAACGTTGGTGAATATTTCGATAAACTGGCTTCTGTCATGGATCGTTATAAATTTACAGGTTCATCTATTTGGAATGCTGATGAAACGGGTGTTACAACCGTCACGAAATCTTCCAAAATAATTGCTGCTAAAGGAAAACGGAACGTCGGATCAGTAACATCAGCTGAAAGAGGAACCAATGTAACATTGCTTGTGGCTGTTTCAGCTACTGGGTCTTCTGTGCCGCCGTTGTTTGTATTTCCTAGGAAGAGATACCAAGACCATTTCGTGCGTGATGGGCCGGCAGAATGTATTGGTGCGGGGAATGCAAGCGGCTGGATGACAGATGTGGAGTTCTTACGTTTCATGGAACATTTCATCGCTTATGTAAAACCAACCAAAGAGTCACCGGTACTACTTTTATTAGATAATCACTCGTCCCACCTATCAGTGCCAGTGTTGGATTTGGCAAAAAATAATGGAGTGGTGATGCTTTCCTATCCTCCCCATTGTTCCCACAAATTTGCATACCTCTAGACGTCTCAGTTTTCGGGCCTTTTAAAAGGTATATATCATCAGCACAAGATGCATGGATGCGCAATAATCCTGGTAAAACTCTGACGATTTACGACATCCCTGGGATAGTCCGAACGGCTTTGCCACTGGCCCTTACTCTCAACAACATCACAAATGGGTTCAAAAAAGCTGGAGTTTATCCATTCAACCGCGACATTTTTGATGATTCGGATTTTGCTCCAAGTTTTGTAACTGACCGGCCAAATCCTGAAAACGAAGCCCAGCCATCTTCTGCATCTACGGAGATTCGGCCATTGATCACTCCTCCTGCTGGTCCTCAGTCACCAACAAATACTCAAAATCAGTTGCCCAACTCACGAAGTTTATTGACAACTATTGATCCAGCAGCAATTAATGAGCCTGAGTTGTCTGCCACACCACTTTTGACATCATCAAGTGATCCTTTATTATCTTCTGCAGCTGCTGTTGAGTCACAGCCTCAGCCTTCAACATCTCATGCGATTTCATTACTCAGCAATGAGCCTCACCCGTCAACATCTGCACATAGCTTTTCTCCCGTATCTGTCAGACCTCTGCCTAAAGCCGGAGCTCGTAAAGTTATGAATAGGAAACGACGTAAGACCGCCATATTAACAGACACACCTGAAAAGGAAGCTCTAACTCTCGAACAAGAAAATAAAAAGAAAAAGAAGGTCACTTCACGAAAAAAAGCTGTAACAAAGAAAAATAAGCAAGTGAAAAGAAAAATTTTGGCAGAAAAAAATAAAAATTGCTCCAGTTCTGAAGAAGAAGAATGCTTCTGTTTAGTGTGCTGTGACTCATTTTCAGAAAGTGTTCCTGGAGAAGGCTGGGTACAATGCTCAGCTTGTAAAAATTGGGCCCATGACAGATGCACTGACCAGACTGCATCAAATGTAACATATGTATGTTGCAATTGTGACTCAGATGGCGATTAGGTACCTAACTGTTTTTATGCTTTGTTCTATTGATCTTATGTAACCATACCAAATTATTAAGGAGTCAAAATAAAAATGGCTGTGTCCATAGGTATAAATTATATTAGAAATAACTCAAGTTGAGTGACTATTTTTGTTTTGTTTTGTTTTCACTTTTATGTTTTATAAGAAGTTAATGTTAAAAGTGTATTTTATTATATAGATTATAGGTTTGAGACCAAAAAAATAATCACAAGACTTACCAAGACTTAGGCCCTTCTCTCACGGAGCTACTCAAAAATAACTAGTTACAAACGTTAATTACTAACGAGTTACTTTAGCGTCACCGCCCGTACATTCTATTGTGGTTCGCACACGACGCGACTAGTCACAAACCGGTTAGTAACGCGTCAGCAACTGATCGTGCATGACGCGGCGTGCCAGTCTCCGCGCTACTGGTTACCAACGTTTTCTGTAATTTTAAAAAATGAGCGAACAAACGTTAAATACTAAATTTGTGCAGGAAGTGGAAAAGTATCCTTGCTTATATAATTATACTTTGTCAGATTACTCACGAAAGGATGTAACGGAAAGAGCTTGGAGTGAGGTGGGAAAACCATTTAATTTGACACGTAAGTACCTATTTATTTTTACAAAGTATGATTCCATTGCCACGGTAATGCTGCATGCGGTGTAATAAAATAGTTAGCCAAATAATCTCTGAGATTATAAGCTGAAGATAGTGGAGTTACTTGTAAATTTAGTGGAGCTGGTATTGATTCGGGACAGAAGTCCGTTGTTTCAAATTGCTGTGGTTGGTACTGAATACCTTCTCTGCTTCGTACGTAATTGTGCAATATACATGCAGATTTCACGATATTTGTAACTTTTTGCGGGTCTCGACAACGTATAGGTCTGTCTAGAACGGCAAATTTCTCAGCCATCATTCCAAATGCACATTCTATAGTCTTTCTTCCTCGACTCAGCCTATAATTAAACACTCTTTTTGTATTATTCAAAGTTCGTTTTGGATATGGTCTCATCAGATAGCGTGATAATGGAAAGGCCTCATCACCCACGAAATAGTATGGAAATTCATTGTCGTCGTTTGGTAATCTTGAAGGTCGCGGTATATTAGCAGCGTTTTCTAACCACTGTTTGATGGCTGAAGCCCGAAATATTCCACCATCACTATTTCTCCCAGCGTAGCCACATTCAATTAATGTAAAAAGCCCGTCCGCGTCACAACATGCCATTAAAACTATAGAATGAAAGGATTTGTAGTTAAAATTACTTGATCCCGAGTTAGGGAATTTCTCTACTCGGCAATGTTTCCCATCTAATGCTCCGATGCAGTTAGGCAAATTCCACAACAATCTAAAGCGCTCTGATATTTTCTTCCATTGATCTGTATCTGGGGTTGGCATACAAATATCCTTTAGAACATTCCAAATAATAGTTGTCGTTTCAGCGACTATATGTCCAACTGTATTGTCTCCTCTAGCAAAATAGTATCCGATATTCACAAACGAATCGCCACTTGCCAGGTACCTGCAAAAAAAAAAATTTGTTAATCTTGTTTCAGATAGCCAAGCAAAAGAGAAATGGAAAAATTTGCGTGCGGTTTTCGTCCGGCACATAAAACCAGCTCCGAGTGGTTCTTCTTCAAAAAGAAAGAAGCCGTATTATTTGACCGAAGCGATGCAATTTACAATCCCATACGTAAAAGCACTAAACAATACCATATCGGGGAATCTTCCTCTGGCTGCAGATAGGGAAGTGACGGAGCAAGAAGATAACGAAGAAGCAAATGAGTCGCAAATGTCGCAATCCATATTACAACAGAACATTGCATTGCCACCATAAAACATGCCATCATCATTCGAAGACATCCCATCACCCATATCATGCCCTCTGCCTGAGTCTTCGCCTATATCTAATCAACCACTCTCTCCCATGTCATGCCCTCCATCCAGGTCATTTGTTCCCAGCTCTAATCGTCGTAAAAGAAAACCTGATACTGTCGACGATGGTCTTATGGAGTACTTCAAAGCCAGAAAAGCTAACCTTGAAAAAAAGTCTGAAGACGAGGATCCTAAACGAATGTTTTTACTAAGCTTACTACCAGACATGAAAGCAATGACCGAAAGTCAAACGAGAACCTTCAAGCGAAGAGTGCTGGCTTTAGTGGATGATATTTTAGAAGAATCTCCGAGAACTTTGGCACCACCACAGCGAGCCACACCAGCATACAATTTTGTAACTCCACCTGTCTTTCTTTCTACGCCTGATGAACCGCAAGCCACACCTGCTGTAACAAATGAACAGCAAGCCACACTAACATATGACAATCGCATTTTAACATATTATGAATCAGCACCGCATCTAATATAAATAATAACTAACAAATACTTAATAATTTGTGTTTAAAATGACTGTTTAGTTATAGTATTAATTATTTGAGAATAATAAATAAAAATCTTACCTACCTTAAAGTTATTAAAATCCTTTCTTCAGCGCTCACGCACTCCCGCATGTTAGTATTGTGTTTGTTTATAGCAGGAGTTATTAATTGAACCAAATTTAAATAGCTATCTTTGGACATTCTATAGAATCCAACAAATTTATTATCTGTTTCACGCATCTCTCGTGCTGCAACTGATAATCTGCAATTCACATTATTTCTAATATACGGGTGAATCCAAAACCTGCGACGATTCCTTCGGCGTCTATTAAGATAATAGTATAACACAATATCGTCATCATCCTCGCTTGATCCACTCCACATTTTGCTTCTTTTCTAATATTTCCTCTTGGTAGCCGTGTCACACGGCCCGTGTGCTTTTGTGAGTAGAAATGACCTGAAACCTTGGAACTTGAGTAGCGTCGTGTGCGAGGTACGGTTTCTAATTGGTTTGTAATTGTAATTACTAATTAGTTCCGTCATTTTTGAGTAGCTCCGTGAGCGAAGGGCCTTACTGTTACGATTAAAAAGTTGTTCCATAGTAATGAGTTGGGTAGAAATTAAAACAGTAGACATTTGTTATCTTTTTTATAGATAAGAAATATAATTGAGTTGATTTTACACGCCTTACTTTCATTTATCTGATTTAAATAACTATACAATACCATATAATTTGATAGGTCCTTTTTGCCCAGACGCTGGTCCTTTATGCCCCATAGTCGGGGCTTAAAGGCCCATGCGATCCGACTTGCTATATTGTCAATATCTGGCTTATAGTTAAAAACTGGTTATATTTAACTATTGACACTAATAGACGAAGGACTAAGCTACCCATTGCCATTTAAATCTTTTCCGGAAACATTATAAGTTAGTAGTTATAAGGAAATATACGCAAAATGGCCCTTTTAGCCCCGCCCTACCCTACCAATAGAAGGTAATTTAAGTTAACCATTTATGTGTCTGTTCTTAGTTGTTCATGTAGTGTTAACTTGTGTATTTATTACGTATTCATTATGTCTGTTTATTTATAGTGGTTCAACTTATGTTAAACTATGTTTATGTATAAATATCAGTATGTCATTATACTATAAGTAGAGTTTCTTATGGGATTCAAGTGTTCAGCTTGTTCTTCCGCTAGCGGCCCCCCAGGAATGTTCATTGAAAATTATCATGTTTTATTTATATTTTATATTTTAGTGGGATTGGGAAGGTCACGTCTGCCGCATGCACCCGGACCGGTGGGCTAGCGTAGCCACCAAGTGGGTGCCGCAAAATGGGCGGCGTAAACGGGGCAGGCCTAGACGGAGATGGCGGGACGACTTGGACGCATTCCTCAACAACTGGCCGGAAGAGGCACCAAATAGGGACTCATGGAGATCAAGGGGAGAGGCCTTTGCCCAGCAGTGGGACACTCATACAGGCTAGGAAAAAAAAAAAAAAAATTTTTTTAGTACCATCTGTATACACATTATGGAAAGCAATAAACGATTGAGTATTGAGTATTGACTTCTGGTTGCCCTGTCAACGGATAGCGTGCTTATTTAATTGACCTATCTTATATTTCGTGTTTTGCTACAAATTTTGAATTAAACCGTAATACCCATCAAGTTTGTTCATATTTCACCGGACCAAACGTTAACGGCGACAATTCGATCCCAGTCGTCGATTTTTGGAAGCACAAAATCTACCACCGCGTGCCGTTGGGTACTTCTAGTACGTCAAGACCACGGTTGCTGAATACCAACGCGAAGTCCCATAGTTCCACGAACATCTCAGGACCATAGTATACATAGAATTTTATACTGTGTCAGGACGCCCAACGCGGAGGTGTAGATTTTGACCGAAATTCAAAACTCATCTCATACGAGTAAAACAGTGCTGAAAATACTTAAACGTCCACGTCGTCGTCCTTACCGCATACAGAGGATTCAAGCTTTATTGCCCAGATACTGGCCCGTCCGTCCCTTCAGACATTGAATGCTGCTTTTGAACGCCTTCGTATAAAATAATCTCGAGGAAAATACATTGTCAAAGGTGCATCGACTTACTCGGGCACGGGCTGCCGCTTGTATTATTAGAAATGGAGGAACGTTTGAACATCGGCTGTAACGACGAAGATTCGAAATCAACATGTATTCTTACATACCTAATGAGTATTCTTACATACCTAATGAAGGACAGTCAGTCAGCCTTAGCTGCACACTTTAGTACTTTTTTCATCGTGTCAACACAAAAAAGTTAATTGCCCAACAAAACGGGCACGGGAACAGTTAGTAATTGATAAAATAAGACTTGCAGTTTCCAATAGTAATGTATGGCTCACTGTAGACGAAACAATTGACACGCTTGGCAATTGTGTCGTAAACGTTATTGTTAAATCTGTGGACGGTACTATGCAAAGATCGTATTTTGTTGGCTTGACGTCCTTCCCGACTGACTCTCCAAGTGGAGGATGTCGGTGAAAGTCGCGAAGACCCAGGCCTTATTTTATTTATTTATTTATTTATTTATTAAAAATATGAAATAACATCATAAATAGGAACATATGTCCCACAATGCCTTGCTAGTCGGACGCTCCAAACTGTCGAATCCACTGACTCAACGGCCATGATGTTCCGTGGAACATCACGGTGAAGTACCTTGGCGTCACTATTGACAGGAGACTCTGTATGAACGCCCACGTGGATGAAGTGGTGAGACGCGCCAAATGCGCACGCACCTTACTGCGTCCAGTCTTCGCGAGCAGCCTCCCCGTGCGCACCAAGCTGGGGATCTACAAGACATACGTGCGCTCATGACTCACGTAGGTACGCCGCCCAGGCTTGGTACGCCCTCGTCTCGGAATCCCACAAGAAGAAGCTGCGCGCGCAGGAAAACCACTCCCTGCGCACCATCGTCGCAGCCCCGCGCTATGTGCGTGACTGCACGATTGGGCGCGACCTGAAGCATGAGGGACTGGGCGCCTTCGTGACGCGCCTCTCGCGCGTTATGTTTGACCGTGCAGACCACTCACCGCACTCTGCACTGCAGGGCATAGCGTCGCTCCACGCTCGTCCACCGGATCGCCGCTCACGGGCTCTGCCAAGAGAGCTCGTGAGAGATCCCACAACAGCAGCCACCACCCCTGAGATCGCCGGCAATCCACACGCGGCTGGCCAGCCGCGGCATCAAATTTAATGGACAATGTCAAAATCACAATTAACCTCCCCGATGATTATCACTACAAAAGCCATCTTGATTTTTTGATTAAGAAATTATTTCAAGTTAAAATTCATGATTATTGCAAATCTAGAAAATCATCGTTTGATTCCAAATCAAAATTCAAAATTCTACAAAATAAGTAGTGCGATTATAAATGATCAATGAAATGAAATGAAATGCAATGAAATGTTTATTCAAAGAACATATTATATACTTATTCAATTATCAGATTGGTACCTATTGATATTTCCAAAAAATTAAGCGTACCTATTACAAAGTGTAGTGATTACACAGATACTCGTAAACTGAATAAGTAAATAGGTACCCTGTCCTACTCTTCGGGTCCTACTGTTTAGAACTTGTAAATAAACCAGTTATTTTTACCTATTGCTTTTATTTTATGTCAGCAAAAAACTTCCCGAACATGTCCCATTCCTATTTTATCCTGGACATCATAGTCAGGGCAGTTCCCGTGAATTAATAAAACGCCACTACAATGTGACCGGTAGGAATATAGCGATTAGATATTAATTTATAATGGTCTAATATCCGAATAGGAGAGAATTTGCACCGGGCTGTTTGTTTATTCGATGAAAAGTACCTATTTTATGTCAAATTAGATGCCTACGCTAAATAATATGTGGCGAATAGGTTGTGGCCGAAAAACTAACAAAACATGTTAAGTATCTAGATGTTTAAAAACATCAAAAACACGGCGCAGCGGACGCGGCTAAACATTTTGGCCACGCTCCTTTTCTGTTCGGAATAACATGATAGATGTAAAAAAATATCAAAAACGCGGCGCAGCGGACGCGGCTCTAAAGGCAAATTATATAGGTACTAATCGAAAGTATGAAGCCTATAGCACAGAGAAAAGAATACAAGTCCTATAGAATATATAAACGTTAGGTTTGGTGCGAATTATTAGTACCTACCGACTTAGCTGTTTATACCTGCCAACCCAATAGTTTGACGGGAAAAAAAAATTCAACCTAACGTTTGCATATTAGATAAGTATGCAATTTGTCTAATAAACAAGCAATTTGCATTTCTTTAGTACAAAGTTATTTTATTTTTGAATTAATTATCTATTCGCCGTATATAAAATATAAAATTAGCTTAGCATATAAAATTTGATATAAAATACGTTTTATCGGATAAACAGCCCGGTGGAAATCTTCTTCTATTCGGATCTCCTACTAAGTACAACAATTTTCTAGATGCCTCAATTTTAAAGTCAAATATATTTTTTGAAGTCAACGCCATCTGGTAATATCTCAATAAAACGAATAGGTAGGCTGCCAGCGTCATAGTAGTGGTGGCTCAGATACGCCATCTACTGGTGTGACTACGGGACTAAAATTGCCTACAGAATTGCCTACTTTAGGACGGCACGCTTTTGCTGTATGGGATTGGGTATCTGTACTTGTATTCTTTTATCTGTGCCTCGGCCCTTGCACGACACGCGTTGACTCAGAAGCTCAGTCGAAACCTAATCGTCTTTCTGAGTCCACGTATCAGTTCGCGTCTAGGTACATTTTAAAACAGTTTCATTACAAAGTGAATATTGTTTGTTTGATTACTACATCAAATAAAAAAGTGATGGAAACTAATAGCCCAGGTAAACAATTACGATTTTGAGGGCATACAATTAATATTTAGTTTTAGTGAATCAAAATACCTCTAATTTTATGATATATTTTTACAAGTATTTTATAGAGTTAAGTGTTTTAGTTGCACTTCAGGGTCCGTCCCTGCTTTATTTCTTTTTTTAATATTGACAACAGACCTTCACCTTAAATAATGTTGAAAAATTTGCCGTGCATACCCGTGCTTTTTTTTTAAAATGCAGTATGAACCTGACGGTAGCGATTTTTAATTTTTTGACAAAACGTTATTTATTTTATTTTAGGTCCATCAGAGTGTTCTAACATGATGGTTGTAACCCGGAAAGCATTATTTGATAAAATGCAACAGCAAGACTTGCATAGTTTTGAAGCAAAATTAGAATATCTTGAACAGTACCTTTTGTGTGAAGATTATTCTGAAGAACAAATCGAGGACATGAAACACAAGTTTTCCTATATCAAGACTCAATTCAAGCAAAGGTGGATTAAGGCCCGGAAAAAACAAGATAGATTCTTAAAGAATAATGACAATTGGTTACAAGGAACGTTTGATATTCCAAGAGTTAATCAACAAAAACAATGTTACAGTCGGCAAGGAAAGTCTTTTAATGAGTCAAGTGAGAGAACTAAGAGAAGAAAAACAGAAGAACTTCGAAGTATTGTCGATAAAGATATATTGGTGCATGCAACTCAAACAACATTACACACTTCTGGAAATAGAGATGCTTCTCAATTACTGAAACTCATAACAAAGTCACCAAACCGAGCTGCAAAACTCAAAAAGGCATATTCAAAGTCTGAAGAGATAAACGAGAAAAAATGAATGCCCTTACAAGCTCTTTCAATGTTTGTTGAGGCAGGTCTCTCACGACGACAATATGAAATTATTAGATCGACTAGAAAAAAATACTATCCCAGCTACAGTGTGCTACAAAAAGAAAAGAAAAACTGCTATCCACCTCAAAAGTCGTACCGAGTAACGGAAACATGTGCTGAGATTAACATTCAAGATTTACTAAATCATACGGTTACACGACTGTTAACATATTTAGGAGAAGACATTTTAAGTTCTTTAAGCTCAGTAGAAAGAAGTACCCTGGAATTGATTTCTAAACGGGGCTGCGATGGCTCACAGCAAATGCAATACAAGCAGAAGATGCAAAGTGATGCTACTGATGCGAATATTTTTCAGAGTAGTTTTGTGCCGCTCAAGTTAATCTGTGGTATGACAAAGAGGGTATTATGGCAGAACCCTAGCCCATCTTCACCGCGATTTTGTCGGCCTATCAGAATTAGATTCGTTAAAGAGTCCTTCGATATTAAGATCAGTGAAATAGGTTACGTGGAAACCGCCATGAATAATTCAAATAACAGTTAATATATCCTAAATGAAAAATCTTTCTCGGTGAAAAATGTTCTTACACTCACCATGGTGGATGGTAAAGTGTGTAATGCTGCAACACTAACTACTTCAACAATGAGGTGCTATATATGTGGAGCCACCACCAAGCAATTCAACGACTTGACAATCAAAAATTATGTTGACCCAGAAGCACTAACCTTTGGGTTATCTACTTTACTTTACTAAAGTGTACCCATACATCATAAGAATTTACTAAAAGTGATTAAAAATAACACAGTAAATTAAAATGAAATACATTAAAATAACACATAAGACATATTTTAACAACATCACTAACCGGCAATTATTTTTTGTTGGGCTCGCAGTGCACCTTTAGCCAGTGTCGAAGCATCCGGCAGTCCAGGCGATCGGACAGGGTACAGAGAATCCCGTTACTGGACGACCGAATGCGATCTCGAAATGATGCTATGCGTGACCTTATGATGGCGAAGAAATCGGGAACGCCAGCCTCCGCAAACATACTCGACGCACTGCAATAACGTGGCAGTTTCATCAAGGTGCGAAACGCATGATTGAACTCTCAATGGACACTATTTTGAAAAGATGTAATAACTTGCTAGTTTAATCAGTTTTTGATTTTCCAAGAACATTCAGTTTGACCCTCGTAGTGCATGCAGGAACTGAATATATCCTAAATGAAAAATCTTTCTCGGTGAAAAATGTTCTTACACTCACCATGGTGGATGGTAAAGTGTGTAATGTTGCTACACTAACTACTTCAACAATGAGGTGCTATATATGTGGAGCCACCACCACGCAATTCAACGACTTGACAATCAAAAATTATGTTGACCCAGAAGCACTAACCTTTGGGTTATCTACTTTACTTTACTAAAGTATACCCCCCAACAAACAAAAATTGGTCTTGTAGTGGCTTAAACGGCTAAAAATAATATTCTTATAAGAGCCGCATTACCGCTAATAAGGGTGCGTTTGGGCACAAATTATAAGAACAATAACTTTATACCCCGCTTATAGCTTCCTTATTGTCTGCTTTTTTTTCTTAAACGTCTCATATTATGACAAGTAACAAGGATAACTTCCATATAATGGCAAGAAAAAATCTCGTAAAAGTCAATACATCTTATAAGAGCCATTTATAAAACGTTAATAAGGGCGATCACCCTTATACATGTTTTATTATGTTCCGATACAAGGGAGTTCAACTTATTGCGGCAAATCAAAGTCTCTTAAAAATCCGTTGGCCCTTATAGCCGTCTGTTTATGATTCTGCAATAAGTCTTTTTTTAAAGTGATTTACATTTTCGTAACAGTTTGAAGAAGAAAGACAAACGTCAACCATTTTATTGGAAAGTGAACGGTAAGTTATTATTTTATGTAGTTTATTTACCTGACTTATGTGCTTGTGTATAGTGAAAAGTGCATGGGAATTCAAATGCATGATAAAAGGTGGTACGCTGTGTGTTATAATATCAACCCGCCCTCGAGTTTAAGCTGTTTTTGTGCTCCAAACGTTATTAATTATTTAGTCAGGTTATATACACTGCTATTATGAGGGCAAAACGATTCGCACATCCTCTACAAGGAGTCTATGAGACTGAAGACTTTATAATGGCAACGTTATATTACTTATGCTTTCGCCATTTTATACATCGTTAGGGTTCCTTAACTCACGAAGAAAAACCATTTACCTAGCTAGTCTTGTACCTTAGTCTTGTTTTTATAATATAAATTTATTTTTCACTTTTCTCTATAGTTCAGTTGGATGGAAGAGATCTATATAGGGATAAGCTCGGTTTGTGCACTAAATTTTCAGATTGACACACAATTTTAATTGTAAGTAGGTACACCATAAACGATGTAATAATAATGTTTATTAATGTTTGTCCGTAGACATTACAATGGTTGTGTATATATTGGCAGATATTGACAAATTTTTGAAAAGAGAAGATCTTAAATTGCATAATATTATGCGCTGGCCATGGAAGTGGACACATTTTATTCTAAGAAAGGAATGTTTTAATTGTGCACATCCGACCCATTCTACTTTACCTTTACACTTTGTGATTGATCGTGAAAACATAAAGGTGTTGCAACTATTCACTTTCATTTTGTGCCAAAATTGTGAAGAATATTTGATTTACGACCACTTTATTCAAGATGAATGTGAATATTGTAATATTAATTAATTGCTAGGTAAGTTTAGTAGCTTGCAATTTGTGTAAATCTAGTTGAGAATATATATCCATCTCCTTCCCACACAGCTACGGTAGGTACGAAATCAGTCATTAGTCGTCGTGTTTGTTTAGTTAGTCAGTGTCGCTTACGAGCTCGGGCCAGACAGACGACGCGACGTGTACGAACACGACACGTAAACAATTGACCGCGTGTGCTATGCTAAATAGGTATTTTTTTCAATTCTTAGATTATCTTATCAGAAAGTAAAACTAATATTGTTCAGGTATAACTAAGTATTGGGTATTTTACGTATTGTGAGAGGCGAGGCGGATTTTTAACTATCTACCAATAGTTAATATCTACTATAGTGAGGAAAACATTGTATGAAACCACGTGTGTACCTACGAGACATTATTATGCAGTGGGGCTAGCATAAGTGTCCGCGACTTGACTTGTCGCGCGAGACGGCGTCACCCGTCTCGTCCTGTTTAGTACAGTGTGAGCAAGACGGGAGGTGCTGTCACGCGTCGCGTCGCTAGTCGCGGACACTTGTGCAGTGTGCTAGTAGAGCAGGTGGTATGTTGTTTTAGGTTACATTTCTATTTAATGCTTTTCTCTTTTCAGATTATTTAACAATGCCATACAAAATTGTAAAGACGTTTGAAAAGGGGCACTCAAAACTATCAGCAGTACCAGGTAATTGGGAAAAAGATGGCGTCCTTCACTGGCCCAAATATAACGAAAACAAATTAAGAAGAGTTGAAAATTCGTACCCTGTAAATAGCTGGCGAAAAATGAATTGCAAAGTGAAGAGATCTAATTTGAATACTTTTTTTGAAGCGGAACAGGAAATAGACAAAATGTGTAATAAGTCTGAAACTGAAACAGATACTGAGCAATATTACGTGACAAACCAAAAAGAAATTATGTTTAATCAACTTGTTCAAGACTGTATTATGGTAAGTAAACTTTCAGAGATATACAGACATTTGACTAATAAAAAAAAATATCTCAAGAGACCCTGTGTATCTTTATGTACGTGTTTGTGTGCGTTCGTGGCATACCCGACACAGTGGGGATATATGAGTGTGTGCAGTACGTAGATACCTACCTATTAAAACCACATCATCGACCTTCATTCGGTGCGTTGTTTACAGGCCCTGTTTCTTGAACCGTCCGTATGGCATAGACACTTTTCTCGGAAACTATAAAAACTATACTCATTTATCTTCTGCCATAGCCATAGCCAATCACTGCCGTACATTAGTTTTGGCACAAACACCTCTATGTTACTATACTACGTAAAATTTTCACAACCAAGTGATTGCTTTCTATTGCTATTTTTTAACTCATTGGTTTGTATTTTCTCGCAGGATGAAAACATTTCGTCAGGAGCACTTAATAATACAGTCGGACCAGTTGAAATGAACGAAAATGGTGTATTGTGTCAACCTTCGCAAGCAAGAAATTCAGAAAATTTACTGATGGCCGTTCAATCTCCAGCCATCAATAAAGATTCTATCGTTCTACAAAATGTGACTCAACCTGTTGAAGCTACAGAACACACACTATTATTCATTCAACCTTCAGCAACTAGTACTGATTCCAACGCTCAACAAAATGTAAGTGCTGAAATACAAATTGATAACGCAGCCACCTTAAATGTAATGGTTTTGGCAAAATTAGAAACTTTGCAAGAAAATTACCAAACTCTTAACGAAAAAATCACTGAAAGTATCAAAGCACAACAAGAGGAAAGGAAAATTATTCATGAAAACGTACAGTCTATGTTGCTCGGCTTATCCAATATTAGTGTTCAGTTTGAATATGTAATGAATCAGTTCAGTCGTGTGGAAAATCATAAACAAAATGAAAAAATACAAACTATTACAAGTGAAGAGGATCTAAACAATTTTGAAAAAGTTTTAGAAAATCAAGAGAAAGAAGAAGAATGGAAAAATAAATTTTCAATTATTTGTGGGAAAGGAAAAGGTCGAGGGGTAAATAACGCTTATGCATTGGTCAATTCAATGTTTAGCAGAAGCTTTTTACTCCAGTGTAGCTGGGCTGGAGGATCTCGAACTTCTGATCAAAAGATTTGCTTTAAAAGCCACACTAAAATCATAAATTTCTTTTTTAATATTATTCGTGAGTCAGATAGTTCATTTTCCTTAGTAGACTGCCACAAATTCTTCAAAAATATCCTGAAAAACTCACGTCAGCAACGAAAGCAAACAAGAACGGACATCTAGAACCAAAAATCGACCAAAAATAAAAGCAAACCGTAAGAACTTGTGTAACAAAACACAGCCATCTTTACCCATCGCCGGAACTTCTGCACCAGAAAACAGCTCAGGCGTGTCATTGCCAGCTGTTGGGAAGTCTGGCTCTGGTTCCGAAAACCGCTCAGAGGTAGTTTTGGAAAACTCTGGTCCAGACAATTATGATAATGACCCGATGTCATCTGCATCCGTTGCAGGAATACTCACCAAGCCACTTGAAACACCTGTTTAAAGATCCTTTTTTATCTCCGTATTATTTTGATATGTTTTATAAGTACTAAAATTTTCTAATCTACGTGACTTTTTAATATGTCACAAAGTGAAAAAATGTATTTGCCAATTATTGTTGATTTGATTGTTGATTGATGTTTTATACTTTTTACTTTTTAGTAAGACTATTGCCATTATTAGCTAGTCTTTAATAATACCTAAAACTAAGATAGTTGTTAGTCTGTTATACTTACAGACATTTTTTTTAATTTTTTTTTTGTTTTTTATACATCGATGGTTGCGGGGAATAAAGTCAAAATCGCAAAATAGGTACCGATAACTTTATTCCCTGCAACTGCAACCATCGATTAAATGTACGAAAAGTGATTGTTATTGTAATACTCGTCGTAATCGTAACTGTAACTTTATGACTGATTAATGATTAGGTCTCTACTTTTTAGAAGTAAGAAGGCTAGTGTTTAGCTTGCAAAGTTACCAGTTTTACTTAAATAGACTGATCTTTGTGCTGTTTTCTTAAATACTAAATTGTGTTCAAAACACATCAGAACAGGGTACTTTTAAACACTGAATTAACCAAAACTATAGAAAAACGGCTACACTCACGTCGTAGAGTCGGATCGGTTCGACATGTTTCGAGTGCAGGAGTCGAGTGCGTCCTCGCCGGCAGTGCCAGGCGAGCTGCCGCCGCCGCGGACGAACTCGATCCCTGATGATGGCCTCATGTCGGACCAATCCGACTCTACGACGTGAGTGCAGCCGTTTTTCTATAGTTTTAGTTTACAATGACTCACGAGAGTTTTATTATATTAACTGAATTAACCATCTATTGAAGATGGTCGATCATGTTCCTATTAGTAATAAGTAAAACTATATTCTAATAACATATGTAAGGACATTTAAAGACTGTTTTTATAAAAATAATATATTATTGTCAAACTAGCTGTTTCTCGCGATCTTGTTTGCTTTATATTTTTTTATTATTAACATTTTGTTAGAAAGACTGGTGATTGAAATTCTGTCTAAAGTAGGAACGAGCTCCATACAAAACGTTTTTGCATAACTGTAGGCTACTGGAGCAATTTTTTGGGTTTTTATTACTGAATTCAACATTAATTATTCGCTTTACTTGCGGCATTTCATATATGTATACAGGCTGTGCAAAAATGTTTTGTTTAGAGGTCGTTCCACCTACTTACTGAAAGGCTTAAAAATCGAGTTTACTTTGATAGCAAGATATAGCTCCCAAATGAAGCATCATCCACAGCGATTTCTATTGTGAATTCACCAACTGTTTTGAAGTCAGTAGAGTATTGAAGTAAGTTCTCCAACCAACAAATATAAAATTAGCTTTCATTTGGATAATGCCTGACTTGAGAGCCACTCTTCCTCGTTTTTTAATTTTAAAATACGGCGGCATGATAGCCTATTAAAAAAATGTGACTTAAATAAAAATTGATGATTGATGATTGAACGTGATTTTATTTTACAATGTATGGATCAATGGTGTAAAATACAATACTGAATTATATTCTACACTTAATAATTTACATTTAATGTCAGCGCTAGAAAAGTCATACATATTTTTTGATTTACTAGACATGTAATCTTCACATTTATAAATATTAAGTAAAGAAGACTTTAAGGGGTATTCAAAGGCGTGCACTATATTATGCATGATGTATCCTTCTAGCCGTATGTCTTCAGTTTCATTAATGTGTATTGCTTTTATTTCTATAACTTGATCCTCCCTTGTTAAAAACCATTTATCGTATTTTTGGGTGGATAAAATAAAAAAATCAAAATGCAATACCAATATAGATCCATTTCTGCTATTGCACTGTTTTGCAAACGGATATTTCATTTTATTTTTACTGTAAGTCTCAATCTCGACTTCACTTCTTTCGTGTAACCTTCGAGCTACTTGTACTAGAGGCTTATTTCCGTGTCTCAACATATGTTTGATGATTTGAAGTTTATTCTCAAAAGGGTAAGCATTAAAACTTTGTAAAGTGCCAAATATTCGGACCTCATCAACGAGATGTGATAAATTGTGCACATTACTTGTAATATAATCCTTTCCATAATATTTTGCATATTTTTCTATGAATGAATCTAACAACGCCTGCGCTAGACGTAAAAACTTAAAATAGTTTTCGTTAGAACAAATTGTGATGGCACAGAATAAACAAAGGAAGTGTTTGTATGCGTCAGGATCTAAAACATGCTTCAGTATTACCCAACTCAGGTATAATAAAAAAGTGCGGTATTCAGAAGCTTTCCAATGTGATAGGACATCAACAGTCCGAACAGATCTGTGTATTTCTTTGGGTAACTTAATAGTTTTTAAAAACGCGTTCACTTTTTCAATATCACCATTACACCACTTAGTACGTTTGTTAATAAAATTTCCATTTCGCCACCCCATTAATAAACGTTTCATAACTCCGAGATCTATAAGATGCAGTGAATCACCAACCGGAAAATTTTCGATCATATCAATTTTCAATTCAAGTAGAGGTGAATCAACTTTATGATGCAGTCCATATTTTTTATTGCGAAAGTCATCATCGTTTCTTAAAGGACAATCTGTTTTCGGGAATATTACTGTATGTGACAAATGTGAATAATCACCAACCACAGTGCATTTTAAACATCCGTGCTTGCTGTTGAAATTACAAACTCCTGCAAAAAAAAAGAAAAGTATAACTATGAATGTCATCCACTTATAAAATAGTAAGTATAATGTATTATTGTTTATACTTCAGCTTAGCTGGTGCCCAAGACTTTGTTCGCGTTTAAACGTAAATTTTCTGGACTATACCTCTTAACTGACTTCACAAATAGGAGGAGGTTCTCAATTAAAGTGTATGAAATACTATAGTAAATATGTTACTATAGTTTTTTTAACTATCCCACCGGAAACATTTTCATTTTCCGTAATTAAAAGTATTCTTAATGTTGATTAGGGATGTAAGCTACCACCATGCAAAATTTCATTCAAATCGGTCCAGTAGTTTCGGAGATTAGCCCGTACAAACAGACAGACAAAAATAAGAAATCTGGATATGTTCTATTGCACTTCTAACATCCTCCTGACTCGGTTTTTTGCGTTTTTTTTAATGTACAGACGTACATTCGACCTAGCTACAGTTTTATTATAATATGTAAGTATAGATATATATGAAATCACCTTTTATAAAAGCCCTCGCGGGTGAATCGCATATAAATGCTCTTATACCAACTTCAATCGTCACCTGCTCTCCAGTTAAAGTGGTAATTATGAAACCATTCTCAATTTGCTTCATTTCATCGACAAAAGGTTTTAAATATAAGTTTAAGTCGGCAGGTTTTGATTTCCCTTCATATATTCCCACCACGATAGGTGATATATTTTTAATTTCAGTAATGTTGCACAGTATTGGCCAAAGTTGATGATTCGAGCTTTTATGTATCGGTAGGCCATCGATATTGAAATTCAAGGTTACTTTCTTGGGCACTTCATAGTTTTGTAAGGTTTTTTGTAATTGTGTAACTAATCCATTATGCCAATAATGTCCAGTACCAATTTCAGTAATGCATATTTCTATTTTATTTGTATTGAGCAATGTACGCGCATCCAATGGCATTTGGTTTGGTATTACATGATGTAACATTTTTAATAAATCACTTAAAGCGATATGGGAAATGTTGAATTTCACTGCCCATTCTCTGAGGTCACTACGGATATCAATATTCTTAAACTCTTTATTTAAACATACGTCTATATCGCTATCACTATCACTACAATTATATTCTTCCTCACTGGATTCCTTGTCATTTTCATTTTCTGTGAAATAATATTCTACGGAACCACAGGCTGATTCGTTGGTATCGGCTTGGTCATTTTGTAGTACCATAGGCACTGAGATCATAGGAGTACAAGTGGTGGGTGTAGTGCTCACAACCATGTTTTCATAGACCTTTTTCACTTTTCTTCT
The DNA here is from genome assembly GCA_923062465.1 of Acleris sparsana. NCBI lineage: Eukaryota > Metazoa > Arthropoda > Insecta > Lepidoptera > Tortricidae > Acleris > Acleris sparsana. Next base: position 4,608,957 of record OV281311.1, on the reverse strand, counting down.
GTAACTACCGCTCCTTTTCAATTTCTTCCAGTCTTTTGAATCCATTTTGAAATGTAAATTCCGCTGCGTAATAAATTCACACAATCTGCTGTTTTTCTCAAAATGGCAAATCTAGTCATATAAAACATTGTAATATAACCGAATAGAGAATAATATCTTTATAATCTCTGTATAAGGGAATATGGATTGCTTTCATCCTTGTAAAGATCATATAAAATGTTAGAATTTGTTTGTTGGATAGACGTCGTATCAAATGCTTCTATAAGTTTAAAAGCTCAATAGTTACCTTATGCATTACTTTTATAAGAATCATTGGCCATATTAAAAGCCTTTATATAACTTCGAGTTTTATACGGCTAAAAAGCAATGTAACTAGCCTCTATAAGAAGAACAGATTTCGAACCCTTATAAGTTGGCTATATTAACGTTTACCCAGCAAAATTATAAGAATATAGGTAATATTAGCCAAATCTTCTTATAATGTGCCATTATAAGGAACATTGACATAATGAATGCTCTTTTATAACAAGTATAAGAATTTAGACCTTATAGACTTAATTTTATAAGGTTAGTTTGTTTGTTGGGGCATACATCATAAGAATTTACTAAAAGTGATTAAAAATAACACAGTAAATTAAAATTAAATACATTAAAATAACACATAAAGGCCCTGATCGACGGGCGAGTAAAACCGCGGTTTTGCGGCTCGTCGGTAATGCTCGCCGGTGTATCATTGCAATGCCGCGGTATTATATACCGACGAGCCGGGCTCGTGGCTCGTCATGTATGTTTGATTTTTTACTCGGCTCGCCATGAAACCGCGTGTCGATCACGGCCGGCGAGCCGAGCCGGCAGTTTTCGGCGACCGCTGGAGAGAACGGACGTGTATTTTTGTTATTTCACAATGGATATGCGAACTCTGAGTCACGATTCGGTATTCGAATTTATATGTGGCTTACGAGACAACCCTTGTTTATGGAAATGTACATCGCCAGAGTACAAAAACAAAACAATTCGGCTTACTGCATATAATAAACTTTTGGAGATCATAAAAAAAAATGAACCAAACTCAACTATTGCCGACGTCAAGAAAAAAATTCAGTCAATACGAGCGTCTCACAGAAAAGAACGTAACAAAGTTACTGCAAGCTCCTCAAGCTTCGGCTCCGGAAGTGAAGAAGTGTATCGGCCAAAGTTGTGGTATTATAAGGAACTTGAGTTTCTCAACGATCAGACTCAAAGTAAGTACTTACCTACCTATTACCCATAGTACAAGCATTGATAGTCTAGGACTAGGTCGATCTGTGTGAAAATGTCGTACAATATTTATGTTTTGTTATTACGTTATTAGTAGGTAGGTAAATTATGTTTGAGTCTCTCGAAAGTTCATGATCATGATTAAAACGAAATAAATTGCTGAATATAGGTACATTAACTTTTATTTGTAAACAGTAGTATGTCAAATGAATACAATAATAATATTCAAAATTAAATTGTTAATTAATTGTTTTACAGCCACAGCATCAATGTCAACGCTTGAAATCGAAGATGACAATCGTAGTCAACAATCAACATCAACACAACATTCTGAGATTTCTGCGGATAATGTGGGTACCTATCGTACTTATTATATTCGTACTTAGTCCGAGATAACTGTGTAGTATCGTCCTTCTTGCTCCTCATACGCGAAGTTCATAGACACCTTTAAAAAAATAAAAATCGCCACCTGGCAATACTAGTGGCATATGTCATTCGTTATTTCGCGCTCAAACGCAACCGACACGGAATTAATTATTTTCGATATTATTTGGTTATAAATCACTTTAACATCGACATTAAGTGCATTGAGAGACATTGAGATGCCGAAGCGTAATAAAGAAAACAACGACGACGATAAAACTCGGAAAAAGATCGCAAAGCTGGAAAAGAGACTAGCTAGGTACTACAAAGAACATGAGAGTAAAACCTCAGAGACTTCGGAGGGCGAAAAAGGTAAGAATCGGTCGTTTATTTTAGTCAAAATTTCATTGAAAATGTACAGTTTTTAGCTAATTTTTACAGCATTCATGTTAGTTTATCGATTCAATGACCACGCGTTTTGATGCCTACTTTTCGAGGGAAAGTATTCTCACAATTTGTGATATGCCCGAGAAGAATTACCAGGAATTCATATTATGTGCTTTATCGTGTGACGATAATGCCTCTGTCCGTGGGACGGAGATGGGCAAAATTGACCTGTGTGTCATATTATAACCTATCTTAGTTACGACATGTTTGTCGTACAACCGGTGCAAAATTAAACTGTGTTTATGGTACCTGTGTGTATACATTTCAGCTCAAACCGAGGAGCTAGATCACCTAGACCCAATTTCATTCCCGGAAACAGATGACGTCACTGTACCGGAATTAGATGAAGAAGACAGTGAGCTTGAGAGCGATATTCTAGCAGCCTTAGGAGAATCTGCTACTGGAACCAAACAATATGGAGAAAAAATCCATGAAAAAATTTTTGATCCGGTCAAAAACATTATTATTGAGGGCCTACCTAAACAGGCAAGAGAAAAACTCACAGAGTCTATACTTGTACCTTGTAACTGTAAACTTTTAGATGCACCTAAGTTGAATAATGAACTGCTGGGAGTCATTAGTAATCCAGCAAAGACTCGGGACAAGCTCCTACAGGAGCGTCAACAGGAAATTGGTTTAGCCATAGCAGGAGTCTGTCAAACCATTAACAACTTATCCAAAAAAGATTATGAGAAAGTAGATCAAATCAAAAGACTAAGTGATGTCTCACGGTTACTAAGTAATCTGCATTTTAATTACACTGAGATTCGCAGAAAGTTACTTAATCCATTTATGGATAAAAATTTGTCAGAAAGCCTGAAGGATAACAAAAGAGAGCTATATCTCTACTCCCAACTGGATGATTCAGTAAAATCTTTTTCAGCAATGAAAAGAGCCTCTGCTATTCTAAAATCAAAAACAGTTACACAGACAAGACAATTTGTAGCAAAAAACTACCAACATCCTCCACGACGTCCGAACCAGAACCAGGCCCCTCCAGGGAGAGGGTCATTCCGTGGGGGAAACCATCAACGGTTCAATCAGCGCCAACCACTGAACAGATCAGCAAGACCACCGTTGAGAGGCCATGCCAAATACCCATAAAAGAGGTACCTTTTGCTGCTAGATTATGTCATTATTATGAATGCTGGGCAAATATAACCCAAGATTCCACTGTCTTAGAGTGGGTAAAAGGGTACAAAATTCCTTTTCTTCCCCCCCTCACCAAAATCATACCCCTCATAACTATAATAGTAATTTAGATTTTCAAGTATTATTAGCTGAAATAGATAAATTATTAGAACTGGCTGTTATATCAAAATGCAGTCCAGATTCTGGCCAGTTCTTATCAAGTATTTTCACTATTCCTAAAAAAGATGGTTCACACAGATTTATTCTGAATCTTAAAAATTTAAATAAGTTTGTAGTAGACAGTCATTTTAAGTTAGAGGATATAAGGACATTATGTAAACTATTGTCTAAGGGTGATTACATGTGCACCTTAGATTTAAAGAATGCCTATTATCTGTGCCCAATACACAAAACTTATAAAAAGTATTTAAGGTTCCAATTTAATGATCAGTTATATGAATATAATTGTCTGCCATTTGGTTTAAGCACTGCACCATTTGTTTTTACAAAACTATTAAAACCGATTATAGGTTACCTGAGGGAAAAAGGTATTCGTCTAGTGGTTTATTTAGATGATTTGATTTGTTTAGGTTCATCATACAATGAATGCATACAAAATGTCAGTATCCTTGTGAATAAGCTGCAATGCTTAGGCTTTGTGATAAATAAGGAAAAAAGTAAAATCATTCCATGTAACATTACTGAATTTTTAGGTTTTAGAATTAACTCGATTAAGATGTCATTAAGCCCCACCCATGAAAAACGTGAGAGACTACTGTTAATAATTAATAAATACCTTAACTTAAACCAGAGTACTGTTAGAGATTTCGCCAAGATGTTAGGAAGTTTAGTTTCGGTGTGTATGGCGGTGAGTTATGGTTTTGTATATACAAAAAATTTGGAAAGAAATAAATTTATAGCTTTGGAACGTTTGGGGGGAAATTATGATGGTATGATGAATATCAGTCAAGATTCTAAAACAGATTTACTATGGTGGAAAAACAATATTATGATTAGAGAATGTAAAATTAAACAATATAAATTTGCACTAAAAAATTTTTCTGACGCCTCCTTATCAGGTTGGGGTTCAGTGTGTAATGAAAAGTGTGCAAGGGGTAGTTGGTCAATAGCAGAAAAGCAAAATCATATAAATTACCTTGAACTATTAGCTGCTTATTTTGCTTTGAGATGTTTTGCAAGCAATTTAAAACAAAAGGAAATTTTATTAAGAATAGATAATACAACAGCAATATCATACATAAATAGAATGGGTTCAGTACAGTTTCCTAAACTAAATAACCTTGCTAGACGAATTTGGAAATGGTGTGAGGATAGAGATTTATGGATCTATGCATCCTATATAAAGTCTAAAGACAACTCAGAGGCTGATTATGAATCACGCAACTCTAGCCAGGATACAGAATGGGAATTGTCACAAAATGTATATTATAAAATTATAAATACCTTAGGTGCCCCAGATATTGATTTATTTGCTTCACGATTCAATAAAAAATGTCATAAATATATTGCCTGGCACAGGGACCCATATGCATGGAATATAGATGCTTTTACGGTTGAGTGGAAAGAATTCTTCTATGCGTTTCCTCCATTTTCACTACTCTTAAAGGTGGTAAGAAAGATTATAACAGACAAAGCAGTTGGTATAGTAGTGTACCCAGTGTGGCCTACTCAAGCATGGTATCCCCTGTTAAAAAGTTTAACAGTCTCTGAAATTCTAACCTTTTGCCCGTCTAAAACACTCTTAATGTCTCCTTCCAGATTACCACACCCCTTACACCCCCACCTTACCCTGGAGGCCTGTGTATTGTCAGGGAGGCAATGAAACGAAGATCATTGTCTAATGATGCAATTGAAATTATGATCTCATCTTTATCTGATAATAGTTTTAAGCAATATAATAGTTGTTTAAAGCAATGGTGGCAGTATTGTAAGGCCAAAGATGAAGATATATTTAGTGCTTCTGTACCAAAGCTTCTTTCATACTTAACATCTCTTTTTAAGAAAGGAGCTTCTTACCAGTCTTTAAATTGTCACCGTTCGGCTTTATCTCTAATCATAGGTAATAATATAGGTATAGATGATAGGGTAAGACGTTGGTTTAAGGGTGTTTTTAAATTAAGGCCTAACATTCCTAAATATTCTTATACTTGGGATCCAGCCACTGTCCTTTCTTATCTTAAACTCTGGTACCCTCTAGAAGATTTAGATTTGAGGAAACTCACATTGAAGACTGCTATGTTACTAGCGTTAACTACAGGACAGAGAGTACAAACAATTCACCTAATTAAATATAACAACATTATTTTTAATGAAGAAGGAGTGAATATAGCTTTGACAGATATTCAAAAAACATCAGCGCCGGGAAGATTCATGGCAAAATTATCTCTTCCTATTTTAAATAATAATCCCAGTATATGTCCAGTTAAAACTTTATCACAATACTTAAGAATAACAAAAGATAACAGAAAGGAAAGTGGCTGTTCTAATTTACTGCTGACTTTTAAGAAGCCATATAAGTCAGCTTCAACTCAAACAATTAGTAGGTGGCTTAAACTTGTTATGAAAGATAGTGGTATTGATGTGTCCATATTTTCTTCTCACTCGACGCGTCATGCGGCGTCGTCACAGGCACATAGGGCAGGACTCACAGTAGATAATATTTTGAAGGCAGTAGGTTGGTCTGATAAATCACTTACCTTTGCTAAGCACTATAACAGAGCTGTGTATTAAAGACTACATATACAGCTCATAAAAAGTGTACCACAAAAAATAAATATATTGGTTTTTTAATGCTGCGTAAATAGCTCTGCACGTCTCCGGAATAATTCTTCCCAAAGTTTGCCTAGATATTAAAGTAGAATACTGCAAACTGGTTTGGGTTTTACCTTCTGCAAGGTATCTCAGTGTAGCAGTCAAACGTTCATGAGGAGATATAGCTTCTCGCATTATTGTGTTTTGTTTTTGTATTATACAAATCCGCAGACATTCTGAGGTAATTTCTGTAATCAAGTGGTTCTGCTGACAATTCACGTATCAAATGGGTATGCGACAAGTGCTGCCTCTTTTCGATCCAACTTTTAACCCAAACTCTACGGCGTCTACGCTTATTTTTTCTAATTTCGTTGCATGCTATAGCGAGGTAACACAAAACTTCATATTTTGAGCACGACATCTTGAAACGACCGCGATCGCACGACGGTTTTGCTCGCTAGTCGATCAGCGCTGACGAGCCGCGAGTAAAACCGTCGCTCTAAAACCGCGGTATAATAGCTCGTACGTCGATCACCCGCTTAAGACATATTTTAACAACATACTAACCGGCAATTATTTTTTGTTGGGCTCGCAGTGCACCTTTAGCCAGTGTCGAAGCATCCGGCAGTCCAGGCGATCGGACAGGGTACAGAGAATCCCGTTACTGGACGACCGAATGCGATCTCGAAATGATGCTATGCGTGACCTTATGATGGCGAAGAAATCGGGAACGCCAGCCTCCGCAAACATACTCGACGCACTGCAATAACGTGGCAGTTTCATCAAGGTGCGAAACGCATGATTGAACTCTCAATGGACACTATTTTGAAAAGATGTAATAACTTGCTAGTTTAATCAGTTTTTGATTTTCCAAGAACATTCAGTTTGACCCTCGTAGTGCATGCAGGAACTGAAAATGGATGGATTCCAGGTTTACTTATTTTATCCAAGTCAATGAAAAACTCGAGTGCCGATTACCACGAAGACATGGATTCTCAGCTATTCGAAAATTGGTTTCGTGATCAACTTTTGCCAAATATTCCAGAGAACAGCGTTATTGTCATGGACAATGCATCGTACCATTCTTGCCAGCTAGAAAAAAATCCAAGGAAAGGCACAAGAAAAGCCGAGATTATTGATTCTTTAGTCAAACGAGGTATTTCTTATCCAGAAAAGGTAACAGTGAAACAGCTTTTGGAAATCGTCAGTAAAAATAAAAATCTTTTTAAAAAAGTCTACGCTTAAAGCAGGACATGAAGTTTGTAGACTTCCTCAGTATTACTATTACATTTGTAATCCCATAGAGTTAATGTGGAGCTATGTGAAAAAAACCAAACGAAGAGAAAATATCACACCAACCGTAGGAGATAGTGTCATAACCAAAATTCGTCACATTATTATTACATGGATATTGAACGGGAGCGTAGGGCGCTGTCTGTACGATGCAATATGGTTGCTCGCAGGTTTGCTCGTTGTAGCGATGAAGTTAAAGTGACACTGTTTAAAGCCTTTTGTCAGTCTTTCTACACGTGCAGCCTGTGGGTCAGCTATACGCGGCGGGCATATAGCGCTCTGCGCGTACAGTACAATGATGCGTTCAGGATGCTGTTTGGACTACCGCGGTGGTGCAGTGCTTCGACTATGTTTGCGGAGAGGCGGACCGACGGCTTCCATGCGATTATCAGAAGGAGATCTGCGTCACTGCTCCACCGCGTTCGCAATAGTGCAAACGGCATCCTGAGCACCCTACAAAATAGGTGGGATTCACCAATGTTGTGGCGCTGGATTGGGCTACACGTCTCAGGTGAAAAGCCTATTTTCAGTGCTACTGCTTTGGATATTTTAAGGTAGTTTGTAAGTTTTATCTCTAATGTAGTGGTAGGCACTAACTTTAGCAATAAGTTCTTACTGTTACTAACACAATTATGGATGCGTAATCCGAAATAAAGATTTTATTATTATTATTATTTCTTTACCAATCACGGGACTATGGGAGTCCCGGACCTTTGGAAGGCGTACATGGAGCCGAAGCCAACACGCAGAGGCCCTTTAGACAAGTTTAATTTAGTAAAGTTATGGGACACCAACCGGCGATTGTCCCTGAGTTCAAACTAAAGAAGTATGCTCCCACGGACAACCACCGGTCAGTGTAAAGACTATTTAAGAAGGATGGGAATACTAATAATAGGTTCTATGAATGAACTGATATGGATTTGTGAACTAGGCTATTGATGAAACTACGGCGCCTGCCTGGCCAATGCTAATTACTTTGGTTTAAATGGCAGGCGGTGACTCGCCAACTCAATGGAATGGACCTCCCGAAATAGCCACATATATATAGCAGCAGGGAGGCAACAGTTCCAGAGGGGCTAAGGGTGGAGAGGTGCTTCTGGACTTTAAACGACCATAAGGTGCCAACTCACCACTTATGCAACACATCCACCCTTCGAGCATATAGCTCTTGCGACTCCACTCTGACCGGCCAATAAAGGCAAGCCAGAGGTGAGGGTCTGTTCCTCGTCATTGCACACCGCAGCCGGCCGGTGAAGGCAAGCGTGAGGTGAGGAACAGGACCTACCCTCGGGAGCACTCAGGTCCGTGGTGTCGCCACTCACCACAGCTCGCCACTAGCTGCCTTGCGGCTTATTATTATTAATACTTCGGATCCGATTTTGTGAAAGAATTCTTACAACCACTGTAAAAAAATTGAACAAGGATTTTTAAAAACATCATGCACTTACTTTATTATAAATGTTGGAAGTAACTCATCGGACAATGAAACCATGGAAAATAATTCGGAATCAGAAAAAATCTGTGAGTCATCATAATTTAAAAACCACATATGTTTTGATTTATTAGTTCAGAATAAATAAATAAATAAACTTGTTATTGTATTTCATTTAACATACCCGTACTTTTTTCTTTTTAATAATTCTATGAATATTTAAAAGTATCAACACTGGTTGTTTTGCAACAAAATAGATAAGGCCTGAACGGCTCCTTTAAAAATGAATGAGCTCTTTGAGTGTTTGGTTTATTACCCCTATTGTTAATGTTCAAGTGGAGACGCGTCAGTTAATATTGAATGCAGTATACCTTCAGGAGGCAATCAGTGACCTAGGTCGGTGGTTTAAACTCTGGAGGATAGAAGTTAACCCCGAGAAGAGTGCGGCCGTGAACTACGAGAATATCGTTCTTTTCGATCGGCCTATTCCTTGGTCGTCGGAGGTCAAGTACCACGGCGTGACCCTAGACAGGCGCCTGAGCTTCCGACGGCACATCAAATTAGTCATAGACAGGGCCAGGATGCTCAAGGGGCGTCTTGGCCCTCACCTAAGTCGACGGAGCCAACTTAGTGTTAGGAAAAAAATAACTCTCTGTAAGGTTTGCCTAGTTTTCACTGATGCCAGTTTTGTATTCGGGCACGCACCCAACACACACGTAAACACTCTACGATTTCAAAATAAACTTCTTCGATCGGTCGCTGGGGCTACGGGGCACCCCTCAGGCGCCCCAAGCATATTCTTCTTGATCCTACTGATCCAATCTAGCTTGCTGTGGAAGAGGGCATACAAGAATCCAAGAATCTTCGTTGCCAACGACGTCCGCCCCCAAGATAGGGACCTCCACCTCAAAGTGGAGTTTAAGGGATGTCAATCTCACATCCAAATTCGACGCCGTTGAACAATCCACAGATGGCATCCATGGTAATCAGCCGACATTAAAACTCGACGGAGGCGACTCCAAGAGTGCGGTCACTTCCGCACCTTAACTTAAGGTTCAGCGTGCCTCCCTGATGGGGCATCACTGCCACAGCCCGAGTGAAGTAGTAACGGTGAATACATTAACTACGTTTTTCAATTCAAAAGAAAAAAAAAGAAAAATAACTGACAGGAATTATTGCTCCCGCCGCTGCGCCGGAACTACGTGCCCCTGGGTGAATATTTGGGCGTTTCAACCGCCGTCATTGTTGTCTTCAATATATTGCCGAAAACAATGATAATTACCAGCAACTTTTGATGTCAAAGTCAACGGACCCGGGGGTAGTATTAATTCCATTTAAAATCATAAGACAATTAAAAAGTTTATCTTGAATAATATGCGAAGACAATAATGACGGCGGTTAAAACGCCGAATAATCACCCCCCTATCGTTCGCACCGTACCGCGTCGCTTCGCTTGACTCGTGCGATCGGTCCGACGCGACGTTGCCGTTCTTACATTATCACACTATTCATCATATCATATCATAGAATTATCAACTCTATTTTCTAAAATAAAGTCTGTACATAATTCCCGGCCATTAGTAACTATGTCAGAGGATCCCTGTAGTGTGACCTCGAAGTTCTCACGCTCGGTCATTTCATAATTGGTCAACCACTAGTAGCCTTGCCCGAGTGTCACTGGAAGGATACTAAAATCTCGCGATTATCACGCTTTCAAGTCACTCAGAAAATGTATCAGTCAATTTGATCACGATGGCATATTGAATATCTCAAAACACCACAGTCACGTAATAAATCGTATAGTCATACTAACAACGTAGAGCTCGATCTAGTTCTTATTATTGATAAGAATTTACCACCTCACCAATGGCGCAGAGGTAGTCATAGAATTGTTCAAAGGTTCAGATCAAGTTGTTAGGTCAGATAAATTAAAGACTCAATCTGGAGAGCTTGAAAACCAGTTGTCAAGTTATGCAAATTAGGGTAGGGCGGGGCTAAAAGGTCCGCGGGTAAAAAGGTCCACCATGCCTAACTCCGAAATTAAAAGTTCGTTTAGAATCGAAGTGACCAGAATATGAAGAGGTTGCGGGGGGGGGTGCACGCGCCGCCTCGCGCGCGCAGTGAGCTGTCGAACGCCGACCGGTCTGTACATGTCCGCGTCGCAAAAAACTCACGTAAGTAGAATTTTGCACTTCATTGACTTTTTGTCTACTGCTTTTATTTAAACTGTTAGAATGTTCAGCTTCTGTTATAATATGGTTCATTTTATAAGGTTTCATGTAAAGGTAGTGTAATTCTAATGCAAAATTTTGTCTACTCTGTATAACCTTGAAATAAAACTAAGTCACTATAGGGCAAAAAGGTCCACATGTGGACCTTTATGCCCCGCATTGGAACTTTATGCCCAGCTGTGGACCTTTTAACCCTTATGAAAACAATTTATTTATTTATGTAATTTATTTCAGAATGCGTAATTATACGAGAAAAACCGAACGAGGTACGAAGTCTCTGGAGTTAATGCAACGTGCAGCAGAGTTGGTGATAAGTAAAGAAAAATCACTGAGGCAAGTTTGCCGGGATTTTGAGCTTAGCAAAACATCTTTAAAAAGATTCATTGAACGTTTACATAAAAATCCCGATTCGCCGAGATTTGGTTACGGAACTCCCAGGCAAGTGTTTAACAGAGAACAAGAAGCATCCCTTACGGAGTACCTGCTCACGGTTGCTCAAATCTATCATGGTTTAGGACCTAAAGATTTTCGCCGCCTGGCTTACGATTGCGCTGTTAAATTTAATGTGAATTTCCCAAACACATGGCATGCTACCAAAATGGCCGGGAAAGAATGGTTGACGGGATTTTTATCACGAAATGGTACACTTTCCATTCGAAAACCGGAGGCCACTAGTTTAAGTAGAGCAACGTCTTTTAATCAGACAAACGTTGGTGAATATTTCGATAAACTGGCTTCTGTCATGGATCGTTATAAATTTAGAGGTTCATCTATTTGGAATGCTGATGAAACGGGTGTTACAACCGTCACGAAACCTTCCAAAATAATTGCTGCTAAAGGAAAACGGAACGTCGGATCAGTAACATCAGCTGAAAGAGGAACCAATGTAACATTGCTTGTGGCTGTTTCAGCTACTGGGTGTTCTGTGCCGCCGTTGTTTGTATTTCCTAGGAAGAGATACCAAGACCATTTCGTGCGTGATGGGCCGGCAGAATGTATTGGTGCGGGGAATGCAAGCGGCTGGATGACAGATGTGGAGTTCTTACGTTTCATGGAACATTTCATCGCTTATGTAAAACCAACCAAAGAGTCACCGGTACTACTTTTATTAGATAATCACTCATCCCACCTATCAGTGCCAGTGTTGGATTTGGCAAAAAATAATGGAGTGTTGATGCTTTCCTATCCTCCCCATTGTTCCCACAAATTGCAACCTCTAGACGTCTCAGTTTTCGGGCCTTTTAAAAGGTATATATCATATATCAATATCAATAATCCTGGTAAAACTCTGACGATTTACGACATCCCTGGGATAGTCCGAACGGCTTTGCCACTGGCCCTTACTCCCAACAACATCACAAATGGGTTCAAAAAAGCTGGAGTTTATCCATTCACCCGCGACATTTTTGATGATTCGGATTTTGCTCCAAATTTTGTAACTGACCGGCCAAATCCTGAAAACGAAGCCCAGCCATCTTCTGCATCTACGGAGATTCGGCCATTGATCACTCCTCCTGCTGGTCCTCAGTCACCAACAAATACTCAAAATCAGTTGCCCAACTCACGAAGTTTATTGACAACTATTGATCCAGCAGCAATTAATGAGCCTGAGTTGTCTGCCACACCACTTTTGACATCATCAAGTGATCCTTTATTATCTTCTGCAGCTGCTGTTGAGTCACAGCCTCAGCCTTCAACATCTCATGCGATTTCATTACTCAGCAATGAGCCTCACCCGTCAACATCTGCACATAGCTTTTCTCCCGTATCTGTCAGACCTCTGCCTAAAGCCGGAGCTCGTAAAGTTATGAATAGGAAACGACGTAAGACCGCCATATTAACAGACACACCTGAAAAGGAAGCTCTAACTCTCGAACAAGAAAATAAAAAGAAAAAGAAGGTCACTTCACGAAAAAAAGCTGTAACAAAGAAAAATAAGCAAGTGAAAAGAAAAATTTTGGCAGAAAAAAATAAAAATTGCTCCAGTTCTGAAGAAGAAGAATGCTCCTGTTTAGTGTGCTGTGACTCATTTTCAGAAAGTGTTCCTGGAGAAGGCTGGGTACAATGCTCAGCTTGTAAAAATTGGGCCCATGACAGATGCACTGACCAGACTGCATCAAATGTAACATATGTATGTTGCAATTGTGACTCAGATGGCGATTAGGTACCTAACTGTTTTTATGCTTTGTTCTATTGATCTTATGTAACCATACCAAATTATTAAGGAGTCAAAATAAAAATGGCTGTGTCCATAGGTATAAATTATATTAGAAATAACTCAAGTTGAGTGACTATTTTTGTTTTGTTTTGTTTTCACTTTTATGTTTTATAAGAAGTTAATTTTAAAAGTGTATTTTATTATATAGATTATAGGTTTGAGACCAAAAAAATAATCACAAGACTTACCAAGACTTACTGTTACGATTAAAAAGTTGTTCCATAGTAATAAGTTGGGTAGAAATTAAAACAGTAGACATTTGTTATCTTTTTTATAGATAAGAAATATAATTGAGTTGATTTTACACGCCTTACTTTCATTTATCTGATTTAAATAACTATACAATACCATATAATTTGATAGGTCCTTTTTGCCCAGACGCTGGTCCTTTATGCCCCATAGTCGGGGCTTAAAGGCCCATGCGATCCGACTTGCTATATTGTCAATATCTGGCTTATAGTTAAAAACTGGTTATATTTAACTATTGACACTAATAGACGAAGGACTAAGCTACCCATTGCCATTTAAATCTTTTCCGGAAACATTATAAGTTAGTAGTTATAAGGAAATATACGCAAAATGGCCCTTTTAGCCCCGCCCTACCCTACCAATAGAAGGTAATTTAAGTTAACCATTTATGTGTCTGTTCTTAGTTGTTCATGTAGTGTTAACTTGTGTATTTATTACGTATTCATTATGTCTGTTTATTTATAGTGGTTCAACTTATGTTAAACTATGTTTATGTATAAATATCAGTATGTCATTATACTATAAGTAGAGTTTCTTATGGGATTCAAGTGTTCAGCTTGTTCTTCCGCTAGCGGCCCCCCAGGAATGTTCATTGAAAATTATCATGTTTTCATTTATATTTTATATTTTAGTGGGATTGGGCCGGTCACGTCTGCCGCATGCACCCGGACCGGTGGGCTAGCGTAGCCACCAAGTGGGTGCCGCAAAATGGGCGGCGTAAACGGGGCAGGCCTAGACGGAGATGGCGGGACGACTTGGACGCATTCCTCAACAACTGGCCGGAAGAGGCACCAAATAGGGACTCATGGAGATCAAGGGGAGAGGCCTTTGCCCAGCAGTGGGACACTCATACAGGCTAGGAAAAAAAAAATAAAAAAAATTTAGTACCATCTGTATACACATTATGGAAAGCAATAAACGATTGAGTATTGAGTATTGACTTCTGGTTGCCCTGTCAACGGATAGCGTGCTTATTTAATTGACCTATCTTATATTTCGTGTTTTGCTACAAATTTTGAATTAAACCGTAATACCCATCAAGTTTGTTCATATTTCACCGGACCAAACGTTAACGGCGACAATTCGATCCCAGTCGTCGATTTTTGGAAGCACAAAATCTACCACCGCGTGCCGTTGGGTACTTCTAGTACGTCAAGACCACGGTTGCTGAATACCAACGCGAAGTCCCATAGTTCCACGAACATCTCAGGACCATAGTATACATAGAATTTTATACTGTGTCAGGACGCCCAACGCGGAGGTGTAGATTTTGACCGAAATTCAAAACTCATCTCATACGAGTAAAACAGTGCTGAAAATACTTAAACGTCCACGTCGTCGTCCTTACCGCATACAGAGGATTCAAGCTTTATTGCCCAGATACTGGCCCGTCCGTCCCTTCAGACATTGAATGCTGCTTTTGAACGCCTTCGTATAAAATAATCTCGAGGAAAATACATTGTCAAAGGTGCATCGACTTACTCGGGCACGGGCTGCCGCTTGTATTATTAGAAATGGAGGAACGTTTGAACATCGGCTGTAACGACGAACATTCGAAATCAACATGTATTCTTACATACCTAATGAAGGACGTCAGTCAGCCTTAGCTGCACACTTTAGTACTTTGTCATCGTGTCAACACAAAAAAGTTAATTGCCCAACAAAACGGGCACGGGAACAGTTAGTAATTGATAAAATAAGACTTGCAGTTTCCAATAGTAATGTATGGCTCACTGTAGACGAAACAATTGACACGCTTGGCAATTGTGTCGTAAACGTTATTGTTAAATCTGTGGACGGTACTTTGCAAAGATCGTATTTTGTTGGCTTGACGTCCTTCCCGACTGACTCTCCAAGTGGAGGATGTCGGTGAAAGTCGCGAAGACCCAGGCCTTGCTAGTCGGACGCTCCAAACTGTCGAATCCACTGACTCAACGGCCATGATGTTCCGTGGAACATCACGGTGAAGTACCTTGGCGTCACTATTGACAGGAGACTCTGTATGAACGCCCACGTGGATGAAGTGGTGAGACGCGCCAAATGCGCACGCACCTTACTGCGTCCAGTCTTCGCGAGCAGCCTCCCCGTGCGCACCAAGCTGGGGATCTACAAGACATACGTGCGCTCATGACTCACGTAGGTACGCCGCCCAGGCTTGGTACGCCCTCGTCTCGGAATCCCACAAGAAGAAGCTGCGCGCGCAGGAAAACCACTCCCTGCGCACCATCGTCGCAGCCCCGCGCTATGTGCGTGACTGCACGATTGGGCGCGACCTGAAGCATGAGGGACTGGGCGCCTTCGTGACGCGCCTCTCGCGCGTTATGTTTGACCGTGCAGACCACTCACCGCACCCTGCACTGCAGGGCATAGCGTCGCTCCACGCTCGTCCACCGGATCGCCGCTCACGGGCTCTGCCAAGAGAGCTCGTGAGAGATCCCACAACAGCAGCCACCACCCCTGAGATCGCCGGCAATCCACACGCGGCTGGCCAGCCGCGGCATCAAATTTAATGGACAATGTCAAAATCACAATTAACCTCCCCGATGATTATCACTACAAAAGCCATCTTGATTTTTTGATTAAGAAATTATTTCAAGTTAAAATTCATGATTATTGCAAATCTAGAAAATCATCGTTTGATTCCAAATCAAAATTCAAAATTCTACAAAATAAGTAGTGCGATTATAAATGATCAATGAAATGAAATGAAATGCAATGAAATGTTTATTCAAAGAACATATTATATACTTATTCAATTATCAGATTGGTACCTATTGATATTTCCAAAAAATTAAGCGTACCTATTACAAAGTGTAGTGATTACACAGATACTCGTAAACTGAATAAGTAAATAGGTACCCTGTCCTACTCTTCGGGTCCTACTGTTTAGAACTTGTTATATAAGTACGTTATATAATAAATAAACCAGTTATTTTTACCTATTGCTTTTATTTTATGTCAGCAAAAAACTTCCCGAACATGTCCCATTCCTATTTTATCCTGGACATCATAGTCAGGGCAGTTCCCGTGAATTAATAAAACGCCACTACAATGTGACCGGTAGGAATATAGCGATTAGATATTAATTTATAATGGTCTAATATCCGAATAGGAGAGAATTTGCACCGGGCTGTTTGTTTATTCGATGAAAAGTACCTATTTTATGTCAAATTAGATGCCTACGCTAAATAATATGTGGCGAATAGGTTGTGGCTGAAAAACTAACAAAACATGTTAAGTATCTAGATGTTTAAAAACATCAAAAACACGGCGCAGCGGACGCGGCTAAACATTTTGGCCACGCTCCTTTTCTGTTCGGAATAACATGATAGATGTAAAAAATATCAAAAACGCGGCGCAGCGGACGCGGCTCTAAAGGCAAATTATATAGGTACTAATCGAAAGTATGAAGCCTATAGCACAGAGAAAAGAATACAAGTCCTATAGAATATATAAACGTTAGGTTTGGTGCGAATTATTAGTACCTACCGACTTAGCTGTTTATACCTGCCAACCCAATAGTTTGACGGGAAAAAAAAATTCAACCTAACGTTTGCATATTAGATTAGTATGCAATTTGTCTAATAAACAAGCAATTTGCATTTCTTTAGTACAAAGTTATTTTATTTTTGAATTAATTATCTATTCGCCGTATATAAAATATAAAATTAGCTTAGCATATAAAATTTGATATAAAATACGTTTTATCGGATAAACAGCCCGGTGGAAATCTTCTTCTATTCGGATCTCCTACTAAGTACAACAATTTTCTAGATGCCTCAATTTTAAAGTCAAATATATTTTTTGAAGTCAACGCCATCTGGTAATATCTCAATACAACGAATAGGTAGGCTGCCAGCGTCATAGTAGTGGTGGCTCAGATACGCCATCTACTGGTGTGACTACGGGACTAAAATTGCCTACAGAATTGCCTACTTTAGGACGGCACGCTTTTGCTGTATGGGATTGGGTATCTGTACTTGTATTCTTTTATCTGTGCCTCGGCCCTTGCACGACACGCGTTGACTCAGAAGCTCAGTCGAAACCTAATCGTCTTTCTGAGTCCACGTATCAGTTCGCGTCTAGGTACATTTTAAAACAGTTTCATTACAAATTGAATATTGTTTGTTTGATTACTACATCAAATAAAAAAGTGATGGAAACTAATAGCCCAGGTAAACAATTACGATTTTGAGGGCATACAATTAATATTTAGTTTTAGTGAATCAAAATACCTCTAATTTTATGATATATTTTTACAAGTATTTTATAGAGTTAAGTGTTTTAGTTGCACTTCAGGGTCCGTCCCTGCTTTATTTCTTTTTTTAATATTGACAACAGACCTTCACCTTAAATAATGTTGAAAAATTTGCCGTGCATACCCGTGCTTTTTTTTTAAAATGCAGTATGAACCTGACGGTAGCGATTTTTAATTTTTTGACAAAACGTTATTTATTTTATTTTAGGTCCATCAGAGTGTTCTAACATGATGGTTGTAACCCGGAAAGCATTATTTGATAAAATGCAACAGCAAGACTTGCATAGTTTTGAAGCAAAATTAGAATATCTTGAACAGTACCTTTTGTGTGAAGATTATTCTGAAGAACGAATCGAGGACATGAAACACAAGTTTTCCTATATCAAGACTCAATTCAAGCAAAGGTGGATTAAGGCCCGGAAAAAACAAGATAGATTCTTAAAGAATAATGACAATTGGTTACAAGGAACGTTTGATATTCCAAGAGTTAATCAACAAAAACAATGTTACAGTCGGCAAGGAAAGTCTTTTAATGAGTCAAGTGAGAGAACTAAGAGAAGAAAAACAGAAGAACTTCGAAGTATTGTCGATAAAGATATATTGGTGCATGCAACTCAAACAACATTACACACTTCTGGAAATAGAGATGCTTCTCAATTACTGAAACTCATAACAAAGTCACCAAACCGAGCTGCAAAACTCAAAAAGGCATATTCAAAGTCTGAAGAGATAAACGAGAAAAAATGAATGCCCTTACAAGCTCTTTCAATGTTTGTTGAGGCAGGTCTCTCACGACGACAATATGAAATTATTAGATCGACTAGAAAAAAATACTATCCCAGCTACAGTGTGCTACAAAAAGAAAAGAAAAACTGCTATCCACCTCAAAAGTCGTACCGAGTAACGGAAACATGTGCTGAGATTAACATTCAAGATTTACTAAATCATACGGTTACACGACTGTTAACATATTTAGGAGAAGACATTTTAAGTTCTTTAAGCTCAGTAGAAAGAAGTACCCTGGAATTGATTTCTAAATGGGGCTGCGATGGCTCACAGCAAATGCAATACAAGCAGAAGATGCAAAGTGATGCTACTGATGCGAATATTTTTCAGAGTAGTTTTGTGCCGCTCAAGTTAATCTGTGGTATGACAAAGAGGGTATTATGGCAGAACCCTAGCCCATCTTCACCGCGATTTTGTCGGCCTATCAGAATTAGATTCGTTAAAGAGTCCGTCGATATTAAGATCAGTGAAATAGGTTACGTGGAAACCGCCATGAATAATTCAAATAACAGTTAATATATCCTAAATGAAAAATCTTTCTCGGTGAAAAATGTTCTTACACTCACCATGGTGGATGGTAAAGTGTGTAATGCTGCAACACTAACTACTTCAACAATGAGGTGCTATATAATTATGTGGAGCCACCACCAAGCAATTCAACGACTTGACAATCAAAAATTATGTTGACCCAGAAGCACTAACCTTTGGGTTATCTACTTTACTTTACTAAAGTGTACCCATACATCATAAGAATTTACTAAAAGTGATTAAAAATAACACAGTAAATTAAAATTAAATACATTAAAATAACACATAAGACATATTTTAACAACATCACTAACCGGCAATTATTTTTTGTTGGGCTCGCAGTGCACCTTTAGCCAGTGTCGAAGCATCCGGCAGTCCAGGCGATCGGACAGGGTACAGAGAATCCCGTTACTGGACGACCGAATGCGATCTCTAAATGATGCTATGCGTGACCTTATGATGGCGAAGAAATCGGGAACGCCAGCCTCCGCAAACATACTCGACGCACTGCAATAACGTGGCAGTTTCATCAAGGTGCGAAACGCATGATTGAACTCTCAATGGACACTATTTTGAAAAGATGTAATAACTTGCTAGTTTAATCAGTTTTTGATTTTCCAAGAACATTCAGTTTGACCCTCGTAGTGCATGCAGGAACTGAATATATCCTAAATGAAAAATCTTTCTCGGTGAAAAATGTTCTTACACTCACCATGGTGGATGGTAAAGTGTGTAATGCTGCAACACTAACTACTTCAACAATGAGGTGCTATATATGTGGAGCCACCACCAAGCAATTCAACGACTTGACAATCAAAAATTATGTTGACCCAGAAGCACTAACCTTTGGGTTATCTACTTTACTTTACTAAAGTGTACCCATACATCATAAGAATTTACTAAAAGTGATTAAAAATAACACAGTAAATTAAAATTAAATACATTAAAATAACACATAAGACATATTTTAACAACATCACTAACCGGCAATTATTTTTTGTTGGGCTCGCAGTGCACCTTTAGCCAGTGTCGAAGCATCCGGCAGTCCAGGCGATCGGACAGGGTACAGAGAATCCCGTTACTGGACGACCGAATGCGATCTCGAAATGATGCTATGCGTGACCTTATGATGGCGAAGAAATCAGGAACGCCAGCCTCTGCAAACGTACTCGACGCACTGCAATAACGTGGCAGTTTTATCAAGGTGCGAAACGCATGATTGAACTCTCAATGGACACTATTTTGAAAAGATGTAATAACTTGCTAGTTTAATCAGTTTTTGATTTTCCAAGAACATTCAGTTTGACCCTCGTAGTGCATGCAGGAACTGAATATATCCTAAATGAAAAATCTTTCTCGGTGAAAAATGTTCTTACACTCACCATGGTGGATGGTAAAGTGTGTAATGTTGTTACACTAACTACTTCAACAATGAGGTGCTATATATGTGGAGCCACCACCACGCAATTCAACGACTTGACAATCAAAAATTATGTTGACCCAGAAGCACTAACCTTTGGGTTATCTACTTTACTTTACTAAAGTATACCCACCCAACAAACAAAAATTGGTCTTGTAGTGGCTTAAACGGCTAAAAATAATATTCTTATAAGAGCCGCATTACCGCTAATAAGGGTGCGTTCGGGCACAAATTATAAGAACAATAACTTTATACCCCGCTTATAGCTTCCTTATTGTCTGCTTTTTTTTCTTAAACGTCTCATATTATGACAAGTAACAAGGATAACTTCCATATAATGGCAAGAAAAAATCTCGTAAAAGTCAATACATCTTATAAGAGCCATTTATAAAACGTTAATAAGGGCGATCACCCTTATACATGTTTTATTATGTTCCGATACAAGGGAGTTCAACTTATTGCGGCAAATCAAAGTCTCTTAAAAATCCGTTGGCCCTTATAGCCGTCTGTTTATGATTCTGCAATAAGTCTTTTTTTAAAGTGATTTACATTTTCGTAACAGTTTGAAGAAGAAAGACAAACGTCAACCATTTTATTGGAAAGTGAACGGTAAGTTATTATTTTATGTAGTTTATTTACCTGACTTATGTGCTTGTGTATAGTGAAAAGTGCATGGGAATTCAAATGCATGATAAAAGGTGGTACGCTGTGTGTTATAATATCAACCCGCCCTCGAGTTTAAGCTGTTTTTGTGCTCCAAACGTTATTAATTATTTAGTCAGGTTATATACACTGCTATTATGAGGGCAAAACGATTCGCACATCCTCTACAAGGAGTCTATGAGACTGAAGACTTTATAATGGCAACGTTATATTACTTATGCTTTCGCCATTTTATACATCGTTAGGGTTCCTTAACTCACGAACAAAATCATTTACCTAGCTAGTCTTGTACGTCAGCGTCAGAGAAAAGGGACCCCCCAATACTTTAAAGATTATCGCACAACGGCGAACGTCACGTGACGTTCGCCGTGAGCGGCTAGCTTCCCCCGCCCCGCACCCACCTCTGCCCGAGCATCCACCGATACCACTCAAATATTATAATTTTCTTTATTTTGCTATTTGGCTTCTGGTCGAACCGAATACCAATTATAACTTCAAAAAGACATTTCATTTCATATGTGCGATTGAGGATACGAACCCGCTTCTCCAGCCGCTGCTAGCCGATTAGCTTACGACGCGACGCCTTATACCACTAGGCTATCGACTCCGTTGACGATCTTGGCAAAAAATTTAATTGCATTACTCCTTAAATCGAACAATTTTGATAACGATCTAATCTTTTATAC
This sequence comes from Acleris sparsana, assembly GCA_923062465.1. Classification (NCBI taxonomy): domain Eukaryota; kingdom Metazoa; phylum Arthropoda; class Insecta; order Lepidoptera; family Tortricidae; genus Acleris; species Acleris sparsana. Next base: position 4,587,223 of record OV281311.1, on the reverse strand, counting down.
GTTATGGTTTAAATTGCAACTTCCACCATGTTCCACTCGTCAATTTATTATTTAGGTTGAAATTAGTATGATAGATATGCTTTCATCGTTGTTACTGATTGTTGCATCTACCGTCATTTTATTTCATAAAGGCATCGAAGATTACTGCTGTATTAAACAGAGACTTAAAGTTGAAATTTGAATAATTAGTTTGCTTACTCGACATTGTTTGCCGCATTTATTGTTTTGTGATTGCGGGTAACTTTATAATGACTTCACAAATTATTACGATTTGTGCCGATCCGCTGTGTGAATCTCTCCGCTAGCTAATATTATCCGATTTAATAATCCTTATAATGGTTCGATTAACTACTTTTTTGAAGGCTAAGATTGTTGTTCTGTGGGAACAGCAGCAATCGATAAAGAAAATAGCACGAGATATGGGAATAACGGTAAGAGTTACACGATAGCTTATTTATTTAATTTATTTATTTATTTAACCTATATGAATACCTACTGAGATTATACCTATATGATTATTTATTTGGTTTGCTAATAATTTATGTTTTTTTTTATATCTGCAGAAAAATACAGTTCGTAGGTGGATACAAAGGTATCAAGCGACAGGTGAAGTGAACTGTGCCCGCCAAGGCCCTCGCCCGGTTGCTTACACCGAGGAATCGGAGCGACACCGTAACATAGTGCAAGTTCACTCAGAGGCACCCTTCAAAACGACACGCTCAACTGCTGAGACTTATGGAGTGTCGCTTAGCACAGTTCGGCGACACCTGCATGCTGCGGGTATTCATAATTACAAACCGGCCAGAAAAATTAAGCTTACTGAGACACATCGCATCGACAGAGTAAACTTTGCCACTCAGTATTTAAATTTCGATTGGGCAAACGAAATAGTCATATTTACTGACGAAAAATGTTTTAAGTCGGATAAGGATGGCCAAAAAATTTTATGGAGAAGAACTGGGGAGAGGTTTAACCCTAAAAACGTTTTAGACCTCAGGACAAGCGGGCGATTAACACTAGGTAAATAACATTTCAATAATATTATGTTTAAGACTTTATATACATATATATTCTATTCTATTGACTTTTACGTATATTACATGTTACAGTAGATTATATAAGATGACTGTTTTCAGGTTACTGGGGATGGATGTCTTCCATGGGCCCAGGCGAGCTGGTGGAAATAGGCGGCCGCATGAACAGCGAGCGATACCTGGAGGTGTTGAAGGACGTGATGCTGCCGTCAGTGCGTGTTGCGTATCCTGTAGGCCAAATTTACCTGGTGCAGGATAATTGTTCTGTGCATCGCTCCCGCCTTGTTCAGGAATGGCTGTCTTCCCAAGAAGAAATAACGGTTTTGGACTGGCCGTCAAAAAGTCCGGACCTAAATCCGATAGAGAATTTGTGGGGTCAGATGGTTTTAAACTGGGATTCCAGTGAAATAAAAACAAAAAAAAATCTGGACCAAGAGGTCCAAAGAACTTGGGAATTAATGCGAAGTAGTGATGCGTGCAACAAAATGGTTTTAAGTATGCCAAATCGGCTTCAGGAAGTGATAGAAAGTAACGGCTATCCTCTTCGATATTAATATACACGAGTAGCATTTACTCGTATTTGCATTATATTTGGCATTTGTAGTATAGTGCCCACTTTGGTTTATTTTTTAATTTTTAACTAACGCGGATATATTGTTAATTGAAAATTAAAAAATATACAAAAGTGGGCACGAGTTGATGGTTCCTTATCCTATAGTTAATTTAAAAAAAACAAAGTTTGGTATTATCAATTCATAATTCTCCTTCTTCATTCAAGTGTAGGTGACACACCGTCTGACCCGACGCGTTGCCTATACACCTCTATTTAAAGTTGTCTTAAAATAATTATAACAAATTGTGATAAGTGATGATAACAGAAAGATGTAAATTGCTATACTATATTTATAGATTAGCATGTTGGTTCTTTCTCAGTGATTCACACACACAATTCAAGTTCGCAGTTTTAATAAACTACATAATATAATGTAAGTAAGTAATTATATTCCTAAGAATATCTATAAGCAAACCGTTCTTTAACACTTGTGTCAATGACTGACAGCGCCATCTACCACAATCTCGAGGAATTTGATGGCTTGATAGTATGATTAAGATCTACTTAGTTATAGCTTTTAGTAATTAGTCCATGACATCGCCAATAGGTGGCGCTATACATAAAAACTGTAAAATAGAGGCTCAGTAATTAATGTTCACTTTTGGAATAAACGCAGAGCGAGCCGCACGCTGCCATTCTGATTTTCCCTAACCATCATCCCTAAGCCTGCGAAGAAACATTGGTGACCCCGACGAAGACGATTCTCTCGCTCGAAGTACGCACGGAGTGAAGGAGGCGAAGTGGATTTTGCGATATTTTCGAAGAGACTCGAAATATCGACAGGGAACATCGACGGCGCGCCGTACCGAGCACGTGGCGCCTGGAACCTTCTACGAGAAGAAAGGCAGACGGTGGCCTTATACCAAAGAATATTCGAACATATTCAACAAGGACATACCAAATTATATTTCAAGAGTCAACCATCGACGAAAATTTGAAGAAAATAGCCGAAACGAAGGAAAGTCGGAGACAAAGGAAGTCGGCACACGTGGACAAGAGCAGGTTGAACCTATCAAGGTAGGTGGGCGGCGTCAATTTAAGCACATTTTGGGCTTTTTAAAGCAATAGATCAAACCAATACCGATAAGATTTTGTAATTTGTGTAACCTGTTAACGGGTAGGTACTTACCTATTTAGCCTATTGTACTTAATTTAACCACAACCTCATCTACGTTCTTGAATTTAAATACAATATGTCATCTTCATCCGAGAATGAATCTAGTGACACAATTTTAGAAAACGCAAAGTTAAAAAGCTTGATAAAAAAAAGAGGAGTAGTAAAGGGAAAATTAACATTGTATAAAAAATTTATATCGAAACAGGACGCGAACTCTTTAACAGCTGATCAATTAATAGATCTCGAGTTGAGATTAAACAGAATCATTAGTGTTTTTAAAGAATTTGAGACGGTGCAGGACAAAATTGAGACCCTGTGCACAGACGTGGAGGAACAGCTGTTAGAGAGGGAGAATTTTGAAAACTCTTATTTCCAATGTGTTTCCCTTAGTAAAGGTTACCTAAGGCAGGCTGGGGCCTCAAACCAGCCGGTAGCAGCCCCCAGCGACAATGTATGCTCGGCACATGGAACCTGTGAGTCAATTAAATATCCAGATATCTCCTTACCTACATTTAACGGTAATATTACCGAGTGGATTGAATTTAGAGATACGTTCGATGCCCTAGTAAACCAAACCAGTTTAAAACCTATTCAAAAATTCAAATACCTAAAAGGTTGTTTAGCGGATAGCGCATTGGAGGTTATTAGTTCGTTAGATTACGCTGAGGAAAGCTATTCGATAGCCTGGCAGCTACTCTGTGAAAGATTTAATAACCCTAGAGTGCTCGTAAATAACCACTTGAGAGCTCTGTTAGACATCGATACTGTACCCACCACAGCATTAGCGCTTAGAGCGCTAACTGATAACATTTCGAAGCATTTGCGTACATTCAGATCATTAAAAATAGCAACCGAGGGGTGGGACATATTAATTATATTTCTACTTAGCTCAAAACTAGAGAAAAACATGCAACAAAGATGGGAGGAGAAAATTAATTCGCGTGAACTGCCTACATTACAGGATTTCAAATCATTTCTGCGGAACCGAGCGGATATGCTGGAAGCTCTGAGTCACGCGAACCCCGCGCCTGAGCGGACCGGTCCCGGCGCGCTCCCTCCTCGGAAGGCGCTGGTAACCACGTGCCCTCCGTCCCATGCCCACAGTAAGGTAACACCGAGACGTACTACCAGTCGTAATCAATGTCCCAACTGTAGGGAAGGGCACTTTATTAACCAGTGTCCGAAGTTTTTGGCTCTGAATGCACCCACACGCATTCGTGTAGTGAAAAGGTTAGGCCTTTGTTTGAATTGCCTAGCCTCAAACCATATCTTACCTAACTGCCGTGCAAGCAGCTGTCGTGAGTGCAAGGGTAAGCATCATACACTCTTACACATCCCTTGGACACAATCCGACGCGACTGAAATGACACCACAGCCTCGACAATCGACTTTGCACAACATGACCGAACCGAATAAACCGATTATCGAATCACACTCCGTTAATTTGATAACTAACCAACGACAAAACGGCACAGTGATAGCCCGACTAGACGGCAACTCTTTACCGATATCGACACAAACAAAATCTATTATTTTGTCTACCGCGCGAGTCAAGGTTTTAGACAAAAACAACCGATTGCACACTTTGCGTGCTCTGCTCGATTCGGGGTCTCAATCGAATTTCATAACCGAAAGTGCATACAACAAATTAAATTTACCAACGACAAATTTAAACCTAGAAGTTTTGGGATTTAACGAAAATGTTACAAAAATAAACAAATTATGTAACATCACGGTGCAGTCAAACGATGACTCATTTTCTACCAATTTAGCGTGCTTTATTGTACCTAACATTTGCAATATACCTTCTTACATAACAAACGCTCAACAATTAAATATCCCTCAAAGATTCAATTTAGCCGATAATTTATTCTATCAAGGAGGGGAAATAGATCTGATTTTAGGAGCCGAGCAATTCTATCACCTTTTGTGCATAGGTCAGCATCGACTAGGTGACGGCTTACCGATTCTCCAAAGGACTCGGTTAGGCTGGGTGGTATCAGGAGCACTGACCGCCAACGCAACACCGCAGCGGGTGAGGTGTAATGTAGTCCAAGCGAACGCGATGCAAGCCTTTTGGAGCTCTAATGAAGGTCACACAGAGTCGACGTTACCAGATGATGAGTACATTCAGTGCGAGAAAATATTCAATGAGCACGCGAGAACTTCTGATGGTAATTTTGTGGTGACCATCCCCCTAAGGGAGTCAGTGACAGGTCTGGGCGAGTCGCGTTCGATTGTTTACAAACGATTTAAAACCCTGGAATCTAAATTCGCTCGAGACCCCAAATACAAGCAAGAGTATGTACGGTTCATGCAGGACTTCAAAAATGCAGGTCATATGATACAATTAAATAAAACCGAAAACTGTAACTATTTACCGCATCACGCAGTCCTTACCCCGCATAAAACGACCACACCACTGCGGGTGGTTATTGATGCATCTTTCAAGACGAGTACAGGTCAGTCGCTTAACGACATACAATACAAAGGCTCCGTGATTCAAGACGATTTAGTAAACATATTACTAAGATTCCGAATAAACAAGTATGTAATAAATGCAGATATCGAAAAGATGTATAGAATGATATACATAAACCAATCACAACGACATTTACAATGTATACTCTGGCGTGAGAACCCAACCGACCCATTACTTACCTACACTCTAACAACACTTAGTTTCGGCCTTAAGTGTGCCCCCTACCTGGCGACGCGTTGCCTACTCCAGCTCGCGCAGCAGAACCAGGACGAGTTCCCGGAGGCGGCTGCTGCGATAGCTAATAGTTTTTACATAGATGACCTGCTCCATGGCGGTGATGACGAACACCAGGTAGCCAAAACAGCTGTTGACGTCGAACGAATTCTCCGCGGCGCGAACTTCAACCTACGAAAGTGGAAATCGAACTCCCCGAACATACTACAAACCGTGAGTAACACCACGAACACACATAAAAACACATCACCGACGTCACTTACTAACAATACACACAAAGTCCTAGGACTCGCGTGGTGCAGTAATAACGACAATTTAATGTACCAATTTAAAGGAGAAACAGTGCAAAAACCACTAACAAAACGAAAGGTTTTATCTTTAGCCTCTGCTATTTTTGATCCGTTAGGGCTAATAGCACCAGTAATAATTATCGCTAAATGCTTTATCCAGCGATTATGGAAAAACAAAATAGCCTGGGACGAAAAACTCCCTAGCGAATTTGTTACCGAATGGGAAACCTTTTATAAAAAATTGTTTACGTTAAACTGCCTCGCATTACCTAGACACGCTCTTATCAGTGATTACGTAACGCTAGAACTGCATGGTTTCTCCGATAGCTCATTAGCGGCGCTCGGAGCGTCGATCTATATACGAACTGTAGATGCGTGCGGGAGAATCATAACTCGACTGTTATGCGCTAAGACAAGAGTGGCACGATGTGAAACCATCCCAAAACTAGAGTTACGTGCCGCATTATTGTTAGCAGAATTGTACAATAAAGTAAATAAAGCACTCAAACGTAACTTCACAAAAATCTATTTTTGGAGCGATTCAACAGTAGCACTGGCATGGATAAAATCACTGCACCTTAGTAACCTAAATTGTTTCGTAAAAAACCGAGTAATTAAAATACGCAACTTAACAAACACAGACAATTGGCACTGGGTCTCTTCCAATGAGAACCCCGCGGATTACTTGACCCGAGGGTTGCATGCAGACAAGTTAGCTAGCTGCACCCTGTGGTGGGAAGGATCCTCGTGGCTAAAAAAGCCCGTTAATGAGTGGCCTTCTCTACAAATGACGATTTTCGATTTACCGAGTAACGAATCTATTCTGTGTAGCGTTTCTACGAACGCAACACAACCAAACAAGTTCATGACTTATCTTTTTAAAAGATGGTCCAACGTAAACAAATTAATTAATTGTGTTGCAGTCATATTTCGATTTATTAATAACTATTTTAATAAACGTAACATGTTGAGGGGTCCATTCTCTGTCGAAGAGTTGAATCAGGCCCTAAACAAATTAATCCAATTTTCGCAAATGGAATCTTTTCCCAATGAATATAATTTACTCGAAACAGCTAAACCACTTCCAAAATCATCCAATTTATTAAATTTAAACCCATTTATGGAAAATAAATTAATAAGAGTAGGTGGTCGCTTAGCGTTATCGCACTATATGCACGACAAAAAACATCCTATTATTCTACCGCAAAAACACATACTTACCAAGCTTATCATGCGCAGCGAACATGTTAAACTGATGCACGCCGGACCTCAGTTATTATTATCATCGGTTCGAGAACGATTTTGGCCGATAAATGGTAAGAGTATGGCAAATAAGGTCGTCGGCGAGTGTGTAACATGCTTCAGAGCCAAACCTACTTCGCAGATACCTATCATGGGGGATTTGCCACCAACGAGAGTGAACCCGGCCCCCGCCTTTCTGTATACGGGACTTGATTACGGTGGTCCGTACACGATAAGGGACAGGAGGGGACGTGGTTACAGAACTGATAAATGTTACATTGCAATTTTTGTCTGCATGACTACTAAGGCGGTTCACATCGAATTAATTTCTGGTTTGCAATCATCAGCATTCCTTTCGGCTTTACGACGGTTTATAGCCAGACGATCGAAACCGAAGGAAATTCTTAGCGATAATGCTACTACCTTTCATGGGGCCAGTAACGAAATAACCGAGCTTTATAGATTTTTAGGCGAAAATTCTAACGAAATAATAACCTCTTGTGCAGGTGAGGGTATCAAATGGAGGTTCTTGCCGCCATACACTCCTCATATGGGTGGACTACATGAGTCAGCTATAAGATGTTGTAAATTTCATTTAAAACGAGTACTAGGCCTAGCATTACTAACTTATGAGGAATTTTCCACTGTTTTGATTCAAATTGAGGGTATTTTAAATTCTCGTCCTTTATGCCCAATACCAAATTCAAATAGTGATGATGTTACTTTCTTGACGCCTGCCCACTTCCTTATAGGTAGAACGCCAACCGCAATGCCTGACTATGACTATACGGATGAACCGAATAACCGACTAACCCATTACCAAAGGTTACAGCAATTGCAACAGGACTTCTGGCGCCGATGGTCAAGAGATTACATAGGACTACTACAGGAGCGTACCAAATGGAGGAGTTGCAAGGGCCGCGCCCTTCAAGAGGGTACCGTGGTGCTGGTGAGGGAGCCGCGCCTGCCGCCTTGCCTGTGGAGGATGGGCCGCGTCGTGCGCTGCAGCCCGGGACACGACGGCCGAGCGCGGGTAGTCGACATCAAAACAGCGAACGGCATCATAAAACGAGCGTTCAATAATATTTGCCCATTACCGACGAATGCTATAGAATAGTAAATAGATTGTGTTCATTTCAGTTACTTACGTAAATCGCATAGTTTAAGAGTTAAAATGTTACTTTAGATTTCTTAGCGTATCAATAAATCCTATTTTGATTGTAGTTTCCTTAAACCTCATACAATTGAATGGCAAGGGGTCAGGTATAATGTACAATTTCCGAAGCTAGTTTATTTCAATTTAATCTTACACTCATTTCTTATTGTTACCTATTGCCCACTTAATCGATTCAGTACAGTACCAACCACTTTGCCGTTTAATGATTATGACCCTTAGTGTCGCTATCTAGCCTACAGTTTTAATTAATTTAATAAAGAAAACGTGTCGCTAATGAAATGATCCTGAAAGGAGTATTGTTATGTTGTTGTATAATAGCCAAGTTGGGGGTGGCAGCATGTCAATGACTGACAGCGCCATCTACCACAATCTCGAGGAATTTGATGGCTTGATAGTATGATTAAGATCTACTTAGTTATAGCTTTTAGTAATTAGTCCATGACATCGCCAATAGGTGGCGCTATACATAAAAACTGTAAAATAGAGGCTCAGTAATTAATGTTCACTTTTGGAATAAACGCAGAGCGAGCCGCACGCTGCCATTCTGATTTTCCCTAACCATCATCCCTAAGCCTGCGAAGAAACAACTTGTCTTGTCTAATATTTTATGAAATGTCAGTAAAAAGTTAATGAAGAAATAACGGTTACGCATAACATAAAATTAGGCATAGATATAATTGTAACGATATTTTAAAGCCCTACAAATGTAATATTATAATTAGGAACTCCCAATGTATTTTTCTCGTTATAATGATTAATCTGTAAATCCGTAGTTAAGCTATTTGAAAATAAAAAAAGGTTATGATTTCATAATTATTATTATGTTATAATTTAACTTAAGTAACGCAGATAGCATATACTTAAATAAATAAACGTATATTTTTCACAATATGCCTATTTTTTTTACATACTTACCTAAAATACTTAACAATTAATACTTTAAAATAGATAACATAGCATAATTAAAAATATAAAAATGCAAAAAGTAAATATCCCCAAGATGGATATGATCCAGCAATCCTCGAAACACTAGTCCGACAGACTAGCCACTCGACCATCTTGTCTTCAACGAAATTCGTCGAAATTTTTAAACAGTTTGATTTGTTTACCAGGGGGGTATCCTTTTCTCTGCAGCCGGCTGTACCTTAGTCTTGTTTTTATAATATAAATTTATTTTTCACTTTTCTCTATAGTTCAGTTGGATGGAAGAGATCTATATAGGGATAAGCTCGGTTTGTGCACTAAATTTTCAGATTGACACACAATTTTAATTGTAAGTAGGTACACCATAAACGATGTAATAATAATGTTTATTAATGTTTGTCCGTAGACATTACAATGGTTGTGTACATATTGGCAGATATTGACAAATTTTTGAGAAGAGAAGATCTTAAATTGCATAATATTATGCGCTGGCCATGGAAGTGGACACATTTTATTCTAAGAAAGGAATGTTTTAATTGTGCACATCCGACCCATTCTACTTTACCTTTACACTTTGGGATTGATCGTGAAAACATAAAGGTGTTGCAACTATTCACTTTCATTTTGTGCCAAAATTGTGAAGAATATTTGATTTACGACCACTTTATTCAAGATGAATGCGAATATTGTAATATTAATTAATTGCTAGGTAAGTTTAGTAGCTTGCAATTTGTGTAAATCTAGTTGAGAATATATATCCATCTCCTTCCCACACAGCTACGGTAGGTACGAAATCAGTCATTAGTCGTCGTGTTTGTTTAGTTAGTCAGTGTCGCTTACGAGCTCGGGCCAGACAGACGACGCGACGTGTACGAACACGACACGTAAACAATTGACCGCGTGTGCTATGCTAAATAGGTATTTTTTTCAATTCTTAGATTATCTTATCAGAAAGTAAAACTAATATTGTTCAGGTATAACTAAGTATTGGGTATTTTACGTATTGTGAGAGGCGAGGCGGATTTTTAACTATCTACCAATAGTTAATATCTACTATAGTGAGGAAAACATTGTATGAAACCACGTGTGTACCTACGAGACATTATTATGCAGTGGGGCTAGCATAAGTGTCCGCGACTTGACTTGTCGCGCGAGACGGCGTCACCCGTCTCGTCCTGTTTAGTACAGTGTGAGCAAGACGGGAGGTGCTGTCACGCGTCGCGTCGCTAGTCGCGGACACTTGTGCAGTGTGCTAGTAGAGCAGGTGGTATGTTGTTTTAGGTTACATTTCTATTTAATGCTTTTCTCTTTTCAGATTATTTAACAATGCCATACAAAATTGTAAAGACGTTTGAAAAGGGGCACTCAAAACTATCAGCAGTACCAGGTAATTGGGAAAAAGATGGCGTCCTTCACTGGCCCAAATATAACGAAAACAAATTAAGAAGAGTTGAAAATTCGTACCCTGTAAATAGCTGGCGAAAAATGAATTGCAAAGTGAAGAGATCTAATTTGAATACTTTTTTTGAAGCGGAACAGGAAATAGACAAAATGTGTAATAAGTCTGAAACTGAAACAGATACTGAGCAATATTACGTGACAAACCAAAAAGAAATTATGTTTAATCAACTTGTTCAAGACTGTATTATGGTAAGTAAACTTTCAGAGATATACAGACATTTGACTAATAAAAAAAAATATCTCAAGAGACCCTGTGTATCTTTATGTACGTGTTTGTGTGCGTTCGTGGCATACCCGACACAGTGGGGATATATGAGTGTGTGCAGTACGTAGATACCTACCTATTAAAACCACATCATCGACCTTCATTCGGTGCGTTGTTTACAGGCCCTGTTTCTTGAACCGTCCGTATTGCATAGACACTTTTCTCGGAAACTATAAAAACTATACTCATGCATCTTCTGCCATAGCCATAGCCAATCACTGCCGTACATTAGTTTTGGCACAAACACCTCTATGTTACTATACTACGTAAAATTTTCACAACCAAGTGATTGCTTTCTATTGCTATTTTTTAACTCATTGGTTTGTATTTTCTCGCAGGATGAAAACATTTCGTCAGGAGCACTTAATAATACAGTCGGACCAGTTGAAATGAACGAAAATGGTGTATTGTGTCAACCTTCGCAAGCAAGAAATTCAGAAAATTTACTGATGGCCGTTCAATCTCCAGCCATCAATAAAGATTCTATCGTTCTACAAAATGTGACTCAACCTGTTGAAGCTACAGAACACACACTATTATTCATTCAACCTTCAGCAACTAGTACTGATTCCAACGCTCAACAAAATGTAAGTGCTGAAATACAAATTGATAACGCAGCCACCTTAAATGTAATGGTTTTGGCAAAATTAGAAACTTTGCAAGAAAATTACCAAACTCTTAACGAAAAAATCACTGAAAGTATCAAAGCACAACAAGAGGAAAGGAAAATTATTCATGAAAACGTACAGTCTATGTTGCTCGGCTTATCCAATATTAGTGTTCAGTTTGAATATGTAATGAATCAGTTCAGTCGTGTGGAAAATCATAAACAAAATGAAAAAATACAAACTATTACAAGTGAAGAGGATCTAAACAATTTTGAAAAAGTTTTAGAAAATCAAGAGAAAGAAGAAGAATGGAAAAATAAATTTTCAATTATTTGTGGGAAAGGAAAAGGTCGAGGGGTAAATAACGCTTATGCATTGGTCGATTCAATGTTTAGCAGAAGCTTTTTACTCCAGTGTAGCTGGGCTGGAGGATCTCGAACTTCTGATCAAAAGATTTGCTTTAAAAGCCACACTAAAATCATAAATTTCTTTTTTAATATTATTCGTGAGTCAGTTCATTTTCCTTAGTAGACTGCCACAAATTCTTCAAAAATATCCTGAAAAACTCACGTCAGCGCAACGAAAGCAAACAAGAACGGACATCTAGAACCAAAAATAGACCAAAAATAAAAGCAAACCGTAAGAACTTGTGTAACAAAACACAGCCATCTTTACCCATCGCCGGAACTTCTGCACCAGAAAATAGCTCAGGCGTGTCATTGCCAGCTGTTGGGAAGTCTGGCTCTGGTTCCGAAAACCGCTCAGAGGTAGTTTTGGAAAACTCTGGTCCAGACAATTATGATAATGACCCGATGTCATCTGCATCCGTTGCAGGAATACTCACCAAGCCACTTGAAACACCTGTTTAAAGATCCTTTTTTTATCTCCTTATTATTTTGATATGTTTTATAAGTACTAAAATTTTCTAATCTACGTGACTTTTTAATATGTCACAAAGTGAAAAAAATTATTTGCCAATTATTGTTGATTTGATTGTTGATTGATGTTTTATACTTTTTACTTTTTAGTAAGACTATTGCCATTATTAGCTAGTCTTTAATAATACCTAAAACTAAGATAGTTGTTAGTCTGTTATACTTACAGACATTTTCTTTTAATTTTATTTTGTTTTTTATAATACATCGATGGTTGCGGAGAATAAAGTCAAAATCGCAAAATAGGTACTGATAACTTTATTCCCTGCAACTGCAACCATCGATTAAATGTACTAAAAGTGATTGTTATTGTAATACTCGTCGTAATCGTAACTGTAACTTTATGACTGATTAATGATTAGGTCTCTACTTTTTAGAAGTAAGAAGGCTAGTGTTTAGCTTGCAAAGTTACCAGTTTTACTTAAATAGACTGATCTTTGTGCTGTTTTCTTAAATACTAAATTGTGTTCAAAACACATCAGAACAGGGTACTTTTAAACACTGAATTAACCAAAACTATAGAAAAACGGCTACACTCACGTCGTAGAGTCGGATCGGTTCGACATGTTTCGAGTGCAGGAGTCGAGTGCGTCCTCGCCGGCAGTGCCAGGCGAGCTGCCGCCGCCGCGGACGAACTCGATCCCTGATGATGGCCTCATGTCGGACCAATCCGACTCTACGACGTGAGTGCAGCCGTTTTTCTATAGTTTTAGTTTACAATGACTCACGAGAGTTTTATTATATTAACTGAATTAACCATCTATTGAAGATGGTCGATCATGTTCCTATTAGTAATAAGTAAAACTATATTCTAATAACATATGTAAGGACATTTAAAGACTGTTTTTATAAAAATAATATATTATTGTCAAACTAGCTGTTTCTCGCGATCTTGTTTGCTTTATATTTTTTTATTATTAACATTTTGTTAGAAAGACTGGTGATTGAAATTCTGTCTAAAGTAGGAACGAGCTCCATACAAAACGTTTTTGCATAACTGTAGGCTACTGGAGCAATTTTTTGGGTTTTTATTACTGAATTCAACATTAATTATTCGCTTTACTTGCGGCATTTCATATATGTATACAGGCTGTGCAAAAATGTTTTGTTTAGAGGTCGTTCCACCTACTTACTGAAAGGCTTAAAAATCGAGTTTACTTTGATAGCAAGATATAGCTCCCAAATGAAGCATCATCCACAGCGATTTCTATTGTGAATTCACCAACTGTTTTGAAGTCAGTAGAGTATTGAAGTAAGTTCTCCAACCAACAAATATAAAATTAGCTTTCATTTGGATAATGCCTGACTTGAGAGCCACTCTTCCTCGTTTTTTAATTTTAAAATACGGCGGCATGATAGCCTATTAAAAAAATGTGACTTAAATAAAAATTGATGATTGATGATTGAACGTGATTTTATTTTACAATGTATGGATCAATGGTGTAAAATACAATACTGAATTATATTCTACACTTAATAATTTACATTTAATGTCAGCGCTAGAAAAGTCATACATATTTTTTGATTTACTAGACATGTAATCTTCACATTTATAAATATTAAGTAAAGAAGACTTTAAGGGGTATTCAAAGGCGTGCACTATATTATGCATGATGTATCCTTCTAGCCGTATGTCTTCAGTTTCATTAATGTGTATTGCTTTTATTTCTATAACTTGATCCTCCCTTGTTAAAAACCATTTATCGTATTTTTGGGTGGATAAAATAAAAAATTCAAAATGCAATACCAATATAGATCCATTTCTGCTATTGCACTGTTTTGCAAACGGATATTTCATTTTATTTTTACTGTAAGTCTCAATCTCGACTTCACTTCTTTCGTGTAACCTTCGAGCTACTTGTACTAGAGGCTTATTTCCGTGTCTCAACATATGTTTGATGATTTGAAGTTTATTCTCAAAAGGGTAAGCATTAAAACTTTGTAAAGTGCCAAATATTCGGACCTCATCAACGAGATGTGATAAATTGTGCACATTACTTGTAATATAATCCTTTCCATAATATTTTGCATATTTTTCTATGAATGAATCTAACAACGCCTGCGCTAGACGTAAAAACTTAAAATAGTTTTCGTTAGAACAAATTGTGATGGCACAGAATAAACAAAGGAAGTGTTTGTATGCGTCAGGATCTAAAACATGCTTCAGTATTACCCAACTCTATAATAAAAAAGTCCGGTATTCAGAAGCTTTCCAATGTGATAGGACATCAACAGTCCGAACAGATCTGTGTATTTCTTTGGGTAACTTAATAGTTTTTAAAAACGCGTTCACTTAAAAAAACACAGGTTGCAACTTTTTTGTCACCTAGCTTAGACATCATGTAATTTCTTTTTTTCCTAGACCTAAGATCATTGACTGTTTTGCTTCTTATACTATATATTGTTGTTCTTTTAATTTGAAATAAATGATTATTATTATTATTTGTATGTCTTTACCAATCACGGGACTATGGGAGTCCCGGACCTTTGGAAGGCGTACATGGAGCCGAAGCCAACACGCAGAGGCCCTTTAGACAAGTTTAATTTAGTAAAGTTATGGGACACTAACCGGCGATTGTCCCTGAGTTCAAACTAAAGAAGTATGCTCCCACGGACAACCATCGGTCAGTGTAAAGACTATTTAAGAAGGATGGGAATACTATAATAGGTTCTATGAATGAACTGATATGGATTGGTGAACTAGGCTATTGATGAAACTACGGCGCCTGCCTGGCCAATGCTAATTACTTTGGTTTAAATGGCAGGCGGTGACTCGCCAACTCAATGGAATGGACCTCCCGAAATAGCCACATATTATATAGCAGCAGGGAGGCAACAGTTCCAGAGGGGCTAAGGGTGGAGAGGTGCTTCTGGACTTTAAACGACCATAAGGTGCCCACTCGCCACTTATGCAACACATCCACCCTTCGAGCATATAGCTCTTGCGACTCCACTCTGACCGGCCAATAAAGGCAAGCCAGAGGTGAGGGTCTGTTCCTCGTCATTGCACACCGCAGCCGGCCGGTGAAGGCAAGCGTGAGGTGAGGAACAGGACCTACCCTCGGGAGCACTCAGGTCCGTGGTGTCGCCACTCACCACAGCTCGCCACTAGCTGCCCTGCGGCATGAGAACACGCCTAAACCCGACAAGCATAGAGATGCTGGTGCATCTACATCTGGGATTCCCGCAATAAAGAAATTCAATTATTTTGATGAGGAACGGATGAAAAATATAATAAAAAGCATGCGCAGCCATGCAACTTCGATAAACCCTGAAGAGTTGAATTTCACTCTGGTGAAGGACAATGCAGATGAAATCAACGACGCCATTGAATCAATGTATGTGGTAGGAGAGTCGGATGGAGATACCAAGACTGTAACTTTACAGGTTTCCACGCACGTAGAGAACTTTATATTGTTCTCTGATCTTACGTGCAAGCAATATAAACTATACACAGGAATGAAGGCTGGAAGATTTTGGAGCTGCGGCTGCACGGGATTACGATTCTGTCTGATGTCAAATTCTTAGATCCATGATCCAGTATACGCGCCGTAATGAGAGTAGTGGTATAAACTCCTATTCTCTAGCGTGTCAGTCCGAGTGCGATTAAGTTAGCAGCAAATTATTATTATTATTATTATTACTTTTTCAATATCACCATTACACCACTTAGTACGTTTGTTAATAAAATTTCCATTTCGCCACCCCATTAATAAACGTTTCATAACTCCGAGATCTATAAGATGTATAATGTATTATTGTTTATACTTCAGCTTAGCTGGTGCCCAAGACTTTGTTCGCGTTTAAACGTAAATTTTCTGGACTATACCTCTTAACTGACTTCACAAATAGGAGGAGGTTCTCAATTAAAGTGTATGAAATACTATAGTAAATATGTTACTATAGTTTTTTTAACTATCCCACCGGAAACATTTTCATTTTCCGTAATTAAAAGTATTCTTAATGTTGATTAGGGATGTAAGCTACCACCATGCAAAATTTCATTCAAATCGGTCCAGTAGTTTCGGAGATTAGCCCGTACAAACAGACAGACAAAAATAAGAAATCTGGATATGTTCTATTGCACTTCTAACATCTTCCTGACTCGGTTTTTTGCGTTTTTTTTAATGTACAGACGTACATTCGACCTAGCTACAGTTTTATTATAATATGTAAGTATAGATATATATGAAATCACCTTTTAAAAAGCCCTCGCGGGTGAATCGCATATAAATGCTCTTATACCAACTTCAATCGTCACCTGCTCTCCAGTTAAAGTGGTAATTATGAAACCATTCTCAATTTGCTTCATTTCATCGACAAAAGGTTTTAAATATAAGTTTATGTCGGCAGGTTTTGATTTCCCTTCATATATTCCCACCACGATAGGTGATATATTTTTAATTTCAGTAATGTTGCACAGTATTGGCCAAAGTTGATGATTCGAGCTTTTATGTATCGGTAGGCCATCGATATTGAAATTCAAGGTTATTTTCTTGGGCACTTCATAGTTTTGTAAGGTTTTTTGTAATTGTGTAACTAATCCATTATGCCAATAATGTCCGGTACCAATTTCAGTAATGCATATTTCTATTTTATTTGTATTGAGCAATGTACGCGCATCCAATGGCATTTGGTTTGGTATTACATGATGTAACATTTTTAATAAATCACTTAAAGCGATATGGGAAAGGTTGAATTTCACTGCCCATTCTCTGAGGTCACTACGGATATCAATATTCTTAAACTCTTTATTTAAACATACGTCTATATCGCTATCACTATCACTACAATTATATTCTTCCTCACTGGATTCCTTGTCATTTTCATTTTCTGTGAAATAATATTCTACGGAACCACAGGCTGATTCGTTGGTATCGGCTTGGTCATTTTGTAGTACCATAGGCACTGAGATCATAGGAGTACAAGTGGTGGGTGTAGTGCTCACAACCATGTTTTCATAGACCTTTTTCACTTTTCTTCTGTAACTACCGCTCCTTTTCAATTTCTTCCAGTCTTTTGAATCCATTTTGAAATGTAAATTCCGCTGCGTAATAAATTCACACAATCTGCTGTTTTTCTCAAAATGGCAAATCTAGTCATATAAAACATTGTAATATAACCGAATAGAGAATAATATCTTTATAATCTCTGTATAAGGGAATATGGATTGCTTTCATCCTTGTAAAGATCATATAAAATGTTAGAATTTGTTTGTTGGATAGACGTCGTATCAAATGCTTCTATAAGTTTAAAAGCTCAATAGTTACCTTATGCATTACTTTTATAAGAATCATTGGCCATTTTAAAAGCCTTTATATAACTTCGAGTTTTATACGGCTAAAAAGCAATGTAACTAGCCTCTATAAGAAGAACAGATTTCGAACCCTTATTGTACCCTTATAAGTTGGCTATATTAACGTTTACCCAGCAAAATTATAAGAATATAGGTAATATTAGCCAAATCTTCTTATAATGTGCCATTATAAGGAACATTGACATAATGAATGCTCTTTTATAACAAGTATAAGAATTTAGACCTTATAGACTTAATTTTATAAGGTTAGTTTGTTTGTTCATGCATACATCATAAGAATTTACTAAAAGTGATTAAAAATAACACAGTAAATTAAAATTAAATACATTAAAATAACACATAAAGGCCCTGATCGACGGGCGAGTAAAACCGCGGTTTTGCGGCTCGTCGGTAATGCTCGCCGGTGTATCATTGCAATGCCGCGGTATTATATACCGACGAGCCGGGCTCGTGGCTCGTCATGTATGTTTGATTTTTTACTCGGCTCGCCATGAAACCGCGTGTCGATCACGGCCGGCGAGCCGAGCCGGCAGTTTTCGGTGACCGCTGGAGAGAACGGACGTGTATTTTTGTTATTTCACAATGGATATGCGAACTCTGAGTCACGATTCGGTATTCGAATTTATATGTGGCTTACGAGACAACCCTTGTTTATGGAAATGTACATCGCCAGAGTACAAAAACAAAACAATTCGGCTTACTGCATATAATAAACTTTTGGAGATCATAAAAAAAAATGAACCAAACTCAACTATTGCCGACGTCAAGAAAAAAATTCAGTCAATACGAGCGTCTCACAGAAAAGAACGTAACAAAGTTACTGCAAGCTTGAGGACCGGCTCCGGAAGTGAAGAAGTGTATCGGCCAAAGTTGTGGTATTATAAGGAACTTGAGTTTCTCAACGATCAGACTCAAAGTAAGTACTTACCTACCTATTACCCATAGTACAAGCATTGATAGTCTAGGACTAGGTCGATCTGTGTGAAAATGTCGTACAATATTTATGTTTTGTTATTACGTTATTAGTAGGTAGGTAAATTATGTTTGAGTCTCTCGAAAGTTCATGATCATGATTAAAACGAAATAAATTGCTGAATATAGGTACATTAACTTTTATTTGTAAACAGTAGTATGTCAAATGAATACAATAATAATATTCAAAATTAAATTGTTAATTAATTGTTTTACAGCCAAAGCATCAATGTCAACGCTTGAAATCGAAGATGACAATCGTAGTCAACAATCAACATCAACACAACATTCTGAGATTTCTGCGGATAATGTGGGTACCTATCGTACTTATTATTATTTACCTATAAGTCGTGTCGTCTATTGTGCTATGTATTTATTACTTAAATCATTCTTTCCTGCCACGGGGCGGCCCCAGTTGTACTGAAGTATTTTACAAAATCTTCCCTTACTTTTTTTGCATTATTGCCAGTGTTTCCCGGACGAGTCACTTGTAGGGATGCCAAAATACCTTCCGGCCTTAGGCCTTCTTGAATTGTGCCAGTGATTCGATTTTCTGTATCACTATCACCTGGAAAGATATAATCTTGTCCGGATTTGCGTCTTAAATAATTATGCAAAGCACAACACGCCAGTACCACAAAATTGATGTCGTCCATTGATTTAAAATCAATAGCTGATCGAAATATTTGGAATCTTGAGGCTAAAATACCGAACGCGTTTTCGACTATCCTCCTGGCTCTGCATATTCGATAGTTATAAATTCGCTTTGCATTATCTAGTTCTCGTTGTGGATAAGGTTTAAGGAAATCCGGTCTTAACGTAAAAGCTTCGTCACCAATGTATACAAATGGTAACGGATCGGAATCTTGTGTTGGTTTTTCTGGCAATAGTGAATGCCGATTGTGAATTTATATATGTTGATGTAGGGACGAACGGCCGCATTTCTGATGGAGGAGTTATAAAGAAAACAGAATTTTACAGGCGGTTGGAGCAAGGCACTCTAAATATACCACATATTTAGAGTGCCTTGCTCCAACCGCCTGTAAAATTCTGTTTTCTTTATAACTCCTCCATCAGAAATGCGGCCGTTCGTCCCTACATCAACATATATAAATTCACAATCGGCATTCACTATTGCCATAAGGACAATGCTATGGAAGCCTTTGTAATTATAAAAATGAGAGCCAGCGCCAGGAGAGGGAATTATCTTGACATGTTTACCATCAACTGCACCGAGCAAATTTGGTACCTGCCACTTGATTTTGAATTGTTCAGCTATCATTTTCATTTCTTCTTCACTTTCAGGAAACTGAAACTAGATAAACGTTAAATATATTTTTTTAATTACAGATATCCAGTCCGCCTCCTTCACTTAATTCATTGCCTGATTCAATTCAAACTCCATCTCGATCGGTGACATCTGAATCTGAGCCACCATCATTTTCACGGAAAAGAAAAGAGGACACTACAAATCAGATGTTTAGTTTGATTACTCAAAGACTCAGTCAAAAAGAAGATGAGTTCGATATTTTTGGGAAAAACGTTGGTAGTAAATTGAAGACAATGACCAATACACAGAAAATGTTGGCACAGAAACTAATCAATGATGTAATTTTTTATGGACAAATTGAACAACTCTCTATACATTCACAAGTTAGCGTGCAACCTGTAAGCACAAACACGTCCCTATTACAAGGCTTTAATTACTCTAATAACCATCTCCCAAGAACATCGAGCTCAGTGCAACCTGTGTGCACGAACACATTTGCCGAACATTATAATATAACAAATGAACAATTTTCTATGCCTGCTTCTACTACAGTTAACACCAGACCATCCACGTCTACGTCCACAGAGCCACAACTCCGCAACTTGAAGGCTATGATACTCAAGATCAGTTTAACACACGAATGTCATCAGACTCATTGCAGTATTATGTTTCAAATTTTTCAGTTTAATATTAATTATAAAGATTGAGACCCTTCTTACCCGTGGACCTACTACCTAATGAAACTACTGGTATTATTTATATATACGGGGATTATTTTTTGCCCTTGATCTGTAGGACCAGGGGTAAAGTAAAATCTCCCGTGGTACCTACTACCAGACTGGATAGAAGTACTACGGGCAAAAAATAATCCCCGTAGTACTACCAGTAGTTCCACCGGTAGTACCACGGGTAAGAAGGGAACCTATCAGTTTGATTAAAAAATTATTTTAATTACAAATATTGAGAAAACTGTCTGTTTTAGTTCATATTTTATTGAAGTACAAACAAAGAACAGAGCTGTGTATTAAAGACTACATATACAGCTCATAAAAAGTGTACTACAAAAAATTAATGTCTTACCTTAATATATTGGTTTTTTAATGCTGCGTAAATAGCTCTGCACGTCTCCGGAATAATTCTTCCCAAAGTTTGCCTAGATATTAAAGTAGAATACTGCAAACTGGTTTGGGTTTTACCTTCTGCAAGGTATCTCAGTGTAGCAGTCAAACGTTCATGAGGAGATATAGCTTCTCGCATTATTGTGTTTTGTTTTTGTATTATGGGTGCCACTAACGTCAACAATTCGTCATACAAATCCGCAGACATTCTGAGGTAATTTCTGTAATCAAGTGGTTCTGCTGACAATTCACGTATCAAATGGGTATGCGACAAGTGCTGCCTCTTTTCGATCCAACTTTTAACCCAAACTCTACGGCGTCTACGCTTATTTTTTCTAATTTCGTTGCATGCTATAGCGAGGTAACACAAAACTTCATATTTTGAGCACGACATCTTGAAACGACCGCGATCGCACGACTGTTTTGCTCGCTAGTCGATCAGCGCTGACGAGCCGCGAGTAAAACCGTCGCTCTAAAACCGCGGTATAATAGCTCGTACGTCGATCACCCGCTTAAGACATATTTTAACAACATCACTAACCGGCAATTATTTTTTGTTGGGCTCGCAGTGCACCTTTAGCCAGTGTCGAAGCATCCGGCAGTCCAGGCGATCGGACAGGGTACAGAGAATCCCGTTACTGGACGACCGAATGCGATCTCGAAATGATGCTATGCGTGACCTTATGATGGCGAAGAAATCGGGAACGCCAGCCTCCGCAAACATACTCGACGCACTGCAATAACGTGGCAGTTTCATCAAGGTGCGAAACGCATGATTGAACTCTCTATGGACACTATTTTGAAAAGATGTAATAACTTGCTAGTTTAATCAGTTTTTGATTTTCCAAGAACATTCAGTTTGACCCTCGTAGTGCATGCAGGAACTGAATATATCCTAAATGAAAAATCTTTCTCGGTGAAAAATGTTCTTACACTCACCATGGTGGATGGTAAAGTGTGTAATGCTGCTACACTAACTACTTCAACAATGAGGTGCTATATATGTGGAGCCACCACCAAGCAATTCAACGACTTGACAATCAAAAATTATGTTGACCCAGAAGCACTAACCTTTGGGTTATCTACTTTACTTTACTAAAGTGTACCATACATCATAAGAATTTACTAAAAGTGATTAAAAATAACACAGTAAATTAAAATTAAATACATTAAAATAACACATAAGACATATTTTAACAACATCACTAACCGGCAATTATTTTTTGTTGGGCTCGCAGTGCACCTTTAGCCAGTGTCGAAGCATCCGGCAGTCCAGGCGATCGGACAGGGTACAGAGAATCCCGTTACTGGACGACCGAATGCGATCTCTAAATGATGCTATGCGTGACCTTATGATGGCGAAGAAATCGGGAACGCCAGCCTCCGCACACATACTCGACGCACTGCAATAACGTGGCAGTTTCATCAAGGTGCGAAACGCATGATTGAACTCTCAATGGACACTATTTTGAAAAGATGTAATAACTTGCTAGTTTAATCAGTTTTTGATTTTCCAAGAACATTCAGTTTGACCCTCGTAGTGCATGCAGGAACTGAATATATCCTAAATGAAAAATCTTTCTCGGTGAAAAATGTTCTTACACTCACCATGGTGGATGGTAAAGTGTGTAATGTTGCTACACTAACTACTTCAACAATGAGGTGCTATATATGTGGAGCCACCACCAAGCAATTCAACGACTTGACAATCAAAAATTATGTTGACCCAGAAGCACTAACCTTTGGGTTATCTACTTTACTTTACTAAAGTGTACCCATACATCATAAGAATTTACTAAAAGTGATTAAAAATAACACAGTAAATTAAAATTAAATACATTAAAATAACACATAAGACATATTTTAACAACATCACTAACCGGCAATTATTTTTTGTTGGGCTCGCAGTGCACCTTTAGCCAGTGTCGAAGCATCCGGCAGTCCAGGCGATCGGACAGGGTACAGAGAATCCCGTTACTGGACGACCGAATGCGATCTCGAAATGATGCTATGCGTGACCTTATGATGGCGAAGAAATCGGGAACGCCAGCCTCCGCAAACATACTCGACGCACTGCAATAACGTGGCAGTTTCATCAAGGTGCGAAACGCATGATTGAACTCTCAATGGACACTATTTTGAAAAGATGTAATAACTTGCTAGTTTAATCAGTTTTTGATTTTCCAAGAACATTCAGTTTGACCCTCGTAGTGCATGCAGGAACTGAAAATGGATGGATTCCAGGTTTACTTATTTTATCCAAGTCAATGAAAAACTCGAGTGCCGATTACCACGAAGACATGGATTCTCAGCTATTCGAAAATTGGTTTCGTGATCAACTTTTGCCAAATATTCCAGAGAACAGCGTTATTGTCATGGACAATGCATCGTACCATTCTTGCCAGCTAGAAAAAAATCCAAGGAAAGGCACAAGAAAAGCCGAGATTATTGATTCTTTAGTCAAACGAGGTATTTCTTATCCAGAAAAGGTAACAGTGAAACAGCTTTTGGAAATCGTCAGTAAAATCAAAATCTTTTTAAAAAAGTCTACGCTTAAAGCAGGACTTGAAGTTTGTAGACTTCCTCAGTATTACTATTACATTTGTAATCCCATAGAGTTAATGTGGAGCTATGTGAAAAAAACCAAACGAAGAGAAAATATCACACCAACCGTAGGAGATAGTGTCATAACCAAAATTCGTCACATTATTATTACATGGATATTGAACGGGAGCGTAGGGCGCTGTCTGTACGATGCAATATGGTTGCTCGCAGGTTTGCTCGTTGTAGCGATGAAGTTAAAGTGACACTGTTTAAAGCCTTTTGTCAGTCTTTCTACACGTGCAGCCTGTGGGTCAGCTATACGCGGCGGGCATATAGCGCTCTGCGCGTACAGTACAATGATGCGTTCAGGATGCTGTTTGGACTACCGCGGTGGTGCAGTGCTTCGACTATGTTTGCGGAGAGGCGGACCGACGGCTTCCATGCGATTATCAGAAGGAGATCTGCGTCACTGCTCCACCGCGTTCGCAATAGTGCAAACGGCATCCTGAGCACCCTACAAAATAGGTGGGATTCACCAATGTTGTGGCGCTGGATTGGGCTACACGTCTCAGGTGAATAGCCTATTTTCAGTGCTACTGCTTTGGATATTTTAAGGTAGTTTGTAAGTTTTATCTCTAATGTAGTGGTAGGCACTAACTTTAGCAATAAGTTCTTACTGTTACTAACACAATTATGGATGCGTAATCCGAAATAAAGATTTTATTATTATTATTATTTGTATGTCTTTACCAATCACGGGACTATGGGAGTCCCGGACCTTTGGAAGGCGTACATGGAGCCGAAGCCAACACGCAGAGGCCCTTTAGACAAGTTTAATTTAGTAAAGTTATGGGACATCAACCGGCGATTGTCCCTGAGTTCAATTATTATTATTATTATTAATACTTCGGATCCGATTTTGTGAAAGAATTCTTACAATCACTGTAAAAAAATTGAACAAGGATTTTTAAAAACATCATGCACTAACTTTATTATAAATGTTGGAAGTGACTCATCGGACAATGAAACCATGGAAAATAATTCGGAATCAGAAAAAATCTGTGTCATCATAATTTAAAAACCACATATGTTTTGATTTATTAGTTCAGAATAAATAAATAAATAAAAATGTTATTGTATTTCATTTAACATACCCGTACTTTTTTCTTTTTAATAATTCTATGAATATTTAAAAGTATCAACACTGGTTGTTTTGCAACAAAATAGATAAGGCCTGAACGGCTCCTTTAAAAATGAATGAGCTCTTTGAGTGTTTGGTTTATTACCCCTATTGTAAACGTTCAAGTGGAGACGCGTCAGTTAATATTGAATGCAGTATACTTTCAGGAGGCAATCAGTGACCTAGGTCGGTGGTTTAAACTCTGGAGGATAGAAGTTAACCCCGAGAAGAGTGCGGCCGTGAACTCCGAGAATATCGTTCTTTTCGATCGGCCTATACCTTGGTCGTCGGAGGACAAGTACCACGGCGTGACCCTAGACAGGCGCCTGAGCTTCCGACGGCACATCAAATTAGTCATAGACAGGGCCAGGATGCTCAAGGGGCGTCTTGGCCCTCACCTAAGTCGACGGAGCCAACTTAGTGTTAGGAACAAAATAACTCTCTGTAAGGTTTGCCTAGTTTTCACTGATGCCAGTTTTGTATTCGGGCACGCACCCAACACACACACGTAAACACTCTACGATTTCAAAATAAACTTCTTCGATCGGTCGCTGGGGCTACGGGGCACCCCTCAGGCGCCCCAAGCATATTCTTCTTGATCCTACTGATCCAATCTAGCTTGCCGTGGAAGAGGGCATACAAGAATCCAAGAATCTTCGTTGCCAACGACGTCCGCCCCCAAGATCGGGACCTCCACCTCAAAGTGGAGTTTCATCATCATCAGCCCGGGGGCAAGAGTGCGGTCACTTCCGCACCTTAACTTAAGGTTCAGCGTGCCTCCCTGATGGGGCATCACTGCCACAGCCCGAGTGAAGTAGTAACGGTAAATACATTAACTACGTTTTTCAATTCAAACAAAAAAAAAGAAAAAAAAGTGACAGGAATTATTGCTCCGCCGCTGCGCCGGAACTACGTGCCCCTATCGTTCGCACCGTACCGCGTCGCTTCGCTTGACTCGTGCGATTTGTCCGACGCGACGTTGCCGTTCTTACATTATCATACTATTCATCATATCATCGATGCATATCATATCAACTCTATTTTCTAAAATAAAGTCTGTACATAATTCCCGGCCATTAGTAACTATGTCAGAGGATCCCTGTAGTGTGACCTCGAAGTTCTCACGCTCGGTCATTTCATAATTGGTCAACCACTAGTAGCCTTGCCCGAGTGTCACTGGAAGGATACTAAAATCTCGCGATTATCACGCTTTCAAGTCACTCAGAAAATGTATCAGTCAATTTGATCACGATGGCATATTGAATATCTCAATACACCACAGTCACGTAATAAATCGTATAGTCATACTAACAACGTAGAGCTCGATCTAGTTCTTATTATTGATAAGAATTTGCCACCTCTCCAATGGCGCAGAGGTAGTCATAGAATTGTTCAAAGGTTCAGATCAAGTTGTTAGGTCAGATAAATTAAAGACTCAATCTGGAGAGCTTGAAAACCAGTTGTTAAGTTATGCAAATTACCAATAGAAGGTAATTTAAGTTAACCATTTATGTGTCTGTTCTTAGTTGTTCATGTAGTGTTAACTTGTGTATTTATTACGTATTCATTATGTCTGTTTATTTATAGTGGTTCAACTTATGTTAAACTATGTTTATGTATAAATATCAGTATGTCATTATACTATAAGTAGAGTTTCTTATGGGATTCAAGTGTTCAGCTTGTTCTTCCGCTAGCGGCCCCCTAGGAATGTTCATTGAAAATTATCATGTTTTCATTTATATTTTATATTTTAGTGGGATTGGGCCGGTCACGTCTGCCGCATGCACCCGGACCGGTGGGCTAGCGTAGCCACCAAGTGGGTGCCGCAAAATGGGCGGCGTAAACGGGGCAGGCCTAGACGGAGATGGCGGGACGACTTGGACGCATTCCTCAACAACTGGCCGGAAGAGGCACCAAATAGGGACTCATGGAGATCAAGGGGAGAGGCCTTTGCCCAGCAGTGGGACACTCATACAGGCTAGGAAAAAAAAATAAAAAAAATTTAGTACCATCTGTATACACATTATGGAAAGCAATAAACGATTGAGTATTGAGTATTGAGTATTGACTTCTGGTTGCCCTGTCAACGGATAGCGTGCTTATTTAATTGACCTATCTTATATTTCGTGTTTTGCTACAAATTTTGAATTAAACCGTAATACCCATCAAGTTTGTTCATATTTCACCGGACCAAACGTCAACGGCGACAATTCGATCCCAGTCGTCGATTTTTGGAAGCACAAAATCTACCACCGCGTGCCGTTGGGTACTTCTAGTCCGTCAAGACCACGGTTGCAGAATACCAACGCGAAGTCCCATAGTTCCACGAACATCTCAGGACCATAGTATACATAGAATTTTATACTGTGTCAGGACGCCCAACGAGGAGGTGTAGATTTTGACCGAAATTCAAAACTCATCTCATACGAGTAAAACAGTGCTGAAAATACTTAAACGTCCACGTCGTCGTCCTTACCGCATACAGAACATTGAATGCTGCTTTTGAACGCCTTCGTATAAAATAATCTCGAGGAAAATACATTGTCAAAGGTGCATCGACTTACTCGGGCACGGGCTGCCGCTTGTATTATTAGAA
Source organism: Acleris sparsana (assembly GCA_923062465.1). Lineage (NCBI taxonomy): Eukaryota > Metazoa > Arthropoda > Insecta > Lepidoptera > Tortricidae > Acleris > Acleris sparsana. Next base: position 4,559,844 of record OV281311.1, on the reverse strand, counting down.
ATGGAGGAACGTTTGAACATCGGCTGTAAGGACGAAGATTCGAAATCAACATGTATTCTTACATACCTAATGAAGGACAGTCAGTCAGCCTTAGCTGCACACTTTAGTACTTTTTTCATCGTGTCAACACAAAAAAGTTAATTGCCCAACAAAACGGGCACGGGAACAGCTAGTAATGGATAAAATAAGACTTGCAGTTTCGAATAGTAATGTATGGCTCACTGTAGACGAAACAATTGACACGCTTGGCAATTGTGTCGTAAACGTTATTGTTAAATCTGTGGACGGTACTTTGCAAAGATCGTATTTTGTTGGCTAGACGTCCTTCCCGACTGACTCTCCAAGTGGAGGATGTCGGTGAAAGTCGCGAAGACCCAGGCCTTGCTAGTCGGACGCTCCAAACTGTCGAATCCACTGACTCAACGGCCATGATGTTCCGTGGAACATCACGGTGAAGTACCTTGGCGTCACTATTGACAGGAGACTCTGTATGAACGCCCACGTGGATGAAGTGGTGAGACGCGCCAAATGCGCACGCACCTTACTGCGTCCAGTCTTCGCGAGCAGCCTCCCCGTGCGCACCAAGCTGGGGATCTACAAGACATACGTGCGCTCACGACTCACGTAGGTACGCCGCCCAGGCTTGGTACGCCCTCGTCTCGGAATCCCACAAGAAGAAGCTGCGCGCGCAGGAAAACCACTCCCTGCGCACCATCGTCGCAGCCCCGCGCTAGGTGCGTGACTGCACGATTGGGCGCGACCTGAAGCATGAGGGACTGGGCGCCTTCGTGACGCGCCTCGCGCGCGTTATGTTTGACCGTGCAGACCACTCACCGCACCCTGCACTGCAGGGCATAGCGTCGCTCCACGCTCGTCCACCGGATCGCCGCTCACGGGCTCTGCCAAGAGAGCTCGTGAGAGATCCCACAACAGCAGCCACCACCCCTGAGATCGCCGGCAATCCACACGCGGCTGGCCAGCCGCGGCATCAAATTTAATGGACAATGTCAAAATCACAATTAACCTCCCCGATGATTATCACTACAAAAGCCATCTTGATTTTTTGATTAAGAAATTATTTCAAGTTAAAATTCATGATTATTGCAAATCTAGAAAATCATCGTTTGATTCCAAATCAAAATTAAAAATTCTACAAAATAAGTAGTGCGATTATAAATGATCAATGAAATGAAATGAAATGCAATGAAATGTTTATTCAAAGAACATATTATATACTTATTCAATTATCAGATTGGTACCTATTGATATTTCCAAAAAATTAAGCGTACCTATTACAAAGTGTAGTGATTACACAGATACTCGTAAACTGAATAAGTAAATAGGTACCCTGTCCTACTCTTCGGGTCCTACTGTTTAGAACTTGTTATATAAGTACGTTATATAATAAATAAACCAGTTATTTTTACCTATTGCTTTTATTTTATGTCAGCAAAAAACTTCCCGAACATGTCCCATTCCTATTTTATCCTGGACATCATAGTCAGGGCAGTTCCCGTGAATTAATAAAACGCCACTACAATGTGACCGGTAGGAATATAGCGATTAGATATTAATTTATAATGGTCTAATATCCGAATAGGAGAGAATTTGCACCGGGCTGTTTGTTTATTCGATGAAAAGTACCTATTTTATGTCAAATTAGATGCCTACGCTAAATAATATGTGGCGAATAGGTTGTGGCTGAAAAACTAACAAAACATGTTAAGTACCTAGATGTTTAAAAACATCTAAAACACGGCGCAGCGGACGCGGCTAAACATTTTGGCCACGCTCCTTTTCTGTTCGGAATAACATGATAGATGTAAAAAATATCAAAAACGCGGCGCAGCGGACGCGGCTCTAAAGGCAAATTATTTATTTATTTATTTATTTATTTATTTATTTATTTTTCTAAACATACAATTATCATTACAGGTTTATTCCCAATGCGATATTGTTGCAAGGTTACACTTACCTACAGTACAAAAAACCTTGAATTATGCTTAAAACTATTTAAAACAATAAGATATTTTATACATCGCTATTCTTGTGAATTCACTCATGGTACAAGAGAATAAATCCACTTCCGCGGCTATAAGGTTCAGTGCGCGCAGGGCGCGCGTCAGCGGCGCCTCCCGCAGCAGCCGGGTGCGCCCGCGCGGCAGCGCCAGCAGCGCCGGCCGCCGCCGGCCGCTCGCCCCGGCTCGGAGGACACACAAACTCACTGCCCCCAGTATATCCGGGTTGTGCAGCTTTCCTTTAATAACTTTAAAAATATATGTAACGAGCGCGAGATCCCTTCTGACCCTGAGGTGGCTGTATCCAACCATGCCTAATATGAACAATGTCGGATACCTTAACGGATAAAAAGGATAAACACCGTATTGCCTCTTATACACATATCTAATATTTATTCTGTATCCTCTCTAACATGAGGACATACTTTGCTTCATGTGGAGCCCAGATTTCTGCATTATACTCGAGCTGGCTCCTTACCAAAGCGTTATATAATGCCCTAACTGCCTTCATATTTGTAAACCCGTTTGCCATTCTGAGTACGAAACCCAGATTTCGGAATGCTTTTTTACAAATATTAATTATGTGCTTACGAAACGTTAGCTCAGTGGTAAAATTAACTCCCAGATCGCGTATTTCAGCGACCCTAGTGATAGGTATATCATCAAGGGTATACGTATGTCTACTCCAAGAGTGTGACCTTGAAAAGGTGATGGTCATACACTTTGAAATGTTAAATTTTAAATGGTTTTTATTGCTCCAGTCTAGTACTCCGTCTATATCTCGTTGCAGTCTGTCATGATCTTCTTCATTATTTATAGCAAGAGATAACTTAAGGTCGTCCGCAAACAACAGACACTTGGCGTCTCTTACTGCTTTAGGCAAGTCGTTTATCATTAACAAAAATGCTAGAGGCCCCAAATTACTACCTTGACCTACCCCAGATCTAGTAAAATACGATGTCGACCTATACCCTTTATAGTCTACGTACTGCTGCCTATCTCTCATATAGTCTGAAAAGAAGTTTAGTAAACTTGGAGTAAAACCGAAGCCCGCAATTTTTTCCAGTAAGACGTCGTTATCAACGAGGTCGAAAGCTTTTTTAAAATCAAAGTAAGCCGTATCGACTTGCCCTCCGGCATCTACTATAGGTATTATATCGGCTACGTAACTAATAAGATTACTCGCTGTGCTTTTACCTGGTCGAAATCCATGCTGCTCATCAACCAGCTGCGAACTAACCTGATCGTAAATGCTTTTATGGATAATCGATTCCAACACTTTTGCCGGCGCTGATAATACCGCCACAGGCCGATAGTCCTCCACGTTAGTTCCCGAGCCTCCCTTAGGCACCGGTATAACGCGAGTTACTTTCCATATCTCAGGAAATACTTCACCTTGAAGACAGAGATTAAATATATGCAATAGCGGTTCTGATAGCACCATTCTGCAATCTCTAAATATGTAGGGAGGAATGCCATCCGGACCGGCAGATTTTTTAGGTTTAAGTTGTTGAAGGGCTTGCCGCACGTCCTTTAATTCTAACCTGCCAATATGGACCCGCGCCGCTCCGTTTTCAGTACCCGCTTTGACTATTGCGCTCCTTACATCTAACCTGGGCGTTTCTGAGCCATACACGGAGTGGAAATAACAGGCAAATTCTTTGGCTACTCGCTCCCCTGTCAATGCTTCGCCGTTTACAAAAATGTTTTTTGTATTTGTATTACTTTTTTTAGATTTTATATAACCCCAAAAGCATTTAGGGTCTCGTAGCATGTTATTCTCTAAACGCTCCCGATATTTTTCATACGCTAACGTTATTTTAACTTTAATTTGAGTTCTACACTGAGCGAACGCATCGTAATCTACTTGTAATTTACTTGCTTTATAAATTTTATGCAAAATACTTTTACATTTTATGTCTTGAATTATTTCCGCGGTATACCACTCGGGGTAAGTGTATTTACTAGTCCCATACCTTTGACATTTTTTCGGAACACAGTCGTCTAACATACCATTAAAAGTTTCATAGAAATAATTTAAGCTACCTTCTAAATCTAAATTAAACAAAGGCGATTATATAGGTACTAATCCAAAGTATGAAGCCTATAGCACAGAGAAAAGAATACAAGTCCTATAGAATATATAAACGTTAGGTTTGGTGCGAATTATTAGTACCTACCGACTTAGCTGTTTATACCTGCCAACCCAATAGTTTGACGGGAAAAAAAAATTCAACCTAACGTTTGCATATTAGATTAGTATGCAATTTGTCTAATAAACAAGCAATTTGCATTTCTTTAGTACAAAGTTATTTTATTTTTTAATTAATTATCTATTCGCCGGATATAAAATATAAAATTAGCTTAGCATATAAAATTTGATATAAAATACGTTTTATCGGATAAACAGCCCGGTGGAAATCTTCTTCTATTCGGATCTCCTACTAAGTACAACAATTTTCTAGATGCCTCAATTTTAAAGTCAAATATATTTTTTGAAGTCAACGCCATCTGGTAATATCTCAATAAAACGAATAGGTAGGCTGCCAGCGTCATAGTAGTGGTGGCTCAGATACGCCATCTACTGGTGTGACTACGGGACTAAAATTGCCTACAGAATTGCCTACAGAATTGCCTACTTTAGGACGGCACGCTTTTGCTGTATGGGATTGGGTATCTGTACTTGTATTCTTTTATCTGTGCCTCGGCCCTTGCACGACACGCGTTGACTCAGAAGCTCAGTCGAAACCTAATCGTCTTTCTGAGTCCACGTATCAGTTCGCGTCTACATTTTAAAACAGTTTCATTACAAAGTGAATATTGTTTGTTTGATTACTACATCAAATAAAAAAGTGATGGAAACTAATAGCCCAGGTAAACAATTACGATTTTGAGGGCATACAATTAATATTTAGTTTTAGTGAATCAAAATACCTCTAATTTTATGATATATTTTTACAAGTATTTTATAGAGTTAAGTGTTTTAGTTGCACTTCAGGGTCCGTCCCTGCTTTATTTCTTTTTTTAATATTGACAACAGACCTTCACCTTAAATAATGTTGAAAAATTTGCCGTGCATACCCGTGCTTTTTTTTTTAAATGCAGTATGAACCTGACGGTAGCGATTTTTAATTTTTTGACAAAACGTTATTTATTTTATTTTAGGTCCATCAGAGTGTTCTAACATGATGGTTGTAACCCGGAAAGCATTATTTGATAAAATGCAACAGCAAGACTTGCATAGTTTTGAAGCAAAATTAGAATATCTTGAACAGTACCTTTTGTGTGAAGATTATTCTGAAGAACAAATCGAGGACATGAAACACAAGTTTTCCTATATCAAGACTCAATTCAAGCAAAGGTGGATTAAGGCCCGGAAAAAACAAGATAGATTCTTAAAGAATAATGACAATTGGTTACAAGGAACGTTTGATATTCCAAGAGTTAATCCACAAAAACAATGTTACAGTCGGCAAGGAAAGTCTTTTAATGAGTCAAGTGAGAGAACTAAGAGAAGAAAAACAGAAGAACTTCGAAGTATTGTCGATAAAGATATATTGGTGCATGCAACTCAAACATCATTACACGCTTCTGGAAATAGAGATGCTTCTCAATTACTGAAACTCATAACAAAGTCACCAAACCGAGCTGCAAAACTCAAAAAGGCATATTCAAAGTCTGAAGAGATAAACAAGAAAAAATCAATGCCCTTACAAGCTCTTTCAATGTTTGTTGAGGCAGATCTCTCACGACGACAATATGAAATTATTAGATCGACTAGAAAAAAATACTATCCCAGCTACAGTGTGCTACAAAAAGAAAAGAAAAACTGCTATCCACCTCAAAAGTCGTACCGAGTAACGGAAACATGTGCTGAGATTAACATTCAAGATTTACTAAATCATACGGTTACACGACTGTTAACATATTTAGGAGAACACATTTTAAGTTCTTTAAGCCCAGTAGAAAGAAGTACCCTGGAATTGATTTCTAAATGGGGCTGCGATGGCTCACAGCAAATGCAATACAAGCAGAAGATGCAAAGTGATGCTACTGATGCGAATATTTTTCAGAGTAGTTTCGTGCCGCTCAAGTTAATCTGTGGTATGACAAAGAGGGTATTATGGCAGAACCCTAGCCCATCTTCACCGCGATTTTGTCGGCCTATCAGAATTAGATTCGTTAAAGAGTCCGTCGATATTAAGATCAGTGAAATAGGTTACGTGGAAACCGCCATGAATAATTAAAATAACAGTGAATATATCCTAAATGAAAAATCTTTCTCGGTGAAAAATGTTCTTACACTCACCATGGTGGATGGTAAAGTGTGTAATGTTGCTACACTAACTACTTCAACAATGAGGTGCTATATATGTGGAGCCACCACCAAGCAATTCAACGACTTGACAATCAAAAATTATGTTGACCCAGAAGCACTAACCTTTGGGTTATCTACTTTACTTTACTAAAGTGTACCCATACATCATAAGAATTTACTAAAAGTGATTAAAAATAACACAGTAAATTAAAATTAAATACATTAAAATAACACATAAGACATATTTTAACAACATCACTAACCGGCAATTATTTTTTGTTGGGCTCGCAGTGCACCTTTAGCCAGTGTCGAAGCATCCGGCAGTCCAGGCGATCGGACAGGGTACAGAGAATCCCGTTACTGGACGACCGAATGCGATCTCTAAATGATGCTATGCGTGACCTTATGATGGCGAAGAAATCGGGAACGCCAGCCTCCGCACACATACTCGACGCACTGCAATAACGTGGCAGTTTCATCAAGGTGCGAAACGCATGATTGAACTCTCAATGGACACTATTTTGAAAAGATGTAATAACTTGCTAGTTTAATCAGTTTTTGATTTTCCAAGAACATTCAGTTTGACCCTCGTAGTGCATGCAGGAACTGAATATATCCTAAATGAAAAATCTTTCTCGGTGAAAAATGTTCTTACACTCACCATGGTGGATGGTAAAGTGTGTAATGTTGCTACACTAACTACTTCAACAATGAGGTGCTATATATGTGGAGCCACCACCAAGCAATTCAACGACTTGACAATCAAAAATTATGTTGACCCAGAAGCACTAACCTTTGGGTTATCTACTTTACTTTACTAAAGTGTACCCATACATCATAAGAATTTACTAAAAGTGATTAAAAATAACACAGTAAATTAAAATTAAATACATTAAAATAACACATAAGACATATTTTAACAACATCACTAACCGGCAATTATTTTTTGTTGGGCTCGCAGTGCACCTTTAGCCAGTGTCGAAGCATCCGGCAGTCCAGGCGATCGGACAGGGTACAGAGAATCCCGTTACTGGACGACCGAATGCGATCTCGAAATGATGCTATGCGTGACCTTATGATGGCGAAGAAATCGGGAACGCCAGCCTCCGCAAACATACTCGACGCACTGCAATAACGTGGCAGTTTCATCAAGGTGCGAAACGCATGATTGAACTCTCAATGGACACTATTTTGAAAAGATGTAATAACTTGCTAGTTTAATCAGTTTTTGATTTTCCAAGAACATTCAGTTTGACCCTCGTAGTGCATGCAGGAACTGAATATATCCTAAATGAAAAATCTTTCTCGGTGAAAAATGTTCTTACACTCACCATGGTGGATGGTAAAGTGTGTAATGTTGTTACACTAACTACTTCAACAATGAGGTGCTATATATGTGGAGCCACCACCACGCAATTCAACGACTTGACAATCAATAATTATGTTGACCCAGAAGCACTAACCTTTGGGTTATCTACTTTACTTTACTAAAGTGTACCCGATTCCCTGGCAGATCGATCTTAACGCCGGGCAGTGCTCGTCGACGTCACCATCCCGCATGACGAGAACCTCGTGAAGGCCGAGAAGGATAAGCTCAGCAAGTACCTGGACTTGGCTCACGAGGTGACCGCCATGTGGGATGTTGACTCGACGATCATTGTCCAGATAGTTGTTTCGGCCAACGGTCTTATAGCGAAGAGTCTCGACCAACACCTCAAGAGACTCTCGCTAGATGGCTGGATCAAGGGCCAGATACAGAAGGCAGTACTCCTCGACACGGCACGCATTGTGAGGAGGTTCCTCTCTCTGCAGCCCTAACCACCGGTAGCTTGAGCCCTGCCCCGCTGCCGGCGGCACTCGTAGGTTAGGTTTTTTTATAATGTATATTTTTTGTATTAGTATTGTTATTTTACTTTAATATTTGAATGTTTATTATAAAAAACCTAATTTACAGAAAATTAAATAAATATCTAAGAATAATAATAATAAAGTCATTTATTTCAGGCAAGTGTACCCATACATCATAAGAATTTACTAAAAGTGATTAAATCAACACAGTAAATTAAAATTAAATACATTAAAATAATACATTAAAATAACACATAAGACATATTTTAACAACATCACTAACCGGCAATTATTTTTTGTTGGGCTCGCAGTGCACCTTTAGCTAGTGTCGAAGCATCCGGCAGTCCAGGCGATCGGACAGGGTACAGAGAATCCCGTTACTGGACGACCGAATGCGATCTCGAAATGATGCTATGCGTGACCTTATGATGGCGAAGAAATCGTGAACGCCAGCCTCCGCAAACATACTCGACGCACTGCAATAACGTGGCAGTTTAATCAAGGTGCGAAACGCATGATTGAACTCTCAATGGACACTATTTTGAAAAGATGTAATAACTTGCTAGTTTAATCAGTTTTTGATTTTCCAAGAACATTCAGTTTGACCCTCGTAGTGCATGCAGGAAGTGAAAATGGATGGATTCCAGGTTTACTTAGTTCATCCAAGTCAATGAAAAACTCGAGTGCCGATTACCACGAAGACATGGATTCTCAGCTATTCGAAAATTGGTTTCGTGATCAATTTTTGCCAAATATTCCAGAGAACAGCGTTATTGTCATGGACAATGCATCGTACCATTCTCGCCAGCTAGAAAAAAATCCAAGGAAAGGCACAAGAAAAGCCGAGATTATTGATTCTTTAGTCAAACGAGGTATTTCTTATCCAGAAAAGGTAACAGTGAAACAGCTTTTGGAAATCGTCAGTAAAAATCAAAATCTTTTTAAAAAAGTCTACGCTTAAAGCAGGACATGAAGTTTGTAGACTTCCTCCGTATTACTGCATTTGTAATCCCATAGAGTTAATGTGGAGCTATGTGAAAAAAACCAAACGAAGAGAAAATATCACACCAACCGCAGGAGATAGTGTCATAACCAAAATTCGTCACGGCATCTAGAATATATTTTCAAAATTTTAAACAAATACGGGATAACAATAAATTTAAGTTTTTTTTTATGGCATAGGGAAGGCTGACGAGCACACAGGCCACCTGACGGTAAGTGGAAACTGTGACCCATAGACATTCGCATTCACAAGACTGCAAGCCTAAGACTGCAAATGCGCTGCCAACCCTGAGGACTAAGATGGAATGCCTCTATGCGTTTTAGGTTCATTCCGTCTTAATTTCAGTTTACCCTTTTACCAATACTCCTACAACTCAAAAGGACTTAGTGTCAAAATACCTAAATTCCAGAATGCCTAATTTTTTTCTTCATTACACCATATACCCAATATGACTGAATTTTAAAATGTCTAACTTTCATAAGACTCAAAATTCACAACACCTTTATCGCAGTATACCGTATATTCAAAACAACCAAGTGTCAGAATACCTAAATTTCTATTGATGATTATAATCATGTAGGATTTGCTTTATTATCTTCTTTAGTGCTGGCCACTTACATTGAAGTACCAATATAAAGATTATGTATGAAGTGATACGTCTGGCAATCGTCGTCGGTGTCAGTGGAATTATTTTTAACTAATTTTAGTTTTACATCACAATTACTTATAAATGCAGTTTGTAACTAAACTATGGATCTGGTTTATATAAAAAATCAAAAGGGCGGCCGTGCAGTTTTGCATAATGGACACAAATACAACTACGGGTATGAAAACAAAAAAACGGGCTATACCATGTGGCGGTGCGTTAATCGTTCCGAACAATGCAATGCATCCATCACAATAGATGTAACAGGAAACACCGTTGTTAGAGCAAGTGAGCATGTGTGTCTCTCCCATCACGAACAAAATGTACGCGATGTCGTAATGGACACCTGCAAGAAAGCAGTATGCGAAACTATGTCACCAGTCCGCAAAGTATATGAAGAGGCGGTTGTTGAAATACATGAGGTCGACCCGGACTTCACCATGTATTCGTACGAGGAGAATTGAAAAGAAATTTGATATTTGAAGATGAGACGAATGGTAAAATGTTGGTTTTTTCAACCCCGATTAGCAGACAATTTATACAAAGCAATGCGGGAGGAGGTAAACAGTATTTTGGAGACGGTACGTTTAAAAGGACGCCAAAACCGTTCTACCAGGTATACACCATATACATAGATGCAGGTTTCGACACTAGATCGACTAACGTGATACCGGTGGTTTTTGCGTTGCTACCCAATAAAAGAGAGGAGACGTATTGCAAATTGTTCTCTATATTGCGTCAGAGAATGAACATGAGAATTGATAAATTCAAATGTGACTATGAAACGGCTGTGATAAACGCATGCAAAGATATTTTCCCCAGTGTTGCCAGATGTACGAGAAATCTCGTAACTTTACGAGATTTGGCGGTCTCTGTACGAGAAACGATAAAAAAAAAAACTCGTGTATTTTTTTACGAGATTTTATCCATTTCTTTTTTTTTCGGTCGATGCTTGATACACATAAACATATCCCTTTATACAAGGTAGGATTGTCTAACTTTCCCCTGACTGCACCATGTATCCAAGCCTAAATATTATAAAAAAGTTTACAATAAACCTCCTAATAAATGATCGACTCACTCAGCACATCACTAGTGGCGGTACTATTTTTGAATGTGTGACGTACGAAGACAAGTGATTTTGCCAAACAAAAATCATTCGTTTTCGAGTGTCACTGATTCTAAAATAGCACCCTAGATTCATTACATTATACCTCATCTCTGTAGTCTTTGGCCGGGGAATTCCCGCTTGATGTGTTTCTTTGTTGTTGTCCTTGTTGCACTCATGTAAACATTGGATTACTATCTCCATAACTCTAACCGAAACACGTAAAGAGTAGAGAAATATACATAGTTATTTTTACTCAGTAGCTAGTTGAAGTTTGTTAAGTTCCAGTGCAACTTGATGTGTCTTCCGAATTATTCAGTGATTAATTTAAAATAATGAGTAGTGACTGTGAATCTCCATCCACTCCACCTAGAAAAAAAACTAAAAAGGGAGGATGGACCGCAAAAAAATCAGGTGACACGGTTTTTAAACATCATTCTCAAACTTTTCGGGATGAATGGTTACAGAATCCGGTATTTGGAGACTGGCTGCAGCCAGATCCTAAAAATCCTCAAAGAGCGAAGTGCGCGTTCTGTCCGTCAAGTTCCTTAGTTGCTGAAATCTCAAATCTGAAAACTCACGCTGAATCAAAAAAACATTTGAGAAACAAACCTGGTTCATCGGGTCTACAATCCCAAAAATTATCTTCATTTGGTTTCAAGGCGGGTACGCCTGCAAAAAATAAACAAAAGGACCGAGCTGAACTTAAACTAGCTGCATTTTATGCCGAACATAATATTGCTTTTTCTGTGGCCGACCACTTGACGGATCTGTTGAAAGATATTATCACTGATTCAAAATTAGTACAAGAAATTCAACTTAAGCGTACTAAAGTCACTGCAGTTGTAAAAAATGCTATTGGTGAGGGGCACAAATTTGATTTGGCGAATAAGTTGAAATCGACTTCTTTTTCTGCACTGACTGATGAGACCACCGACGTATCTACGATTAAAACGGCTTGTGTTGTGGTACGTTATTTTGACAAAGATGCTCAGAAGGTCTGCAGCGTATTCTGGGAACTATATAAGATTTTTAAAGAGACAGAAACGGACACTGACGAAGTTCCCACGGCGAATGCTGAAAATATATACAGAGCGTTAGTAAATTCTTTTACCAGTCGTAATGTACCACTTTCAAACATGATTGGCTTTGGATCCGATGGATGTAACGTCATGATGGGCGAAAATGATTCAGTCAAAACTCGTTTACTGCGAGACTTACCAGGGATTTTTATTTCGAAATGTGTTTGCCATTCAGCACACATATGTGCAAGTCAGGCTTGTAAGGAACTTCCGGAATCAGCAGAACAACTAGCTCGTGACATATATAACTTTTTTAAAAACAGCGACAAAAGGCAGTTTGATTTTCGCAAGTTTCAGTTTTTCTTGAAGTTGAGCCACATAAAATCTTGAAACCATCTCAAACCAGGTGGCTGTCCCTAACAGCAGTAGTCGCAAGAATCTTAGAGCAATGGGAAGCACTGCGCTTATTTTTTATTGATTTCACTACAAACCCAATCCACAAAGTAAAAGCCGAGGTAAGAAAACGTGCGATATCCATATTGGAAAAGCTGTGTGATCCTTTTCACAAGTTATACTTTAGTTTTCTCGACTGGTCCCTGCCTTTGTTCACCAAATTCAATTTAGAATTCCAAAATGAAAAAGTGGTTATTCACAAGCTGCATGATAAAATTCGAGATTTATATCAAGAACTTCTCCTACGTTATTTAAAACGAGAATATGTTATGCGGCCAAATATAAGTGAAGTGGACCCTAAAAATGAGCAATTCCAATTACATAACGCCGCAATGTATCTTGGAATTAAAGTATATGAACTACTGAAACATCCTGATGTGGTCAGGCAGCCCGCAAAAAAAGCACAGTTCTTCACAAGCTGCAGAAATTTCTTAAGGACTGGTGCTTTAGAAATAAAAAAACGTTACGATATGGAAGACCCTGTGCTGTCAAAACTTCAAGCCCTAGGACCAGAATCAGCTCTCTCTAATAATTTCAGGGATCACGTCCCAACATTGATGCCCCTCATGGAAGTCTTACCACGAATAACTGCATCTTTCAGTGATAGCCAAAAGCAACAGATAGACGATCAATGGAGAAGACTGCCTATGGCAAAAGCTCGGTACCCAGAACGGCTTCACGATATTAAAGATCCTGATGAGTTTTGGGCAATGTTACTTAAAACGGAAGATTTCTCCGAATTGGCCAATTTCACTCTCGCAGTTCTGTCGTTGCCTCATGCAAATGCAGACTGTGAGCGTGTTTTCAGTAAAACCAATCTAATCAAAACAGACCTTAGAAATCGTCTTATTACAGAAACCGTAAATGGTACACTTTTAGCTGCCGACTGTGCTAAGGGCCCAAATCGTCAAGGCAATTGTGTGACATTTGAACCCTCTAAGGAAATATATTCCAGAATGACAGCTGAAAAACTGTACAACAACAATGATTTAAGCAATATCCCTGACATTATAATGTAATTAGCCATGTAGATACACTGTATTAATTAATAATTTGTAGGTACTAATTTTTAAGTAAACTTATTAAAATATGAATCACAGTTATAATTTGTTTCATTTTACAGCCAATATACCTAATGCAAACCAGATAGAAGTAAATACATTGTGTAAATTATGGATTTTATGATATTTTGAATTTATACGAGATTATGTTCTGAAATTACGAGATATTTGGCCACCCTGGTACGAGGAAAAACATCCGAAGTCTGGCAACCCTGATTTTCCCTGAAGTTCAATTGACAGGGTGTCATTATCATTTCTCACATGCTGTGCATAAAAAGGTGTCCTGCCGTTTGACCAAAAGTCATTTGGCAAAATTACACTTGACAAACAACGTTTTGCAAAAAAATGTTTCGCCAATTGATCATTTTACTAGTTGTCATTTTAAAAATGGCTCACTTATTCAAATGATCAACAGTTAAATTTACATTTTATAAGTAATTATTTGACAAAATGAACATTTAGCAACGGAGTTATCAGACAAAATTTTAAATGCAACGAGCAAGATGAATCCGGGCAGAACTGACTCGGATAGGTTAGGTTAGAAGGCCAAGGCGGGAGCTTTGCTCCCGCCTTGGCCTTCGAGGTTATTTTTTTCTGCCCAGAAATAGGTAAACTACAGGAAATAATATTTGGTGAAATGGAAAACTGTCAATTGACATTTTATTATTTAACATTTACCAAGTGTAGTGTTTGCTATTTGATCATTTGCTAATTGAGTTTTTGCAAAATGATACTTTTGTCAAATGTCACGTTTGCCAAATGATTATTTGGTGAAACGTTGTTTGTCAAATGATCATTTGTCAATATTTTTTTGGTCAAACATTAGTGAACCGCATAAAAAAGCTCACGCGGTTAAGCTCGACGCCACACCAGATGGTCGCGAAATTATAGAATTATGTGCGAATCTGCCTTTATTACCCGACGGAAAAATTAATAACTGCTGGTTGGACATAGTCGACATTGCTCCGAATACCGAAAACATGTTAATTTTCAAGCACTATATGGAAAGGCAATGGATTCGTCTGGGTGCATCCTTGATCAGCTGTGCTCAAGATAGACATCGAACGAATAACCCTGTAGAGGGATGGCATAGACGCCTAAATGTGCGAATGCCCCATAAGCCGACATTGATTCGATTTCTCTACAAACTCAAATCAGAAGCCAAATGGTAAGACTATCGTATCAAGAACTCACTTTTTACTCAATTTATTTTGAAAATCAATACAAACTTCAAAAAAGTGAATTAAATGAGGGGTCCATCACGGCTATTGAGTTCTTGAAAAATGTCAGTGTATTGAAGAGACGCCTGCATTAAAAAGAAGCATAAAGTTAGAAGTTGCATTTTAGTTGTACGTTTAAATTTTAGATTTAACCCTCTGCGACTGATGTGCGGTCTATCAGACACCGTCAAACTCACTTCATGTTGCCATTTCGCCGTATGGCGTGATATAGCTCTGTCTCTCTCAGTACCTTCCTCCGACCAATGGCGGCGTCGGTTAGTAACGCCCGAGCGGCGACGCGGTGCACACGCTTGGAGGTACGAGCTGCGGGTGTCCCACAGACGTGAGTACAGTAACAAGTCCTGGGTCTAGCAGACCTCACCTCATAAAAATAATGCACTTGTTCATAGTGTCTGTCAGACCTCACCTCATAAAAATATTAATGTTTCTATAGTGTCTCACAGACCTAACCACATAAAAATATTAATGTTTCTATAGTGTCTCACAGACCTAACCACATAAAAATATATCTATTATTATTATTTAAAATATTTTAGATGGCTGATCACGGCTCTCGGGGATCCAGACCATCAAAACGAAATAACGGCGGGTTTCCAGTGATCGCTAGTGATCAACAAATTACTCAATGGCTGGAAGATCTAATTGAAGAAGGTGATTTTAGCGATGTAGACGACTCATGCCCGGTTTCTGAGGTACTTTTATCGGAAGTTTATCTGTCCATTATAGCTATTGGTCCTTTAACTTTGACAACTGCGTTTCCGAACACCGACTCAAAAGATAAACTCCGTTTAAACTTGGTTTAACTTAACTGACCGAAGTGTGCCGTTTATCGGCTCCATAACTATTTGACCTTTTTTTATTAGGTACTTAGCATTGTTTTAGGTTAAGTATGAATACATTATTTTTTTAAATGAGCTAAATTGATTTTTATTTCTATCTGTAGGTTAATATTTCGTATAGTTTTTTCAAACATAATTATTTATAATTAGAATTTCAATATGAATACCAGCAGTTCATCAGAGTCTGATTTGGAGGTATTGCAGTTTATTTATAATATATCAGTGCCAAGAAACTTGAGACACAGGAGAAATCCTTTTGAAATGTACTCGGATGAAGAATTAAAACTGAGATATCGCTTTGACAAGAACACTGTGATACACCTTAGTGACATCATCAACTATTCGTTGACTCCCGTATCACATCGCAAATACACACTGTCTGTATTGGAGCAAATTTTCATCACTTTGCGTTTTTACGCTACTGAAAAAAAAAAAAGAAAAGAAATTATTTATTCGTGACGTGTACACATTAATTATACAAAACAATTAAAACACAAAATTATACTGGTACTTTTCAAGTAGTGATTGGTGATGATATTAACATTTACAAAACCACTGTGTCACGAGTAGTTTATAAGGTGAGCAAAGAGATAGCAAGACTAGCCCAAAATTACATATCCATGCCAACTTGTGAAGAATTGAGTGAAATAAAGGCTCAGTTTTATAGAATTGCTAGATTTCCAAATGTAATAGGTTGTGTTGATGGCTCTCATATACCAATTCAATCTCCTGGAGGTGAACAAGCTGAATTATTTAGAAACAGAAAGGGTTTCTTCTCCATCAATGTCCAAGTTGTGTGTGATGCTACTTTACAAATACGAGATATAGATGCTCGCTGGCATGGATCAACACATGACAGTACAGTATACCACAATTCATTATTAAGAGCTCGTCTAGACAATAATGAGATAGATGGTCATCTTCTGGGAGATAATGCTTATCCTTGTGGAAGGTACATGATGACTCCATTTTTAAATCCAAGAACAAATGCTGAGAAACTTTATAATGAAGCACAGATTAAAACCAGAAATACAGTTGAAAGGACCTTTGGTGTGTGGAAAAGAAGATTTCCTTGCCTTTCACAAAAGCTAAGGTTAAAGCTAACTCACACATTAGCAGTGATTGTTGCTACAGCTGTGTTACATAATATAGCTCTGCAGCAAAATGACCCTGAGCTAATGATTGTTGATGATTCTACTCCTCCATCTGAAGGGAATGTTACAGAAACGAATCAACCAACTGTTTCTTCCGAAGGAAACTATTTTCGTCGTTCATTGCTGGAACAGTATTTTAGGTCTGTACTTTTTATATGATTATACTATACAGTGGTGGTCATATAATTAAGAACGCTTATTTAAAGGAAAGTTTTTTTCCAACTAACAAGTATAACTAACTGCATGTATTTTTTTGTATTTCTCTCTGTATCGCAAAACTTTTGCATACTACCGGTTCATTCGCTGATACAAATGATTGGCTAAAAAATAAATAGATAAACTTTTTACATTAGATCTGAACCTAGTATTACTTCTTACTGGCTGGTCACAAAATTAAGAACGCTGAATGGTTTATTTTTTTATTCAAATTTAAATAGAGAACACTCTGTGGCTCTGTGGTGGTAGGTCACTATTTGTATGATTTTGGCGCCATTTAGTGCTGTAAGAGTTTAAAAGGTGATTGCTTCGTGTAAAAACAATGGGGAAAAATAAAAGTTGCAATAAATCTACAAGGGAAGTAATAATAAAACTTCGCGAGAAGAATTGGTCGTATAAAAAGATAGCCGACCATCTGCAATGCTCAAAAACAATGGTTTTCCACGCTGTGAAGCACTTTGCGACGTATCAAACTACTTCAAATGTTCCGTGTGAACCTAAACAGAGGAAGTCATGTCGTCGAGATGATCGAAATATCATTCGTTTGGCAAAACAAAATACTTTTAAAGGGTCTAATGAGCTGAGAAAAGAATATTTTGGTGAAAACAATCCTTCAGCAATCTCGGCACGCACTATCCGAAGGCGTTTAGTAGAAGAAAAGTTGCACGGGAGGATAGCAAGGAAGGTGCCCATGTTGAAACGGTGTCATAGGCAAGCCCGGCTTGCATTTGCAAGAAGGTATGAAAACTGGACAGTTAGACAGTGGAAAAATGTTATTTTTTCTGACGAGACAAAAATAAACAGGGTATGTTCTGATGGAAAACGATATGTACGACGACCTCCGAATAAAGCATTCGACCCTAAGTACACAAAAGTGACATTAAAGCATGGTGGGGGAAATGTAAAAATTTGGGGGTGCTTTTCTGGACATGGTGTTGGACCTGTTAAGTTGATAGAAGGAAACATGGATCAATTCCAATACAAAAATATACTGGAAGAAACAATGTTACCTTATGCTGAAGACGTGCTTCCGGTTATTTGGACATTCCAGCACGACAATGATCCAAAGCATACTGCACGTACCGTTAAGGAATTTCTCACATCGCAATCAGTTTCTGTCTTAGATTGGCCCGCTAACAGCCCAGATCTAAACCCAATAGAGCATCTTTGGTGTGAAGTCAAGAAAAAGGTTTCAAATCGACAGTGTGGCAATTTAAGAGAGCTGTACGACGTTTTCTTAGAAGAATGGAAGTCTATCTCTCTTGCGAAATGTCAAAAATTGATAGAGTCTATGCCTCGCCGGTGTAAAGCAGTAATTAAAAGCCGTGGACACGCTACTCACTATTAGTTTTTGTTTAAAATGTATTAAATATCTTTTTTTCCTTTACGCACTTCACATTAATGTGATTTATTTAGTCTAAGTTTCATATAATACAACTCTCGAGCAGTTCAATAAATCGTTCTTAATTATTTGTCCAGCTTTATTACTATTTGAATTTGTTACTAGAGAGAAAAAATACAATTTGTAAAAGAAATAGCGATTTTATTTTATATTCCTAATCCCGTTTGCTCTATTCATGTGGCTATTTCAAAACATAACTAGTTACTTTTAAGAAGGAACATTATAACTACACATGTCATGATTTAGATAAATATATTCTGCAACTTCAAATCGTTCTTAATTATATGACCACAACTGTATGATATTTTGATATTTATATTCTCTGTAAGTTAGATTTTTACAATAAATATTCAAATATAATAGTAATATTTTTATTATTAGGAATGCAAATTAAAGAACACTGAAAAGTATGTAATTATTATATTTAAATGAAAAAGAACACATCACAAGGCACAATCACTTTACAACAGGGTTCGTTGATATATATCAATGGATATTTATTTTATAAAACATTTTTTCCATAGTTACACAGGCAACACTAGAGTAAAATGTTTTACTTTAATTACTGTTACGGAACTCAAGTTTCGTAGAAACACCTAGTTTCGTTTGTATTGTATTCTATTAGCTTTATATTGAATTTCAAACTTGATCACCGCGGATTTAGATTCATAATAAATAGGTATTACATAAACCACAAAAGAAAACAATCAATAATTTGGGTAAGTCAATTATTAAAAGAAAAATGTATCAAATAACCCTCGAACCCTGTTTTAAAAAATATTTATACTGGTGTAAAAATTATAAATTTTGTAAAAGAAAGTTCTTTTAGAAAATGCTAAATTGGATTTAATTCTTGTTTTTAAACTGAAGATCTAATTTAGCATTTTCTAAAAGAACTTTCTTTAATTCTATGTCTAAATCTAGGGCTATTTTTATTTTTTCTAATTTTACTAGCTCTTGTTCTTTTTGAATCTCTAATATTTCTAATTTTTTTTGTGTAATTTGATCCTCATTCAATTGTTTATCATTTTTTCTTTTAATAATTGACTCGCTCAAAATATTGATTGTTTTCTTTTTTGTTTTAGTTAAAGTCATCTTCTTTATTTTTGGAGTGCAGACAACAGGTGCGAGTGGTCTTTTGGCACTTTCTACTTGTTTGGATGAGGATGGTTGCAAATCGTCTAAAGCTTCATGTATCACATCATCTTCTGCGGTTTGGACTTCAGTGTAATTTGGTTCTTGTGGTATGGTAACTGTAATTAATAAATTATTATTTTGTATATCAGTGTGTCATTTCTCTTGTTAATTGAACTACATGTGATCATGTGATTCACACAATATTTCAGATAATTGTATATCGACGGTTCTGTGACTCAACCTCGTATATTGAATAATGACCAGTATAAACTGACACGCACTAAGTTCTCGAGTCAGCACTAAGTGCGTGTCAGTTTACACTGGACAAAATTCAAATACGAGGTTGAGTGACAGAACCGTCGATATGTATAAATCGTGTGGATTTCTGTGACTATGTTGTTTTTTAAATCTCAATAATTACCGTGATAATATGGTGCTGATGAGTCAAACTCATTGGGTAAGGGTAGGAACTGAGGAGTCAATAATGCAACAACCTTTTCATCTACTACTGTTGTCTTCGGACAAAATGTACCTCCTCCTGTCTTGTACAATTCAGACTGAAATAGAATTTAAAGAAATAATATTATGCTGTACAACAAACTAAAATAAAAATATATATTAAAAAGTTAAAAATAGTTGACATAGGTACACACCATACCTTCACGCCTATAATCCCACAGAGGTTTAGGCAAAGCTACAGATTTACCAACAACTCTAAAAACTTGACAGTAAGTTGATGGGTAACCATTTTAGAACAGTAGGTGTGCCTTGGATAATTTTTAACAGTTGTTTCAGTAGGAATGGCATTAAGTATAAAGATAATAATATAAAATAGCACACAGCCTTACCTTATCATCACTCATATTTTTTCTTGCTTTCTTCTTTAAATTATCATATAAAGCATGTAACTGCTTTTCAGTCCGTACTCCCGTTTCCGAGACAGCATTAAATTTATTGGTTAATGCAATCCAAGCTTGTTTCTTACATTCAACAGAAGATCCGTCAGTCTTTTTATTGTCTATAATAGTGACGAATTCTTTTGCTACTTCGATGAGAAGCATCTTCTCCCTCTCAGTAAAATTTTTGCTACGCTTCACGGATTCCATTAATTCCATATTAATTATAATAGTAGGTAATAATATGTATTACCTATTACAATAACAAATACTAAACAAACTAATCGTTATTAGTTTACGTAGGTTAGGTAGGTACAATTGAAGTTTGAAGTTTTCGTTTATGATATGAAGTGTCAACCACAGATTATAGGGTGTGTGTGGTAATTTTTGTTCATACAGCTACTGGGAAATAAACTATTTTAATTTTTATTATTTATTAATTATGGAGTGGTTAAGTTTCTTTAAGTTAAAGTTTTACAAAAATAAACCAGAATTGATGTTGTATTAAGGCATTAGAGCAGTTTTACGTATGACAATCTATTAAGATCCATCTAGCGGCAGCGAAAGGAACTATTTATCTGTCAATAGTTATCGAACTGTTCGTAGAGCACTCAGAAACGCACAAAAAGTTAAACGTCGTTTAACCTAAACATAACTTTAACGGATCAATAGCTATTAAAAGGGTCGGCTATAGGCAATCGAGGGTCGGGACTGTAATAGAATTATACAGAAAACGATGCTTCATAGTCTTGAAAAAAATCACACAGCTAGCCAATGAAAGGTACACTGAAAAAAATGGACTCCAACTAAGTAGTATTTTCTCTTAGTTGGCTCCAGAATAATTGGATTAACGTTAATATTGTTTACTTAAAACAAAAGAAGGTAGTTGCAACAGTAAGCTGAGTTTGTTTGAGGCAACACAGAAGTATTTTTTTAATTTAACAAATGCCCTTTAAACAAACTACTAATACATCTTTGAATTAATACAGGATCCTTGTAAAATTAATTATTTTCTTTTACTTACGTTTACAAAGACCCTGTGTATGCATTAACGATATATGTGTATTATATGAACGAGGCGCAAAGTTGGAATATTCACTAGACACGTTACGTTAAAGAAGCTATGAAGTAGAATGATACAAGATAATAAGTTAAATCTACAATTTTCTATACTAGCACCAACGATTTAATATAGTTGAAACAATAAATTTGTAAAATTACTGCAATCAATTAACGCGTTATATCAAAAAATGTTCTCTACAGAATCAAAACTATTAATTTATTGCTTCTATGATCCTAATGATAGCATTTACAAATGCTAAAAGTTATTTTAATTTATATAAAGTAATAGTTGCAATCAACTAGGTACGCTGTACTAAGCAAGCTTCTTAGTAGATTCAAATGAGAATTTAACCGAAGGAAATAATAAATTTATATTGCTTCTATGATCCTAATCGTAGTATTTACAAATAATGTTAAAAGTTATTTTAATTATATAAAGTAATAGTTTCATTCGACTAGTACGTTGTACTAAGCAAGCTTCTTAGTAGATTCAAATAAGAATTTGATTGAAGCTAACATGAAAAACACCTCACGCGTCTCCCCCCGCTTCCCCCGCTAAGGACGTTTCAAGTTTCGACCTGTATGATTGACGACGCATTGCATTTCGGCCATTTCACAAAAAAAAAACCAGCAGAGTGGTGTTTGCGCGAGGCATTATTGTGAGTTTTGTTTTTTTTCATACTGGAATCTGTGTCTGTGGAATTGTGGATCGTGTTGTGATAAGGTTGTGGTCATGATAATTGGAGAAACAACATTCATAATATAGATATGGACGACGTAGCAGAACTTTTAAAAACATGGGAGCTTCCCGATCTTATACCCATATTTGCAGGTAGGTACTACAATAAAATTTATAAATAAGTTTTGAAATAAAATTTATAAATAAAACAATTTATTGTGCACGTAAGTAGGATACCTTTTTAACATATTATGTTTTACTTATTACCACCACGACCACGTATGTTTTGACCACGGGTAAATTCCTTATTACCTACACATTGTTGAAAATATGTCATTTGTACCTACTTAATTTAATTTTACTAAAAAATATCATTCAAACTGTTAGTTAATGAATAGAGGGTAGGGTTCAGACGTCGGCATGTCACCGTGTGGTGCTACCCGCGTAAACCAGTCTGGATTATAGCTCAGTTAAAGACAGCCGTGTATTACTTTCTCCGCCCTTTACCTCCAGAAATAACAGTGGCGACGAGGATGGGACTCGATTAAATAATTGTCGGCGGAAAGAAATTACAGTCAGATACAAAAAGAGGCAACGGCAATTATTTTTGGGGTCCGTAAGTTCCATCAATTTTTATACGGACGAGCTACCCCGTTTATATTGAGAACGGACCACAAACCTCTTCTGTCCATCTTCCAGCCTGGTAAGGGCATACCTGAAGTTTCAGCAAATAGGCTTCAAAGATATGCGTTATTTCTTTCCGCATACAATTATTTAATCGAGTATGTGAGTAGTGCACACAACTCTGCAGATTTTCTTAGCCGCGCCATGCCACCACATTCGTTAACAGCACACAGCGATAGCGGGCCGCTCGCCGTTTGTGACTCGGACCTCGCTACGTATGTACACTTTGTAGTAGATACCGGTTCAGCGCCCGCGCTTCTGCGGGACATCAGACGTGCTACGGAAGCTGACCCGCTGTTATCGCAAATAGTGAAATACTTAAATAATGGATGGCCAACCGGCAAGATAAGTCAAGAAATAAAACCATTTTTTAATTGTCGGACCGAGTTATCATTAGAGAACGGTTGTGTCATGAGAGGGTTTAAACTCGTAGTACCATCAGCACTTACAGACTCAGTTCTGACTGAGTTACACCGCGGTCATTTGGGAATCGTTAAAATGAAAGCAGAAGCGCGTGCGCGATTTTGGTGGCCAGGACAAGGCGCGGCTCTGGAGCGCGCGGCGGCGGCGTGCGGCGTGTGCGCGCAGCTGCGCCCGGCGCCGCGCCGCGCGCCGCTCACGCCTTGGCCTTTCCCGCCGGAACCGTGGTATCGAGTACACTTAGATTTTTTAGGGCCACTAAACAATAAAACATTCCTAGTGGCGGTCGATGCTTATTCTAAATGGGTGGAAGTTTTTGACGTCAGCAACGGTTACGGCACAAAAGTAGTAATTAATATACTTTGTGATTTAATGGCCAGATTTGGGCTAATACATACTCTGTGTACGGATAATGGAACTTCCTTTGTGTCCGGTGATTTCGAAAAATTTTGTTCAGTTAATGGTATCACTCACGTTACAAGCCCCACGTATCATCCCGCTAGCAACGGGCAAGCTGAGAGCTACGTGAAAATTGTTAAAAAAGGGCTTAAGTCAATTATTTTATCAGGTACACAAAACAGAGACCTAGGTTTAAAATTAAAAGAATTTTTGTTCTACTACAGGAATTCCAAACACTCAACAACAAATCGATCTCCAGCAGAAATCTTATTTGGTAGGAATTTGCGCTGTCGGCTTGATCTGTTAATGCCCCCGCCAGCCGCATCCGACACAGCACTGTCAGATACGGTCAACAAGAACCAGTGTTCGCAGGTGAAACACCATCGTGGCAGTAGAAACATCGATTTTGAAATCAATGATTTAGTGTTAGTGAAAATGTATAACGGACAAAATATTTCATGGTCAAAAGGAACAATTAAAAAAAAACTAGGAAGGTCAGTTTATTTGGTCGATTTGGACACATCACATAGAACAATAAAAAGACACAAAAATCAATTACGACAACTTAGGGGAGAGAGTGAGTGTGATGACAGAAAAGAGAGCGACTCTGTTATGGTTGGGAATTCGGTTAGAAGCGAACACTACGGGCATACAAGCATCAATCAGGCGCCGTCTACGGAGTCAACCAGCGACCAGCCGCCTTTGGTTATTCTAACAAAAGGCATACCCGGGCCGTCTCCGATCGATCTTCCTGAAACCCGAGATTTGGAAACGGTGGGCTGTGCCGCAACATCGGAGCCGGAGACTTGGGCGGATTGTCAAGAGCCAGACGCTCTTGCAACCACGGTGAACCCCGCGGACCCAAGAGGTATCCCACAGAGCAGTACCGCGGGCGCACTAGACGAGGCAGTGAGAGAGACTTCCCCTATGGAGACCGAGCCTTCAGCTCGACCTAAGCGACCTCGGAAGCCTATAGATTATAAGAAATACTTTTAGGGTTAAAATTACTTTGTTAAATATTGTACTTATAATTTCCTAAATAGCTGGTAACGGTTGTTAAACTATTGGTGGAGGGATGTTAGTTAATGAATAGAGGGTAGGGTTCAGACGTCGGCATGTCACCGTGTGGTGCTACCCGCGTAAACCAGTCTGGATTATAGCTCAGTTAAAGACAGCCGTGTATTACTTTCTCCGCCCTTTACCTCCAGAAATAACACAAACTTATCATAGTGCATAGTGGTGCCTATAGCACTTAAACACATTAATATAAGTTATCATAGCACTGCTACAATAGGAACTGAACTCATATTTTCTAGTAAAAATTTGTGTATTTTTGTAAGTCAATCAAGGATACAGACAGTACATTGATCTTTTCATTTTCAGGGGCTGGATTTATCAAACTTGCAGTTTGATCTAGTATTACCAGCTGATAAGTGCCTGAAAGACGCATCCGAATGTATGTTTGTACTGGAAAAGGACTCTGAGACAGAAATAGAAAAAGAAAATGTGTCCACAAGTCAGCAAGTACAAAAAGATCAAGATACAGTGCCAACTATATAAACTCAGAACAAAAAACAATAATAGAGGGAGAAAGGGTCAGTCATTCGGTTAGCGTCTAGCAACAGTGCGTGTACAAATTTAACTCCGTTTTATTAAATATACAGTTCATTTTTTTTATGTGGTGGTTGTTTTATTGTCAAGGACCAGTAGGCCGCCACATAATAATATGTAAATTACGTGATTTGGCCTTAGGTTAAGTCTTGTCCAATGTGATTATTACTTTATCAGACCAAAAAACATATACTACTTCATTCATCTAAGGTCTAGGTTGTTGATATAGTCAGTCATGACAAGTAATAGATTTAAATAAGATCATTTTTCAAGGGGCTACCCTGGGCCAACGGTCTTGACGCGCGATTTTCTGTCATTTTCCTTTATATCTTTCAGACGGAAAACAATATGAAAAAAACGTCCGTCACTTTTATACACGATAACTTACTGGTTTTTTTTTGTATATTTCTGGAAAAGTAAAGAGTAGCGTCTTTTTGATTCACGTCCGAGATTACTTACTCTCGTTTGAAAAATATTAAGGAAAATGTCAGTAAATCGCGTGTCAAGGTCGTTGACCCAGGGTAGCCCCTTGAAAAATGATCTTATTTAAATCTATTACTTGTCATGACTATATCAACTACCTAGACCTTAGTTGAATGAGGTAGTGTATGTTTTTTGGTCTGATAAAGTATAATAATCACATTGGCTAAGAATTAAGCTCAAATGAGTAACTAACATTGTTTTGTTAACTATTATCTTAGTTGATGGAACTGTGGGATCTTGAGTGATTCTATAATAGAACACTGTTGTCATAATAAGGTTTTGTGCTTGCGCTAAACAAGATAATAATTGCCATGAATAAGTAATCTTTATGAGGACAGTAAAGTATTTGATAGAATCAACTAAGCGCCATGATTGAATGAAGTTAAACATTCCTTGATCTGACGAAGTTTCATAATCACATTGGAAAAGAATTAAGCTCAAATGAGTAACTAACATTGTTTTGTTAACTATTATCTTAGTTGATGGAACTGTGGGATCTTGAGTGATTCTATAATATAACACTGTTGTCATAATAAGGTTTCGTGCTTGCGCTAAACAAGATAATAATTGCCATAAATAAGTAATCTTTATGTGGACAGTAAAGTATTTGATAGAATCAACTAAGCGCCATGATTGAATGAAGTAAAATATTATTTGATCTGACGAAGCTTCATAATCACATTGGAAAAGAATTAAGCTCAAATGAGTAACTAACATTGTTATGTTAACTATTATCTTAGTTGATGAAACTGTGGGATTACTTGAATCTATAAACGAACGTTATAAATATAATAAGGTTTACTGCCTGTACTGGACAAGAAATATATTAAAATAGATACCAGACTTTATAAGGCCAGTACAGTACTTGACAGACGAAACTAAGAGAATTTAACTAAATTCTCTTAGTCACAGAAGTCATGATGTTGACAGGCTCATATGGATTCATGATGTATGATTACAATGAACAAGATCTTGGTTGTAGTAAACATTTTTTTTTTTCAGTGTACTTGCGCTTGAAACATTCGAATTTAAGTTAATGCTTATGGATAACTGAAAAAAATTTATCGGAATATCACTAAAAACGTGTAAATCGCACTCCCGCACTGTAACAACTGAGTCGTAATTAACAAGAATTATTAAATGAATTTTATTAAATAATAAAGTTAAAACCATAAGGAAGCCCATACAATCTTCATTTTTTAATAAATATATACCTATTTTACGTAAAAAAATCACAAACTGACCCAGTTTTTTCGCTCAAAATCTTCATACTAATTAATATGGAGCGTCGCGCATCCTACAAATACAAGTGCGAGCGCGCGCGGCCGTCAGTAAGCCACGCACCTCCAGAGAGAGAGCACGTCGCTTTACGCCGCATCCAGAGATCGCGATCGAACAGTGTACTTACACGAAATCAGTGCACAGTGTTCCCGTTCTTCAGTTGAGTAAGTACATAAGTGTATTCAGTTGAGTGTTGTTTCCATGCTGTGTGCAATAAAGTGTTTTTACTTACTTATATTTATTTTATTATTGTATGTGAATAAGCAATTAATTTGATAGTGAGAAATGTTTGTCGTACGTATTTCTAATTGTTTTTTTTTCTACCTACCTACAGATAAAAATGAGTACTAAGAACAACGGTACATACGCCTGTAGAAAAAGAGTGCATTGGATAAAAAAACGCAAACGGTAAGTCAACTTCATAATCTGAGGGTACTTGA
Source organism: Acleris sparsana (assembly GCA_923062465.1). Classification (NCBI taxonomy): domain Eukaryota; kingdom Metazoa; phylum Arthropoda; class Insecta; order Lepidoptera; family Tortricidae; genus Acleris; species Acleris sparsana. Next base: position 4,532,423 of record OV281311.1, on the reverse strand, counting down.
GTTTAGACTTGTTTGATTCGTATTGCAAAAGCGCTTGTCAAAGTATGCCAGTATGAAAAAAAATCACGCCTTAGGGGGTAGGCAAATGGACAAGGGCTTACCTACAACCCTTTTCCGATATCTTTTCGCGCTGAATCTTATTCTTCATACGGTACTTATATCAACTTTAGAAAAAATCACGCCTGTACCCCTTAGGGGGTAGGCAAATGGACAAGGGCTTATTTACAACCGTTTTCAGATATCTTTTGGCGCTGAATTTCATGGGCTGGTTTTACCCCTTGAAATATTACCAGATATTTTACGAGTATCATGTACTTTTGACGTGTCCGCTTTTTGGTGTCCACATAGGCATAAAATCACACCACCTCACTTAGGGGGTAGGCAGGATTGTAGGGTATGGGTAAGGTATGGGTAAGGTATGGGTAGTATGGGTAATGGGTAGGGTATGGGTATGGGTAGGTTATGGGTAGGGTACGAGTAGGGTACGGGTAGGGTACAGGTAGGGTACGGGTAGGATATGGGAATGGGTAGTATGGGTTGGGTATGGCGGCTATGACGTGACAGGTGTGTAGGAACAAATGATAGATCTTGACGAAATCTACATTTCGGATGACAGCTGTCAAACTTAAAAGGGAAATATCTCGGAAACTATCGATCCTAGAGTACAGGTGTGTAGGGACAAATGATAGGTCTTGACGAGATCTACATTTAGGATGACAGCTGTCAAACTTAAAACGGGAATATCTCGGAAACTATCGATCCTAGAGTACAGGTGTGTAGGGACAAATGACAGATCTCGACGAGATCTACATTTCTGATGACAGCTGTTAAATATTAATAATTCTTAGTTTAATATTTGTGGCATTGAGATGAAAATAAAATAAATTATTAAAATCACAATGGAATACCAAATTTTTTTTCGAACTACCTTAATACCTTAACACAAATATAAAATCACAGTAAAGTACCAGGTGTAAAGGACGGTCTTCCGAAAGCTAAAAGTGTGTATAATGCAACCATTCCATTAGTATTTTTTTATGACGCTATCACGTTCAACTATTATCGTCAGTAAACCGACTTTACAGACAACCAATTTTTTTTGTTTCAGGGTGGATCTTGGCGCAATTGAAAATGTTAATCAATGTGATTTATATGATCAAGAAGTAAGTACACTTACCGTAAAAAGACATGGCGTCTGAATGCACGCGTGTGTAAGTGAATGCATGCGTGTCTGTCTGCATTTTATTTTATTAACATTTTATATTTATTGCAGAATCATGAAGTATCTCCGGCACTAGTAATCGAACCAGAGCTGCAGCCTGATGAAGATGAACTGCTTGTCGGTCGCAGATTGGTGGACGTCGACTTTCTTTTCAAACAACTGCAGGATATTAGTGAACACGGTCCTCTTGGATGTAATCTCAAGTGTTTGCAGATTGCATCTGAGTTTCGGAAGGGTCTTGACTCAAACCTTACATTTAAATGCAGTATGTGTGCATTGAAATTTGATGTAAGTCTGGTTCAAAAAGAAGAGACTGGAATGAATGTCAATCAACAAATAGTTTCTGGCGTTATGTCATCTGGTAGTGGCCATTCTCATTTGCAGACCATCACCGCTTCCGTAGCTTTGCCCGGCATTTCACCTGAGTTATATTCCTCGGTCCACGACCAAGTATGTGATTGGTGGGAAACAGCAGCAGCACATTGCATGTCTGAGGCCGTGAAGGAAGAGGCAGAATATGCAATGTCTGTAGGTAACGTTAATAAAGATGGAGTACCACTAATTCCGGTATCTCTTGATGGCTGTTGGAGCAAACGCTCATACGGAAAAGGCTATTCTGCACTATCTGGAGCCGCTGCAATCATTGGGCTACAATTTGGAAAAGTTTTATATTTTGGAGTTAAAAACAAATATTGCGTAGTCTGTGCACGAGCTGCAAAGAATGCTGAGCCTCCAAAGCATACATGCTTTAAGAATTATTCAGGGCCATCTACCGCGATGGAATCAACTATTTTAGTTGAGGGGTTTAAACGTTCATTGCCGGACCATGGTGTAATTTATAATCTATTTGTTGCTGACGGCGATTCCAGCACATACAAAAAAATTTTAGATTCCCGACCATACGGTGACTTGATTGTTGAAAAGATAGAATGCAAAAACCATCTTTTAAGAAACTTCTGCAACGCATTGGTCAAGTTGTCTCAGGACACCAAATTTCCACCAGGACTGCGGAAATTTTTAAAGGATAGGTATTTGCGTTTGCGTACCGGAGTGATTTATGCCATTAAACATTGGAGTTCTCAAAATTTATCGTCCGAACAGAAAATTAGTAATCTAAGCACGGATATCCTGAATGGTCCACAACACGTATTTGGTAACCACGAAAATTGTAAAGACTACTTTTGTGTCCCCGGAAAACGCAAACCTGAGTCGATTGGTTTAATGGCACAACTTGATGGCAGCGGGCTAATGAAGGCAATCGAAAATATAAGTAAAAAACTCTCCTACCAATCACGTAGCTTGATTCATGATAGTACAAGCAATTTGGTTGAAAGCTTCAACGCTCAGGTTGCCAAATACGTTGGCGGCAAGCGAGTAAATTATTCGCAACGACGTTCTTATGCAGGCCGTTGCGCTGCAGCTGTTGTGGCCTTCAATACAGGAACACTTCACACAACAACTCATAAAGTCGTTTTTGGAACGGAGCCCAACCGTTTGATTGCAAAATTAGAAAAAAATAGAAAACGTAAAGTAGAAAAAGCTAAACAAACCCCACCAACTTTTAAAAAACGAGAGGTTCTAGTATCGAAGGACGCCCATTACGGTGAAAACTGCCAACAGCCCGACATGAGCCCGAATGAGTATGAGGATCGGAAGATTTCCTTTTTGAATGAACTGAGGTTGTCTTCAGATGAGCGACAGGAGCTTGAAAGGTCGACAGTTTTACAGAGACATAGCGCAGAGTGGATGACCAGGAGGAGAAAATTACTAACCTCATCAGTATTTGGTGAAGTGTGCAAAAAACGAGAAAGCACAAGTTGTGCTTCCCTCGTAAAAAAAATTATCTACGGTGGTAATCTCTCCACAGTTCCTGCAATACGGTATGGCATTGACAACGAAGAAACCGCAATAAGACAGCTTGAAAAGCAGGAGAACATACAAATCGAAAGTTGCGGGTTGTTCGTTGATCATGAATATGAATTTTTGGGAACCACACCTGATGGCAAGTATGCAGACGGCTTAGTAGAAATAAAATGTCCAGTATCTTTGGCAAAATTCTCTTTAGAAAATGCAATGAAAAAGCATCCTTTTTGGAAGTTGGATTCAACTTCAAAGACTTACTTAGTCAATAAAGAGCATCACTGGCATTACCAAATTCAAGGCCAATTACACATTACCCAAAAAGACGTCTGTATGCTTGGCATTTGGTTTGGTGAAACTGTACCTATGAAAGTGTACTTGATTCAGCGTGATGACAAATTTTGGAAGACAAAAATGGAAACCAAATTAGTAAAATTTTATTACGATTGCATGCTTCCAGAATTGGTCGACCCACGCCATTCTCGGTGCATGCCAATACGAGATCCACCTTATATTATTAAAGCAATAGAAGAGAGGAAAGCAAGGGTGCAAATAATTTAATAAATAGTTTAGAAAATCAATTTGTTTTATTTTCCTTATATTTGAAATAATAAAATAATTAATTAAAAATTAAAAACACGACTGCATGAAAAAACTGAACTAAAAAGATAGAAACAAGTTTCAAAATAAAGAACCAACTTAAAGAAATCTATTTTGTTGCTGTCGGGGGACCTCTAATATTTTGGTATAGTGTGTTGTAGGTCCCCCGACTGCAACAAAATAGAAAATTCTTTATTTTAAAACTTGTTTCTATCTTTTTAGTTCAGTTTTTTCATGCAGTCGTGTTTTTAATTAATTATTTTATTTCGCAATTTTTGAATTAAATACATACATTATATATATTTTTGGAATCGCCTTTTCAAATCCTTTATTTTGATACCCCACTTGATAAGATCGAAAAAATTTTTTTTTTTCAAATGTCACAAAATGGAGTATATTGTCCGCCATGTTATTTTTATCGCAACGTCACATAGCCTATGTTACTCGGGCTGACGTAAGGAATCTAACGACACCTCAAACATCTAAATCGGTTAAGGCGTTGAGAAGTTCTGGGGGAACGAAGAATCTCACATACATACATACATACATACATACATGAACCCTGAAAACATTACACTCCTTTTTTTGGGCAGTCGTGTAAAAAGTAGTGCTTGCCACGGATAAAAAGAATCAATTCCTACTCGGACTATAGCCGAACGAACGAACTACCTCGGGAATTAATTCTTTTCATACCTTGGTTTGCAATCTACTATTTCAATTAGATCTCCTATTTTTATTTCATAGTACGTATTCAATTTTATTTAAATAATAAAATGTTAAAGGTACCCCTGAAGTTCTAATCAATATTTTATTATTATTTAGTAATTAATTTAGCAGACAACAATTTTATATGGTAACGAAATTCAAAGTTACAATTTAGTTGGCGAGTCAAAGTCCGCTGTTCCAAACCACTGTGCATCCGTACATGTGTGCGTGTGCGGCGCGCGAGGCTCGATCGTTGTGAGAGTAGCGCTAAAAACCTAAACTTCGCTCGGCGCGGCTCCGTAGCCGACCCTTAACTGGTGTCTTCAGAAACCGGGCATCAGTTGAAGATCCTGACTTCTTGGCTGATGTATTTGAACCAGATAGCGGGCATACGATTCGAGAAGTAAGTGATGGCTCTATTACAAGTGAAAATGGCAGTTCAGATTATGAAGACAACCTACCTCTCAGCTTAAGGGTTAATTCAGTACGTGGTAGGGGCGTCACTAACTATTACGGCAAAAACGGCTACTTGTGGTCAAAAACCGAAATTGCAAGAACGAGTAGAACACCAGCTCATAATATTATTCACATATCGCGTCCGACAGAGCAGCCTGTATTTCACAATTTTCACGAGATTTGGTCAAAAATCTTTGATCTTGAAATGATAGGTCGACTTGTGATATACACGAATGAAAAATTACGATCATATCGTCAACAATTTCGTAATTCTGGTAGAGGAGAACTAAAAGATACTGACGAAACAGAAATGCGTAGCCTTCTTGGACTCCTCTATTATAGTGCAGTATTTAAATGTAATAATGCTGACGCCAACTATCTCTTTGCTACAGATGGCACTGGACATGAAATTTTTCGATGTGTGATGTCGAAATATCGATTCTGTACATTGCTGAACTGCCTTCGATTTGATAACGCAGCTGATCGTCCGGAGAGATTGAAAACCGACCCATTGGCAGCAGTATCGTGGTTTTTCGATAAGTTTGTGGTCAATTCCCAACAACACTTTACACCTGGACCAAACATCTGTATTGACGAGATGCTTATACCCTTCAAGGGTCGATGTAAATTCATTATTTACATGCCCAAAAAACCCGCCAAATATGGGATAAAGGTCCTTATTTTGTGTGATGCTGTAACTTTTTACGTCTACAATGCATACATTTATTGTGGCAAGAATTCGGATGGCGAAGGTCTATCAGAAGCAGAGAGAAAACTGGCAATTCCTACCCAGTCTGTTCTAAGACTGGTGAAACCAATAGAAAATAGTAACCGAAACGTAACGGCAGATAACTGGTTCAGTTCAATACCACTTGTTGAAATGTTGGGATCGAAAAGCCTAACATACCTTGGAACTCTTAAAAAAAATAAGCGAGAAATCCCACCCGAGTTTCAGGCAAATAAGAATAGAGAACCGGGGAGCTCTTTATATGGCTTTACTAAAGAGTTCAGTTTATTGTCATATGTGCCAAAAAAAAATAAGGCTGTGATTTTGATTTCTTCTTCCCATCATGTGCAAAGCACTGACGAAGTAAGTGGCAAACCCACTATGATCATGGACTACAATCACACGAAGGGCGGCGTGGATGAAATTGATAAAATATGTTCTATATATTCAAGCAGTAGAAAGACACGTCGTTGGCCCATGACCATATTTTACAGAATTTTGGATCTGGCTGGTACTAATGCCTATGTGCTGTACAATGGATGTCAAGGTGCCAAATTACGTAGGGGCGAATTTTTGATGTGTTTGGCAAGAGAATTAGTTCTCCCGAGCTTGCAACAACGCGTGTATAACAACCGGCTACCAAGAGAACTACGTTTGACCATTAAAAGGGTTTTGGGAAAGGATTTGCCTCTACCTCCCCCTGAACTAGAACCAAGTGCATCTGCACGCAAAACATGCACCATATGCCCTGCTAGATTAAAGAGGAAGACAAGATTCGCTTGTTGTGCTTGCCACAGAGCAATTTGTCTCCAATGTGCCGACCATGTCTGCGTTGACTGTAAAATTGATCTCTAAAATAAGTGCCAACTTTAAGACTGATTTGTGCCTTATTCTATCTTTAGATTTCGTCAATTATTTTTATAAGCATTAATAATGTTAAGAAGAAGAAATGTTACTCTAGTTTATCGAAGTTATTGATTGTTAAGTTTTTTTTTTTAAATTTTAAGTTAACCTAAGTACAAAATGTCTGAAATCTTGATCTCATTAAAGTGATTAAATATTTTTTATTATGTTTTAATTTAAATCCAATTTTATTATTTATTATGATGAAATATAATTGATTTAATCGATTTTTACTCTAACTATTATAATTATTAAATTATTTTAATTTTTAATGAATTATCAAAGATGACGTCTGACAGACTCCACCTCAGTAGAATCTTTCTAAAAAAGTCACCACAGTTGCAGAGGGTTAAGTTGAGTAAAATTTAATAAAAATGTATTTTTAAATGTACCTATGAGATTTTCCTTTTTTTCACCCCATAAACATGTGGATAAAAAGCGATTTTCTCAATAGATATCAAACAAACTAGGCTTTCCGAGCTAGTGAGGTGAAAAAGTTATTTTTTTTAACCACTAAGATCAGAATCACAAGTTCATTCAATTTTTTTAAATAAATAAATGTCCCAAATATATTTGATCCATTTGGTTTCATTTTCAATACACCCTATGGCCGTAACAAAACGGACAAGGTTCCCAAAAATATAGGATATTTTAGGGGCACTTTTTCACCTATCAGGTTCAAAAAAGAGCTCATAATTCTTGGTACAAAAAAATTAGGCATTTTGAACCTGTGACATTTTGACATTCTGGAGTTTTCAGTTTAGGTTATTTAGAAATTTTGTCGTATCTATGATTCGGTATTTTAAGGAAATGTACATTTCAAAATTTAGGCATTTCGGACATGAGACGTTTTAGGTCGATCATTGTGACATTTGTGTATCTTAGGAATGAGGCAGTTTAATTTTTAGGTATTATGAGCCCTTGGTAATTTGAAATTTAGCGAAATTAGTGAATAAGGTATCATGAAAATTAGGTGCGATAAGCCCTACCCCTCTATGCTAGTAGTAAGTGCACATTCGGCCAAAACCAAAAGACACTAAATTTTTTAGGATATTCTGTTTCGTCAACGGGCCTTAAGCCGCTAGAGCTAGACGAAAAGGTAAAGGCAATATTAGATTCCCCAAAACCAGAAAACGTCGAACAACTTCGACGCTTTCTAGGAATGATTAACTTTTACAGGCCTTACATAATAAAAGCAGCGGATTGACAATAGTTATTTGTTTAACAAGAGAGCAAAGTTGGTTTTTGCTGCGAGTGATGATTTTGAATCCCGAGTAAGCGAAGGATTCTATTATTGAATCATGATTTTGATTCTAGGTTAGAATCCTGAGCGTAGCGAGGGATTCAAAGATACGAGACGTAAAAAACTTTGGTCTCGTGTGAGACCTACAACTTTTCACCTCAGCAGCGAGAACAACACAGCGTGAAGCTGGCAGGGCCAACGCAGGTCTTCCGTTGTGACCATTTGGTGAATACACGACTAAATAACGACACGATCGCATATGCATCAATCACAAGCATTTTTGCAAAATACTAATAAAATAAAAAGTGGAAAAAATAAACATGAAACAGATAAAACCTGTCACTCAACTTGATAATGCCGTAGTGCAAACACAACTTTATACAGTGGCTTTAAAAAAAACCTAACTAGGCCTTGTCTATATTTTTGAAATGCGTTCTGAAACTGCCCCCGCGGTTTATGTCACGAAATTAAAGATTGTTAAAACGATAACAAAATTATGTAGATACATGATAAACTTCTTATTTTATACTTCTTCTTATTAATTTTGTCTTCAAAACATTAATTAAAAAAAATGATTGTACCGACTGTATAAAGTAGTTACGATAAACACATTTCAAACTTTAACAGATAGTCTTATTTGCAATTTTACGGTTATGTGTGCATCCGAACGTGCGTTTCTTTTTGGGCCTACTATGTGTGGAATTTGAAAATCGAACTTCGAATCAAGTTGTTTCTATCTCTCGTTTTTTTCCTATCGAAGTGAAAGTGACAGAACAAAGTGAAGTTCAATTTTTTCGAATGTTGTGAGTAGCCCCAGCACTGCTAACGGCATTTAAAAATAATAATTAAAAAGCTACTTTGCCTCTCGCTCGCACAAAAATTGAATTTTGCTCACTGTTTTTAAGCAGCAAAACCTGCTTGTTTGAGCTGCTGAGGTGAAAAGTCATTTAAATACATTTTTGCACAGCTCAAAAAAGAAAGACCAGACCAAAATTCAGTGGGACAACGAAGCAAACAACGCATTCTTGACAAGTAAGGAAAGCCTAAAACGCGCCGTTACTCTGTTTGAAAGAAAATGTACTAGGATTTTCATCCAAAAGATATGAAAAGCTACTTTGAGCGAGGTGCAATAAATGCATTTAGACAAATATTTCCCGAAGCACGGATATCTGGTTGTTATACTCATTTTTCTAAGGCCGTGTGGAAAAAGCTGGAAAATTGTCTATTCCACAAACCAGGGAAGGCTGTAATTACGTCAAAAAGTGTATAGCTATATCTCATTTTCCACAGTCTAAAATGCACGAGGCATGGTACAGTGTAGGGACAGTGGGGGTTAAATGGGACAAGGGGTACAATGGAACAACGAGCGAAAACTATTCAAATTTTAAACGAATTCGCGCGCTTTCTCGTCGACCAGTTAGAGCGTCTGATGCGCCATGTGTTGACGCAGTGCAACATGGCCGGCTTGTGACAGCAGAGGTGTGAGGTGAAAAAAGTTGTATTACACTGTGAAAAGTTATAATTTCGCACAGGAGAACTTTCGTTTTTACAAAAAAAAGTATAGATAGCAGGTATGTGTTTATTTTTTGCATAAATCTTAATAATCTTCGCAATCAAATACAGTAAAGTGTGCACTGGAAATCATAACCTAATTTTTTTAAATTGTTGTTTCAAATTTCTGTTTGTCTATGGGGCACAATGGAACGGGGTTCTATGGAACAGCGTTTTGTTCCATACTACCCCATTAAACTTTATTTTGTTTTATTACAGATTTAGAAGTCACAATGGTAAGAAATCGTCAGAGGAAAACTGATAGGGGTCTGCATAGCGAAGCTAATATGCGAGAGGCTGTAGAACTCGTAGAAACTGGAATGAGGTTGCGAGCTACTGCTGAATTAAAAAACGTCAAATGCACTACATTGCATCGTTATGTTCAAAAAAATAAAATAACAGGGGACGAAGTAGATACTCGAATGACACCAGACTATACAGTCAGAAAGATATTTTCGAATGAACTCGAAGATGCAACATTATGCATGTTCATAAGAACATCAGTAATTTTAGAAAGAACTGTGACATACATAATGTTAATACCAGAAATAAACATAAGCTCGCAGTGTCCTTTACACGGCTTCACAAAATAAAAAACTCTTTCATGGGTAATTGTATAAGGTTCTATAATAAGCTCCCAAGTAGTGTTACTCATTTATCAGTAAATAAATTTAAGAGTTACGTTAAACGTAAACTAATTTCTAAAGCTTATTATAGTATTAAAGATTATATGAATGATGACAATGCTTGGGACTGATTATTATTATATTATTATTTTTTGCTATACAATTTTATTATTAATGACCGTGGAGACTATATACATCTCCCTGTACGATTACCTATTATTTTAATATGACATCTGGAGACTTTACATCTCCAAAATTGACCGTGGAGACTTTCTACATCTCCCTTATTTTATTTTTTGTGTTTTTTTTATTTTTATAATTGTATTTAATTTTAATTTGACATCTGGAGACTCTTTACAGCTCCAAAATTGACCGTGGAGACTTTCTACATCTCCCTTGTTTTGTGGTTTTTTTTAATTATATTTAATTCTTTATTTTAATTTGACATTTGGAGACTGTTTACATCTCCGAAATTGTATTATTTATTTTAATCCGACATTTGGATATATTTAATTATTATTACTACCTGTACATCCCTGTGACATTTAAATTGTGTAGCTTAAGTTTAGTATTGTAATAAGTGATTTATTTAGAAAAAAGGCTTACTGTTGAGTTTCTTGCGGCGCTTCTTCTCAACAGTGGTCTCTTTGGAAGCGCTGGTAGACTCAGACTTGTAAAAGTGCCTACAGGGCCTACTTACAAAACTTTTTAAAATAAAAAAATAAAAAATAAAGATGCATTGGAAAAATATTTGGTGACCTGTTCAAAAATGTGTTACGGGCTCGACACTGTGGAAACAAGGCCAAGCTTACGAGATGGCCAAGTTTCACAATCTTAGCATACCTCAAGCTTGGGAAGAGCGGAAGATGGCTGGCATTGATTGGCTTTACGGGTTCAGGAAACGGCAGCCTGAAATAAGACTTCGTAAGCCGGAGGCTTGTAGCTTGTCGAGGGCAACATCTTTTAACAGGCATAACGTGAAAATATTTTTTTGACGATTTGTTTGATATTCTACAGAGGTATCCAGGCTTTGGGGATGGCACAAGGGTGTTTAGTTTAGATGAAACTGGGACAAGCACAGTTCAAAAGCCAAAGAAAGTTTTCGCGTCAAAATCATCCAGGCAGTTAAATAAAGTTATCAGTGCTGAGAGGGGAACTTTGGTGACCACCTGTTGCATCGTTTCGGCCTCTGGATCTGCCTTGCCACCAGCAATGGTGTTTCCAAGAAAGAATTTCAAAACTCATATGTTAACAGGAGCGCCACCAGGCACTCTAGGCCTCGCTCAACCTACTGGATGGATGACCGGTGAACTGTTTGCACATGTTATGAGGCATTTTGTTAAAATGACTTCTTCTACCAAAGAAAATCCAAGTCTTGTGATCTTGGACAACCATGAGAGCCACCTAGCACCAGGAGTTTTAAATATTGCAAAGGAAAATGGGGTGATCCTTCTTACAATACCTCCGCATACAAGTCACAAATTGCAAGCACTCGACGTTTCTGTATTTGGTACATTTCAATTTTTTTACAACGCAGCTGGAGATTCTTGGATGGTTCGGCACCCAGGACAGACCCTGAGCATTTACAATGTGGCTGAACTTGTGGGAAAAGCGTTCGATAAAGCTATGACACCAGCCAATATAAAATCCGGATTTAAAAAACCGGCATTTTTCCGTTTGATCGAGATATCTTTACCGAAGACGAATTTCTCACAAGCGAAGTGACAAATAGACAACTGAGTAACGACGACGAGCAATTCAGAGGTTGTAAAACACCTACTATTGATGACCAGCAACCTTCCACCTCGGGAGCTGAGCTCCAAACGCCTATTGTAGATGACCAGCAACCTTCCACATCTGGAGTTGTGCTTCAAGCAGTTGAGAATCAGATGAAAAGTCCTTTGGAATGCAGAGACTATCCTCGAGCTGGACCCAGGAAGAATACTAATAAAAGAAAGAAAGGAAAAAGTCTGATATTAACTGACACTCCTGTGAAAAATGAAATAGAAGAACGCGCACAGGAAAGAGAAGCAAAGTAGAAGAAAAAGATGAGAAAACCACTAAAATAAAGAGAGTGAATATAGAGAAAGTGACTAAAGCAATAAAGTTTTCTAGTCCAATATTGACTGATATTTCTGGGAACGAAGTAAAAGGAAGACAGGAAGCTACAGAAGAGCAGAGTAATGGAAAGACTGAGAATACTAATAACACAAAGGGACTCCACACAGAGAAAGTGACTAAAGATATAGAGGTTTCCCGTTCTACAGATGATGAGTCAAGCGATGTCGAGATGAACTTACCATTGAGCACTTTTAAAACTCCAAAATCTAAGGACTTTGTCTCGGTGAAATTTTCTCAAGCCAAGCCAATCAAATATTTTGTTGGCGAACTATTGTCAGATATCGACGAAAACAACGAATATGATATAAATTATATGCGTCGGAGTGCGAAAATTTACGACAGCTTCAATTTTCCATTGGAACCAGATATGGCAGCGGTCTAAATTCTGGACATAGAACTGGTACTGGTACAAGTCCAAGCTTGTCAGGCAAGACAAAGCGGCAAAGTAATATCTATTCTTTTCCCGAAAATATATTAAGCAAATATAAGCTTGGTTGACGTATATTTTTTATAAATTTCACGATTTATTAGTCTTGTTCCAATGTACCCCCGATACCGTTCCACTGTACCCCAGCCCTGGGGCACATTGGAACAAATAAATTGTTTTGCAAACAGTGACTTTTCATAGGTTTAAGAAACAAATTTGATCTCAATTTTGTTGTTAATCGATAGTTTAAGAACCATTGTTGATTGTTAAACGCGAAAATTAAAAAAATATAATGCACAGATTTTTTTATAAAATAGAAATGACTTTTTCGTTCCATTGTACCCCAATTGTCCCTACTCGAACGGTCACCGGCTGAAATAGAAATAATTGATGCATTTAATGAGTATATGACCACTTACTGGTTTAGTGCAAGCATTATGGGTATTTTGTTCTGTTATCAACAAAGGCACAGGACCAATAATGTAACCGAGGGCTGGCACAGCAAATTAAATAAAAAATATCACGAAATTCGAATTTACTCCACCTAATACATATTATAAGAGACGAGTCAACTACAGTGAATTTCAATTTGCTGAGAAATGAAATGAATTTACCATTATATCGCAAGAGATTGAGAAAATTCACGGACATGGATTCTAAAATAGGCCTTATATTAACGATGTATCTAACAAATACAATTACAATAGAATTCGACAACTTCTTTCCCAAATCATCGTGTTCGCATTATTAGAGATAGATTTCCTAAACCACAAATTCTTCAAATCAGTCAATAAGCGACCGTATTTTTATTACATCTCAGTGATATAGCCAATTTTTTTACGATTAATACAATATACTACAACCATATGCGACCCAGGTAAAATGCGACCATTTTTTTTTTTGCGGCTAACTAAATAGGCTATTGATAATACATGCTACATCAAAATTTACTAATGTTGTAAAAATCTATTAAAAATATATGCGACTAACAATATATTTTACACGCTACAACAAAATACGCTATCGCGGCGAAACGCGAATAGGTGAAAAGCTACAAGGGATTTTTGATTTCGAGGTATACGACTAAGAAACGATTACTACCTATACATTGGAGCTGTAACAAGTAGTTACGACATTCAAACTAATCATGGGCTGAGGACAAAGCAAAGAAGAAAACAAGGACTCACACAACGCCATAGCCATGGCAACTGTGACAAATTTATCAAGCCAAGTGGAAAGTAAACTCAATTACGTAGGAATTGGCCTAATAATCTGTGCAGTGATTTTTGCAGTCATATTGTGTTATTTCATTAGACAAAAGTGTATACAAAATACTAGGAAGTGGCTAGAGAAAAACATGAGAAAAATTACGCCGACGGAGATCACTGTGACGCCGAGGTCACAGGCTCCAGTGTATTAGAATACACCAGTTTTGTTTTTTTCTCAACAATACTTTAATGAATTAATGTTCAATTCATGGCTTCATGCATATATTTTTTCTTCAACGTTCTCAAGCAAGGGGAGCAGATTTCGATAATGGTGCGAAGTTAACCCATTCGTTGGTAAATTTCTTGCCATAGCATGGAATCAAATTTCTTAAAAACCATTCTAATTTCCAAGTAACCATTGTGGCGCCGACATCACAGGCAACAATGAGTTTTCTTTTAACATTAATTTCTTTTCATGATCGGATGGTTTCCAAACCACATTTATTTTTATGTTTTAACCATAATTTATTATTTACATTTCATGAATGTGTTACTTGGAATTACACTCGTGCCTGGGTGTAACATTGTATAACATATTAAATAAGGTCAGCTAAATGTAAACATGACCACCTAATCGAGTACGGTGCGATGCAGATGTCAGCAATGGGAAGCTGATGCGCGATCCATGGTTTATACGTTTAGGGTACCGTAAAGGAAATATAGCTGTGTAACTTTTTTTTTTTACCATAAGGACATTTCTTTTCAAAAAGGGGGGGAGTACTGTGGCGTCACCCCTACAGAATTTGCATGGTCAACATTATTAGAAAACCGAAGCGAGCGCGGGATACGCGAGCTCAGTCCGCTTCCAACCACCATTCATAACGGTATCCCGTCCGTGGTGTCTCGCGCCCGCCTGGTCACTCCTGTATCAATTACCATAAGTTTCAGTGATTAAAATAGTAACTGAATTAAGTGGTTTATCTCGTCTCTGCTCACCGAATTCCCTCCGGACATTTATTAACTGTACACGGCAGTTAAACGCTCTTCGTCCAAATTGGATTTCAACACTCATTTCGTCCAACACTCATTTCGTCCAAGTCGCATTTCGTACCACACGCAATACGTATTTGGTCCAAACAGGTACGCGTTTTGTCCAACAGTCAATTCGTCCAAAACGCATTTCGTCAAACTAGTCTTCCGCGTAAAAAGAAACCCCAGGTCAATTATACCTGGTTGATCCTCTTGCCGTGTCGGGAAAACAGCCTTGCCAGAATACTAAAAATTATAAAATATTGCATTCCTTTTATTTGTGTGGTTGCTTTCATTATTTTTTTAATCCGTTAAGCACGGGTAATAACTATTTCCACGTGAAGCGAGTGGTGGGCACAGCTAGTACAAGCATAATTTTTGCATACCTAATTTATCTTTATTCTTGAATACATTATCTTTTGATAAATTAATACCTATTGGTATTATTACAGTTAGGTACCCACTTGAGACTGGCCAGTTACAAAAGAGAAATACTTATCAAATAGATTTTATCACGAGTGAAATTTCTGTAAAGTGACACAAATTGCTTCCTATGATCGAAACAACATGAATAAAAATTCGACATAACTTTTGTAAAAAGTAAAAAAGGAGCAGATGTGCTATTAAGAAATGGATATAGGTATAACTTAAACCCACGAAATAAAAAAAAAGCGAAAATCATAATACTTCATTGTGGCGGTGCAGCAATCGCTATGAGTGCAGTGCGTCCGTCTCGTTAAACGGAGCCCGTGATCAAGTTTTACGGGAAAGTGAACATACGTGCGAACCTGATTACTCTAGAAATGCCATAGATATTGCGTTCGAAGCTTGTAAGACCAAAGTTGCAATGGATTTCGGCTCTGTCCAACAAATATATGAAGATTCATTTCAACAACAAGACAGTGGCGTAGTGGAGCCGGATGAAATCGCATCGTTTCATTCCAAACGAGACGCAAGAGACGTCCATATAACCGAAATACTGGCTAAGGACTTCTTAGTGAAGGAATTCGGAGAAGATGATTAGATATTAGTGTTTTGTTCTAATGAATCTCGAAAATTGCTTGAAAAGTCAACACAGAAACAATTTCACTTTTGTGCTGACGGCACCATTAAAAAGACAGCTAAACCGGTTAGACAGATATTCACTTTGCATCTAGATTTAAAACCATCTGATACAAAATACCAAAATATTATAATGGTCATCTACTGTCTGCTGCCAGATAAAAAACAACAGACATATCAAAGATTATTTACGGTGAATAGTTCCTGATTCGCCGGATTCCTGATTCGCCGGATTCTTGATTCGCCGGATTCTTGATTTGTCGGATTCTTGTTTTGTCGGATTCTTGTTTAGTCGGATTCTTGATTCGTCGGAAATATTAATATACAAAAAAATCACCATTGTAAAGGAAACGTATGGTGATATTTTCTTATCGTATGAATTGCTATTGATTTCTTTTTAATATGCACGTACTCATGATTAAGTATGTGTGTATGTAGATAAGTGCCTACTACCGACAGTCGGCACCTACGATCAAAATATTCTAAAGAGGTTCTTATCATTGTACGAACAATCTGATGTACCTACTGGCCACTTGGACACTATTTAAATACTTAACTCGCTGTCTAAGATTCATATTCATTTGTTTTCATGTCATTTCTTTTCAAAGTCTTGGTGAAGTAAAATACGTTTCATAAATTTAATACAAGTTTTGATTGAAAATGGAAATTGACGAAACTAACAAGATAGTCTTTATCGACAGTGAAAGGCGTCCAAAGAGTATCTTACTAAGGGGAGGATTTAAATACAATTTCGAAAAAGAGAATTAAAGTGGTTCAAGAAATTTTAGGTGTTCGAACAGGCTTTTGTGCTCAACTTCAATTACGTTAGATAAAAACGACAAAGTAATTAGAGAATCCAACCATAGTTGTCAGCCAGAATTCATGAGAAGAGAGGTCGATGTTCACATAAACGTGTTGAAACGGAAGGTATGCGAGAATTTGGGTCCAGTAAAGCCAATATATGAAAATACTCTTCAAGATTTGGTGGAAGAGTGTGATGCTGAGTTCGATTTTTCCTTTATACCTAGCTGGAAAAAACATAAAACATGCTTATATAATGCACGCAATAAGTCGCTTGGAGTCGGAAAATGTACATTTAAAACTTTAGAGGAAGTGGTCGTTCCGGATGTGCTATCTGAGAACTTTTTAATTTGCAACGACGGTAGCAGTGACAAAATATTGATATTTGCTTCGTCAGCTGCTTTAGATGTTATGTCTAAAGAAACGGAGTATTTTGGAGATGGCACTTTTAAAGTCGCACCACCGCCGTATTTGCAGTTATATATTTTGCTAGCAAACTTAAACAAGTCACCGGAAAAAACGTGTTTTGTGCCAATAATATATGCACTCCTTCCCAATAAAGAAGAAAGAACATATAAGAGATTATTTTCCATATTAAAGCACAGATTTGCCCTCGATGTAAAAAAATATAAATGCGATTTTGAAATCGCCACAATAAATGGTTTGCAAGCAGAACATCCAGGTGTTATGGTGAGTGGATGTTATTTTCACTTCAAGAAAGCTCTGTGGAGAAGGGCGAAGCAATTAGGTCTGGTAGAGACTGAAGAAGGAAGAGTGTATACTAAATTATGCACACGCCTGGCATTATTGCCCAAGGAAGCTATTCCAGGAGCTTATATGGAGATTGCGGAATCGTTATCAAACTGGAATCCAATAGTCCAATTCCATAATTACTTCATGGACTTCTGGATGCGTAAAATTACGAGCTCATTGTTTTGCGTTAGTGAGGAAGAATTCCGAACCAATAACGCCGTCGAGGGATGGAATAACAGGATAAACCATAGGATCCCTAAAAAACCGTCCCGTCTTTCAATTTATAAAATTACTCAGAGCCGAAGCACAGCTGCAAGATGTTGTTATAAGAAAAATGCAGCTACATTGCCCCGATGTAACACGGGTGCGTCGAATTAATATATCAAGATATCGACAAGAAAGGAACATAGTCAATGACTACGTCGAAGGAAGAATAACAGTCGTAGAATGTTTGAGCAGGTTATGCCAATTATCTTAATTAAATGTTACCTCATTAGGTATTTAAATAAATGAATAACAAATAAATATTTTAATTAATGTAACGAAGTGTCTGCCTTTTATTTAATAGATAGGTAAAGCCGCGATATTTCTATAGTAGTTCTTAATCAAAAAAAAGTGGCGAATCAAGAATCCGACAAAACAAGAATCCGACAAATCAAGAATCCGGCGAATCAAGAATCCGGCGAATCAGGAATCCGGCGAATCAGGAACTATTCTTTACGGTGTTGAAGGACGAACTGGGTATAATTATTAAAAATTACAAGGCCGATTTTGAATTAGCACAATTCAATGCATTGAAAAGCGTGTATCCAAATGTGCACATATCAGCGGCTGCTTTTTTCACTATCAGCAGGCCATTATAAAAAAGTGCACATGATTAAACCTGGACCAGACTCTTGTGGGCAGAAACGTCATGAAGCTGCCTTCTTATTTGACACTATTGCCCACCAACTTTCTGATGGACGCTTGGATTGATATAAAGTCAGTTGGTCAAATATGCCAGGACTCCGCAGCGTTCGAAGAATTTTGTAACTATTTTGAAAAGCAGTGGCTCCCTTTTTTGCAATGCTAAGCGTAGCCGATGGGAATCACCGGACAACGAACGCGGTTGAAGGGTGGCACAGTCGAATAAACAAGAAAATTCCTGTCAAGCCAAATTTACTCTTGCTGGACGACATACTTAAGTAAGAAGGGCGACACTTCGATATATTGATCAGAAGGAAAATGCCTATGAGTCGAAAGAAAAGATTGCAAGATTTGAAATTCAACGAATACTTACGCAGAAAAACTAAAATTGCTAAGAATGTGTGATAAAAGTGCCATAGAATTTCTTCAAAATGTTATTACATCAAAAAAAAAAAACCCAATAAACGAATCCATAAATGGCGGATTTCTCGGTGAACTAGTTGTTTAGGTTTAGTTTATTTGAAGGTGTTAGTATATGAGGGTAGGCTTTTAGTTAACGCGGCTGCGCCCGCGTCTACCTTCTTATTTTTAGTACGAATATAGCTCTTGTCGTTACTTCACGTGTTCTCATTTCTCTGAGGTTTCAGTGCCCGAAACTCCGATACCTAACAATTGGCGACGACGGATCGATCTGTGTACGCGTGTGACACGATGGCAAAAGTTTCGGTCGGGTTATTAAGCATATTTAACCACGAAAATCAGGAATGGGTGTTGTACCGGGATCGGTTGGAGCAATGGTTCCAGGCGAACGAGGTGACGCCGGACGCGGACAAAAGTGGCGCAAAACGTCGGGCTATTCTACTCAGCAGTTTGGCAGAGAGTACTTATAGGTTGATAAGGGACCTAGCGCTGCCCAAAGAAGTGGGAAATTTGTCATATGCGGAAGTTACCGGGTTATTAGACGGTCATTTTAAATGTAAAAAATGTGGATTCGCAGAACGACATAGATTTCACAGCGCCGCGCAAGAAATTGGCGAGTCTTTGCCACAGTGGGCCGCGAGAGTACGTGGTCTGGCATTGCATTGTTCCTTTCCGACTGCGACCTTGAATGAGGAGCTACGCGATCGGTTCGTGCTAGGCATGGCGGACGGCCCGGAGCGCGGGCGTCTTTTTGAAGAGCCTCTGGACGCATTGACGCTGGAGAAGGCGCTGCAGCTAGCCGAGGGAGTGCGTTGTGCCCGCGAGGGTGCGCGCCGGACCGCAGCGCCGGGGCCGCTTGACGTGTACCAGCTAGCGGCGGGGCCGGCGCGCCGTTCCCGCGGTCAAGCAGCGGCGTCCGGAATGCAAGATAAAGGGTCGAGTAACAAGTGCGAGGTGTGCGGTTATTTCGGTCATAGTGGAAAAGTGTGCAAATTTAAAAATTATACCTGTAGGAAGTGTGCGGAAAAGGGTCATTTGAAGCGTGTATGTAAAAACGCGGCACAGTCTAATCATTTCCTGCAGTGCGACGAGGAAGCTAGTGACGATGGTAAGCAAATTGTTTTTAATATAAGAACCGTGCACGGGGAACCTATGCAGGAGTCTGTTCTGGTGAAGAATGTGTGTTTGAGCTTTGAAGTCGACACCGGTTCTGCGGTTACGGCCATATCGGATAAATTATACTTTAAGTATTTTGCCGAGTGCCCTTTGCGAAACACTCACAAAATATTGCAATGTTATAATGGTACGGCGCTAGAAACGTTAGGTATATTGACATTGCCGTTTGTATACAGGGATAAAGAGAATAATATGGAGGTGTTTATCGTCAAAGATGGTGGGCCTCCGTTATTAGGCCGCGATTTTATAGCTAAATTCAAATTGGGCCTTAGTCCTGTTAATTATTGTAATGTATCGTTAATTATAGATAACTTAATGGGAAAATATCCAGAATTGTTCTCTGACAAACTGGGTTGTTACAAAGGAGCCGAAGTAAAACTTAAATTGAAGCCAGATTCGACTCCAGTTTATTTTAAAGCTCGCCCGGTGCCCTTCGCACTTAGGCCGAAATTGGAATTAGAATTGAATCGGTTAGTCAGTGAAGGTATAATTGAACCGGTCAGTTCCTCGGAGTATGCGAGTCCGGTAGTACCAATTTTGAAGAAGGACGGCAATATTCGCGTATGCGCGGATTATTCAGTTTCGCTTAACAAACAGTTACTTATAGAGAAATATCCGCTACCGAGAATCGAAGAGTTATTTTCCAAATTACACGGTGGTTTACAATTTACTAAGTTGGATTTGTCTAATGCTTACAACCAATTGAGACTACACGCAGACTCCCAGTTGTTAACTTGCATTAATACGCATAAGGGGTTATACAAGTACAACCGGCTGGTGTTCGGGTTGTCGAGCGCGCCAGCGGTGTTCCAGCGTACATTGGAAAGTATACTATCCGGGGTAGATGGGGTCCTTCAGTTCTTGGACGACATTTTGATAACGGGTAAAACACAGGCAGAACACTTAGCCAGGCTTCAGGAAGTTTTCAGGCGATTAGTGGAAGCGGGATTAGTTTTAAAAAAGGAAAAATGTAGTTTTTTTCAAGATGCGGTCTCTTACCTTGGCTTTGTGATCGATAAGAAGGGATTACATAAATGTAAAGATAAAGTTCGAGCTATTTTGGAAGCAAACAGACCTAAAAATGTAACTGAGCTGAAATCATTTTTAGGTTTAGTCAATTACTATCGAGGGTTTATAAATAATGCTTCTAGTATTCTTTGTCCATTGCATGCATTATTGCAAAAGAATAGTAAATGGGAATGGAATAAACTTCATGAGGTAGCCTTCTCTCAGATAAAACAAACATTATCATGCGATAATACATTAGCACATTTCAATCAGGATGCGAAAATAATTCTTACGGTAGATGCGTCTCCTTTTGGGCTAGCGGGTATATTATCCCAAATAGAGGACGGTATTGAGAAACCTATTTCTTACGTGTCAAGGTCATTGAACTCTGCGGAAAAACAGTATAGCCAGATTCAAAAGGAGGCGACGGCTATAGTTTTCGGCGTTCGGAAGTTTCATCAGTACCTGTATGGCCGCGCCGAACCGTTTGTATTGAGAACTGACCATAAGCCACTATTGTCTATTTTTCGGCCAGGTAAGGGAGTACCCGAGGTATCAGCCAATAGATTACAGAGATACGCGTTATTTTTGTCAGCATATAACTATACGATAGAATTTGTTTCTGGTACGCATAACGCCGCCGATTTTCTCAGTCGTTCCATGGACATAGGTTCTACATGTGTAGATAGTAATAACAATGATGGCGGCCGCGCGCGGCCGGCCGGGCGTTGCGCGGACGTGAGTACCTACATTAACTTCGTATGGCACGCCGAGACGCTCCCGATTACGACTAGTGACATTAGGCGCGCGACACACTCCGATAGTGTACTTTCTCGAGTGTTGCATTATGTGGTAGAAGGGTGGCCAGATAAAAAAAAATGCGATTCTGTTAAAACATATTATGAATGTAGATTAGAACTGTCAGTTGAGAATGGTTGTTTGATGAGGGGTAGTAAGCTAGTGGTTCCCGAAGTCCACAGAGCATACATAGTGGAAGAGCTACATAGGGGTCATTTAGGGGTTGCTAAAATGAAAGCGCGAGCACGACCGCGTTTTTGGTGGCCTGGGCTGGCGGGCGACGTGGAGCGCGCGGCGGCGGCGTGCGGCGTGTGCGCGCAGCTGCGCCCGGCACCGCCGCGTGCGCCGCTCACGCCGTGGCCTTACCCGCCCGAGCCTTGGCACCGGGTTCATCTGGATTTTTTGGGACCATTTCATAACAAGGTTTATTTAGTGGCCGTAGACGCATACTCAAAGTGGGTTGAAGTATATGATGTCAGCACTGGCTATGGGTCGCGAGTAGTTATTGAGAAGTTATGTGAGTTGATGGCCCGGTTTGGGCTAGTACGCACTATTTGCACCGATAACGGCACCTCTTTCGTGTCGCAGGAATTCGAAACATTTTGCGTCAGAAATAAAATAACTCACCTAACATCTCCAACCTATCACGCACCAAGTAATGGCCAGGCTGAGAGCTATGTGAAGATAGTTAAAAGGGCAATTAAGTCAATTTTGCTAACCGGTGTCGGAAATCGAGAGGTAAACGTTAAGTTGAATGAATTTTTATTCAACTATAGGAATTCCGTACATTCTTCTACAAATCGGTCTCCTGCACAGGTTTTGTTCGGTAAAGATCTGCGTTCTAGGCTGGATCTAGTAGAACCCAGATCGTCACTAGCTTCCGACGTGGCACTAGCTGAGTGTGTGGAACAAAATCAGTGTTCGCAGATTAAACAATATCACGGAAAAAGGGATGTAGAATTTAATTTACAGGATTTAGTGTTAGTGAAAGCACATTATAAAGACAATAATACTCAGTGGACAAAAGGTATAATTATCAAAAGACTCGGGAAATCTGCATATCTAGTTAAATTAGTCAATGATGATCGAGTGCTCAAGAGACACAGGAATCAGATCCACGAGCTTAAAGGGGAGAGTGAGATGGTATCATCGGAGCCAAGCAGTAGCGAACGAGACCTGGCAAATGCCAAACGGTTCGAATATGAAGAAGAGCCCCAGGGTGGTGATATGTTACCTCCTCTTATCGTGCAGCAGGAATTACAAACATTAGTCACGAATGATAACACTCCCGCAGCAGAGGCCTTAGTGCCGGCAGCACAGCCTTGTCCAGAGGTGGTTGATCCAGTAAACGAAAGCGCTGAGTCGCTGCCAGAGCGGTCTGCCGAGTCCGTTGTCGCTGACGCGGCCGCGGCCCTAGCTATAGTTCCAGAGCGTAAGCTACGGCCACGGAACCAAGTCAAATTATAAAGTTTAATAGCTGTTGTTCTATTTTGATTGTTTTTTTGTTATACTTACACTTTTCTATTTTTAGTGTTTTTGGAAATATTGGTGGAGGGATGTTAGTATATGAGGGTAGGCTTTTAGTTAACGCGGCTGCGCCCGCGTCTACCTTCTTATTTTTAGTACGAATATAGCTCTTGTCGTTACTTCACGTGTTCTCATTTCTCTGAGGTTTCAGTGCCCGAAACTCCGATACCTAACAGAAGGACATCATTTTTTCTTTGCTTAGTGGTTAAGCTGTTTAAGTTTTGGTAATACATTCGATAACTTTATTTGGTGTTTTATTCATGCATTTTTTCATAAGAAATTTATATGTTTATGATAAATCTTTCAAAATCCTTTATTTGCCTATGTCATAAACCCAGTGACGGTATTTATTTATTGCAACTACCTTCAATACAATACAAAATAATAAAAATCCTCTTTGCACACCTTACACAGAAAACAATTTCAAAGAAAACCATAATTCATTTTTTCATAGGTAAGTTAGGTTGTTTTTCAATTTTTCATACAAGTTATTGGTATGTTGTATTAGGGACTGATGGGTGGTTGAAACGCCAGAGAATCACTCTTATTTAGACGATTAATAATTACAGTCTAATGGCGGCTAACTACATAATGGACGAATCGCGAAATGGGCGAACAGCGTTATAGACCAGTCGCGAATGGACGAACAGCGTAATAGACCGATTGCGAAATGGGCGAACAGCGTAATAGACCAGTCGTGAAAGGACGAACAGCGTAATAGACCAGTCGCGAATGGACGAACAGCGTAATAGACCAATTGCGAAATGGGCGAACAGCGTAATAGACCAGTCGCGAATGGACGAACAGCGTAATAGACCAGTCGCGAATGGACGAACAGCGTAATAGACCAATCGCGAAATGGGCCAATATGGAAATAGACCAATCATATCATGGACTAACTGCGTAGTAGACGATCGTCCAAACGCGATTTGGACGAAAAGCGTATTGGCCTAACATCTAACAAATCCAACACGGTAGAGAATAAAAAATTGAAAATCAAACCAAAGTTTAAAGATTTTTTTAGAAAAAACTAACGAAAATAGCGAAGGAAGAGAAAGCACAGGATTGGAGAGCAGTGGAGAACGAAAAAAACATGAAGAAACAATTTGGCAAAAAACCCCTTTGCCCAGACTTGGCTTCAAAATGCAATAATATTGTGGGGCAATAGTATTGACGAAACAGATTTATTTTTACTGACAAAAGAAAAGCAGTAAAAATAATTATACTGCTTAAGTTCCTTTTTGTAATAAATATTTAATCTCTTTGTTTGCGATTTTATACATAAAATAAAATATTGTTTTTTTTCAAGTACTTGCTTTTGTGTAATACGGAGTCTGACGCTTTGACATCAAGCTGTTAGTCAGACATGTTGCTTGAATAATAAATTAATTCATAAATAAAAGTACTAACTGGTATAAATAATAATGAAATATGCTGAGCACACTTCATAAATTAAAAATTCCGACGTTAACATCCTTATACGACACATATTAGACGCTTGCAAATTCGTGCATTAGCTTTTTTTGACAATAATAAGAAAAGGCATGGATTCAAGCCTCTTCGGATTTTAATCCAGTAAAAAAATAAAATATCAATAAAGATATAAAAAGTGAATGTTATGGTATGTATGTTATAATATACATCGCCAAATAAAGGGTTAACATAACAGCCTGTACCTAAAATCTACAGACCTCCATACAGAGGCGTGTAATTAAAGACAACAAAATAGATAAGTTCGTTCTGCTCCGTGTAAGCTGCAAATTTCATTAGTCCTCACGCGATGTCAATACGAATTTACAAGAGAGTTCCTAAAGATATTTTCTAAGGAAGAAAAATATATAATTTTGGTAAAAAAGGAAATTCCCGTACTCTCTGCATGAGTTTATGGATTAGTAATAAACTGTTTAAAAACAATGGATATTGTGAGTAGATATCTAATAACAAACATCTAGTATTTGTTACTTTTTGCTTTCTTAGTATAGATGCTAAGGTATGAATCGTTTAATAAGCAATGGCGAGCTTGGTTCATGTATGTACTTTTAAATTTGAATACCGCCTAACGAATACCATGGTTATGCAATAATAAATTAATATGAATATAATTATAAAACTAAAAGTAGTTTTTTATTTTAATTCTATTTAAACATGTTTCAAAAGCACTCATAATAATAAATGCTAAGAATGAACCATATCTTGCTCTCTCATCTCAAGTGCTGAAGCAAATATCATTGTGCAACCAGAGTAAAGCAGATTCGGATTTTGCAGACAGAATAGATCACACATGGGAATATCATATATTCATTTTTCGAATTGAAGACAATTCTGTCTGCTATAACACAAGTTTTCATTTATGGGAAAATTGTGGTGTCAAAACCAGAATATACAACTCAGATGGAAATACCAAACAAAGATCAATGCATTTGATTTTATCAAATGTTCACATTCTTATCAGCATGCTCCAAAGCAACAGAATTTAAAAAATGAAATATTTTTTCTTCTTCCCTATAAGATTGCTATGTGGGGTAAGGGAATTACAATGCAGTTTCTAAGTAGAACAGTAGTTTTTTCTGTAGCAAATATCAACCAAATAAAAAGATAGCAGAGACAAATCGAGACATGAAGTCAGTCGGAAACAGTTGAATTGTGAACAGTAGTGCAAGCCTATAAAGGCCAATTACACTTGTAACAGTGCAATGCTTCATTTCAGAGAATGGTAGTATGAATATGCTGCAGAAAACATGTTATTGGTCTTCCATAGCATCTAAAAACCATAATTATCATCTACCCAATGGTAGCAAATGCCCAAGTGCTTGGACATATTGTTGACAGCAAGCAGTTCATTTTTGTAAGTTAACGGTCTGCCAATATGTGGTCACTACATTATTTATTGTTTTAATTATCTTCATATTCCTCACATGCCAAAATGAACCTGTAACAAAAAAAATATACTTGTAGGTACATAAAACTAACAAAAGCATTTGAAACATAGTTTTCTTCTGCAGTCGGAAAAGAAGATGGGAACATCACTGAGCCAGTAACTGTCAACTCGACCAAGTCGGAGTAACCAAATAAACAATCAACCGCACGGCCAAGCCATGCCGCCATATCATTATCATAATCTACAAAACAATTTGACAACACGGGTCAAAATATAATACAAATAATTTTATCATGTTAATTATTTTATTTATACCGACTAATAATTCCTTTAACATTCAAGCTGAGAACCAACATTATTCATAAGTTATCAAGCTACTCCGGCCAGCAATATTTTGACAATATTCCTCATCTGCCTGCCAGCAGCTACCTTCATTTTACCATTTAAGTACCTACAGTAAAACTTATTTACTTACTTAAAAGCTAAGAAATATGACATTCAATCTATGTGTTCTTCAGTTAACTAGAAGTCGTGGAATTTCTAATCTTTAATCTTCCACGCCACTAACAGACAGGGGCAATTAAAAATCGGTGGCTAATCCAGCCAGATGATCAAATAAAAACAATAACGGCATATAACCATCATTAATAAATAAAATGCTCGAGCTGTTCATTTGTTTAGGTTGCTTGCTAACAAAAGAAAAGCAACTGCACTAAGATCAAAAAAATTGAACTGTGTTGATACTAGAATTAAATAGAAATGATGCACAAAAAATCTTATTCTCTCTTATCTCTGTTGAACGCATGTCAAGCGTTCGTGTATATCGCTAACGCCAACACGAGGTTGTGGTAAAATATTTAATTTGTATTAGATCTGATACCGCAGAATAACGCTAACACAAGCACTTACCATAAAATCAGGATTATTTTTTTTAATCTTCAAGGATATAACCGCTCGTCATTTTAATACAAAATTAGTTACAGTTGCGCAAGAGAGTCAAGTCCCAGTTCAAGAACAGACAGTTCTTAAAGTAAAGTTCTTTAGTTAGACATACCTTTTAATAATCTGTGTTCAAGAAGAAAAGATTGTGTTGCCATGCAAATTGCTTAAGGGCCCCACTGACCATCAGTCGGGATGACAGGCCAAGAGGAGCGCAGAGGCCCTACCACAAAATATACCGAGATACTACATAGGATTTAAATAGGCTTTTTAACGCTGTGACGTAATCTAAGTTGGTGGTACTTAGGTAATATAAATAAAATAGGAACACCAATAGTCAGCACAATAATTTATTGGTCGTGGTTCACAAGCCCGTCTAGGATCACTTCCGTAGTCCGGTACTCCCCTGACGCTGATGGGCTGCGCTGATGCTGGGCGGAGTAGATGGAGCAGGCCGGAACGAATTCGTGGCAACTTCACCCGCGGGGAAGTAAAAGCGAGGTGCGTGGCGCTCCTTAGTGTAAACGTAATACCCCATCAATTGGGGCACAAGCTACGTAATCAATAACAAGCGAGATGTGAGGTTCCACTGCCGCAAGGGAACCAAATATTATTATTAAGTATTTATATTGCTTAAATGTCGCACGGGCACTGTGACTAGCTCGTAAGAGGACGCGAACTGATTAGCCGCGAACGCGCTGACACTCGCCCGACACCCAAAGCTCCTGGCTGAGGAATGATCATTGATTTTGATTACGCGCCCGGCGTCGCGGCGATCACGCGCAGCCGGCGTGTTTCTATGCAGGCCGATTGTCGGAGCACTGCACCGTACTTTTGGTACATCAAGATAAAATAATATTTATTTATTGTTGTACCGGTTTTCAATATTACGGCGTTGCACTATAATTTTATATTTAGTTGCATTCAAGTGTTTAAGTTCATTCGTTATTATTATTGTTTATTATTAACTATTATTTTATTGTAAAATTTATAAGTTATTATTTGATTTAGGATTAAAGTATTAAGTTATATTATATTTAATGTCAATATGTAACATTAACGTTACAACGCCTCGACTCAATCTTATTGGTTTTTATATTAAGGTGCAATATTTATTCATTACTCTTGGTCATAAAGTTGGTCACAAGTGAAAAATATTTTAGTGCGAAAACAAACGTCACCAAGGTAAAAAATAACGGTTCTTTAAACATTGTTACAATGTTGTTTTTAGTGCTTTTTATACTCTTGTAACGTATTTCTCCACTTATCCTGTATCTGCAGTGTTTATATAACCAAAAATAACCCCGGTTTTCTTAAATCTTAGGCGTTAAATGTGGAAAAATAAATCCATTGCCGTTTTGACTTGAAAATGATGTGAATAGACACGACATACGGGGTCACGAGATACGCTATATGGGGTTACTAACTAAACAAGCCGTTCGGGGTCGGAAGATACGAGAGGGGGGTGAAAAATAACAGATGGGGGGTTATTAGAAATAAATGTTATATGCGTTGTCAAAACTGATTTTCACTATATTCCCTATCAAACCATATTTATTTTAAAATTGCTTTACTTTCTTTCTTCTTCTTTAAGGATAATTCAATAATCTAAATAGGATACACTTAACACTAACTAAACTTGTCTAATAACAACGTAAACAACTTAAAAAATACAAACAAAAAAGTAGGATAGGATTTACTTTCTACAAATAAGTACCTACCCGTTGATTTGATACCTAGGTAGGTACTGGTTTTTATTTTTATTTCAATTTAACACTAGAAAAATAGTGACAATCCTGATCGACATGTCTAGTAACCCTATAGGTATGTCGTGTCTACTGACCCCGTTTTCACGGATACGAAAAAACCTTGTATTTTTTCATCTTTTTGCTAGATTGAGAGCTTTAAGGCTTATTTTTCCGATGCAAACTTGAAAAAAATGTTGAGACTCACAATTTAAAAACAAACTTATTTCCATTGCCAATGGAATCAAATGCAAAAAACGCGTTGGAAGCTGAAAATCGTTTCTATTCACCCTTGTTTATGGTAAGGATTATGTCAAAAACCTACGCTGAGCAGACTTTATTCGCTAGATGGCAGTCTGATACGTTAGTATCCGTTATTAGCCTGTGGTAGTTAGTAGGAAGTTCGCGGAGAAAAAAGGGCGGGAACGTTGAAAAGATAAGCCGCAATTTTTTAAAGAAAATTTTAATAAGTTATTTTAGCCCCTTTTTCTTAATAGTTACGTTATTTTTCAATTATTTTGAAAGTTAATTAGAGTCGTTTTTTTATATACATATGGACGACGAGGACGGGGGTGGGATCACAGATCTCATCCCCACAGAGTTTGTGGCTGGATCCTCCAAAAAGAAGGCTGATATGCCAGTGCAGGATAGTGGAACTTCCAAACAAACAATTTCATACATTCGTAATAACAGAGGACATTTTAAAGACGGTTCGTCCATAAAGGACTACCCTGTTTTGTTGAAGTGTTCAAAAAAACAATGAAAAGGAAAAGTTTCGGATGGACTTGCTTAAAGTTAACAAAATATCAAAAACTGTGCAGGGTGTTCAATATTAAAGCCTGTGGGTAACTTTTACACAAAAGAGTTTTTTGGTGCAATGAAAGATACCAATTCATTTTAGTTGAATGCCAGTTTATTTGAACAGAATTAGTGGGTTGCTAAAATTCCTTACGATAACATTGAATGCCAAGGTATCATCAGAGCCCCAGTTGAACTAACTGAAGAAGATTTATTAGAAAACTGTCGTCGTGCGTGAAAACGTGATTCAGGTCAAGGTTTGCACTTGGTAGAGGAAAAAAAAAGCAAACTCAATAATTTGGAGCGGGGCGAAGCTGCAGCCGGGCAGGTAGTTTTCAATATTAGTCAGTCAGTGCAACGAATAAGAACATATAGCCTGGCAAAAAGTCGAGCCAGTGGTGACAGCTGCAACTGGAATTTTTGTTCCATGGCGACAATACTGTGCTGTGAAGTTCTAGTAGGTACTTATTGCCTCTAACAACTTCAAAAATATGAGTAGGCTTATTCGAAGTGGTGCGAGAGCAATAATTTTTAAAGTTTTCTCGCGATGTTTGACAGGGAACACCTCTGGAAGGTTCTAAAAGGACTTGGTTTTTCTTATAAAAAGTGCCAGTCTCATAGATCTGCATTAATGGAGATGACTCATATTGCTGCAAAACCGGAGAAATACCTCAAGATTATTTTGGAGAACAGACGTTTGCCACAGGAGTTGCAAAAGGATATAATTTATTGTGTATTCATGCCTTTCTATCAGTTACCTACTATGTACGTAACAATGATAATAATAGACACTTTGATTCTGATATTACGTGTTACATTTCATATTTATTTTATTTCTGCCATTTCCTCAGTTTGCCACCTGTCAAAGGCACTCAAAATAATCAATGTGCATGGCTCAAGTAAAAGAAGTAGATAAGTGGGATACACCAATTTCAACAATGTATGAACATTTCAAAACAATTTCGACGAATAGGCTTCTTGAATCGATCCTTGTAGATAGATTTTTTATTTTTTTAATGTTAATTAATTATAATAAATTATAGAAATGAACTTCATTTGACTCACAAATGCCGGTCCGAATTGCGCTATATCAAACTCTTTTGTGTTAAGTGTGATGAATGTTAATAATTTGTGTGGTAAGGTTTTTCAAAAGGTTCAAAACGACGCCATCAACATTTCTTGTAGAAACTCATGATTGGGAGTATGGAATCTTTTACCAATAAATTTAATGTGATTGTTTTAAGTAAGTCTAGAAACAAAAGTCATGTACGAAAGGTTGTATTAATTGAGGTCTAGGTAATAAGGAATGGTTTAATGCTTCTAATACTCTGAAATAATGAATTATATCGTATTGTGATGGTTTGTTTATATTATGTTTTATTGACGTTCGTCTATTATGACTTTGAAAACCGATCACAGATAATAAATAATAGGTCTTATCCTATGCTTAGAAGTTGCGGGCACAATCGAGTAATTATTATAAACTAGCGGCCCGCCAGCGGCTTCGCCCCGCTACAAATTTCTAATATTCCCAGTGGTTTCTTTTTTTTTTCATAAAAACCTTGTCCTGACAATAACAAATACAACAAAAAAGAAATCAGGCAAATAAAAAAAGGTCAGCCGTTCTCGAGTTTAGCGCTTTGCAACACATTAAGCGATTCGTTTCTATTATATAGATGTTAAATTGAGATCAAGTCATGAATATCGCGCAGCCTTTACGACTATTACACATTATTCTAAGATTACACTATTACTAATACAGAGTCATTATGAAAAAACCTTAATGTTACAGGGTAAAATTATAATAAAGTATCAATATTGTTTTAGACGTAGTATATTGGGTGGCTATACTAACGCCAGTGCTACCCTAATTTTTTGTCTCGACTTTTTTGCCATGCTATAGACGTGGAAAAAAAAATTAACAAATATTTAGCTGCGTTCATCTCGGCCTGTCAGTCCGACTGACGAGGAATAATAGGCAACAAAAGTATTTCTATGGATGCATTCACTCGTGAGCGATTTTTCAACACATTCACTGTCCCCATACTATAAGAATAGCTAAACTGAAGTGGCAGTGGGCGGGGCACATTGCTCGCAAGACTGATGGCCGATGGGGTCAGAAGGTTCTGGAGTGGCGTCCGCGGACCGGAAGACGAGCTGTAGGTAGGCCTCCAACAAGATGGAGCGACGACCTCGTCAGGATCGCGGGACCGCGGTGGATGCGAAAAGTACAAGACCGGTCTGAGTGGAAAGCCTTGGGGGAGGCCTATGTCCAGCAGTGGACGTCTTTCGGCTGACATGATGACTGTCCCCATACAAAACAATCGGCCAATGTCACAAGTTCAACTGTGCATTCCCTGAAAAAACGTATCACGATCCCACATTGGGGGCATCCGGACAGGGAACGTGTTAACGCGTTGCTTTTTTATCGATTTTCAACCTTGGGCGGTACCCGTAGAGAGCTTAATCTTTAGGACCCGTTATGCTGACTCAAGATCGGCGATTGTGTTACGGGGTCTTTACACGAATCAATAGTTCGATCTTCGTCGAATGTTTCGTCGAGTGGCAAGGTAAATAGCGAGCACGAATGTGTAACTGCGCCTATGCGGTGTGCCGGTGTAACACTCAAAAAGTTTTGAATCAGGTAGGTAGGTACCTACCTACTTCATCTTTACAGACTTACGTACTTGTCCTGTCCTACCTGCAATAATTATATGCTATAATTTAGTTGTGATGTTTGTTGTATCGATTTGAGAGCCAATTTCCGTACTTATTGCTTACTTTAAATGTGCAAGATCAGTAAAAATGTGTTCCTTAACACCTCCGTCGAGTGCTGGTATACAAAACCGACTGCTGGGCGGTGTGGAGGGCGAGCGTAACCTGCCAAACACAAATTTCGGATCTCAGGATGCTAATTCTGATTCGAAGATCATGCAGTTGGAATTGAAACGCGCAAGGTATTTTTTTTGAATAGTAACTTATTTAATAGTTACTTGTAAGTTTGTATTCGATGCGGGATGATAGAATGTGCAGAAAAGTTCACACGTTCATTATCAAATTAAATTGTGTTTTGAATGTTGAACCAATAGTTATGATGAGTAGGCAATAGTGAGATAGATGTTTTAAAATAAATATCAAACGACAGTGTCACACCAATTCACCTAGTTCCAATCTAAGCTTAATGCTTGTACTATGGGTACTCGACAACAATATAAAATACTCATAAAGAGAAATATATTCTTAAATGCATAGAAAATATCCATGACTATGGAACAAATATTCATGCTCATCACACAAATAACTGCCCTTACCGTGATTAAAACCCAGGACCGCTAGCTTCGTAGGTAGGGTCTCGACCAACTAGGCCAGCGCATCGTCAAAGAGATAAAGCAATTGGTTCTCAACAACCCCTTATATGAAGAGGATCCATCTGTAGTCCAATAATTTATTGGTTATATGGTTTTGTACTTCATTATTAGTTATGAAATTGTGTTTAATTTACCATTTTTGTCAATAAGAATAAACTCATCCCTTTTAATTTTAGGATCAATTATTTGTCCATTTGGTCTGGAAAGACCCTATTCTTAGGTATTTGTTGTCTTCAGTTATAATAAATCTCAAATGCTAAGGTCCCTTTGAGATCTATATAATTCAAGCTTTTATAATCAAAATATTAAAATTTAAATATTTACAATTTCCTCATCACAACAAAACCTACCAACCATTTATAGTATAGCACCTAGTATTACATACACACAACACAACACATCATTAACACAACATTATTTTGTAACTTAAAAAAGATATCAAAAGTTCAAGCTTAATTTGCAGTTATTTTCTATTTCTTGTGCCTCGTCATTTATACATTATGTTACACTTGCAATTAAAGAATTTGTTTTAAGGAAGCACTATAGCACCATATTGTTTTCTTTCTGTACAATTTACATCAGTTTTATCATTTAATAGCATCTGGTTATACGAGTCATGAGTCCGGCAGTACTTGGAACTTCCATACTCAGCTCTCCGTAAGGGCGCTAGCATCAAATTCAGAATTCACCAGCATAGTTCAATTGATGATTAGCTCTATAGCATCACATTCACTGTCTGACTAATGCACTTGCAATCACAATTGTTTTAATTTTGAAAATCGAATGCTTGTCTGCGTACAAAATGAAAACAATTGTTCTGCTTTGAAGTAGATTGCGATTGCAAGTGCGTTAGGCAATAGCCCCTCTGGTTTGGACTGACTGCTAATCTAGACGATAGTATGGATGGCAATGTGGATATGGGAAATGAAACAAATCACTTGATTTTAATTGGTATGATAAACATCAAATTACTTTTTCAAAGGTCAAAAATGTCATGGAAAACCCATAATTATGTTATAATCCTATTTTTAATCTATTACAAAAATATATGTAGGTGGTTTGGTGGTGGGTAGTTGTATGTTATAGTATGTTGCAGAGCGTTTCAGAATTATTATAGCTTTATTGTTAGTGGCATAACTGGGATATGATATGATAGATTAGTCTTACTTATTGGGATGGTAAGAATATCTATGAATATCTATATAAATCAATATGTGTATGTGGCATTTGTGTATCTTTACTATGGTCTCCAAAAAGGCAGGACCGATTTTGATGATTTTCGTTTCTTTTGCACAGATTAGAGGCTCAGATCACTCTATCCAAGACACAAACCATGCTTGCTGAGATGGAGTTACACCTGATTGAGATAGAACTCCGACATGAGTTGTGGAGACATAGATCAGAGGCGCAGGTTTGCCCACCTGCAAGTAAGTAAAACAGAAAGGTTAACAGGAAGAGATTCCTGAAAGGGATAGTGTGTGTTTTGGTGTACCGCCTTTAGGCCGAAATTCGTTTGGTCGAATGTATCGTTTCCCAACCCCTTTTCATTTGGCAACGCACTTTTAATTCTGTAACTGTAAATATTTCAGGATTTATTTCTGTACCTTCGTGTAGACCTTATAGGTTAGGTTAGGTAAGTTTTTATAAAAATCTTGAAATATTTACAGTTACAAAGATAAAAATGGGTTGGCAAATGAAACGGTTAGGAAACGATACTTTCGACCAAACGTATTCCGGCCAAAACGCAGAGAACAGATGTTTTTACAGAATATGCGTTACAACGGCGTATTTAATACCTAAATAATTAACGAAACTCCTAAAATATTATGTGGTTTTTGGTTTTCCTCCTATCGTTAAAAAGGTAATATACTTTTCATCACACTTGCTCGTAAATAGTGTCCTAATATGCTAGAAATTTTCGAGCGTGAATCCAAAATAATACCCGCGGGCCTTCTTTTACCATTAAGCCCTATCGTGCGTAATAGTATGTATCATAATATGTCAGGACCCCAATTGTTGTGCCATTCAATATGAAGTTTAATTCGTGTGTGAAATGTCAGTTGCATACAATTTTATAAAAATCTCGCATATAAACTATTGATCTCGACTATCCCTAGAATCGGACTCCTTTGAACACGTTTAACATTATCTGTGGTAAGTCATAGACAATGATGTAGTCTGCCGCTAATTTATAAATATGATCTTTTGTCTGATTTTATTTCATTTCTTTGCAATTGTGATGAAAAACATTGTATGTTACACTGGTGGCATGGCCTCCCAACTCGAACAACGTATAATTAATTACTTCAATAAACTCATAGATGGCGGCACAGGTATCGATCGAAACATTTGAACCAGTAATCGTGATGATTGAATGATTTTTACACGTTAAGAAATTCAACGCATCTTAATTATATTAAAAAACATCCTTCTCTACATAAAATAAGGGTATATATATAAGTTGAATAAATGCAATAAAAATTATATGAACACTATCTAACTCATACAATACGTGTGAGCTTTCAAGCTTACTGCGTCTTATTGGGTACTTTCACTAGATGGCGCCATCACGGATCGCGAAAGTTCTATGGAATCACAGGCTCCAAGCGTTTCGTTTTTGTAAATTCTTGCTTGGGTGATGCGTAATATTGTCTCAAATACTAGTTTTATATTAAAAGCAAAAAAAAACGTAATAGATAAAATAATGTCTTAACAAACATAAATGGCCATTACAAAATACTGTTTTGGCGGTTTTGGTGTATTAAATGTTAGTACAAACACGGAACGAACGACGTGCTATCTTTAACTATTGAAGCAGTGTTGCCAACTTAGTGGATTTTCCACTAAAACTAGTGGATTGGACTTCTGTTTTAGTGTGCAAAAATTCCTTTTAGTGTTTAGTGGATTTGTCTAGTGGAATTTAAGAATTACGTAGAATAAAGTTGTTATTACTAGAACGCCGACCATAAAGTCGAATTACACTTTTTAATATATTTTCTTATCGTAAAATTTAGAGAATAATTTTATCGTACAGGCAACACTTCACCTCGTGAGTAAATACTACACTATACTTTTAACTGCCATATTAAAAGTACGCTGCGGTATGAAGTTAGCAGGAAAATGCTGCAACAACTACGAAATCCCAGCAAATGTTGTCAAACAAATTGGCACTAAGGAATCGTATCAG
Source organism: Acleris sparsana (assembly GCA_923062465.1). Lineage (NCBI taxonomy): Eukaryota > Metazoa > Arthropoda > Insecta > Lepidoptera > Tortricidae > Acleris > Acleris sparsana. Next base: position 4,496,379 of record OV281311.1, on the reverse strand, counting down.
TCGGAAATCGACGATGATGGTACAGACCAAAATGGTTCATCTGAAGAAGATGACATTTTATTATTGAATTGAATTAATTATTTCATGACATGTATTGTATTAAAAAAAATGTTTTTAATTTTTAATAAATGTATCTTAAACACATTGTTTTCTTTCGTTATGTCCAAAAATAAAGTTAGCGGAAAATTTAGTGATTATGAAAGTTGGCACGCTTTTTGTTAGTGGTTTTCTGGTGGTTTTAGGAGTTGATTCTGGTGGGGAGCTAGATAATTCGTTGGCAACACTGTATTGAAGTAGGTATCAAAACGCGCTGACAGTTTGTGTACAAACATTGCATCGTAGTTTTTCACAACTTTCTTTCGTTGGATTCGAATCAAGTTGAAGTTGAATGCGATATTTTCTTTTATTGTTGATAACGACGACCAGGCCTTCTAAACGGATTTTGTGATTCATCCTCAACGCTCGCGAATGTTTACGTCTACGGACCCGTACGAATCCTCCAATCACGACGACTTGGCATTTACTTTGGACCCTGGCAAATAATCCATAGTTATACCTATACTTATAATATAAATATAGAATTTATTATTACATTGACGACGCGCTGGCCTAGTTGGTAGTGACCCTGCCTACGAAGTTAGCGGTCCTGGGTTCAAATCCCGGTAAGGGCAGATATTTGTGTGATGAGCGCGAATATTTGTTCCCGAGTCATGGATGTTTTCTATGTATTTAAGTATACATTTCTGTATATAAGTATTTATATCGTTGTCTAGTACCCATAGTACAAGCCAGAGCTTAGTTTGGGACCAGATCAATTGGTGTAACATTGTCCCCTGATATTTATTTATTTATTATTTACATAAATATATAATTCATCAAATCAATTTAATATCAAATTTAATGGATAATGTCAAATCACAATTAACCTCCCCGATGATTATCTCGACAAAAGCCATCTTGATTTTTTGATTAAGAAATTATTTCAAGTTAAAATTCATGATTATTGCAAATCTAGAAAATCATCGTTTGATTCTAAATCAAAATTAAAAATTCTACAAAATAAGTAGTCCGATTATAAATGATCAATGAAATGAAATGAAATGCAATGAAATGTTTATTCACAGAACATATTATATACTTATTCAATTATCAGATTGGTACCTATTGATATTTCCAAAAAATTAAGCGTACCTATTACAAAGTGTAGTGATTACACAGATACTCGTAAACTGAATAAGTAAATAGGTACCCTGTCCTACTCTTCGGGTCCTACTGTTTAGAACTTGTTATATAAGTACGTTATATAATAAATAAACCAGTTATTTTTACCTATTGCTTGTATTTTATGTCAGCAAAAAACTTCCCGAACATGTCCCATTCCTATTTTATCCTGGACATCATAGTCAGGGCAGTTCCCGTGAATTAATAAAACGCCACTACAATGTGACCGGTAGGAATATAGCGATTAGATATTAATTTATAATGGTCTAATATCCGAATAGGAGAGAATTTGCACCGGGCTGTTTGTTTATTCGATGAAAAGTACCTATTTTACGTCAAATTAGATGCTTACGCTAAATAATATGTGGCGAATAGGTTGTGGCTGAAAAACATGTTAAGTACCTAGGTAGATGTTTATATAAAAACATCAAAAACACGGCGCAGCGGACGCGGCTAAACATTTTGGCCACGCTCCTTTTCTGTTCGGAATAACATGATAGATTTTAAAAATATCAAAAACGCGGCGCAGCGGACGCGGCTCTAAAGGCAAATTATATAGGTACTAATCGAAAGTATGAAGCCTATAGAATATGTAAACGTTAGGTTTGGTGCGAATTATTAGTACCTACCGACTTAGCTGTTTATACCTGCCAACCCAATAGTTTGACGGGAAAAAAAAATTCAACCTAACGTTTGCATATTAGATTAGTATGCAATTTGTCTAATAAACAAGCAATTTGCATTTCTTTAGTACAAAGTTATTTTATTTTTTAATTAATTATACCTATACCTACTGGACTGATTTTTTTTAGCCTAACTATTCGCCGTATATTACTTAGCATATAAAATTTGATATAAAATACGTTTTATCGAATAAACAGCCCGGTGGAAATCTTCTTCTATTCGGATCTCCTACTAAGTACAACAATTTTCTAGATGCCTCAATTTTAAAGTCAAATATATTTTTTGAAGTCAACGCCATCTGGTAATATCTCAATTAAAACGAATAGGTAGGCTGCCAGCGTCATAGTAGTGGTGGCTCAGATACGCCATCTACTGGTGTGACTACGGGACTAAAATTGCCTACAGAATTGCCTACTTTAGGACGGCACGCTTTTGCTGTATGGGATTGGGTATCTGTACTTGTATTCTTTTATCTGTGCTGGTGGGAAAAGAAATACAAATATCGAGTCATTAAATCCTCTAACAGACTCTCGTTTGTAATTCTGTCTTTACCACCCTTAATATACAATGTATTATTAAGTATATCTTTCTTCTGAATTGCGAACCTACTTCTTATAAGTACCCAGTTAGCTAGAGCATAAAAAAAACATAAATAATATTAATTAAATTTGGATATAGGGTGTCCCGGGACGCGACGTCAAGCCGGCGCCGGGTGGTAGGCCACATTATACCAGTTATCAGAAAAAAAATAAAAAAATCTATGTCTTATATTTTGAAAATTATGACCATCCAAAAAAAAAACGGAAAAAGTTACACCCTGTGATGCGTTTTTTCTTCCCATTTCTACAAATTTCCTTTTTTTTATTATTTTTGTTTTGTTTCGTAACCCTGAGTAATGCTCCTGTAGCTAGTAGTCTTAAACTTTTACTCAATTGCTCTAACTTTGAAAGAAAATGACAAATCATTCCCAGATCAAGAGAGAAATTTACTTTCTCGTTCAATTTCAACTCACTTTCCTGAAAAAAAAAAGTATTACACTGGTTGGGCAAGTAACTTTAAAAGTTAGGGCATTTAATAAGGATTCCAAAATGGTATGACAGTTGCTACTTTATTTGTTACATTATTGTCAAAAAAGTTTTTTGTTTACGAAGCCGGTTTTTTACCATTGTTTTTACTTTTTTTTTGTAATGACGTAGGTACCTTTATCCTTCCTTCAGAAATGTATCTTTACATTTTAGTGTAAGAGAGACGGAGAGAGCTATTTTATGAAGTGTGAGCATCTATCCGTCTCACACTGTAGCGGCATTACTATCTGCCCCGCTCACACTTCATAAAATAGCTCTCTCCGTCTCTCTTACACTAAAATAATGTAAAGATACATTTCTGAAGGAAGGATAAAGGTACCTACGTCATTACAAAAAAAAAGTAAAAACAATGGTAAAAAACCGGCTTCGTTAACAAAAAATTTTTTTGACAATAATGTAACAAATAAAGTAGCAACTGTCATACCATTTTGGAATCCTTATTAAATGCCCTAACTTTTAAAGTTACTTGCCCAACCAGTGTAATACTTTTTTTTTTCAGGAAAGTGAGTTGAAATTGAACGAGAAAGTAAATTTCTCTCTTGATCTGGGAATGATTTGTCATTTTCTTTCAAAGTTAGAGCAATTGAGTAAAAGTTTAAGACTACTAGCTACAGGAGCATTACTCAGGGTTACGAAACAAAACAAAAATAATAAAAAAGTGGAAATTTGTAGAAATGGGAAGGAAAAACGCATCACAGGGTGTAACTTTTTCCGTTTTTTTTTTGGATGGTCATAATTTTCAAAATATAAGACATAGATTTTTTTTATTTTTTTTCTGATAACTGGTATAATGTGGCCTACCACCCGGCGCCGGCTTGACGTCGCGTCCCGGGACACCCTGTATAAGCTTTTTTACTTCGAATGAATGAGCAATCGTTGCGGATGCAGTTTGCTGTTGCCGTCTGCCGTCGGGTTCGAAATCATGACTGCAGCGACAGGACGCAACACTTGTCTTGGCGACATGACGCGACGACACGTCGTCTGCTGCTGCTGCGTGGAGTCGGCTGCCAACTTATACCTTAATGCTACAACTTAAAAACCAAACACTTTTATAGCGGTTTATTTGATGAAGGTGATTAATTTCATGGGTTCTAGATATTTTTTATTGTCCTACAAAACTGGCCACTTATTTTTTCCTAAGTATATACATTTTTCTCATTTCTTCAATATTGTCATGACTTTATGCTATTTTTTATGCTTTATGCTAGTCATGGAATTTTAGTGCCATCCAAGTATTTTTATATATGAAGGCAAAGTATCATAATATAATTAAATTGTTTTTTTGCAGTTTTTTTTTTTCATATTTTCTGTGCGGTGTTCTTTAGTATATGATAAATATGATAATAGTGCAAACCCTAATGAAAGAACTACTAATACTAAAACAAAATAACAAGATAAAAGGTGTTTATTCAGTAAGTAGGCCGCACGGGCGAGGCCGTCACTATGCTGGGGCACTGGGGCCCTCGGGTACCCAAGAATATGGGGCCCTTTCGGAAAGTATACAAAGCCAATTAAGCATACTAACATTTTTCTACTATGATCTCGTGTAAGAAATTATCGGTCCTTCTGGTTTAAAACCGTCCAAGTGGGAGTGTGGCGGTACGGAACCCTCGGTGTGCGAGTCTGACCCGCACTTGATTACTCTGGTTCTTATACACGTGCCAGGACTACAGGCGCAGTCGTGTATTTTGTCACGCGATAAACGCAACTATACTACTCGTAGGCCAGCAGGTAGTACTGTACATTAGAATTGACAACATTTCATTTTGGTGACACCTGCAAATTACAATACGAATCGAAAGGGTTTTGCCTCCTGAACACGGCAAAATATTTATTTAGATTTATTTTTCTTGATTTACAAAATTAAAAGTAAGTTAAAAAAAATATCGAGTTTTACCAATACTATCCCTGAATAGATATAATACCATTGCCTTTTTCACGAGAAAAAAAGCTGTCATACTTCAAATTTGACATTGACACTATTGACAGATGGATAGATACTTAGAGAACCGCCAATACCCACCTAAATTCAAAAAGAAAAACTTTTTTTTTAATACAGATTGGACTTACGTAATATGTCCATTGTGTCGTAGAAATGAAGTTACGCCCTTTTAGAATAAGTACATCTTAATAAATTAATAATAAATTAATTATTCATTCTAGAGAAAATTTAAAACTATTAGTGTCTTCCTCCTTCCAAACAGTATCTATAAAACGAATAAAATTAAAGTCTTGAAAATATGAAATCTTGTCAATTATTTGACGAAACTATAGAAACAGTTGCAATTTGTCACACCACCTAATCTTACGAAAATTGGGTTTAATGACTAATTAATTCAATTCTTATTACAGAAAGCCAAACTAGACGGCCGTACAGGCGACTGTTGGTAAGAAAACAAATCCGACCAACAGGACGTCCTCGCTACCGAAAACCTAGATCTTGTACCCAAGACAAACGCCACGAGACTACTGACGACATAGTCGTCGAGGACAACGAACAGCTTACTTATGGAAGTCACCCCGTTGATGACCAAAGTCATCACAAGCATGTTGGAGAATCAGATCAGACCGAACAAGGGCAGGTTGTAACCAATGATCAGAGAAGCCTGAAGGATGCACGTGAAATTGATCCGAAGGGAGGAGAAAAACAACATAATTCCAGGTGACGATAATTTTTCTAGCTTTTGAAACTAGCTATTGCTCACGAATACGTCCGCGTAGAAGACGTTTATCGCTAGACGGTTCAAGCTATCTCCATACCAAATTTCATCGAAATGGGTTCAGCGGTTTAGCTGTGACAGCCTAAACTTAACTAAACACCTAAATAACTGACTAATAAAATAGGCATAAAAAATATGTAAATATTGTATATTGTCTAGGGACACGGTTTCTGTAGGAGAATGTATCGAAACTGTGGTGGTTGTCTTGCACTGTCATAGGAAAGTATATATATATTTTCTTTTAATATATATACATATTTTATATAAATATTTTTTTTATTACTACTACTTATTACTCCCTATGAAAATTCTTAGTTTTGACACATTTTCTTGCACAAGCTACGCTTGAATGTTTTTTATTTTTATTTTTATTTTATGTTAAATTCATTGTTTTATATCATGCTAGGTTAAGCTATATAATTGTATAATATCATAAGTAGTACCTATTTTAAAAAACGACTGACTGTTGAGTTTCTTGCGGCGTTTCTTCTCAGCAGTGGTCTCTTGCGAAGCGCTGGTAGATTTTGACGTGTAAAAGTGCCCGTGCGGCCTAATTACTGAATAAACATCTTTTATCTTTATCTTTTATCAAACAGACAGACAAATTTTAGTATGGATTTCCATGTCTGTTCATTCATTTGCCAGATTGTTGTTAATTTTACATCTTGCAAGCTAATTATAATAATATAATAATAATAATAATCATTTATTTCAGAATTCATTTCCATATAATATGTTAGTAATAATGAGCCTTAAAACTATGTTAGTTAAATTAACGTTAATACTAATAATACAATAAAATTAAATGTTGTTAGTAACTTAGATCTAAGTGTTAGTAATCAATTGACTGGGGCATGTAGCCCACAGCAATGACGGATGTAGGGGCAGTCGTACCTGTCCCCTACCATTCGCAGGATGTTGTTGGGACTGCCGCGCACCCGGCGCAACAGGGATGTGGCTCTTTTGCGCATAGTCGCATAAAAGCAGTCTGTTCTTGCTTCTGCAAACATCCCTGATGCGCTACAAAAACGGGGCAGCCCCACCAACACCCGGAACGCGTTATTAAACTGGACCCGGAGAGCCCCATAGGCCCGTTGCGTGTACCGTTGCCACAAGCTGCACGTATAGAGAGAGGTGCAGTAAGCTCTAAACAAAGCTATCTTAACCTCCCTCGAACATCGTGCAAACTTGCGCGCAATCATGTTGGTCCTGACCGACAGAGCCCTCCGTTCCCGCTCAATATCAGCATCATCTTTGAGGTCCCACGTTATCAGATGACCTAAATATTTAAATGTATCAACCCTGTTAAGGGGTACACCAATTATGAACCAGGATCTTAATGGAATGAAAATATTGTATTGTATTGTTCAGCTTCATCATCATTTCATCTCTCAGATATTAGACACATCATTCATGTCTATCGGGTTACGTACAACCCTGTGAAGTCGCCGACACCGCCTTGTGCGCGCCGCGGCCGCTTTTTTGTAGCAATTGTACTGGCATATCAAAGCATGCAAATTATTTGAACGAACGAACTGTGTAGTATAGAGAGTTACATTTATCATTATTTCCACAGGAGTTCGATTTTCCCGGATAAAAAGTATCGTGTCCATCCTAGGCCTCTATTATACTTTTGTCAAATTTTACGTCGATTCAGGTGTGGAACTTACTACTAGTTAAGATAAGGATTCTAAAAATAAATGAAAACGTTTAATACACCCACTCAATTTTACGTTTGAACCGTTAAACGCAAAATTAAGTTGTGGGGTCAGTCTTGGTGGGTTAAAATTACTGTAGATTTCGGGAATTTTCGAGGACGTTCATGTTTGAGATCTGTAATGATGTTCAATTTTCAGGTTTAACCCATATCAATGCCACCTAGATGCCGCCCAGGTAGAGTCCCCTCCCTCGGTGGTCCCAGAAAATGTAGAAAATAGGTGAGTAACGCTGTTCTATAATAGATAAACAAATAGTTGGGTTGTTACACGCTCAGTCTGGTCCATCAGTCTAATTAAATGATGACAGGCTGACGATCTTTAACTGATTTTGTAACGGAATTTGAAATATTTAATATTCTCTTCAGTTTTGCAACGTGATAAAACTGATAGACCAGACTAGTGCCAGACTGAGCTTGAAACAATTCCTCCTAAAAAACGTGCATTTGTTTATCTGCTTGTTGCGCATACTCGGCTAAACTCCACAACCAATTTTGATAGAGAGGAATCTGAGGAAGATGTAGGACTCATTTATCCCATTCAATTGGCAGTTAATCAACATAACACAAATAAAGCTAGTAACGGGCTATTCTTATATTTTACCACCCGCACACTGTTGTTGGCTTATTACTGATAAATAAAGTTCAAAGTGGCAATAAAAGTACGCTGAGTGGTAACGGAATAGCCCTAATGACAAGTTCTATGTGGACAAAGGTGCGGGCCAATAGTAGGCACTTCACTATAGGGAAGGTATAGTCGTATAACAACAATCAGACTTACGAATTAGGACCACTTTAAACAAAAATATATTCGTGAATCTTAAATAAGGCTCAAGCCGTGTCAAAATTTGCTGCTAAGTGTGGTTCTTATTTTAAACAAATTATAAACAACATAACATATCGCCCACACTGTTAATTGATTACTAGTGAACCTTATTATCAGAAGATAAGGTTACAAGTGTACAATTAACTGTGTTTGCATTTGCTTGTAGTGAACAACTGAATATTGAGTTGAACACGTGTGTACGAAGGCCTCTAAAGTGATGGTTAACTTAATGATGACATGGGTTGTCAAGCTGTAGGTATATGATACAATGTATTGATTCAAAATTTAAAATTTCATGTACATCTTATCAGACAACAAGCCCCTCTCCTACTGATATTCTAAATTTGAAATTTCATTTATTAAATTACCTGACAACACTCCCCTCTCCTCGCACCCCTGCATTAGAGGGTCCATGAATATCGTTAAGTTAGTGGAATCATTGAATCGGTAATATCGCTAATAATTTTTAAGCCAAAGTAAAAATAACACAACATGTGTTATTGATTAACAATAGCGAAGCAAATATTAAAATTTGTGCACCTATTAAAAAAATACCCTGTATATGTCTATTGTAAGTTGTATGTGTTATACTTTTATTACAATTTGAATATACATACAATTTAAAAAATATTATGAATCTAAATAAACAAATATATCGTGCGAGTACACAGCAAAATCGACTATGTGGAGATTGTGGAGTAAGGAAGGGCAGCTCCATCATCAAAACCAAACAGTTTCGCTACTGGTTTCCATTTATGGCGGGTGCCTCGAATGCACATGCTGGTCGCTCTAATAATTGATGTTATTACACGAGCTCTCAACCAGCCCAAAACGCAAGACAAGGATCTGTCTGTGTGTTATACTTTTATGACTAACAAATTTTGACCTAATAACATTTATTACAAGTACTATTACGAAGTTAAATATTATGACATAAATTGGTATGACTATGAATTTTATGACTTCCATCAAATATGACCCGCAATAATTGACATTCCGATTTATACTCTTCAATATTATGACTTGGACATTATGACTTATAATAAGTATAATGTAAAACGTTTTGGACAACAATAATCGAAACTTTACCTTTACGGCAGTCAATAGAGATTAGAGACCCCTTCGGTGTAATTAAAGTAGACCTGTAGAGTAGGAGTTTGGACTTAGGATTGGGCTAATGACAACTAGTTCCAATTTAGCTTTTAAAAAATATGGTAATAATGTGTCTTGTCGTGTCACCTACGCCATCTCACTAATCATTATATTTTTAGGATTGAGCCACAAGTGGCTGCACTCATTGCCAACTCCAGGGATGATACCGACGCGAAACATGCTGGCGAAAAAACCACGGAACTGAATAATATTGAGACGAAGGAAGTTCAAAATGATAATGTTATAGGCGAAGAGGAAGATAAACATCAATATGTAAGTCGCAAAGAGCAGAGATCCAATGACTCTAAATTGAAAACTATTAAAAAAGTTAAACGACGTACATACGAGGGAAAGACTGCTTCTAGCCATACCTGTGTTAACAAAGATGAGGAGGCTGAAAATATTAACAATGACATGCACGAAACGAATACCGAAGCATTAAGTGCAAGAAGTCAGAAAAGTGAGAAACTCACATCTATTAAAAACAATAGTGACATGAAAAATACTAGTATGAAAACTTGCTCTATAACTATGGTAAGGATTCCTATTACACTAAGAACCTTGAATTACAGCATTTCGCCAGAAATTAATAACAATAATGTTAACTCGCAGAATTCAGAAACAGATGGAGTTGATGCTGTTGATACCACCATCTCTCAAATAAAGGACATTGAAAGCACACCAAGGGAGAAACGGACTTCGAGCTGGACTAAGGAACCAAAAAGCACGAACGCCATTGAAGGTACAGGCGCCGTAGAAAATATTGCTCCAAAATTACGAAGTACGTGTGTAAAAGTGGTTCATAAAGAACAAAATACAATTAAAAAATTTAGTAATGAGAAGAAAACATCTGAGACTATGAATATAGAGGGCAAAGAAAATCTAAGTAATGTAAGCAAAGAAAAGCATAGATCTCGTGATTCTAAAACTAAATCTAGCAACAAGGATAAGAAATATGAAAGCAAAAGATACACTACGTCGACTTCTAATGTCAACAGGGATAAGTATGGTGAAAAGAATAAAAACAACGACAGGCATAAAAGCAATGCTGACAAATCACATGATAAAAGTCGCAGTAATAAGAACACCGCTGGTCACAGACATAAGATATATGAAAACTGCACTAATAAAGACCATCAACCCAAGCCCTTTACTTTCATCAAGGTAGTTTATGATCAAACTGAAGTTGATAAATGCAGTAAGATGGGTAAGTCTCTTAGTGTGGAGAGAACAACAGTAATGCAGAGCTCCACCGAGTCTGAAGGTGCTAAAAACAATAATGCTGTTGGAGACAAGGAGACAAAAAATAATGATAATTACTTTTTAGGAATGAATTCCGATGCATTTGACAGTAAGTCCAACACGCTCTATAAAACGACACGAGAGTTGCAAGATATGGAGAACAATTTGCTTTTCGAGGAATTGCGAAACTGTAATGTAAAAAAAGAAAGATCGCTGTCGCTGTCCAGCTTGGAAACTTTAAAACTTTATGGAAACTAATGTAAGGCAACTTTCTTCCTCGCCCGGGAATAACGATACCGGATTCTACGCGGACTAAGTACTTAAGATAAGACTTCTTCTTGGGAAGTCATCTTGGGAAGAAGGGGTGAGCTACAATCCAGAGGTAGCCTTCAGCATAAAACTGGCAACGAATTGTCTTCAAACATTAACCATTGTATTATTCCAATCATGACTAGTTTTTAAGTTGTATTGACTACGTGGAACAGAAGTTTTCAGTTAAAAGTATTTAGGAGCTACAAATCAAGGTAGTTGTTGTTAACGTTGACTTTTTTAGTCAGTGATAGTACAAATAGTTAATAATAAATTGTAAGGATGCCTTGCCTTTATACCAGAGCTGTACAGTCACTCCCAATGATACTGTAATAAAAATAGGCATGCTGCTAGAACGCCCTGTTGTTTGATGCGGCATTTGCAGTGTAAGAAGAAGAAAACGTCGTAGAACAACTTTATAAAGACGTTAATACAATTCTGTTACAAAGGTTTAAGAGAGAGAAAGAGTTCGTTTCACAGCTCCGTATCACATCGCACAGTAGGTCGAGCTAGACAAATCGCTCCCTGCGGGCGTGAAGGCCACCTTTCGCACTATCCAAACTAACTATAGGTGCTACATTTTCTATTTAAGTATTGCGTCTACCTCGTTTTTTTCTTTTAATATGAAATTAAAATATTTTTTTTTTAAAAATGAGACCCAAAAAATCATGTTGACGCATTAAATAAACAAAAAACTAACTTTTTTGCAAAAGTGGAACTTTGTACCACTGCAAAAGAAAAAACACAAGCACAAAGTTATTTTGGAAAGTCGCTATGGCTGAAAAATCATTTGATGATCTATGCTGTCGAACGATCGCGTGATTCAACAAATGGCTTTTGTAGAATACTAAGTTACTTAACTAGCCTGACAGTAGCTCTGTTCCAATTGTTTAAGCCCATCTCGTAATCATATTGTTCACAGCAGTAGTACTATAACGTGAACGACATAATTATCATATGAAAGTAAGATGGGCTAACATTATTTTAAGTAGTGGTAGGTATATTTACCTATACATTAATTAGGTACAGTCAAGGTCACCACTAAGTTTAAAAAACTGCAATAAGGTTTGTGCCCATATTTATTTTTGAACTTGTCTGTACGTTCTTTATTACTGTGATTTTCCAATATTTTTATAGTAATTTCAAGAATTGTAAGTTTTTAGGCAGCTGTTGCAGTAAGTTTTGATTTTTGAGATTTTTATGACAATTAATACTTTTTATTTGTAACAGTTACCATGTTTGTATATTTTAAAACCAAGTAGCTTTACAAAACGACTTTATATGCTTTGCTTTCGATTTAGATCACGTATTTGAAATATTATGGTCTCAATTGAAAAATAAAATCCTTTTGTAAAGTTATGTCTTGTCTCATATGCTGTCGGCGATCGCAATCAAACGGTTCAATATTTATATTAAAACATTTTGTTTATTATAACTTTTGACTTTTTGACTCTTTTTAATTTGCAGAGTCATGCAGTTTGATTACTACATGACTAATTGATGTCTACTATTTAACTATGACCATGTTATTTTGAAGGTTTTAAGTTCCAAAGGATCTCGAATACAAATGATTGTTGATTTTAATGCAGGGTCTTTTATTGTGATTATTGGTTACCTGTGCACCGCACTTTCCACGAGCTCCTTTACGTACCATCAAGGACCTTGTCATAATGACTGCCTCAGGCCTGCCGAGATAGAAATGACATAGGTATTAATCGTTCGTTTTATGCGACAAGGTTTAATTTCGATCGGAACGCGTTGACACATCGGCGGCGGCGTGGCTACTGACTCGGATTAGGTGCTCGGCACTCGATCGTACATTGAAATCATTTCTACTTTATTATTACTAGAACCTCGGCTAGGCTAGATTGATTAACGTGATCGATTTTGAATATCACTGATGAATCGCGAGTAAGATAAAAGACCTTTTTGTTATAAGCTGTTGGTGCTGACTGTACTTTTTTCATAGTTGCTCGATACGATACCATTATATTACATTGTCATCGGGTTTACACATGTGGTCCAAAGAATGATGGGCAAATTGGCCCAAATAACCAATATAAATCTCAAGTATACCACGTGAAAGCCAGTTACATAAGCTTCATTTTCTAATATGGGGACAAACTACAAAAACCCCGGAGAAGAGAGTTATCAGCCATCAAATATTCACACACACACAACGTTTATTACTACACTAGCTGTCATGCGTTGCAATGCTATTTCCCGTATATCTGACTCACGCTTGACGGATTTTAGTATTTAGGTACAACAATTACAGCAAACAGTGGGATCAATAAGCATACATAAGTTATAATTATATTGACGATTGGGCTGGGTTCCATACATTTTTGCCCATCATGCTTTCAACCCATTACATTAGTAAAATCCAAGTCACGCGGTGACCTCGTTCACGAGTGGGTGAGGACTCCTACTTGAGGTCGTTGGCGTAACAATCAGAATCAGCGGGGTATTTCATTAGGAACTTAAGTCGGCTTTTGGTTAACAATATTGTGAGTCGCCGACTTCAGTTTGACTGAACTGTAGGTACTACCAGCCCATTGGAATCCTGACCCCCCATAGAACGCCGTCAGTGCCATTGTGAAGCGTTTGCTTGACACTTTTTACAACTTGAATCATGTCACCGTGACGCAGTTCTATTGGGCTGATACCATTTTAAAATAAGTTATTTTTTGCGTTTTTGAAGGCGGTTTTTTGTTTTTTAAAACATTCATTTTATTTTACACTTTTTAGTGATCATAATAAGCTTATGTACTCACACTTCTTAGTGGATATATGAAACTTTTAGAAATTTCAAGCTCGCCACAAGCAATGCCGCAGGAGAATCATAATATTTTTTAAACAATTAAATGTTCTTCGTTGTAGTCGCTCAACTATCTTATCGCCACCCCACCCTTGAAATCGGTACCGTTGAGGAGTTCTGGACTTGAACAAAAACTACCGCTTTATAGATAATATTTCACAAACGGAGCCCTTAATCGAAACACAGTTTTCAGAAACCCGCAATATTAAACACCTATCCAACGACACCCCACGCTATGGGGTAGACCAGAAAAAAAAAAACATCTCCACGTCCCCTACGTGGAGATGTTCTACGTGGAGGTATACTAAGATTAATTCTTTTCAAGATTTTAATTTACCACTTAGTTGGCGTGACTAATATGTATATTCATGCCAAATTACAACTTTCTAGTACCTACTAAGGGTCTCTGAGCTAGGCTGCAGACGGGCGGACGGACGGACATGGCGTAACTATAAGGGTTTGACTACGGAACCCTACAAAAAACGGTCGAAAAGAAAAACTCATATTTGAAGTCGTTTAAAAAACAAAGTCAAAGGAGTTAATGTTCAAGAATCATTGATCATTCTCCTCTAATAATGGTACTAGTACTAGGTCCAGCTAGAACCACATCTCGTTAGGATAAGGGAGGAAATACGATCAGGGCCTCTCTTCTATGACATGAAACAATATTGTTATTGGAGCGGAGCTCCAATCTTCCCCGATTCGGATTTTTGTTTGTCTGCATACTTCTACCAAACTATTAGATACATCAGGATCAAATGTAGCCCGTAATACGACATCTAGTCATAGATGGTTTAGAAAAGATAAAATTGAAAAACGAACATACCACGGAGGGATAATCTCCGAAAATCCCGGACGCTTACCCGTGGTCCCACTACTTCGTCCCACTGCTCTTTTCGACGGAGCCCTGCTTTACAGCAGGGCTCCTATTCCAGGCCTGATTGCCCTTCGGGCATTTATAGATACCTAACGAACCTAACCTACCCAGTTTTGGTATCACAATTAAAATTGTATGCCAAAACCTGGGTGCAACTTTTTCTGCGGTGGGACAAAGAAGTGGGTCCACGGGTAATAGTGTAAAATCCCTTCTCGTACTTTCAATGAAAATGGGAAATTTGCTTGGCTTAATTTATAGCCGAACCCTATATTCAAACTGCGGATAGATGTGCACCGATACTGTTCATGTGTGTGTGTGTGTGGGGGGGGGGGGGGGCATTGTTCTAAACACGACCGCCATTACTGTCAAGTAAATAAGAGCTAACGAGAAGTTGACAACGCGATAACAGCTCAAAAGCTATACAGTGTGTAAATGGTATACGGGCGTTTATTAAAACATACTATCGACCCGCAATGTACATCGAAGTCCATCTGTCAGGTAAGTACGTAATGTTTACTTGTATTGCATTTTTCGTTATACATTACGTGTTAAATTATTTTGTATGGTTTTTTTTTAAATTTAATTTTAACAAAAGCCGCCTAATTGTGCTCAGTAGGGGTTATACTAACCAAAGTTAAAAGGAACGCCCGTATACCATTTACACACTGTATGTAAGAGGGCCTTTAGGACCTTTAGGGGGTTTTCTGATGCGGGGGGTTTCGCCCCCGAGCCCTCCTTGTTGTCAAAAATATGATTTCAGTAAACGAAACCTTACTACCGTTAGTCAAGAGCCCCAGAGTCAGGTACTTAATGACGATTAAGTGTTCACCAATAATTAAACGGACGATTACCGGTTTGACGGGGGTGAAACTAATTGACTAACAGCTGATTAAGACTTAACCGTCTGTTAAATTGGTTGGTGAACTCGCCCCTAACTCAATCCAATGTGACAACTCTTCATACACAAGTTTGAAAAAGGAACTAGTTAATCGTCTCCACTATCTCTCTAAGTTAACTGTAACTTCTTTGGTCACGTGATGTGAACTAAAAACAAATTTATTAATATATCAATGATTGTTAAAACAAAGACATATAATACCCAAAAACAAAAATGGAAGCAACGGTCTCTCCCAAAAAAGTCTTAGAGCTCAGTAGGTATCTATTGCAGAAAATAATGTGAGGTTAGTAAAAAAAATCATTCATATTCCCACGTTTATTCAGTAAGTAAAGGAGTCTGTGCCGAAGCCCTCCGCGGTGATGGCGTCGGCGAGCCACGCGCGCAGGTGCGGCACGTTGACGTACACGCCGGGGTACGCGTCCCCGCACCCGATGCCCCACGCCACCATGCCGAAGATCGCGAAGCGCGCTGGCTCCGTCTTTGGATTGGTATCCTGCAAACAGGGACCATTAATATACTTACATACATAACGCCTGTTTGACAATCGACAAGTAAAACATATTTGACAGATAAATTTAGCCCTTTCTCTTTCTTACACTTAAACATAGACAAGGAGAGCTTTAAATGGCAGATAAATTTACTCGTCGATTGTGAAATGATTGTGAAACAGGCTCTTAATGTAATAAGCTTTATCAGTTAGGATCATGTCGTCCAAACGCAGCTGGTCTACGCCAGCATGGCGCACTTGCACGTGAATTTTAACCCCCGGTTAACAATTAACACGTTACAATTTACAGTTCTCATATGAATCTGTCATTCGTGAATAATTTAACCTAGGGTTAACCTAAAGTTAAATATACGTGGAAGGGCCTTAGCGGTCTAAAAAGCAACTCGTCTAAACAAGTATTATCGAGTCATCCAAATTGCAAATGGTCTTACGGCCGTTATATTCAAACCGCGGATATATAGGCTTTCTTTGGGTTAAAATTTGTCATTTGCCCATACAAAATGTTTCAAATTTTAATCCGAAGTAAACCGCGGTTTGAATATACGGTTCGGCCATAAGTAGCAAGTGGCCTAAGTAGCATTAACTCTAAATTAATTACAAGAGGCCCGATGTGCAGTTCAAAACACGGACATACAAAGTAGGTAGGTTAAGTTCGTTAGTAGCTTCAGACGCCCGAAGGGCAAACTGCCCGAGAGGCCTCCTGTCTTCTCTTTAGTGATTTGTCCTTTTTATGCCTTTGTGTTGCACAGTGATAGAAGACTTGGATTTATTTCGTGGTTCTAGAATCTTTCTTCTCGTTTCAAGTGGACTCGCAGTGGTGCAGAGGTTAAAACTATCCTAGAGAAGATTGGATTGTGTTTTATTGTTACATATATTGATTTATACTTATATCTACTAGACACTGGCGAAATCACTTCATTGTGGAAACGCCACACCCCGCAGCTGTTGAACTCGCCGCGGGGCAAAGAAAAAATAATAATTCTCGAGTGTACATGTATGTATAAGATAAGATAAAGCCCGACTTACCCCGATGGGGCAGACGAGCGACGAGCCGCCGTCGCCGCGGCACGTGTCCTTGCCGGGCTCGCCGCCCGCGCACGTGAGCGACGGGTGCAGCACGAAGTGCGACCCCAGCCGAGTCTTGCGCAGCGCGTTCTGGCACTTGTCGTGCGGCACCCACGGTAGTTCAACCTGGAAGAAAAACGAAGCGAAGACTTGAATTTAACCAGCTGTTTCACAATGGAGAATGCAGAGACAATTTGCATCTCTTTCATGAAGATAGTTAATAAACAAACTTTTTGACTGCGTTTTTTGATAATTTCGTCGAAATATATTAAAAACATTAAAAGATAAGATCATTGAAAAATGTGTTTTTAAACAACTTTTAGAAGAAGATTCTCACACCATCAAGACGTGTTTAATGACGTATCATTTATCAAAATCTTTTAACCAGTTGAGTCGCACCCGGAGAGGGGACATAGAAACAGACATACATTCATACAGCTCAAACGCATAACTCTCTATTAAAAAGACATCGCATCTCTTTTCATTCTCAAGGGAAGAGATCTATAGAGTCCAACCAACGAGTGGTGACATGAAAAAAGGCGGCAAAGTCAAAATATTACTAGCTGGTACAGATGTAGTGCATAATTGTTTTCCTTCGTATTTTCACGGAAACGTACGAACGTGTCAAGCTATTTCAGTCGGTCACAGTACAAAAAGTACTGAGGTTATCTGGCTACATCTGTAAAACGAAATGCATAGCGACTGGATATGTACTCAGAATGTGACGACTTGTTGCATAGGTAAAATTGTTGCCATACGAAGAATTTGTGAAAAATGCTGGTCACCACTTGCCTGTCGGACTCTAACATACCTGACGTTATTCAAGGTTATGTTTTCTAGCTTAATCCAAAATTAATCCAAGTAGTCCCTACAAACAAGGCTATTTTTATTTTTAATTTTTTTTATGGCATAGGGAATGCTGACGAGCATACAGGCCACCTGATGGTAAGTGGAAACTGTGACCCATAGACATTCGCATTCACAAGACTGCAAGTCTAAGACTGCAAATGCGCTGCCAACCCTGAGGACTAAGATGGAATGCCTCTATGCTAGTCATTACACCGGCTGTCTTATCCCCAAACCGGAACACAACAATGCGAACACTGCTGTTTGGCGGTAGGTTAATAGATAAGATGGTGGTAGCGATCCGAACGGACCCCGCACAAGGTCCTACCACCCGCAATATATATGCAATAAACTCTTTGTAAACCTGACCTTTTTGAGGACCACGGCGTACTTGTCCCTGTCGTTGAACTCGCGGCCCCAGCCCATGCTGTAGCAGCGGGCGCCGGCGGGCGGCGCGCTGGGCGCCACGCAGGCCACGCCCATGTGCGGCGCGTTGGCCAGCTCGAACGGGGCCTCGAGCACCAGCAGGGCCATGCTGTTGTACACTGACGCTGCAGACAAACGCGTGTCGCTTTTGTAAAGCCGGCATTATAATATACAATTTGCACAGCCCTAGTTTAGTGACGAGACCAAGACGAGTCATCTAAATATATAAAAGGAGAAACTGACTGACTGACATATCAACGCACAGCCTAAACGGCTAAACGTAGGCACTTGAAATTTAGAAGGGACGTAGCTTAGGTACCGTAGAGGTGCACTAAGAAAGGAATTCCCGAAATTCCCACGGGAACGGGAATTATCGGGAAAATCCTTTGTATGAAAAATCTAAACCGCGTAAGATAGATGATTGAAATTTGGCATGCAGGTACCCTAATAAACGTAAAGCTTACTTGCAACGCGATATTGCAAATTCCCACGGGAACGGGAGTTATTGGGAAAAAACTATTGTATGTAAAAATCTAAACCGCGTAAGATAGATGATTGAAATTTGGCATGCAGGCGTACCCTAATGAACGTAAAGCTTACTTGCAACGCAATATTGCAAAATTCTCACGGGAACGGGAGTTATTGGGAAAAAACTTTCGTATGTAAAAATCTAAATCACGTAAGATAGATGTTTTCAATCTAGCATGCATGCATACCTTAGTAAATATAAAGTTTAGTTATGGCTGTATTTTGAAAAATTAAGTTAGCGGGAAAAAAAAATTGTATGAAAAAATCTAAACTGCATAAGTTAGATGCTTGAAATTTGACATGCATATACTTTAGTGAATGCAAAGTTAAAAATTCCCCTGGGAACGGGAAGCGAGTTAGAGGCTCCTTATAAAATAACCTCATTTAAAAATAATAAAATTAAGCATTTTTTAACCTTTCTCCCACACACACAAAGATCTCTCTTTTATAACACGCCACGCGGACGAAGTCGCGGGCAAAAGCTAGTCACTACATATACGTAGTATCCCTACTACGACTACGTCGTCTGTACGTAGATGTTCCTTGTGACAGCTCGTATAAGCACGAACAGTTGTTTTTTTGACTAAGTACACTCGTAACTACACTCTGTTTCATCTAAGATTGTTCCTGTCACAGCACAACTTTACATAAATACTACATTGGTACATACCCACCTAGCGCCGTTCAGGAACATTGATAATTAATCACCGATTTTAAGTACCTCTCATGTGAGATTGAAATAAGATTAAGTGATTGAAATAACGAAGTACGGCTGTCACAAATCATCTTAGATGAGATGGTATAGATTATAGCTAGCTTCTGCCCACAAGTTCGTCCGCGTAGATTTCGATTATCGTTATTCTTTCGGGGACTTTAAGATTTTGCGGGATGAAAAGTAGCCTATGTGTTAAGTTAATTATAAGTTAAGTTAGGTATCTCGTTTTCAAATTTCATCCCAATCCGTCCAGCCGTAGCAGCGTGAAGGAGTAAGAAACAAACACACAAACTTCCGCATTTATAATATAAAGGATGATTTCCACCAAACGGCTCGCATCGCATCGCATCGGACCGGAAAGCGACGGAAACAGCGACAGCCCATCGCGCCCATTAAAATTATTATATGCGCTTATGCGCAAGAAAGTCGCTCACTGATATGCAGAGTGAGAGCAAGCTCCAACAGTCTCCTACGGGTGGTTGCGGAGAGGCAGGACAGCGCGGTGCTAAGCAGGTTCAATACGCTGCACGCAGTTCCTGCGTCTCGGTGACAGCCAAATTTTAAATTTAAATTTTAGTTTACATAGCTCTGTACTAATATAGTTCTTAAGTTACCTTTGTTACTAACACTCTATGGACCTAAAGTTGTCTGAAAATAAAAACTTTTTTTTTTTTTATTATTATTTTCTATTTATGACGGATCCGATCGCGCGTCGCAGCATACTTTCGGCTACGATCGCGTGTCGTGGAAGACGCCCGCGGTCAAGCTGCCGTGCACAGTTTGGCTGAACCGGTAATGTAGACTTTAAATACTGTGTACATGATTTAATATCGTTTAGAGATTGTAAAATTCGTTCCGATCCGATGCGATGCAAGCTGTTTGGTGGAAATCATCCTTTACTAGGATACATTGATTTTTATGACTTTTCTTACGACGTTTCGGAATTAAAATGATGAATTATCTTTTTTAACCCCTACGCAATAAATGTTTAATGTGTGTCCACGTGTCTGTCCGTAACATATTATCGTACGTCCCAAACGGATGGACCGAACCGGACGCGGGTTTTTTTTTAAAGAAATCTAGTTCAATCGAGATGGTTTGCGAACTGTGCTTTTCTTTTATTTCTAGCTAGTTAATAGTTAACCATAACGTGGTAGCCACTTGAGAGAGAATATTGTAGTTACTTCGCCAAGCGATACGGTTATATTAGCTAACATGTCCGGCTTACGTCTGTAAAACTCGGGGTGCTGCCGGATCTTCTTGACGTTGCGATCCTGGTGCGGGTACACCTCCTTGTCGGTCTGCGTGTCGTACTCGCCGCCGCGGCACTTTATCTGGAAACAGGGAGAAACCACGTGACAAGAACCACCCCTGACACAACAATTAGGGGCGTTATGTGGGTTAGAACTTAGAAGGCTTTTATTTTCTATCGTACGTCACCAATAATATTTTATACAACATTGGCCTCATTGGCTTCGGAAATATGGCACGTCACGTCTCTATTATAGACGCACAGTTTTAAAATATTGTCATGCTTGCACTATACTATCATCCGTGTCCATGACCCGAACTGATCGTTCAAGCATCGATGTGTAAGGGGCTTTAAGCACTATTGACTGGTCGCCGGAAACTTGGTCTTTCGGCGACCAAAATATAGGCGAGTGACCGGCGACCATGTGCGTAAACACCTATATAAACTATAGAAAGACACCGTCACCGTCGACCGAGTCGCGAGCGAAAAATCGACAGTGCGTTCAGGGGTGGTTCGGAGTGCTCGGACGCGTTGGCTCGAGTTATCGTTATAAGATCACTAAAGTCTGCCTGGTTTAGCTGAAAGTTCGGAGTCTGGGCTGCGTTAGATCATATATATACAGACTGTGCTAGAAGCATAAGAGCGTTGCTAAGCCAGCAGTTGTTGCAGCGTTGCTAATTGCAGATGTCCGAGAATCATAAGATACGAATCTTAAGATTCTTGAGACGGGAAACAAGACGGGGTATAAGGCCAGTTTATTTCTGAGGTGGAATGGTCCTTAATGTCTGATGGTGGGTTCCCAACCAGCAAAATTATGTGCTATAAAAGTCGAGACCACGTTCCTATTTTTGCTTTCAATGCTATAAAAATGCTAAAAATACTCGAGTAAAAGCGCTGTAAACGTTTACTCGGCCAGGATTAGGCGCAGTTTATTCAGACTTAAGTGCTGTAAGAGTGGAGTAAGTGCCGTATAATAAGCAAAAAAGTGCTATAAACGTTGAGTAAAAGAAAAAAAAATAACGATTTGTTCCATTAAAGGGAGAAGTTTATCTTTACTCAGCAAATTTAATCTATAATAGCAACTGTATTGCTTTTACTCAGCAAATTTGTTCTATAATAGCAACAGAATTGCTTTTATCATCAAATTTGTTCTATGATAGCAACGGAATTGCTTTAACTGAACAAATTAGTTCTATAATAGCAACTGAATTACTTTTACTCAACAAAATTTGTTTTATAATAGCAACCGAATTGCTCTTCTCAGCAAATTTGTTCTATAATAGCAACGGAATTGTTTTTACTGAGCAAATTTGTTCTATAATAACAACAGAATTGCTTTTACTCAGCAAATTTGTTCTATAATAGGCAGCCGAATTTCTATGATTCAATACCAATGCTCTGCCATCAATAATTTGGGGCTGAATCGAATCTGAGAGAAGTTCAAGACGGAAGAAAAAGTACCTAAGTAATGTTCTTAAAACCTTACCATAATATGTTCTTAATATTTAAATATTGTTTACGTAGTGTTAATTATATAGAACAACTTGCTAAAATAATTTTACTGATTGAACCAGAGGTCGTCGTTCATATATATTTATGCGCCTTCCCAATTCCTTAAATTTAAATAAACTATAAATATTTTATTTAGAATATTTTTAAAGTAAAATACTTTTACAAAATGGTTGCTATTCAATTTCTATTACATCTCATTTATACGACTATAACTCGAATAAAGGTGTTTGTATTACAATTAAAGCACATGGTGCAGCCATGTTAGAAACATTTTAGGGTTCCATAAATGGTAACAAAAACTCTCATGTTTGATTTCTACTTGGCATTAATGTTGTTGTTTTAATTGTTTATAGAGCATTTTATATATTATATACATCTGCGGAACCACTATCAATTTTTTGTGCTTGGCTCGTTTCTGTTACAAATTCAAAATTTCGTCCATCCTCGTTACTATGTGGAAAATTTGAGTCTACGGAACCACTAACAACAGTACTGTTTTCGCTTGACGATTGACACATTGATATTAAATTAGGCTTGATTAAATTTGCAGTTTTTTTCATCTCTTTTAACGTTTCATTAACTCTTTTACGAAAAGCACCACTTCTTTTTACTTTTTTCCATTTTTTTTATCCATTTTGTCACAATACAATTAATACACCAAGAACTTCTTTGTTAA
This sequence comes from Acleris sparsana, assembly GCA_923062465.1. Taxonomy (NCBI): domain Eukaryota; kingdom Metazoa; phylum Arthropoda; class Insecta; order Lepidoptera; family Tortricidae; genus Acleris; species Acleris sparsana. The sequence goes on along the minus strand of OV281311.1, from coordinate 4,473,302 downwards.
TAAACTTCAACCCAATATGGACGAATTTGTGCTGTAAATATTTTTCGATGCTTCTTATAGTGCTCTAAGCTGAGTAAAAGTCGACTAAAAGCATTCTATACAATTCAGGTACTATTAAAGAATTTGACTTGCCTTATCATATAAGCAGCCTGTAATAGCGACAATCTTGCTAAAAAGTAAATAGATTGCTTTTACTCATCTTTTATAGAATCGGAACAATGTTTCGAGTAATAGCCGCATAAAAGCGCCCAAGCGCAGCAAATTAGCAATTCAATAGCTGTTACATAACTTTAATAGAACAAAAATGCTGAGTAAAAGTAATGTGCTTAGCTTTTATAGAAATGGAACAATGTGTAGAGTAACAGCCGTATAAAAGTACCCAAGCGCAGTCAATTAGCAACACAATAACTCTTACATAACTATTATAGAACAAAACAGCTGAGAAAAAGTAATATGGCCACTTTAACTTCAGCATCTTTCCAAAGATAGAGTAAAAGTGCTATTACAAAGTGCTGTAAATGTTTATTCGATATAATTATTAGACAATTTAGTAAAAATTGCCAAATAGTCGAAATGAACACGATTATACAACATATTGGTGTTCTGACAACGTTATCTCAGCTGTTATTTGACCACAAGTTGATTAAAGGAATTCTTATTCGACTGTTTTGCTGGTTGGGTTGTATAGACAGTGGTACCTGTTTCGGTTCTTTATTCTCAATCTTGTGCGCGGCCGTGAGCACCACGGAGGGGTGGATGATGGAGCCCCCGCCCAGGTAGTCCGACTGGGACCACGCCGAGCTGCCGTCCTTGCGGCTGCACAACACAAGGGTCAGATTGGCTTAGACTTAATTAGATTAGATTTAGTTTGTAGCCTTAATAGTAGCCCACGACACTAAACATAGTTCGATAAGACTACCGGATGATTTATATTGAGTCTCGTCATTAATGATGGAACACAAAATGGTGATGCTGCAATTCAAAAAACCGAAGCTTGTTGGAACTTTTAGTTGGAACTCCGACCGTCATTGACAACATGGAATCTGGAAGTTCGTGTGTTGGTCAAATCATCAGAAGATTTACCACTATAATGGCACTCGGAAATTGTAAAAACAGGGCTGACGTTAAGGATTATTGCTTTTGACGCCATTACTGTCAATTAAATGAGCTAGATAACGTTGACTATAAGATAACAAGTCAAAAGCAATATTGATTTACGTCATAGAATAGAGGCTCTGGTTGCGTTCGGGGGGTTACCAATGTTGCCATGACATACTTGTTAGCAGTGTTACTCTTCCTCTTAACCTAAACTGAACTGCTTAAGTATGTCTTGGTAACCCCCTGATTGGAAATCGAAATCTACAAAAAATATAATCAGTAGCTACCTTTAAAAAGCATTTCAAGAATTATTTATTACCTTCTCAAATATCTGGATCATAAGCAGTTGTACACATACGCACATGCACACGCAAGCACACTCAAACGCACACACACACATACACACGCACACACACTCAAACTTACACACATACACGCAGATATACAAGATGTATTTAATTTTTTGTTATTGTAGATATGCTTAATTTGATCTCTCTAAAATGATCTCAAAATAGTAGCGATATTATTTTAGGTATTTGATATTATTATTATTTTAAAATTTTAACGCCTTCGATTGCCATATACCTACTCTCTCTGGTCTCACTGAAAACCAGCGCCTGTGTATGTTTTACCAACATTCAGAGGCATAAAGCTAAGCGGAGACCAATTTGGCCATAAAAAAAAATTAGGTTAAGATATTTTCCTTGTAAACTGTTTTTTATTTATGTGCCGAATAAATTATTTTTCATTTCATTTCATTTCATTTCAATAGCTCGACTACGGACTACGAAACCATCTCTTCACGAATTCAATATGATGACGATGATCCTGAATTAGAAGTTGCAACGTACTTGAGTATAGCGACCATCCAGGGGAAGTCTCCGAAGTCGGCCTCGCCGTCGTCGCCGCGCACGCGGAAGGACTGCGCGCCGGGGTTGGACCAGCCGCACGGCGCGGCCGCCACGGCGGGCGGCGGCGGCGCGCGGTCCGTCGTGCGCGAGAGCAGGCAGCACACCTGCAGGTAGTGCGGGCAGGCGCGCTGCCTGGACACGACACCCAAACATATCACTCAAGGTTCAAAATAATTAATCCATACTCCACAAGTACTTATATAAGCGAAAGTAACCATTTTTTTGTTTGTTACGCTTTCATAGATAAACCGCTGAACCCAATCTCACACAAATTGAGGTTGGCCTCTAAACTCTAGGCTAGAAGGATCACGTTTCTTGTATATTTGTATTATATTATTATTATTTTGTATTAGGTTTACATATGATAACTATGATAAGTCTCCTAAACTGACTATTTTTATGTTAGTGAATGTAGGTGCATGAGCTTGTTTCTTTTTCTACGGTTATGAGGTCAAGTTTGTTTATCCCTTGCTTGCGTAAATTAGGATTCTTTAGTGTAAATTTACAGATCTCAAAAATGTACACTGATTTAATAATATTGTCAATGACAAAAACAAAAAAGGGAATTTTCCTGTATACCTTATGTCCAAAATGGTGTTTCCATCGGTGATGACGGTGCCGGTGTCCGGGTTGCACAGATAGTGCAGTACGCACACGCCGGGCTGGTGGTCCGAGGTCTCGCACTCCGTGCTGTTGTCGGGCGGGTCGAACACCGCCGCCAGCCGGTCTCTCTCCGCCTGGCTCACTTCGCCTCCTCGGTTCTGGGGCTTGCCAGCTGGAAATAAAACATTTATGTTGGGCACGATTTAGACTGGCAGTAAAAAATGCAGAAGTTGATTGCTGTTTTATTTTAACTTCAGTTTTAGGGCAAGAAACACAATTCTACTGTGTTTTTGTAACTTAAAAGTTAAGTTAAGAGTAGGTTTTTATTCCCTTGGTTGAAAACGCATTTTTGGTTAGGCCGCGTAGTTTTGATTAACTGATGGCTAACCATTTGAGTTCATGTTTAACTTGTTAAATAAAGTGAAATCAATTAAAAGACATACTAAACAACTTGCCCCAAACCACAGATAAAGGAATACAAGTACAGATACCCAATCCCATACAGCAAAAGCGTGCCGTCCTAAAGTAGGCAATTCTGTAGGTAATTTTAGTCCCGTAGTCACACCAGTAGATGGCGTATCTGAGCCACCACTACTATGACGCTGGCAGCCTACCTATTCGTTTTATTGAGATATTACCAGATGGCGTTGACTTCAAAAAATATATTTGACTTTAAAATTGAGGCATCTAGAAAATTGTTGTACTTAGTAGGAGATCCGAATAGAAGAAGATTTCCCCCGGGCTGTTTATTCGATAAAACGTATTTTATATCAAATTTTATATGCTAAGTAATATACGGCGAATAGTTAGGCTAAAAAAATTAAGTCCAGTTGGTATAGGTATAATTAATTAAAAAATAAAATAACTTTGTAGGGTAAGAGCACCAAAAGATGAACGATTAAGCGACTACACCAACTTTAGACAGTTTATATTCAGTGAAAGTAACAAATTTCACCCTATTTAATTTTTTTATATGGTACAGTATATGGTCTAGATTGAAAATGACTATTATAAAGCCTGTTATTATATCTCCGTATTTTTCTAAAAATCATTGAAACCAAAAATGTACCGATTTGCCCAAAAGATGAACAGCGTGCCCTAATTCTGAACGGTTGGGGCCCAAAAGTTGAACTAACATAATAAAATACCTATGTCATTTTAATTCTTTTCATTTTTAGCAATAAAATGCGAGTTAACGAAATATTCTTTATTTTTTAATTGTTTACATTTATTTAATATTACTTACGTACATAAGGTTCCTATTTTTTATGTTATTTGTGTCATAAAAACAACGAATTAGTATTTTTTATCAATAATCATTAGCAAAACTACTTAGTTACTTATCTTTTTAAACAGATAAACCGACAAAAAGTGTTACTTTAACATTTATAATATTAGTAAACATTTCCATAAATACTACTAGTATACTACTACTAGTGTTCATATTATAAAACTATGCCTAAAAGTTGAACGACTGAATTTACTTAGTTCAATTTTAGGACACAGAATTTATGAAATGAACAAACAAAATCAATTAGGTGTTCACATATTGGAATAGAATCCAAAACATGAACTAGTAAATTTAATTCGTTCAAGTATTAGGCACACATTTTTTATTGAACAGTGATAGTTTTCATAGTATTTAAAACTCCAAAATCATTGGATTAGACATCAAAAGCTATGTTCATCTTTTGGTTTAAAGATACAAGAGCATTTAACGATCATTTTAAGTTTTAAATTTTCCATCTGTCATTTTGGTACGATTTATTAAGAAGCTTTAAAAAAAGTACGCCTTGCCTAGTAGCTGAACACCGTTCAAGTATTGGCTTAGGTATATATTTTTGAAACCATTACTTGAACGGCATATTTCTCGTTAACTAACAAGAAAAAAGAAATATCGTATAATTCCAATAAAAGAGTGATTAATCAAGAATACATACCAAGCAAATCCTTCTAAGACTGACAATTATTGAATTTTATACGTAATTAAAAGCTTAAATTTGGAGAGCACTGTCCTTAGCTATTTTCCCATACTATCGACGTTTTCGGCGGGAAGCTCCACAACGACGACCGATCACGGCCAAAAAGAATATAATACTATGTTAAGATTTAATGGAGGTGTAAGCAAAGAGTTGCTGTTTAAGAAAAATAAATTCCGAACTATGTAATATTTGTCAGGATTTAGTTATGTGATTATTTCGATCGAGTGTTCAGCTTTTGGGTGTCGTTCATCTTTTGGTGCCCCTACCCTACTAAAGAAATGCAAATTGCTTGTTTATTAGACAAATTGCATACTAATCTAATATGCAAACGTTAGGTTGAATTTTTTTTTCCCGTCAAACTATTGGGTTGGCAGGTATAAACAGCTAAGTCGGTAGGTACTAATAATTCGCACCAAACCTAACGTTTACATATTCTATAGGACTTGTATTCTTTTATCTGTGCTATAGGCTTCATACTTTCGATTAGTACCTATATAATTTGCCTTTAGAGCCGCGTCCGCTGCGCCGCGTTTTTGATATTTTTAACTTCTATCATGTTATTCCGAACAGAAAAGGAGCGTGGCCAAAATGTTTAGCCGCGTCCGCTGCGCCGTGTTTTTGATGTTTTTAAACATCTAGGTACCTACTTAACATGTTTTGTTAGTTTTTCAGCCACAACCTATTCGCCACATATTATTTAGCGTAGGCATCTAATTTGACATAAAATAGGTAAGTACTTTTCATCGAATAAACAAACAGCCCGGTGCAAATTCTCTCCTATTCGGATATTAGACCATTATAAATTAATATCTAATCGCTATATTCCTACCGGTCACATTGTAGTGGCATTTTATTAATTCACGGGAACTGCCCTGACTATGATGTCCAGGATAAAATAGGAATGGGACATGTTCGGGAAGTTTTTTGCTGACATAAAATAAAAGCAATAGGTAAAAAAAAACTGGTTTATTTATTATATAACGTACTTTTATAACAAGTTCTAAACAGTAGGACCCGAAGAGTAGGACAGGGTACCTATTTACGAGTATCTGTGTAATCAATACACTTTGTAATAGGTATACTCCATTTCATATAGGTACCATGGCCCGATGCACTTGAGACGGTCATTAGGCGTTAACAATAGGATTAGTGATAACAAAAGATACCTGGCCAGACCCTTTCGCGGCGTGGTATTTTACATGCAACCTAATGATCTTGATCGTTTAACCTAGTAATCAACATAAACAATATTTCATGTTAGTTGTCATCTGACCACATTTGTGATTACACGTATACCTGCAGCAAATAATTATGTTTCGACCTTGGGAAACACCCACAAGTAACCCGTCCAGTGGTGACGTTAGTTTGCAGCAACGTAAGAGAAGATTTTTAAGCAAGGACGCCCAAGATGTGGTGATAAGTGTTTATAAAACTTTGTTAAATCGAATGGGCAAAAAAAATATAATTAAAGAAACGTCTATATTCACCAGTGTTCCGGAAAGGACAGTTAAAAGGATTGTCTCTTCACTCTCATCAGGACCAAGATACCTACCGCGAAAACGAGTAAAAGCTTATTTTAAAAAAATTGACAATTTTACAGAAGAGGTTGTGAAAAGAACTGTGTACGACTTTTATAGAAAAAATGAAGTTCCAACGCTCACCGAGATTCATCGATCATTACTAGCAAGCGAAGTGGGATTTCCTTATTCAGAAACTACACTATGGAGACTTTTATGAAAACTTGGTTTTAAATATGGAAAGTTAAACGAAAGGAGAATCATTATGGAAACATCACGGCTTAAAAAATTAAGAGAAGAATTTATTACCGAAATACGATTGAAGAGGTCTACTGGAAAAAGTATTGTATATTTGGACGAAACTTGGTTTGATACCCACGACACACTGAAAAAAGGATACAGGGACGACTCTCAAAATTGTGCGACAAATACTCCATGTTCAAGAGGCAAACGTTTAATTATACTGCACGCAGGCACTGAAAATGGTTGGATTCAACGGGCTCTTCTTGTTTCGAGCAAACATCTGAAAAATTCAAGTGCAGACTATCACGAAGATATGTGTTCGGAGTTGTTCGAAAAATGGTTCCTGGAACAGCTTTTACCCAACATCCCTGCCAATAGCGTTATCGTTATGGATAATGCGTCTTATCATAGCCGCCAAGAGGAAAAGATTCCCAACACTAATACAAGAAAACCTGAGATAATAGCATTTTTGAGAAAGCATCATATTACTATACCTGAGAAAACAACTGTTAAGAAATTGTTGGAAATTGTACAAAGTCAAAAATTTGAAAAGAAATACTTCGTCGACAAAATAGCGGCTGAGGCTGGACATGAAATATTGAGGCTTCCTCCCTATTATTGTGTGCTGAACCCAATCGAGCTTATGTGGAGTTATATCAAGAAACAAATTCGGAAGACGAACGTTACACCAACAGTAGGTGATTCAGTTATTCAAAATTTAAGAACTATAGTAGACATGACGAATCCTACGCTTTGGAAAAATGCTTGTGAGCATGTTATCAAAGTGGAGAACGAGTTTTTATCCCACCCTGTGTATCCGGTCATCATAAACACCTGCGAAACCTCAAGTTCGGAAGAACATACATCAGAAAGCGAATAAATGTATATAATTAATAAATGCATGCATGCATTATTAAATGTATACATATTTAACGTACGACTGTATGTGTTCTTAAATAAATAAATAAATAAATAAATAATAAATAATTAATTTTTGCCTTTAAATATTTAAAATTGTTAAATATTTTATATAATTAATGTACATATTTTTAAAGTAATTAAATTAGGTTAGTCTTAAAGCTGATTGTTATTATTTTATTGACACATTATTATTTTTTTATTTAACTCATGTTAGCTATTATTATGAAATACCGTAAACAACTTATATTTCGTAATTTTATTTTCAAGTACCAAAATGTTTTAGTCACGCTTTAGTTGCATGCAGGTTGGACCGACGCGTGCCATTTTGAAGTGCTCCTAATTAGATAACAAAAGGCAAACATTATGAGCCCTGTTGTTAAGCTTCAAGTGCATCGGGCCATGGTATATGAAATGGAGTATACCTACGCTTAATTTTTTGGAAATATCATTAGGTACCAATCTGATAATTGAATAAGTATATAATATGTTCTGTGAATAAACATTTCACTGCATTTCATTTCATTTCATTTCATTGATCATGTAGGTATAATCGTTCCGTGTTTGTACTAACATTTAATACACCAAAACCGCCAAAACAGTATTTTGTAATGGCCATTTATGTTTGTTAAGACATTATTTTATCTATTACGTTTTTTTTTGCTTTTAATATAAAACTAGTATTTTGAGACAATATTACGCATCATCCAAGAATTTACAAAAACGAAACGCTTGGAGCCTGTGATTCCATAGAACTTTCGCGATCCGTGATGGCGCCATCTAGTGAAAGTACCCAATAAGACGCAGTAAGCTTGAAAGCTCACACGTATTGTATGAGTTAGATAGTGTTCATATAATTTTTATTGAATTTATTAAATTTATAAAATATACCCTTATTTTATGTAGAGAAGGATGTTTTTAAGTATAATTAAGATGCGTTGAATTTCTTAACGTGTAAAAATCATTCAATCATCACGATTACTGGTTCAAATGTTTCGATCGATACCTGTGCCGCCATCTATGAGTTTATTAAAGTAATTAATTATACGTTGTTCGAGTTGGGAGGCCATGCCCAAACTAAGCCTGGGTCTGTACCCAAAATTAAAAAAAAAACTCGATCTCATCTACAAATATTAGCCTTCACGAGAAATAGAATCTAGGACCGCTAGCTTCGTAGGCAGCCAAATAGGCGAACTGCATTGAACAAAGCCAAAGGCCAGCCAAAATTGAATCCTTTGATGTTGTTAAAGGCGCGTGATTGTTGTAGAAATAAGTTTTAGGTGAGTCCTTACTGGTGCTGCTGGTGCCCTGGCCCGGGGTGAGGTCCACGTCGGAGTCGTTCCCGGGCAAGCCGTACAGCTCGATGAGGCGCCGGCGCTCTTCGTCGTCCGCCTCCTGGCTGCGCGACCAGGACAGGCAAAGGAGGAGGAGGATGTAGTGCCTGACAACGGTAACAAATAACGGGTAACGGTTGAGTATTAGGGTGTTTACACATTTGTATGGAAAAAGATAAATTTAAATGTATGTAAAACATGGAAATGTCTAGTTTCAAGGTGAAAGGACAACATTTAGAAGTTGCACAAATTGACCAGTTATGCCAGTTATTCCAAAAACAAGAAACAATAACTAACTTTCTAGTTAACTTATGAAACACTAATGATATCAACTATCATTTTTTTTTCTGCCTGTTGCGGCTTTGGCGAATTGTATAATCATGAAGAAACCCTTAAATCCAAGTAAGTAAGTCATTTTATTTTATCATAGTTTTAATTAGTACAAGTTTACTTTTAGATAAATAGCAGCAAGAATGCGAACAAATTCATTAATAATTGCAAAGTTTGATAAATAAAACAAGATTTTTTCCATCTGCCGAATTATGAATGTATTGTTTTTGACCGTAAAACAATATTGCCGTAGATTTATTATCGTATCGTCAACGTAACGATAGCTCGAATCTCATTATTTGGCAGTAATGGCGGCCGCATTAAAACAATACTATAGCTAAAATGGAAATGGGCGGGCCATATAGCAAGGACAAACGACGGAAGATGGAGCGAAAAAGTTTTACACTGGCACCCCAGAGACGGAAAAAGACAAAGAGGAAGACCAGTACAAAAATGGCAGGACGACATCGAAGCCAAAGCAGGTAAAACCTGGACTAGGGATGCGCAAGACAGAGTGAGATGGCAACAGATGGAGGAGGCCTTCATCCAGAAATGGAAGACCCATTAAAATAGTATGGAGTATAAAGTATAATAAATATAAATGTAAATTAACTTTTAAGGAAATAAAGGCTGTTTTTATTGTATTTTATTTTATTTATTTTATTTATATAGCTATCACGTCAAAAGCAATATTGTTCACCGGCGCAACGCCTCTATTCTACGCGGTAAAATCCTAATCGTATTTGACTTGACTTGTTACGGTATTGTTTTTATGTCGGCCGCCATTACTGTCAAGAAAATAAGAGCTATCAAAACGTTGACAACACGATAGCGATCACAAACGATATTGTTTTTGCCGTGTTGAATAGAGGCCCTATTTATATGTAGGTATGTACCATCAATCCAATAGAACCCTTTTCCACCGTAGCACTGTGTCACTGTGATGTCAACATTCAAGTAGTAGTGTCAAATTTTATAATTGCACTGTGACAATGTGAATATTCCATTGGGTGTATTGCGTATGGTTCTTTATAACTCGTAGAATGAAACTACCCCCGGATCTGCTGTTTTTTACATAAGTTGCTGGTAGTTGACATAATATCCCGAGTTCTACATGCGCTTCTTCTCAGCAGTGGTCTCTTGTGTATGTGCCGTATTCCCAGCTTTGTATAATAAGCCTCCGCAGTCCGTTCGTCCGTCTGTCTGTCAGCGGCTGTTCTCTTGAACCGTAATTGGTAGAGACATCAAATTATCAAACAGTGAGTAATATTGGGCCCTCATGCAAGAATGTTACGGAACCCTTCGTGTGCGAGTCCCACTCTCATTTGGCCGGTTTTTATAATTTCTTACGTCGCTTTCAGTACAAAAGCACGATATGGCAAAAAGACGTTGTAAAATTTACCTGATCACGGAAATTAAAATATTAAAAACTAGATGCATTTTAATCAGATCTTCGGGTTTTTTGAAGCGGGATTTGCACCAACTACCTACGTTCACATATTAGAATAAATATAGAGCATGTTTTCCTTAAGACTTACCGACAGACTCCGACCTTCAAATTTAAAACAGTTTCATGTGCAATTAATTGACAAAGCGCACTCAACCCTACTGCGCTGTCAATAAACTTGCACGTACAATGTTAGAGTATAACTGTTGCCATGCTCCCGCCCAGTATGGTTACCACGCCCACAGATCGAAAGACGTAATAATTATGTATCGTTCACCCTATGAGGAACAAGCCCACATTTCACTGTCAGAACTTGAAATTTTTTATTTCGCGACACTTTACACGTCTTTTTTACAGTAATTTACTTAGTTGACCTTTTCCTCAGAAAAGACATCAACGCGTCCGAACTGTATAAATCTTTACAAAAAAACTTCTTCACACGAGTGATGTTAAGAATGAATATTAGGGTCGGTTAAGGATAAGTCCATGGCAGCATGGGGGGGGGTAGTTCGGGGTGGAGAGGGAAGGTTTAAGAAGATAGCACTTGGAAGACGAAGAGCTGCCCAAGAAAGTCCTAGTTCAATTTGATGACCGCTACTCTATCGGCAGAAGCCGTCAGGATGAAAATGGCTGGGTAGATATCGCTCCAGCGAGTTTATATTTTCAAGGGAATAAATGTTCTGGAGAAAAAGAAAGAGTGATTATTCCACTCATATTAAGTTGGGCCGTTACTGTCCACAAACTTCATCCAACAGGCGATAAGGCCGCCGCGTTATATATATAGGACTCCAGAACCTTCTGACCCCATTGGCCATCAGTCCTGCGAACAACGTGCCCCGCCCACTGCCACTTCAGTTTAGCTATTCTTCGGGCTATGTCGGTAACCTTAGTTCTACTGCGGATATCATCATTTCTGATTTTATCACGCAGAGAAACCCCGAGCGTAGCCCTCTCCATAGCCCTCTGAGTGACTTTGAGCTTCCTTATATGGCCCATTGTTAGCGCCCACGTCTCAGATCCGTAAGTCATCACTGGCAACACACACTGGTCAAAGACTTTTGATTTCAAACACTGCAGTAATTTGGACGATAAGGTGCTGCGAAGCTTCCCGAACGACGAGTGACCTCTTTCTCAAAGTTGGACCTACCTAACTGGACCGTTTGTCCCAGGTAAATATTCGTCAACAACTTCGAGCACAAAGCACAAGACCGGTCTGAGTGGAAAGCCTTGGGGGAGGCCTATGTCCAGCAGTGGACGTCTTTCGGCTGACATGATGATGATGATATATAGGACCCAAAACAATCGCCAAAGGGCAAGTACGATTACTAGACGGTGTAATAATAACTGATCTAGATCAAAGAAAACTTTTCAATAATTTAGTAGCATAGCGTGTTGGAAGAATTAGAGCGATTGAGAAGCACTTTACGCCGGTCGCAAAGCAAGGAAACGGAAAAAAGCCATGAAGTTGCCTTCGTCTTTTGCTCCATATACATATATTGCGGTTAAACCGTAGACGACGTGGATTTTTAAATCTGAATTTCAAATAAAATCTTTGGATTTTTTAGTTTGTACAGAACAGAAACACTTAAGTACCGAGTTGTATCGAGTTTATTTAGTGTGTAGTAGCTAATTTAAAATATATTACTGCAGCGCCTCGTAGTGAGTTACTACCGTAACACCTATAAAGATCCCTCACCACAAACCCGCACCAAAATCGGACTAGTAGTTTTGGTTTTGCACAAAGAAATATTTACTGCTGCGCCAAATGGTAAGTTGTAACCGTAACACCCATTTAAGAACATGCACCAATCAAACCCGAACCAATCACTGAAAACCGCATCAAAATCGGACTAGTACTTTTGTAGATAAATGGCAACATTGATTTGCAAAAACATACTCTCACCCCAACGTACCGTCGTTGGTAATAAAAATAGGTAGAATAATTTTAATTATAAGGTTTAATTATTTTTTTTGGCCTCTTGTGATGTTTTTTTAGGTAATTGTAAGAAAGCTTGGGGGATCTTGAACTTTTGGTCATTACAATGGTCGCTATTAAAAGCCAGCAAATTTTGACCTCTGATTTCTAAGTATTCCTACGGGCCCGAAGGTCTATTTTTTATTTTAGCATGCTAGTTTTCGCGAGCCGAAGCCGAGCCTGCCCGCGCCTATGTTGCGTGTGGTACCAACGCCGGTCAATGCCCCCAGAGGTCTAATATAAGTTTGTATTAATAGATATTTCTCTAGTTACATGTTCGTTTTGTTAATAAAGTGTAGTGTAGTTACTGGTTTTTAAAAACCGGACAAGTGCGAGTCGGACCGAGCACAGAAGTTTCCAAAAATAGGTAGGTGTTATTTGTTTGCATGGAACATCAAAAAAGTAATAACGTTCAGTTGCTACCTTGTTGTCGTTATCTATTAGAAGCCGCATCACTCTTTTAAATCTATCGCGTTATCGGTTATTATTCATGACACTAAATAACAATGTTGGTTTTAGTTTGTTGAATAATATATTATTATTATTTAATAATCCGCGGTAAACCCCGCTTATGCCATATCTACTTATGATGATGATGATGATGAGTGGGGACGCCGCCGAGGCAGGCAGGCGGTCGAGTGGCTCTCCATTCATTCCGCCCATATCTACTTATAGCTCTTTTAAGTAAACAAGTCTGCAATATAAGGTTTGTCTCGCAACGTTGCAACAACTTTCATGTTTGCCCAGAAAGCAATGCAAATCTTTAGTTTTTCCTACAATATTTGATTAGAATATTTTCTTGCAAGTACATGCATTTTTTAACGTACGTTGATATATCTTTTGTGGTTTCGGAAATAGGGGGAGGTGAAGAACAGTGGAGTATTATGATTTTCAGCTTAACGCCTCACCTTAATTACCCAAATATTTCAAAGTTATTGGTTCTCATGCTTTGTTCTCGATCCTACATAGGTAGCATGAGAACTTTTAAATAAGTTACTACCGACCAACCTCTCATCTCATGATACGTACGAGTAGGTGGTCGCCTAAATTAACATTTTTAATAATAAGCCTTGTGTGCAAATCTCAACACTAAGTATACCTACCTATTCTAAAATTCAGACCGGTTGGTAGCTTAGCTTTAGTAATTTCAGAGAAAAATGGCATTGATACACGGACAGACGGACAACAAACTCGGAACCCTAGAAACGTCACACTTGACCGGTTTTTATTTTTCTGTAAAAGCAGCCGTATTGTTGAAAATAGGAGGGAAGGTTCGATAAGGTTAAGTCGAGGTGGATGACGCGCCCTTCTTAGGTCTTGAGGGCTTTTATTCTCCCTCGGTTTAGCCTGTCCTGCGGCCCTAGACTAGATCCACGCCAACTTAAACTATTTTCGAAATGCGACCAAATGTATGGAATTGACAGAATACATTATTAATCAAATTGAGATCACAATATCGTTCACAGAATGCATCTTGCCATAACAAATAGTTGAGGTCATGACAGCCTGTACTCTTTCATCATTTCTAAGCCAAGATAAAGGCCCAGTAAGGCAAGCAACGTCGTATTGAGTTGACTTTAATTACTGTAAAACCCAACCGTTTAACAGTGTTCATTCCTTATCTTACTTATGACGTGATAGATGCATTTGAAATCTATTTGGTTAATAATAAACATAAGTTTAATCAATCATGCGTCACGCGTTAAGTTAACATACCACTACACTAGGGTCAAACAAGCAAAGATACATCCAAGATTTGTTAAAACGATGAATAACAGTAAACACAACTTATCAGATATTCCAATTAAATGATATGACCTTTGTCTGTTAAGTTAAACATTTTGAGAATACTCGCCTGTCGGGTTTCATTTAATATTGACATTAAATTGTTTATAAAGTTCAAAACAAATAAATAACACATCTAAACCACTTCGTTATAATAACTAATTTAAATACTAATGAGCATATTAAAATCGCAAGAACTTAAAACACAGTTACAAACTAGTTGACTCACCTCATGATTATTTAAACTATTAAAAAGACGTTGTTGACTAGATATTTTTCGTTTTGATACCAAAATGGCGGCACGCGTGTCTGCGTAGTGGGCTGCGCGCCGACTGCCTCTGTTGAGGAAAATGAAACTTGTTTATTACCTACCTTCGATCCGATGTCATTCTTCCTTATTTTTAAAAAGGTTATTTTATAATTTTATCCAAAAATATATGTCTGTAATAATCTTATAATATAAACAAGACTTATGTGACCTAATTGTATTTTTTATTTATCACGCTACTTAACTACTCACCCTGAGTAGTATTAAGTTGTCGCCATTTGAATTATAGTTTACAAAATGAAATAATAATCTAGTTACTTAAAATTCAAAAATAGACGCTATATCGACAGAATTCATATTACACTAGTTCAAAGCTCGTGACGAATAGTGATAACTTGCCAAATCTGGCCAGAACAATGTCGAGGAACTGTGCTATTTTGTAAGTGGTAGGTAATAACCCTTTTTCTAAGCATTCTAATATATACGTATCTGTGTTAATTGTGCTAGTGGTTACAAAAGGCAGTGTCACACGAGGATCTGCTTGGCGATTTCTCCACTGAAATAACTTTTTCTGATCCATGCAGAGCTGAGATGTTGTGAGAAGAAATGTATTGGTTCCCTGGTAATGATTTAAAATCAGCCCTCACATACGTTTCGTCATCAATAATTAAGTCACCTGTGTTATGAACCCACAAGGTGTACCCTAATCTAGACTGTCTAACTGCTCGATTATAGATACTGTTCTACCGTTCTCTTCGGGCCTTTTTGTAAGTAGAACGTTTTTTTAAACAATGAACTGACTCATAAATTTTAAAGAGTTCTGATGACTTTCCATTTCCCATGGAACCCATTTATCCCATTACTTACGAAATCTTGTCAAAATATAATGCGGACCACCCCGTGGGCCTAGTATGGCTCATGGCTGCGGCTACATCGCGTGCGCGCGTCAAATGTCCCTCACTGCTGTACCTACTTATTAACGTGTCAGAAGGTGACGGATGCCTTATCCAAACTTTGTCACGCGATAAACGCCGCCATGTTAGGGCCCCTGATATATATCATGGATATACCTTACTCATGAAAATTTGACAAAACGATGGTATCTATAGGAAAAAGAGGAAAAGTTTTACGAGGCCAATAACGCGAAATTATCTACAATGTTTATAAATATTTTGTAACCGAAGCCGACATATTAAAAAAAATAGCATGATAATGTAAGAAATGTGTAAACGATTTCACTGGTAGACTAGTGAAGTGATACTTAAATGCGGCTGATAGTGACAGTGATATTAACCTCACTGAAAGCACGGATAGTGAAATGGAAGGATTTGAGAATTTTACTGATTAAAATGTACTTTTTATTCTTTTTGCATATTATATTATTCCTCAACCTAAAAACATAAATAATTAAAGTTAGAAATTATATTAAGTACCCACAATGCATCTATTTTCTGAATGTCTCCCGGAAAACTTCGTGTTTCGTCCGTCATCCGATAAATATTCATTTTAGTTGCATACTTACCTAATTGTCAAACATATTTTCTGAAGTCGGTTGAAGAAATATTACATTTTGTTTAATATTTGTATTAATTTGTTTGGCGTACTTTACATGTTGGAAAGGAGTAATGATATTTAATAAGCCAATGAAATTTAAGAACCAGTTTTACAGCTCTGCCATTATATACTCGTAGTTCACGCGGGAATCAAAACAAAACAACAACGAAGTACTTAATTATAAATTCAAATTCTGACGTTAAATCTAATAATTGACGGACATGGTAGTAGTAAAGCTTAGGCTAAAAATTTATCTCGTTAACTTCATATTAGTAGGTAAGTAATTTGGTTACAACATTTTAGACAGATTTTGTTTTAAATATATTTATAGATGCAGTTATCAGTTTATTTGTAAGTATGTGTATGTACCTTGGCCTGCACCAGAGCCAAGGGTCAAAACCAACGACGATAGCTTATCTTATTTATGTACCGACGAGAAAAAACCGGTATTTTGCGAGTCTTAGTCGAGCTCCGAGGGTTCTGGACGTAGGTAGTTACTTAGGTCTTATTTTTATGAAAAAATAGAAATCCAATAAAGCCCTCCTGCTGCTTGCGCTGTATTGATGTCAGAAACACATACGGAACGTTTCTAGCACCTTACAAATAAACAGAAGTCCTAATTTATATTTATGAACTTTTAGCTTTTTCCGTAATAGGTTAGGCCTGAGACTATCCCCTAGTCAATGTAATGTTTTGTGATGTTATTTTTGGTTAGTACTTTCTGAAATAAAGGCAGGGGGACAGATGTCGCTTTTTGTATTTCACGTGATTTACCCAAATATATTGATCGATGACTTTATACACCGTATTTTTTTTTGATTTACGATAACTTCGGCATATTACTAGGTATATCCATAGAAACTAATTGGTAGATTAGATTTTTAAATACTGCAAAAAAAAATTTTTTTTCGGTTCAGTACAAAATAATGAAATCTTTTATCTTTGGTCATTCTAAAAGGGCCTTTAGAGTTAACTAATAATCAGTGTCAAATACGTCTATGTTGGCGTGACATACACACACAAGTAAAGATAACACTTGACAGGTACAAGTCACTTTAGATTGACGCGTATACAAACCTAACAATTGGAAACTCTTTACTCATACGTATTAAAAGAAAATTGTTGTTATCAATTAAGAGCCTTTTACACTAGTTTAACGTGATTAACTGATTAAATTTAAAAATTAAATATCTTTAAAACCGTTAGACTTATCATTTGTCTGTCTTCGGGAAATTAACTTTGTTTGACCTAAAGAACGTTCCCTTAAAGTTATCGTAAATCAAAAAAAACACGTTGTATTTATCCATATATCTTTCATTACTTAATTTTTTTCTATTTTTTTTTCTGCTGGCTTACTTGTCAGTAAAAGGTAATTCTTTTATTCGATTAAACACATATTTTATTTTACAAAACATCTAAAACTACTAACTATAAAATAAATAATTACAAATTTCAATGTTTGTTTGTTTTGTTTTGTGTTATGTTGTGATGAGGATTTGTTTCTTAATCGGGCTGGAGAAGCGTTGGAAGACAGCCCGCGAGATTGACTGACGACTTTGAAGAGATACTGTTTTTCCCAAAAATTCTACTGGATTTTAGAATTTTGCTTGTGTAATAGTAAAACATATTATACACATACGTTCTTGAAGCGAGTGAGGAGCCATAATTTCTGAACGAAACGAAATGAGCGAAGTAAGAATCTGTGGTCTGTGACAGCATGATGGATACTTTGCACGATAGTGCGTACAGCACCATCGGGCCTGACGGTCGTGCGCTGCTGTCCTGCCAAGATGGATAGTGCGTAGAGGGCTTTACACTCCCACATCAGCTACTCCTACACTTGCATCCATCCTCTGAAACAGAAACGTTGTAGGGGTTTCTAAACCTGTAGCTTTTTGTTATTAAAATCACAATTTATCTCCATATTATAAATCCAAGTTTCAACCGGTTACAAGGAGGGTGGAAACAAGGCCCGGAAGACATATCAAACAAGCAAGACTATAAGTAACAAGCACTCACGCTCATCCCACAATAGGTTTTGGCCCTTACTGGGAATCGAACCCGGGAGCGCGAGCTTCGTGAGCCGCGCCGTCAAATCACGACCATTATAAAGCTAAAGCTCGCTGGTAATTAATTCGTTGACGAATTGAGCAACAAGTTGTTTGAGAGAAAATTCTTGCACGGTCATATCGTCATATCATATGATGCAAAACAAGAGAAACCGGTCGAGCAAGTCTCGCCGCATAATGCCTGCAAATAACGAAACATACATCTGGTCTACACGGGCAGAGTACAGTTGTTTGATATAATATATAACTGACTAATTTGTACATATTCTGTGCCATTTATCGAAAATATTTTTTTATATTTTTAATCAGTATAATAGGTAATCATTTTAATAGAAGCATGTTTTCCTAACGCAAAAACAGCGCTTTCACGATTTGTACTTATAATTTTCGTTTATTCCGATCTTAGTAAGGGGATTGCGAACCTTAAATTATCCGAACAAAATGCGACGTTTCTCTCCCCTCAGCCTGGCGCGGTTTTTGAATATTTTATAGGTATTCTGAAAAACTAGGGTTTGTACCTTTTCTTGTCCAAGAAAATATATCCAGAAACAAACAACACGGAAACCAAAAACATGCAATTGTCGTTTGACAAATAGACCAAATAATAAGAAATCATCAAACAACCCCAACTAGCATACTAGCAACTCTACCAATCCCTAGTATTCTACAGGAGCGCCCCACTGAGAGCATTCGGCGCGAACATCGAGTGGTGTGTAAGCTTTGTAACGCTATGCTCAAGTTCACACCACTGGAACATTCACGCGATTGCTCTCAGTGGGAACGCTGATCTAGAAACAACCGTTTATGCAATTCGCTGAAGAAGTATTAAACGCCACATTATAGTTGCCTTTTCCGTGCTACGACTCCGTTTTCTCTAACCATGTGCACGCGGCTTTACGGAATATTTGCAGCCGCGTCGAAGAACTCCTAGCTTGCCAACGAGTTTACGGTCGGGACAAGTCAAAGTTTATCGCGTGACAAAACGTGGATACAACATCCGTTACTTTGCGGGTGGTAGGACCTTGTGCAGGGTCCGTCCGGATCGCTACCACCATCTTGTCCATCAACCTACCGCCAAACAGCAGTGTTCGCAATGTTGTGTTCCGGTTTGGGGATAAGACAGCCGGTGTAATGACCAGCATAGAGGCATTCCATCTTAGTCCTCAGGGTTGGCAACGCATTTGCAGTCTTAGGCTTCCAGTCTTGTGAATGCGAATGTCTATGGGTCACAGGTTCCACTTACCATCAGGTGGCCTGTGTGCTCGTTTGCCTTCTCTTTGCCATAAAAAAAAACAAAGTATAAAGTTTTTGACACGTACGAGAGTGACGGATTCTTTATTCACATTTTGTCACGCGATAAACGCAGTCATGCTAGTTCCACAGGACTTGCAGACGGTACGTTTGCTGAGCTTAGATTGGAGTAGTAATCACAAGTAATCGTTTG
This sequence comes from Acleris sparsana, assembly GCA_923062465.1. Taxonomy (NCBI): domain Eukaryota; kingdom Metazoa; phylum Arthropoda; class Insecta; order Lepidoptera; family Tortricidae; genus Acleris; species Acleris sparsana. The sequence goes on along the minus strand of OV281311.1, from coordinate 4,453,824 downwards.
CGTTTTCTCCTCCATGATAATTATAAATAATTAAGTAGAATCGATAATTTATCACAAACTTGTTGCTACATGCATCGCTTTATATACACCTCGTTAGGGTTTCGTAGTCATACAAGGAACCCTTATCTATAGTTACGCCATGTCCGTCTGTCTTTGTCTAACCTCTAAAGGTGTTATTTTCGCTATAGTAACCTGTCCCCACCCCCTACAGCCAAAACTACTTATACGAAAAATCTGGAAAATATCTTGAATGTGAAAACTATCACAATTGGTTTTTGAGACGACTAATTGTTTAAATAGGTAAGGTAGCTAATATTAAAATTCAACATTAAAACATTAAATTTTAATATTAAAACCTACCTACTAAAAACCATCTAAGATCAACACCAATTAAATCAGTTTTTAGTTACGTCGACGGAAAATTAGACTGAGCATGGTAAACAAATAAGTTCCCGTCTAAAGTGGAGTTTTGGGGCTAGTTTTTGTTACCTTTTTGAGCTGTGTGTACTTTTTTGCAGAGTCCTTGTCTGCGTATCGAGACCAAACTAATGAGTCCAAATTCCAAGATGTCTCCTGCATTAGACCATCTAAATAACGCCAAAATTTTAAAATGTTGCAATGTCATCCGACTAACATACGTGTACAAAATAGTACATTGTGCATCAAGGGTAGTATGATGGGAATTACTAACGAGAGTGTTAGAAGCCCGACGCCGAAGGCGGAGGGCTTTTAATGACTCGAGTTAGTACTCCCCTTACTGCCTGTGATACACACAATGGTTTTCATCACATTTTCGAGGAAAAAAACAAAGAGAAAACACTTTAACTCTGCAAAATATAAAGAAATAACTTTTGACGAACGGGAACGTAAATGGAAACGATATTTTTTTTGTGACCTCTGCCAAAGATAATAACTGCGTTTAGTTTCGACCTGGATTCGAGCCAGATTTAGCCAATTTGATAAAAATGTATAATTACTAAAATTAATGATAAATGTTGATATAAACTTGAAATAGGTATAAAAATAATGAAGTTTAATGAAGCGTATAGGTTTTGTGTAATGTAAGTTAGTCTATAGCTAATTTTTAAAGATGAAATTAGAAACCGATTTCATTTTTGGCTGAAAATTAAACCTCCTTAGTCAGAAATGATGAACGAAAGAGTTGCAAATTTTAAAAAGAAAGTCATTACTCCCTAGGGATGACAAACTCGCCATAATTCCCGCGGGAACAATTTAGGCCATTGTCCTTCTGTATACAGGCATGGAATAACACCATTTACGAGCAAGTGTGATGAAATAGTAGCTTAATTAGTTGGGCTGCGCAGAACCCCTCTCCTTAGTCGCCAGATTTGACCCAAAACCCATAACACGTAAAGTTAAATAAACACTGAAAAAATCCATCCTCTTTAAATAGTCGAGTAACAACATGTTTGTATCAAAGACTTAAATTGCCTTCGTTTTTAGACCACTTACGTCATTTCAAAGTCTAGGCCCGCACAAAAGGGGACTACCCAAGACCAGTATGACTTGACTTGTCCTCCAACTTTGTATTACCAACTTATATTTGCCGATGACTGGCGCGCAGCCTATCAGTAAATATAGCACGAATGTGTTAGTTCCATTATTCCCCGGCTACAAGCATAAGTTGGTAATGCGTTAATGACATAATGGCGTACTCTAGTCCGGTTTCAAAGAATTGTAAGCCATTAAGGTGATGCATTGTTAACAAGAATTAAATAATGTCAACTGACCACTAAAACTGTTTAAAGGGAGTTCTGAAAAAAAAAGCCTTATACATAGAGGTTTGTCTCAAAGCAAAGTATTATTTTAAATTCGTTATTTACTGAAAAAAAATAATCTCATAATGAATGACTAAAGAGTTTAATAGTCTTCTACGTCACAGCTAGTGCTAGACGTAAAAAAAACAAAACTCGGTGACAAATAAAATGACCCCATTCCGACCACTAGTCCAAAGCGGGCGAGACAAACACTTATAAAATTAATTTCTTTTTCTCAGAATTTAAATAAAAATAAAATGCTTTTGAGACAAACCTTATTAGTAGGTACATTGTTTAATCAGAAAACCTCGAAAAATCCTGTTGTCAGTCACATAACTAGTATTTAGTCTATTTATTACAGAGACCGAAATTATGCAATTTACTTTACAATAATAACAAAGATGATTTTTAATCTAATAGGTAAAAAAATACAATATATACACTGTACAGTAATAATAATTAGAATAACTAAAAACTAGTGTAACCTATTATCTACTTAAAACTAGAATTACAAAAAGAATACCCCCTCTTATAAATCTGTTCGCGGCATTGTACCCATGATGCTGGCTGCGTTAGGTAACGCAGCCAGCATCCTATCCAGAGAGGTCTCTGGATAGTTAAACCTATCCTTTGGGAGAGGTAAGCGCCAGCTCTGGAATCCCCGGAGGCGTCGATAAGCTTGGCAGACAGGGTCGTTTTAAAAAGTTTCATGTCAGCAGACCAAGGTCCCAGAGTCTCCACTGCAAGCGCCGTGAATTCGTAATCATTAATTAATGACGAATATTTGCGACGCTTGAGGGTCTGGGCCTGATCGCTGCTGCGCCGGCCTGATTCCGGGTTGCTTGTATGTGTGATAGGGCAAAAGTATCGACACAAGTTGGGTCCCACACCAGAGCCCTACCAAGCTTCCACGGCACCAATGTAGCTCCGTCGGGGCGTTTACCATCGTCTCCGATCATACCAGCTGGTTCTAAGACAGCAGGTACAGAGGCGGTGGCAAGCGAACGACGGAGCAGATCATTGATGGCACCGTGGCGGAACAAGCGGTTGGCACTTCTTGAACAAGAAAGACCGTGTCTACCAAGCTCATCCGCACCTCCTTGCCGCAGGTGCAAGAATTGGGGCACACAGATCTTGGCTTCAAGCCGCAAGCAGATTAATATTCGCAACTGGAATGAGCACGAAAATCCATTTTTTTTAAAATAATTTAATTTATTTTAATAGGTACAGTAACATGTTGAACACCGTGCATTTAAAATTAAGCTTTTATAAAAGACACGTTTTTTTCGATCGGCAACTGCAACGTAATCGTCGTATATACTATCGAACCAACGGAACCCTGACCCACCATAGAACCTTGTCACAGTGATTGACGTTAGGACTGTCATACGAAGCTATACGACAATCGTACGTCAATCATTGTGACAAGGTTCCATGGTGGGTCAGGGTTCCGTTGGTTCGATAGTACATCGAAAACCTTTTGACAACTTGTATTTAAAAAATACTGAATTAAATCGCAAACGCACTGACATCGCTGTCAGTAATTCAGATTATCACCAGTCACCACTAGGTAGAAGAAAACCGGTCAAGTGCGAGTCGGACTCGCGCACCGAGGGTTCCGTTCACGCCGGTATTGTTATGTTCCGATTGGGATACGATTTCGAATCGAATCAGCGCGAGCCCAACTCATACTTGACCATTTTTAGGGTTCCTTACAGAAAATAAAAAAGACCGAACCCTTATAGGATTACTCGTGCGTCTGTCTGTCTTTTTGTCCGTCCGTCTGTCACAGCCAATTTCCTCCGAATCTACAGGCCCAAATCAGATGAAAATTGGCACAATGGTGTAATCCTATGACCCAAACACAGGTGTGCAAAGTATATATGTTTTTTAAATAAGGGTTATTTTTAGGAGACAAATTAGGAAATTAAAAAAAAAGTGTCATATATCAAATGAAAGGGCCCGTTATGAGGATATCAAATATATTTTTGTTATTCATCATCATCATCATTATCAGCCGCAAGACGTCCACTGCTGGACAAAGGCCTTCCCCAAGGTTTTCCACAACGATCGGTCCTCTGCTGCTGTCATCCAGCGGTTTCCCGCGACCTTTATCAGATCGTCAGTCCACCTTGTGGAAGGTCTGCCAACACTTCGTCTCCCGGTTCGCGGTCGCCACTCTAGAACCTTTCCGCTCCAACGGCCATTTTGTTATTATTGTAAAATAAATAGTTTTGATTTTATTCATGAAAGAAGGCGAAAATTGACAATTGAGATGCGAAACAACTGAGCCATTTTTTTTGAAAATAATACAAAATACAGCTTGTAGTAGATTACAGGAAAACCATTTTTATAAGTTTCTATCAATTGAAAATGAAGTGGTAAACTCAATATAATACATTCACTTACGGAAAATAGTTTACTCAAACACCGCTAGATAGCGCTAGTAGTAATTGACTTTGGCATTGTACGGAACCCTCTCCACGCGAGTTCAACTCGCACTCGGCCGGTTTTTAGTATTACGACGTAATCTTCTTTTTAGGGTTCCTTGTTGACTACGGAACCCTAAAAAGAAGGTTACGACGTGACAGATACATTAAAAACAGAACTACGGGTCAGTTTGCCTTGAACTTTCATCATCTTTAGAGCCATATACGCAAAACAATTATATTGTCGTGCGATAAGAAGCCTAGTTTACTTACTTACTTTTACATTTTGGGCCCCAATGATTACTTTTCTGTTATTATTATTACTTAATGCTGTTTCCGATAACAGTGATAACCCAATGTTTATACTCTCAGGAGCAAAAATAACGGGTCTGAGTGCGTTTTTCATACTAAAAAGCCTTGGTTCCTCGCCAGGGAATGCTTTTAGTGAAATCTGTTGACAATGAATACCCCGAACATCGATACAGGACATCCAGAGTGCCTAGGATACCTAACTGAATGAATCTGCGGTTAACGCCGGATTGAAAATATTCAGAAAAACATCAAAAATGGCAATAAAAATGAAGGAAATCCAAGTGCTGACCCAAACTCTCCCGCCGTGCTGTGAACTGATTGTGCGATCAGTTAGGTATCTTAAGAACTTTTGACCTCCTCTATTGAACCTCGCTGTATCGACCATTAAACCTCACTCAAAACAACCCCTGGCGAGGAACGAAGGCTTCGAAATAGTCTCGTTTGTATGAAAAACGCACTCTGACCCGGTAAAGGAGGTTGGGCAGAAATGTATGAACACTGGCCTAGAAACCAATAACAATAAGCACTATATCATCGGATATGCTTTTTAATTCTACAACGATTTAGTGTAGTGGGAAACCTCAAAGAACTGTGAGAAATATTTAAAAAATCGGGAACATCGGGACGCCTACGTAGATGACGTTTGCATAATTACTTTGAAACACCGCTGTCTTTGCACGGCGATAACTTTTATCACACAAAGATTTCGAACTACCTGCGATAGAAATAGTTTTACAACTTAAAATTACCTATCCGGTGACATATCGCTTGTTGTTATTGGTCATATAGGCCAATTTGCCCGCCCTCCTTTGCTCCTGAGAGTAGAAGATGTTCACAATGGCCGAACCCCATATTCAAACCGCGGATAGATAGGCTTACTTCCGATTAAAAATGGTCAGATTTTGTATGGGCAGATGTCAAATTTTAACCCGAATTAAGCCTTACCTGTCCGTAGTTTGAATATAGGGATCGACCGTTAAAGGCAAGTAGGTACAAGACCAGAGGTCACCGGACGAGAAGCACTACTTCAAATGAGCGGTGATATGGTATCTCCAACAGGCGGCGGCTGGTTTTGGCACGCAGGTAATACCTATTTGATTAAATTTAAAACCGGATCGTTTAAAACAGGATTTGTTCATACCTAAGTATTTTATTACTTTTGTCAGAGCTCGGAATAGGTAGTGCCTGTTTACCGAAACTTCGCGGGAGGACGTAATTAAGAGTGGATATACCACCAAAAATAATTATTTCTTTTTATTGAATGCGGGATTTTCCGGGATTGACTGTGTTACTCTAAAGGCTATTAAGCCACTTTTAACTTTACTTATAAATCTGGTTATATTGCGTTTTTCTTGAAATAACAATCAGTCATAAAACAATATAGATCAAATAGAATCAAAAGGAACCTGAAATTTGATATTTATTATTTGATTTCGGACTCCCTTTGATTATATTTCAATTATGATATATTCTTTTATGACTGACTGTTATTTCAAGATACAAAGTTAAATTTATTAAGGCTTTAGACTAAATCCCGGGAAATCCCGAATACTATATCAATAATTATTATTTTTTGGTGGTTGTAACCACTTAGTTACGTCTCCCCGCAACGTGTAGGTAAATAGGCACTACCTATTCCGAGCTCGAGCATGTATGCGTCGCTCGCTTATATTGTTGTAGTGTAGTACAGATGTAGTGCATAATTGTTTTCCTTCGTATTTTCAAGGAAACGTACGAACGTATCATGCTACGTCAGTTAACCTCAGTACTTTTTGTACTGTGACCGCCTGAAATAGCTAGACACGTTGGTATGTTTCCGTGAAAATACGAAGGAAAACAATTATGCACTACATCTGTAGTATTAATCGTATTTTTTATTAAGTAATTACCTTTAATATTAATCGCAATTTACCTCGACTAAATAATTGTCTATGATCGTGTTAGTCACTTTAAGAGCAGCCTGGAGCTGTTTGTTTACTATTATTGTTGTCGAACCGTCATCAAGCGTACGTCTTTCTGCAACCAAAACTTGAAAGCAACTGCACTCACCGGCAAACATACTCGCCCACCGTCTTTTATTCATACAATTGCTAACAAACCTAACTTCTTAAATCAGGGAGTAAATTCAAAAATACTGAACGATGATCGATGTAGCTTGTAGATTTTTGTTGCTATTACTCGGTCCAAATTGGCATAATTTTTTTTAATGGCGTGATTCTTTCCTCTGATACGCAAAAGATCCATAACTTTAAAAGTCGTACAAAACACAATAATTTACAACGAACCGGTAATTTATGGATCTTTTGGGTTCCTGTGGAAAGAGTTGCGTCCTTTAAAAAGAATACTTGGTGGCCATTTTGGACCTAGGTTAATTAGCAACGAAACACTACAAAGTTCATCGAGATTTGTTCAGTATTTTTGAATTTTACTCTCAAATTTAAGAAGTTATATTTGTTAGCAATTTAACGAGCCGAAGGCGGGTGGGCGAGTATTTTTGCCCGTAAGTGTATTTGTGCAGAGGTTGTTTTCGGGCTTTACGATCTTAAACGAGTCCTGGCGATAACCTTAAAGATGCGAAAACGGCCTTATCGTTTTAAGTAGCTCCGCGATTCCTTCAGCTCATACATTAAGAAGGCAAACATTAGAAGCTTTTAGCTGTTACATTTCTGAAAAGGTTAATTTTAATGCTATCTAGTAATTTCCTAACGCCCGCCATACTTTTTCAGTGAAATAATACTAAAAAAACAAAATGCAATATTTAAATTGAATAAGGTAAATTTAAGTATTGCGTGCTACAATTATTTAAAAATACAATTTGTATACACCGTGTTTTTTTTGATTTACGATAACTTCGGCATATTACTAGGTATATCTATAGAAACTAATTGGTAGATTAGATTTTTAAATATTGCAAAAAAAAATTTTTTTTCAGTTTAGAACAAAATAATGAAATCTTTTATCTTTGGTCATTCTAAAAGGACCTTTAGAGTTACCTAGCTAATAATCAGTGTCAAATACGTCTATGTTGGCGTGACATACACACACAAGTAAAGATAACACTTGACAGGTACAAGTCACTTTAGATTGACGCGTATACAAACCTAACAATTGGAAACTCTTTACTCATACGTATTAAAAGAAAATTGTTGTTATCAATTTCAAAAGCCTTTTACACTAGTTTAACGTGATTAACTGATTAAATTTAAAAATTAAATATCTTTAAAACCGTTAGACTTATCATTTGTCTGTCTTCGGGAAATTAACTTTGTTTGACCTAAAGAACGTTCCCTTAAAGTTATCGTAAATCAAAAAAAACACGGTGTATAAATATATTTTTTATTACTAATTCGATTTAGCACCATTTGGAAATGGAGATAATCCTTTCACAAACACCGTGATTGGCTTTTTAGGAGTTTCCAAAGTAAATTAAAAAACAAAAATGTATCCCTAGACATTAATAAGGAGGTTTAGTCCCGATGTACAGAGACTAAAGTAACATTTTAAGAGCAGTAGAAGTGAAAAATGTCCAGTCAGATTTCATTACATCACTGTTTATCAAGTGTTCTTTCCCCGACGCAGGCAATGACCTTTACATTTATGCAGTAAACAAGCATCGTACATTTGGTTTTTCCACGATCCGAGTTGGACATTTGTGATTAATTGTAATTACCCTAAATACATCTAAGGTCCATACTCAAAAAGTGCCAACAAGGGACCTCATTATAAGCCTCGGCTGTCCGTCCGTCCGTATATCTATCAGCGGGCTTTATCTCATGAACCGTAATAGGTAGACGATTAACATTTTCACAGTGTGTGCGTGATTGGCGAAAGTAAATTAAAAAAAAATGAAAATGAAAGAGAAGGGAACCCCGTTCAAAAATGGTATGGAACCTTTCCTGTTCGAGTCCGACTCGCACTTGGCTGATTTATAAATTACTTATTATCTCAAATTATTGTAAGTTTAAATACGAGGTAACAAATTACAAGAAAACGGACAGCATAGGTCATTGTTAAAAAAAACTAAGTTTTAGATATACATTTAATATAGATACATAGAAAAAAACCGAGAAGATGTAAACATCTACCTACAATTATTTAAAGATGACGGTCTACATACTTTTTTATTTACAATCACGAGCATACCCTCCCTTTCCTGCCGGAATCGGTGTATAAACCGCTATAAGTAACTTTTGTTTTGAATACGCGGTCGGCCGGTGAGGTCGCCTCCCCACTCAAGGAAAATCATCAAAAAATATACTCTGCAATATACACTCGGCTGTGAAGTGATGTGTGTGTAGTGATCAAGGTAAGTACTCGATTATTTATTACTCAACAATAACCTTTTGAATGCTAAAGAGTCTTACAAAAAATAGACTTGATTTGAAACGTCTTCTAATTAAATGCTGCGAACGCCAGTTGCGCCATTTTTAGATTTTTTAAGAGCGACTAGAATACGAATGCGTTTCAAATCAATATAAAAATACTCGGCGGGAACCTTTTTTTTTGATATTGGAATAGTCCAAATGAGTGTTTCTGGATAAATAATTGGACAGATCAACGTCAGCTAGTTCGAAATACATTTACGACTATGGAGGTATTTAACAATATTCATGTTTATAAAACTTAACAAATTACGCATTAATTATGTATTAAATTTTGTTGAGTTATTCTTATTAGTTGTTGTTCAGTATTCAAACCAGTTTTATCCGGATGTTCGTATAAACACTAGATAGGTACTCGGCAAATCGTCGTCGAATGTGATATGAGTAGGGGAAAATTGGGGCAGCTGGATCACCCGAGATCCAGCTCCCCCAGTTTTCCTATTCAAAAACTTAGTTTAACCTCACTTATCAAAAATGATTTATTCAAGAACCCATAAAATGTTCTATTCAAGAAGTAATTTTAAACCTTGTTTATCAAAATCCTCTATTCAAGAAGTAATATGATGGTCTATTCGAAAACTCGATTTCAAGAAGTAATTTTAAACCTTGTTTATCAAAATCCTCTATTCAAGAAGTAATATGATGGTCTATTCGAAAACTCGATCTAATCTCACTTATAAAAGATTATTTATTCAAGAAGCTATAATTTTTTTTCGAAAATTTCGATATATATTCAAGACCACCTTGACTATTATCTATTCATGATAATAGTTTAACCTCACTTATCAAAATTATCTATTCAAGACAAAATAATCTGTTCAAGAAGTCTTTAAATATTATGCTTAAGAAGACATAATAAAACCTTAACAAATCTTCCATCCAAGAAGTAATCTACTTATTAGTCCACTTATTCGAAAACTTGTAGTGTATGAAAGATTTGTAGACATCAACTTTTTAAACAACTTGATGTTAGACCATCATAGTTATCATATCACCGTTGACTATTTTAAGTTGGTGATGTCTGCAAAGTTGCCATTTGTCGATAATAACCTCAACGGTATCTCCTATATTGATATTCATTATTAAATTCGATTTAAGATTGATAAAATTATGATAATGACTCCTCGCTGTACTTAACCAAAGTAATACGCTGTTTTAAAAAGAAATCAAACACATATTCATACATTAAATTCCGTTTATTTATATAAAAATATTATTATCTAAGCACCACTTATTCATACAGGATACATTTTTGAACGCACATATATTCGAATGATAAATACAATTTTGAATATCAGATGCCATTAAATATTTTTTATGAAGTGTTTCTAAATTAGGACAGTTAACATCTTCTAAATTATAAACATTATCACTTTCAGTTATTTTTTTCAACCACCTCACTTTTTCGTAACCCTTAGTATAAATACATTTATTCTTACAATAGTCTAATATTATACTCCTATATGTAAAATACGGAACATATCCTTCATTCCATAAAATTCCTTTGTTTCTTTCTATCCATCCAACTTGTAAACGTTCTTTCTTTGTTAATTCGTAAAATGGATATGGTGGTTTAATCAATAACAAAAGAAAGCTCTTCTTGCAAAAGATCGCTATTTCTTTTGGTATAAATTCATTGTTCTCATTTTTAAAACCTTGAACATCCATAATCACATTCATGATATTTTTCGAACTATGTTACTCAACGGCTTGTACTCAATAAGACGATCGTTTATGATCAAACAGTAAGCTGCTGTCCCCTTCGGTATATCACTTGAAGACTCGATTTCTAACCGCACGTCAACTGGCCCGGTTTTCAGCGAGTCATTTTGTCTTGAGCAATCAATGACAAATAGCGGAGTTTTAATGAATGTATTCAAATTAAGCAAGGGATCGTTACTAGCGTTATAATACGACTGACGAAAATTAGCGTACATCTCATATAATATACTACATTTTCCTTCGTCGAATTTTAAATTGAGTGAATCATAAGGAAAATACTGTGAATTTAAAAACAACTTGACATTTGTAATATTACAATGGTCAAATTGGGATGAACTTTTTGTTTTGTTCAACTTTCTATCGGTTTGCAAACCAAATATAACATATCTTGGTTTTTCTAGCTGAGAAGCAGTTTTCACAGACCATGAATGTTTTGTGGTTTGAGGTAAAAGAGGATACTCATATAAATCCCAATTTCGGAATGCTACTTGTATGGCTCGATCTTTTTCCAAATACTTGAGTAATGATATTCGATTACGATCTGAAACTCTAATATGTGGTACACGCCATTGAACTTTTTGTATGTCTATTTTAATATCTTCATTATTACCCATCGAAACGCTATTATGAGCAGAATTACTTCTATGAAGTATAAGTTCATGTTTACAATTGACGAGAATTTTGTTATAATCTTCTGCAAACCCTAATACTTTGTTTAGGGGTATAATAACTGAGAAATTACCATTTTTACACGATGATCCACTTAAATTCCAGCCCCACAACGCTGCATTTTTGCTATCTGCATCATTCATTGATACGTAAGACTTTATCGTGGTTGTAATACCGGCATTTTTAATACGATCTATTTCAACACCATTCAGCTCGTATGATATGTCTTGAAATAAAAACAATATTGGATTGTTTGTAAAATTAATATCCTTAGATATCTTTTTTCCTGTTGCATCTAATTCGAACACATTCGCGTGCCCCTCGATGTAAATGGAACTTGCAGATGGTAGTACATAAACATTTTGCTGATGAATAGGTATTCTGATCTCGTCATTTTCTTTAAAACTGTGATTGTAGGGATTGTAAGTGTGGATCTCATAACTTTCAATAGAGTTGTCTTGTTGAGGTGGATCGGTAATTTGTAGCATTTTTATACTTTAAAACCAAGGGAGTTGAGAAACTTTTTATTACTTTTAGTAATATTCTTTGACGTGCTTAATCGTCTTCTCTCTTTGAACGCTGGTAGTTGAATATTAGATTTTTCGTTATTGACCGAGGTTTTATTGTAAACATACATTATCAACGTTCAAGCAATTTATATTTATAAGTGGCGTTATAATATTACTTAACACTGACAACACCGATGCTGATCGCTGTCCGTGGAGGAATGTTCTTTGTTAACCTATCTTCCCTTTTTATTGTAGATGAAGTTATTATTATTTGTTATTATTTTTCAATTCCCAAAATGATTTAAGAAATTTCAAGCAAAGATGCCCACAATTATATAAATGCGCTCTTTGTAAATTTTCATAATTATACTGAATATTTGATCCCATATATGCTATAAATTCTTTTGGAGGTTTTAAATTACCATAACTATCAAAGTATTCAATATAATTATTAACCTTTCCATAGGCTACCCAATGAGTCCCAGAATTTTCAGATGAATCTAAATTGATAACACCGCATTCTATCAACCAAGGCACTTTTGGTAATTCATCTCTCATAAATACACCACGAAAATGAGGAATATTTTTTGAGTACTTTATTATATCGATGTTACTCAATGCTCTATCGGGTAGCCTACTGATCAGTTTTTTTTATTTGAAACATAAATTCCTAAACCATCCTTGTACGGTTTAAGGTGCAATCCTTTTCCAATACACATTGAATCCATTTTGATATTATCTCGTTTTGATTGTACGATCTGCTTTTTAGCTAATTTATAATAATCGATAGCTTTTGTGATTCCGGCAACGCCGCCGACTAAATTGCCAGCAGCAGATAAGCCGGCAAAAATAGGTATTAATGGTAGGAATCCACCAGTTTTAGGCACGGGTATCACTCGCGGTAACTGTATAGGTAAGTCAGCAGCTATGTCTTGAGCGGCTGCGTATGCTAATTCCATTAACATTTTCTTGCATTTGGGCTTCAAGTTTCGGATATGTTTTTTAGTATGTGAGACAATATTATTGAACGTTTTTTTCAGTCCTGCTCCATTTTTCTGACTGATTGTCGATAACTTTTGCTTTTTATTTCCGTTATCAGGTTTATTTTGTTTGCGCTTCATTTCGAGAAAGAAATCACAATAATTCTTGCTATAAAGTGGTCTTGATACCGTAAAGAACTAAAGACGAATGACTTTAAAAATAAAACATTAGCATATTTAAACACGAATTTTTACTTAAATCTATAAACGATTTTTTTTATCTATCCAGCTGTTTTCACTTGAAGGTAGACCTAACCATTTAACGTATACTTTGTTTCCTTTACATTTCAAAACTTTTTCTACTAGATATACTTCAGGATGCGCAGTTTTCTGGATTTCTTGCGAATAGAAGGCTCCTAAAATAGGTCTTGACTTTGCGTCTTCTAATAAAAATGTAGTGGGATTAGTATGTTGCACTTTAGTAATTTTGAATATTTCTGTTGACCAATTAGGCGTGAATCCTTTTTCAAAACATCCTTTGAATTTACTGATTCTTACGAAATCTCCAACGCGAAATTTTTTGCCCTTCGGTATTTTCTTGGATCGTGAATTGTTAATGTATCTCTCTAATATCATGTTTTTATTATCATCATTAATTTCAGCCGGTGGTTTCCCTAGAGTTCTATGAAAAGTGTGATTGTATTCATAAACTTTCTTATCAAGGTTTCCGTTTATCCACTTATAATTACCTTTTAAACTAAATTCCTTGTACAACTTATTTTTGAGTGTTCTTATAAATCTTTCTACGATGGAAGCTTTTTTTGTAGAAAATGTAGAGTAATGATTAATATTGTATGTGCCAGTAACCTTTCTAAACTTATCATTATAAAATTCTGTACCGTTATCTGTTTGTAAATTTTTTGGAAAGCGTCCCTTTGCACACAATATTCGGAACAGTTCAGATACGACTTCTTTAGTCTTACGCTTCACTGGAAATGCCCAAGCATACTTTGAGAAACAATCAATAATGACCAATATGTATTTATATCCAGCGTTCCATTTTGATAAAGTCTGCATATCTATCAAATCTGCTTGCCAAAGGTCATCTATGTCTTTAAGTATCACACTTCTCCGCGGAAAGTTCACTCTAGCATTTTTGTGAATTTCATTTACAACGCTTGCTTTACTCATAGTACCTGTAAAATTGATGTCAAATCTTTATTTATAACGACTGCTTCGCTCAAAATGCTTGCTAAGTTTTCCTTCGATCTCTTGATACATAATATCTTTTTCAACACGTTTTATTTTCTCCATTAAAGTAATAACTAGTTTGTTAAGACAAGACACCTTTTTCAAACAGTCATTTACTTTTTTATCAACGTATTCCTGACCAACGCTATAGATCAATGAAGGCACTTTCGTAGTTGAGATTTTATTTCGCGCTTTTTCGCAATTACCGACGTTACTATTTTCAATATTGTTTTCGATATTCATGTCTAGTATGCTTTAGACTACTAATCAGAATGCAGATTGTTTAACCAATTTTATTCTTTTATAATACCAGCTTCCTTTAATTCTTCAATTATTGACATAATTTCATTATCATGGTTACTGTTACCAGCACTTTTAGATGCGATTAAAAGTTTCAGTCTTTCAATCAGTTCGTTTGGATCATCCCAATAAATATAATCTGTATCACTCTTATATCGTTTTAAATCAGGTAGATGTCCTCCGATTTTTAATTTCGGCAAATGTTCGGGAACATTTTTATTTGAGTTGTCATTTAACTGTGAAAACAATGGCTTAATGATGGTACAGTATTTTAATCCTTTGTCACCCATTATTCTACCATTTGGCACAAAGTCCTTTTTGTGTGCATTTGTAATAATTAACATTTCTTTGTACTCCGCTTGGTCTTTTTCAGTTACGAGCTTAAGATCAGGTTTGTTACGCATTAAAAGCTCTTTCAAACCTGCGGTTAATTCGTAATTTTTATTATTGATGGTAACCACGTATTTTTTTTGGTTGTTAGTAGCATTATTTACAAACGACAAATTTACAGCGGTATTTCCCATCATAAGTTTCTTGTTTTTACTTCGGATTCCGAATGGTACGCAAATATTTTCGTACACATCAAACATATCTTCTTTTTTTAAAGACAAAAGTGTATCGTTAGTTAGCTGTTCCGATTTTTTATCATCTTCGTCAGTATATTCATAGTATTCTGAGTGTTGATCAGAATTTATTAAATCTTTAAACTTCTCGTATTCGGCAGACGAGTTAAAATTCTCGTGTGTATTATCATTCTCTAACTTTGTTGACATGTTAAAAGTAGGGTTAGCTTTTTCATTTATTCTGATCAGGGTTTCTAAGGGGTCTGTAATCGGTTTAAA
Organism: Acleris sparsana; assembly: GCA_923062465.1. Taxonomy (NCBI): domain Eukaryota; kingdom Metazoa; phylum Arthropoda; class Insecta; order Lepidoptera; family Tortricidae; genus Acleris; species Acleris sparsana. The sequence goes on along the minus strand of OV281311.1, from coordinate 4,438,650 downwards.
AACTTTTCTGAACTTCTGACTAGCTTCATCTTCTTCATCTTTAATCCTTTTTATTTTATTTTTTATCGTGTCCACTGATTTTATGAGTTGTTCTTTTAAATTTATTTCCATTGTAGTAGGATAAATGTGTACCGTTTTATACTGACACTCTACTTCAAGTGACACAATTCATAGCATAATTTGTATATATCAGGAACTTAAAGGTAAATAAACGTGTCAAATCCTTTTCTATATCTTCCTTTGTTTATTGCACAATCTTTGTTTATGACTAAAAAGTTGAATTTATCTTGCCATATAGAAGAACACAGCTGTTTAAATTTAATCCAATTCAGGTCACTACTAACATGCTCATTATAAATATGCCTTAAGTTCGTATCATCTTGTTTAAATACAATTAAAACATTAGCATTATCTCTTATCAATTGTTTAGGTATCTTCGAATAAGTTTGCGATAAATAAAAACAGTCTATCTCTCTGTGTCTACCCATTGCAAAATAGTTTCGAATGTTCATTTGATTTTCACAGACAACGTCATCAAATATCATAATAGAATTTGGTAAACTATTATTCGGATGAATAACTTCTTTATTAGCTTCAAAAACAAATAATTTTGCTCCAGGAACGCTTTGCATTACTTGTTTTAGAAATTGATACTTTGACTGGAAGGTTGTTTTAGAATATAAATAAATATGCTTGAACTTTAGACCATTTTCATGTAAGAGTAAATTAAGCATAACATTGGTTTTACCACAGTTAGAAGGACCACATACTATGCATCGAATTGTATTAGGAAACAACATGCTATGTTTAATTTTTCGTGGTCCATCTTTAACCTTTATGATATTTACTTCTAAAGTTTCAGCTTGCTTCACGAACTTCATGGTCAAATGTGAAAAAAACTGAACATCGCTATTCTTTATATAGGTACCCCTATCCATCGGTTTGAACGGTGAGCTAATGTAAAATAAAAACTCTAATCTGGTTTGTAAATACTATTTATTTTGTCATATTCATCTAATAAACATTTGTACATATTCTTTTACTATATTTACTAACCTTAAAAATACAGTATTTGTTCTATTGCAATTTGACGATTATCATCATTATTACTTAAAGTTACTTTATTTACTTCTTGCGTTATAACACATGCTTAATTATAGATAGATTAAAATACAGTATTTGTATGACCCCACGGTAATGTGTGGATTCGATCTATTGCAATTTGACGCTTATCATCATTATTACTTAAAGTTACTTTATTTACTTCTTGTGTATATAACACATGCTTAATTGATTTAATTGTATTCATTTTACACCTCAAAATCTTGCCACCATATAATGCTTTATTATAGTTAGATAGATTTAATATTTTTGTTACAGACTTAGAAATACCTTTCGCCTTTTTGATTTCAACTTTTTTACTTCTTATACAGTAAAGTTTGGCTCTTAAGCCAATAAATTCTGTTACGATATCGCCTCCTAATTCGTCTTTGAAAAGTCCGGGGATTTTGGCGTTAACTCGAGGCAAATCAAACTTATTGTTAAGAGGATAGTTACTCGTATCAAACAGAGAAAGATTATCCCCAATATCTCTATATGCGTCATCAGTAGTAATTAAATAAAGTAAGCTATCTGTGTCAGTGTAACATAATTTAGCTTTGTCTGAGTATTGTTTTTTAATGAAATCGTAATGAAATTGATACAAATGTTTTTTAGCATACTCTAATACCGTAAATCCTATGTAGATTGGCCTGTCTAGAATAATTTTTTCCTTATTGAGTTGAATAGCTACCAAATTTTCCGAAAATATTGTTATACTTTTTAAATTAGGACGTGCAATTAATTTCTCAGCACCTATAAATTTGTTTGTGGTATTCCGATTGTCGCTCCATCTTGTAACTAATTTTACATCTACTTGTTTGCGTTTATTCTCAAGCGTTTTTCCAAAAAACGCATTATTTTGTAATTTAAAAAAATCTTTTTCCACATCCGATGTTGCTTTTTGTCTTAAGTAGGTATTCAAATCTATATATTTTCGCAAAAAATCATTTTGATGAAAAGACAGTACGCGGTGAATTTTTCTAAGTATCAAGCCGTTTTTTAAACATTCTTTTAAATGTACATAGTGTATAATATAGTTGAATTTATCGTATAGATTGGCAATTAATTTAGGAGTTTTACCTCCCGGAGGAGTAAACTTTTCTGCTGCAAATGGTAAGTCACTATGCGCATCATGCAAGTGATCAGGGTAAGACATATCCACCTCCAATAGATATCCGTAATCGGAGTCATCTGCTATACTTTGTACATCAAATTTATTGACTTCTTCCTTATTTAAGAATATAAATTCTGAAACCGGCATTTTCTTTGTCAGTGCATAACCGTATAAATTGTTGCAATCGAGATTCAGTAAGTAAGTAGAGGGTAATGATTCATTGTAATTCTCGAGATACTTATTATTCGCCGTAGCATGTCGCAGTGAGCACTGCGCTAAACCACCGCGAATACCTTTTTCAAACATCTGATACATTTCTAAATCATCGAGTAACTCTAACTGAACACCGGTGTATAAAAGCATCGCATCCCAGCTTAACCCAGGTGAAGTTATGTAATATGCCGGGTCTAATTTATAATAACACAAGCTGTTTTTTCTAAAATTTTCAAAAATATCGCACAGTAATAAAACATCGCATTTTAAATATAAATCCGTATACTCTCCAAGCGAATGGATTTTGAAGATTTGCCATATTTTACCTGCTCGTTCATAGTCTTCATCACTAATGTTCTCTAATTTTAAACTATTATAGAAAAAAACTTTTTTAGGAAGTTGTTTTTCCTCATATCTATCCCATGAGTTAATATAATCATATGGGTAAACTCCTTTAGATCTCATTAATTTTAACTGCTCTGTATCATTAAATTGTTTTGAAAAATGAACTAACTCTTCATCACGTAAAATTTTACTGAGCGCGTCTAAACTAGAGCTAAGGAACTGAAAGGAATCAATAAATTTAATTCGAATTTTTGTATCTTCATTTTTAAACATAACTGACAGATATTTTTCTTTTGTTTTCGGTATGATATCAATTTTGCTGCTAAAATTCGACAATTCTTTAATAAACAAATGACTATCATAGGCTGACAAATTGTGAAAAACAACAGGAATGAAAGGAGTAACTCTGAATATTAAATTACACTGAGCGTGAGCAGCGCCTCTAAATTCACCAGTTACATGATCATGATCTCTAACTCGATCATCGAATAATAACTGGTTGCAAATATGGCAATTCACACAATCACGATATTCAAGCTCTTGTTTCTTAGTTAAAGGTAGCATTGGCTTTTTGTCAGATAATATTTTATCTATTTTAGCCACGTCTTCTATTAAACACTCGATAAACTTTTTCGTACAATCTGCTCCTCTATATGAAACGTATTTGCAAAGGTTTTCATCATGTGAACAACATACGTAATATCCAAAACATGATGGTTGATGCAATTTTAAATTTTGCGTGTAATTTTCTGTACAATGTTCATTCTCATCGCAATCTAGCAGTAAACTTTCGAAATCTGCATAAATCACGAAATTCATTTTTTGTTTTCTTTCAAAGTGCTTAAATTGCAATGTACTATTTTTCTTTGGCAATTCTGTTACTACTTTAGAACAATTATGTCTTGCATATTTCAGCTGACATGAAAAGAATAGCAAACAGTCTTCACAGAAGTATTTTTTACCTTTATGATTTGAAATTTGTTTGCCAACTAAACGAGCAAGATCTTTAATTAAACAAAAATGAGTATTACAATTCTTCTCGTAATACAATAAATTGACATGATTGATCTTTCTGCTCTGCGTCACATATAGCGGTCCAGTTACATTACTTTTACTATCTAACCCGTAAATATTTATACTTATATTACTGTTGTTGTTTTCAAACATCTTAATATCTTTAAATGTAGGTGGGAATGACATTTCATCAGTATTAAAAATATTTGAATAATGTGGATAAGAACTTGTTCTGCATGGATTACAGTCTGATGGGAACAATGCAGCAACAATGCTCCACAGAAAACAATGCTCATCAGTATTTTTTATATTTAAACAACTTTTGGTATTTTTGATAACAGATGGTAAATCTATATAGGCACCACCTCTTAAAGGACAGTATTTATTAATATTAATTTCTAAGTGACTAATCGACTCAAGTGACCACCCAGATTCGCAGTGTTCAAATTCAGATACCTCACTTTTGAAGGTGTTAACTAAATCTGTATAAATATCAGATAACTGTGTGTTATTAAAAATCGACCGATATTTTAAATTAAATGACTTCAGTTCTTCTTTATTGGATTTTGGTAAAGAAAATAATGCGAATAGTTCAAAATTAACTTTAATACAATTATTTTCTGATAAAGATTTTTCTAATAGTTTAATTACATTACTTTTATTACTACACAGGAAAGTTTCTAAAGTAAGGTGTTCGTCTTCCTGTGGAGCATTTAATCGATATGTTACAATTCGATTGTTGAATGCTGTGGCCACAACGTCTATGTTTTTAAATTCTGTTTTTAATAAACACTGTGATTTATGAGCATTAGTTCTCAAATGATATTTAAATTTGTTAGTTGGAATATTTATATGACACTTGTGACATAGAGTGACGTGTTTACTCGCTTCACTCCTAAAGCTTGCGTCGAGAGGTGGTGATGTTGGAGCTGAAAATTAAATACATTGCAGCTGCTATACATGAACTTTATTTGAATAATTAACACTAACTAAGAACCAATACAATTATTAAACACAAGGGATATATTGATTATCGGGTATTATTTATATATTAATATCGGTAATAGTTAATTACTTATATTTAAAAATAGGAATTAATGAATGCCGGAGGACAGTTTTTAAATTCTTTTTTCACCGCGCTCACATAACAGGTGAGGTGGCGCCAGGCTTCTGTATCTATATCACTTCTGTTTTTTACAGTAACAACAGCCTGGCGCCACCTATTCATTGCAGGGACTCGTTCTATTTCCTCACATTTATAGATTTTTAGTTCTATATAGTGAGTCCCTGGTTTTGCTTCGGCAGATTGACGCGCACATCCATTTGCAACCCTTCTAGTTATGTAGCTAACCAACGGTGAAGATTTTTTACCGATTGCATCCGAAGCCTGCAGTTCGTCTTCGCTATCCGTCCCAAAGAGATCTTTAGCTGTGACCTTCTTCTCACATAACGGTTTCTTGGAACTGGAACCGGCGCCGACGCTGGCGTCCGCCCGCGATCTTTTCTTTAATGATGATGATGATGATGATGATTTCTTCACGGAGCGTGAAGAAGCCATCTCGTCATCTGACGGGAACAGATTATCAGCGTGTTCAGACCTGGAAATATTAAAGGGTAATCATTATAAAACCTGTTTTATAAACTATCACGCATTACATATTGTTTCTTAAATTACCTAACATTAATAATATTTTACGATATTTAATATATCGGAAAGTAGTATGCACCTACTATCATAATATAATATACATTAAATTCACTATGGTTAGTGAATAAATAAATGAAATGAAATACCGGACACTACAGTTTTCATTCGACGTTTTTATATCTAGAACTCAACGATATAATATGTACGCAAAAACTCCTCAGTGAATACTCACATTAATCGAAATGGTATCGCTCTCGACTCGACACTAAGCAAGCACGTTATCGGAGTCGGCTACTAGATCGAGGCCCTCAGGATGATGAATTGTGGATGGAGAATCTGGAGATCTGAAAAAATAAAATGTAAAAAGATAGACATATTACAATTTTATAAACACTATTACTATTTAAAAACTTAATAATATTTTCATTCAAAAATAATAAATAAATAAATCTCACAATAATTGACCTTGTCCTAACTATAGGATTGTACTATGGGTACTAGACAACGATAAATATGTTTTCTATGTAGAAAACATCCAAGATTCAGAAACAATACTCGCGTTCGTTTATCACACGAATAAATTGCCCATACCGGGAATCGAACCCGGGGGGGCCGCTAGCTTCGTAGGCAGAGTAACTGCCAGCTATACTAACACGTCGTCACATGAGAACGATGAATATGATGCTATATTTACTAGCGTTAATTTTTTTTTTTTTGCATATTAATGAATAAATCTATATAATTATTAACTCTGAAAATACAGTTTTTTCATACGATTAGACAGCAATACAAAAGCATAAAATGAGTTTTCATACGATTAGAACACAATATAAAAGCATTAAATGAGTACTTACATTATCCAGAGTAGTGATGCACTGAACTTGATACTTGAAATTACCGGAGCCAGCATGCGGGATCCACGTCCTCAAGATGACAAATGGTGAATGTTTGGCTGGGAGAGGCCATTAAATATTTTATAAATTATACGTATGTGTGTATAAAAAAAATGTATGTGTGAATACGAAATGCCAGCATGGCAATTTCACCAAACTTGTTACCGTGTTATGCATTGTCATCATATATGATTCAATTAATAAACAGCTTAAAACATTATAAACAAAGATCGATATCCACTGGCAAAACTTCCGCACCAAAATAGCAAAAAAGTACTAGGCTTAACCGCATGGTTTTGCCTGTGTATTTAGTATTAGTGACTGGGACAATATGTATAAGAAAAAATCTCAACAAACAAACATACACTGCAAAATCAATTAATCGTATCAAATAGATGTAAACACAATGTCGAAGGCGCCACTTCGTCGCGGGTGTAAGATGACATACTACCGTAGATGGCGATGATGCGGTACTAATAATTTTTAGCCTCTAATTTGAACTTTATTTCATATGTTTTCTAAATATCTGGGGAAGGGGGTATATAGAAGAAGAAAAAAAACAGAATTATATGTTTAGTAATCTGTAAACAGCTGAGCTGCTATGTCACGCGACGAAAGTAACCCGGTACACCATTATTCAACTCCGAGTCCTCGACTTATAATGTCGGTAAGTGAATAAACACATTATTTCGATTTTGTTTTTTTTTTTTTGTTTTTTTTCACATATTGATAAGAAATGTATCATTTTAATAGTAGGTACTTCATTAAAATCGATTTAAAAAGCCAAACGTGCGAAAAATCCAAGAGATAGTGACTTCGTGTTCTAATATTTTATTTTTTGTTTTTTATTCTCTTTCAGGATACTGAAGATCTTTTTAACTTCGTGCCGTCAGAAGTCCCACGATGTACGAGGAAAGTTCTAGGGCTGAGCGCCGCGCGTAAAAGACCAGCACCCGATAACAGCTCACCAAATTACTCATTCATTAAAAAATCTTGCCATGGCTCTAAAATAATCAGAATAGAAATATACGATGCCAAGGACTTAGAAAATCAGGAAGAGATTTTCTGTAAATGCAGCGCAGGCTTATGCATACAGCATGTTGTAAAAAACCTCATGTTTGATGAAATTCTCAATAATGTTAGAGATATTGTCAGAAAAATCCAAGATAACATGGAGGCTGAATTGTAATCTTTCTGGGTTCTGGATTTGAATACTGAAGATATTTTAACAAGGTGCACATAAGAGTTGATATAATTCTATTTGTAGTTTAAATATATGTATTAAAAATATTATAATTATAAAATATACCTAATTATATAATAAGTGATGTTTTTTTTTCATTACCTACTAAAAAATACCTGTCTTTAAAATCTAATAAAAATATTAGATTATTAATTATTGCACGGTGTCACATTGTCGAACGAAAGCAGGAATGTTGACAACTTCCATATTCAGGGGGGACACGCTCCTGATTCTCGAGTCCAATTAATTAATAATAGGTAGCAAAACTAATAAGTGAGCTACAATACAAGCCGCGGTGAGGTTAAAATTATGTACTACTAAGCAAATAATGTCAACGGTGATATGATAACTATGATGGTCTAACATCAAGTTGTTTAAAAAGTTGATGTCTACGAATCTTTCATACACTACAAGTTTTCGAATAAGTGGACTAATAAGTAGATTTGTTAAGGTTTTATTATGTCTTCTTAAGCATAATATTTAAAGACTTCTTGAACAGATTATTTTGTCTTGAATAGATAATTTTGATAAGTGAGGTTAAACTATTATCATGAATAGATAATAGTCAAGATGGTCTTGAATAATATCGAAATTTTCGAAAAAAAATTATAGCTTCTTGAATAAATAATCTTTTATAAGTGAGATTAGATCGAGTTTTCGAATAGACCATCATATTACTTCTTGAATAGAGGATTTTGATAAACAAGGTTTAAAATTACTTCTTGAATAGAACATTTTATGGGTTCTTGAATAAATCATTTTTGATAAGTGAGGTTAAACTAAGTTTTTGAATAGGAAAACTGGGGGAGCTGGATCTCGGGTGATCCAGCTGCCCCAATTTTCCCCTACTGATATGATTCCTATTTACAACTTTTTTGTTAAGTAGATATGATTAATATTACTTATTTCACTTTTTTTTAACCGTATAGAATACCGTGGAAGGTCACTATATAAAAACTCTTTACTGTCGAGATACATGATTTGACAGATATAATTGCGATTTTTCAATATCCAACTGAACATATGACTTTTCAATTGTAACAACCAATCAACAAGTTCTTAATCTTATTGTAGTTACAGATATCATTAACTTATAAAGTAAGGTTCAAAATTATATACAATTTATCTCTGTTGAACACGAAGTTTATATTTTATTAGGATTTAATAAAAGCAACTTTGGTGTCCGTACTAAGTTGATTTTTTTAGTAAGTATGAAATGGACACGCCGAATCGCTGACGCGGTATTTGTAATTCACTATAAATTGTAAGGTTAACAGAGGTCCGAGTGTATGTGCACATCAGCTGTGAGTAAGTTGTGAACAAAATGAGTCAAGTTCTTTTTATTGGTGCTCACAATGCTCAAATAAGATTTGTGATATAGTACTTAGGTATTTGTTTGTAGCAAATTGTGTGGAAAACCCGTAAGTGTTTCTCAGTAGCTATGTGATCAACTGATCACCCATCGTACATCCGCACTTTAACATTAAATACAACAATAGACGCAACACCTAGGTACAACCTACAGAATTATGAAAAATCATTTATGTATGTATGCATGCGTGTATGTTCCTTGTCCGCTCGTAGAGTCTGAACGAAGGCCCTGATTTCGACGGACGAGTTGTCGTTAAATTCGCCTTTGCGCCGCGTCACAATATACATACTTTATGTTTTATTACATGGATTTATGTTTATATTATATGTGTCATAACAAGGGTATTTAACGAACATAAAACAATATCAAAACTTTAATTAGGTACTTGTTTTTTTTTTTAATAAATGTCACACCAATTGACCTAGTCCCAAACTAAGCTCTAGGCTTGTACTATGGTTACTAGACAACGATATAAATACTTATATAGAGAAATATATACTTAAATACATAGACAACATCCATGACTCACAACAAATATTCGCGCTCGTCACACAAACATCTGCACTTACTGGGATTTGAACCCAGGATCGCTAGCTTCGCAGGCAGGGTCACTACCAACTAGGCCAGCGTGTCGTAATTAAAACGCGTCGCTAGGTGGCGTTTTATGTAATCTAAATACCTACCCGACATGAGAAGCGCCTTTATCCCAATTAGATATTACCTAAGTAATAATAACAGAACTACTAAATAGATAACAACTCTGATATAACGGCGGATCCTCCTTTCAAAGCTGATATGTCTGAAACGACGCAACCGATTTTATGAAACCAAGTTAAGATGGTTATCAAACTAGCTTTTGGAGCTTTCCTAAATAAACACCTTGTCCGAATCGGTTTATCGTCCTCTTTTTGCGTGTACAGTGAGGTCTGATCTTGAGTATGATGCCGGTTTCAAGACTGACGCGTTAGGAGTGACAGTTTTCGTCAACGGATGCCGTATATTCGCCCTTTGCTTTGGTCGTGTCGGTTAAAAACAATTGCATTCTTGGTATCTAATACGTGTGTTTTATCTACACCGCTAATTGTTAAGGATATCGAATCGATTATAGTTGTGCCGTACAACCGCCCGAGCCTGTTCGTCGTTACAGCAAAACCAGTTTCATGTTTAAATCATAGGACGTAAGTCGGGCAATAACAAAGCTTATGTCGTTGGTATACGATCTAGACGAGTACCTTTAGTTATAATTCTGGTGTATTTTTTGTGGGCTCTTGACCATGAAATAGCAATCGTTGCTGACCAAATAAAAAGGTTTACGGCTGTTGGCTGTTATGCTGTTTTTAAACTGCTGTTATGTGAATATACAAAGCAACAGTGACAAGACAGAACAGTGTATACGCTTGACGCCATAGGTCTTTTTAATTTGCCCGGGTATTAATTACAAACGAGGTAAGTGACCAAGTCTGTTTCGGTCTTAAATCTACGATATCTAAACGAATATTATAAAGAGTAAAGTTTTGTTGTTTGTTTGTTTGCATCGAATAGGGTCGAAAACTACTGCACAGATATTCTTTCACTATTAGAATGCTACACTGCCCTCCTACAGAAAAAAGGCGCATCTACTATATGAATTGTATTGCATTTCCAACCTTATTATAACCGTTGAGAGTTTAATATGCCTCAATGAATTAATTGCACGTATGCCTTTTCTCCGTAGGAGGGCAGTATTTCATCCCTGATGAACACAGGCTATGTTTTACTTTTCTGCACGGACGAAGTCGCCGGCAACAGCTAGTAAATAATAATTCAATTTGAATCAGCGAAAATCTGTTAAAGCAACACTCACGTATTGAACAATAATAAATATGAACTATCATAGAATATGAACTGCCATTGGTATTAGACCATCAAGCATGCGGTAAGAGCTATAAATAAATGCATAGTGCACATCAATCACCAACCGGTGTTTGTGCGAGCTTGGTTTCAATTGCGATTACTATCTCGCCTATCATTATTTCTCGTCTGGTAAAGGGTGTCCGCGTTTTGGAACGTGTAGAATACGCTTTTTGGTTGGGTATTCTTCAATTTTTTCCCTATATTGTTAAAATTTGGTTTAGGTACTCAAACGTTTGTAGTGTGAGTTTTCTTAATATTTTGCATTGCCTGTAAAAATGTTGGGCATGTAGATATTTCAAATTGTAACTTCTATGTACGTTATTTATTTTATTTTATTTTATTTTATTCATTCAATTGAACTGTTTGGTCTTCTGTTGGTGGAACTCAAATAAATATATGTTAACTCATACCTGTGCAAATGCAATGCTGAAGCGACTCAGCTGTCGTACATACATTCTTATAATATTTAATGTTCAAACACACACACACACACACACATATTGTAGTGTGTCAGACATAAACTTTCTGATATTTACTTCTGGACAGCATATAGTTGAATTTACAACATGTTTCAGATGTACAAACTTCTCGTTTTCCTGGCGGTCCTGGCGACGTCTCACGCTCAGGACCTCGAGACGATCATCCAGCAGCTGCAAAACGGAAACGCGGGCGGCGGGCAGGCCGGCGGCCAGGGCACCGGGCAGGGCACCGGGCAGGGCACCGGGCAAGGCAACGGGCAGGTCACCGGGCAAGGAACCGTCCAAAACAATTTCAACCTGCAGCCACAGGCGTCTACCTTGGTCCCACCTGCTTCTAACACAGCTAGTAAGTCCATCAAACTTATTAATTGTCATATTAACATCCACGGTCTTGTGACGCAGCAGCTATGGACGTTGTGACATGTTGGCAAAGACCGGAACGGACAGTTACAGGTTCTTGTAATAATTGTATAATTTGTATGAATACACACCTACCATACCAACCAGGGGACTTTGCAATCTAGTTACAGGCTTTAAAAACAGATAAAGCTTAGAAGAGTTCAGTCGGAAAAGAGTTCTAGGAACTTATAATGAGAGTGCCGGAGGAGCAAATTACCTTCTTTCTTCCGTGTATACCCTATAAACGGAAGAAAGGAGGTAATTTAGTCCTCCGGTACTCTCCCTGAGAAAAGTATCTGTATATTTCATGCGCATAGAAGTTTTGTGCTATGTTCAGTTGGCAATAACGAATATGTTGTCCGATTTATAGATGAAGACCTGTCGTGCACGACGGAGTCGAACCAGGTGGGCGAGTGCGTGCACTACTACCTGTGCGACAGCAACAACACGGTCATTGACGACGGCGCCGGCATCATAGACATCAGGTCGGTACAGCCTGCCACGCGGCGAGTCTCAAGCCGAAACCTACTGCCACCGGTATGAGACGAGAGCAGTATGTACACACTCCCTCTTGGCCAGTATCGGGGTGTCTCGAGTCTCGATGAATGTCTACAGCCGGCATTAGGCCCGAAGCGGCGAAGCTCACCTCTCTAATTTGTTCCTAATGACCGTCTGTACTCTCGACAACTCAGGGGGAACAAGACAATCTCACAAAAATTTACCTACCCCCAATAACTAAGCTCTAAATAGGCTATTACTAATAATGGCAATGGGTACTGGGCTGCGATAAATTTACATATATAGATAAATACATAGAAAACACCCAAGACTCAGGAACAAATACTCGAGCTCATCACACATATGTACTCGTATAGTTGCCCATGTCGGGAATCCACCCGGGACCGCAAGTTTCGTAGGCAAGGTCACTATCAACAGGCTACCGCGTCGTCACATTCCCGATCAGACCGAATACTTAGTTGTGCGCAAATGACATTGCTTCGGCACATCTCGGCCTTGTAAAGCCTCTCACCGAGGTTTTCCCAAAGTCATGCCTCACGTGTTTGTACAACACGGGCATAGTTTAGTTTAGTGTTCGTGATTGCCTGTATACTGCCGACAAAACAAAAAGGCGATATGCGCGTATCTAGACTGCATACTCTTATACTGCCTTGGAACGGCAGTACATGAAAGTCGTTTGTCCGTTGCAGGGTCCGCGATGGGCCGTGCCCGTCATATCTGGACACGTGTTGCCTGCTGTCCAACCAGAGGCAACCGGACAACCCCAGCACGCCAGCGCCGCCTGCCAAGGTAAACCTAATATGTATATGCTATGCTACCATCAACGTATACTTTGAGCCTAAACGCACGGAGACTTAAAGCGCGGCGGTTCGGCGCGTTCTCAAACAAAAAACATCTCCGCCAAGCTTTTTAGTATCCCATACTAAAAAGCGTGGCCGCACTGCGCCGCCTGCACTCTCAGTGCGTTTACGGCTTTAACCTGCCGCCAAGCTGCAGTGTTCCCATCCAGTGATCCCAGATTTTCCAGCATTTTTGGTGCAGTGCTAGGGTTGACAATAGTGGCGAATAATAAATTGTTTCAACCAACAATCAAATAAAATCAAACCCATTTATTTAGAACAAGGAATAATGTTGATATGATTAGTAATTAAATAACAATTTCACAAAAAACCCGATTCAAGTCTCGTCTTAAAGACCGCCTGTTAACTACCTCTAATTTTAAGTTTTATGTTCTGTATTGTTTGTATCTTTTTTGAAGTGTGCAATAATGCGTGTATTAAATATTTGTAAAGCCCAATACGCATAATAAAATGAAGGGTTAATTAATTTATTATTTATTTAAGGGTTACGGGTGAGGGCAACGCATTTCCACTGCAGTCTTAGGACGCAGCGGCTTAGGTTGCAGTCTTGAGGTCGTATTGTTTTAAGAATGTAAATGAGGTGAAGTAAAGGTGTCTTTTATAAGCCGCTACTTTACTTAGTTTGGCAATTAAATAACAAAAATAAAAAAGGACAAGGGGGACACGCATGTAATAAAAACAGAAAAATAAAATACGGAAATGTCCAACGAGTGGCACATATTTCGACAGTTCTTTTAAAAACATTTAATGTTTCTAATTGTAGGTAAGTTTTTTTTTTTAAAAAGGTGAATAATGTTTTCGGAAATAATCGCTGCTTAGGTTGCATAAATTGTGTGTTTTAAACCGTATGCCCAAAAAATACAACGGTAAAGCGTCATAACCACTTGCAACAAAAAATATTTTCATCATGATCGGAAATACAACTTCTTGAGTTATTGCAGAAAAACTGCGCTACCCAACAAAAGGACGTAAGTGCCATGAAGATACGCTCTTTCGCTGGTTCACTTTTTTGTGTTTGTAGCAACGGCTTTGGAACCCTACACTGAGCATGGTCCGACATACTCTTGCCTGCTGCTCTTCTATTCAACACGGTAATAGTACATTATTGCCTAGGCACGGAAGTAGGCAATTGCGGGGCGAGGATTGGTTTAAACGGACGAGCTTGCGAGTAAAGTAAGTAAAAAAATACGAGGCCCGCAATTGCCGTTCCTGCCGAGGCATATATAGTGCTTTTCTCAAAAATCGCAAGAATAAAATTATGTTGGAGTAAAGTACTTTATTAAGGAAAGAAATACCACACAATCTATACAGACAATATTATTACCTACTCTTTACCGTCTTTTGTTTATGACAAGGAGAAACGCAAGCTTTTTTTTTAAAACTACTCAAGCTATTCGAGATACAGATAAAAAAGTTATATTCCGAACAAAATTTGGATGTAATAAGACTTGTGCCCTCATTTTATTAAGGCCGTTTTCACTTTTTAAAAAGTTAGATACTAGATGGTAATGAAATTTGTATGCAACATTGCGTGCTTGTGTAGCGAGCACGCAATGTTTTTTTTTTTTAATTTGAGATCTGTCAGTAAACTATGTACTTCGCATCCCAATATATAGATAGTAATGTCAACTTTTCCTGTCATTTTTGAGAAAAAATAATATCGTATTTGATTTGTTACGGAATCACTTCTCACTCGGCCGCCATTACTGTCAAGAAAATAAGAGTTATCAAAACGTTCACAATACGATAACAGCTCAAACACGATATGGTTTCTACCGAGTTGAATAGAGGCCCAGGTTTTAACTTTTCAATGACGCATAGACTGGGCAGGAGACAATCGCTAACTTTTATATCAGGCGACAATGACCATCTTTATGTTCAGTCTACGAGAAATACGTTAGTTATTTGCGGGTGGTAGGACCTTGTGCGGGGTCCGTCCGGATCGCTACCACCATCTTATCCATTAACCTACTGCCAAACAGCAGTGTTCGCATTGTTGTGTTCCGGTTTGGGGATAAGACAGCCGGTGTAAAGACTAGCATAGAGGCATTCCATCTTAGTCCTCAGGGTTGGCAGCGCATTTGTAGTCTTAGGCTTGCAGTCTTGTGAATGCGAATGTCTATGGGTCACAGTTTCCACTTACCATCAGGTGGCCTGTGTGCTCGTCAGCCTTCCCTATGCCATAAAAAAAAAAACGTTTTTAGTGAACTGAGTATAAGCTGGTTTTTATCTGGGCTAATGTGCGAGGTGCGAGGCGGAGCGGAGACTGCCAAGCCAGGAAGGAAATCATTAAACAGATTCTTGGAACGGCCGAGTCCGTGACTTTGAATGTTGGAGCTCTGGAATCCGATTGGATATTTTCCGCTTGTGTCCGCTCCTCTACTCGTCAACGTAGTTAGTAATAAACTAATCCTCAGATGCACGTCTCAAGACGAACCAGAAATACCGAATGGTTTACTATGACTTGAAGTTAACTTCGACGCATATGGTTGTAAAAAAATATGACTAGTTTATTTTTTTGTACCTCGTTTTTTATTTTAAAACTTAATAACTAAAAAAAGCCATACCATTCGTGTTACGTACTCGACAATGAATGAATTACTGAAACGTTAACGCTCCTCGATTTTGAATTTCCCGTTTTTCAGAGCCATATCTACTCATTTACACAACTATTTATTGGGAAAAGGTAAAAAGTGCTTTCGTTATATAGTAGTTTTCTTTTTTTTATAAGCAAATAACAAAAACCTGGCAAGAGCATGTCGGACCATGCTCAGTGTAGGGTTCCGAAGCCGCCAAGTACCACAAACATAAAAACAACAGGAAATAACTAATTTTATATTTAAACTCATTTGGTACCGTTATAGATGATTTTAGTAGGTATAAACACTGGTTCTCTGCCTTTTGGCCAAAATACGTTTGGTCGAATGTATTTTTTTTTTTTTTATGACATAGAGAAGGCATACGTGCACACAGGCCACCTGATGGTAAGCGGAAACTGTGACCCATAGACATTCGCATTCACAAGACTACAAGACTAAGACTGCAAATGCGTTGCCAACCCTGAGGACTAACATGGAATGCCTCTTATGTATCGTTTCCCAACCGTTTCATTTGCCAACTCACTTTTGTTTCTGTAACTGTAAATATTTCATATTTTTTATAAAAGGTAACCTAACCTATAGGGTCTACACGAAGGTACAGAAATAAATAATTACACCATACACGCTTTAATCGCCTATATTTTAAAAACAATGTTATCTACTTAGTCGTGATAGTTTTCCTTCAAATCCAACAAGTACACTAAAAGAAAATATTATTCAAGATTTTATTTTACCACTTTGTTGGCGTGACTAATATGTATATTCATGCCCCCCCCCCCCCCCCCCCTCCCTGTTTGTCTCCTAACAAAGTCCCGAAGTCAAACTTTCTGGTTTCAACTACCAAACATAGCTACCGTTAATAAGTATTGACATTAATATTGTGATATTGATAAGGTGGCACAGACGGATAGTGGGCAGCGGCCTCGGCTATTATTCCCTAACCTCCTCACTCTTAACCCCAGCTTACGTACGTTATCTACTAAGGAACTTAGCGTGACTGGCCAACATACAATTTAGTATGACATCATTAATACAATCTGGTCACCCAATATAAACAACGTTTTACAGTGTTCACTAACCGTGGCAGTAGCAGACATTAAACCAACTAAATTCGACTGGTCGCGTCACTGACAGCAATTAACTAGTAATCTACCATTAGTAAGGACCACATGTATTTTGCCGTGTGCACGCCTTAGATTGAAGCGAGCACCTGGTGCGAGGCGTTTAAAATCAGTTGTTAGCATTTTGGGTTTATTTTTAACGACCGAACAAGTGCGCATTGGGATTTAAGAGGCCACCTATGCTAAAGTCTGCAGTGTTCCGAGATCTGCATCTTGTATCTGTTCTTTGGACAAATTAAACTTGATCATACTTGTTTGAGACTGGCAAACGTGGAAACACGATTAGAAATAAAATCTTCAATCCTTTTATGTTTCTAACGTTTTTGCATGTTTTTGGTTGAATCTTCAAAACCCTATAATATTTAACGATGATTTTCGATTAAATAGAGTATATGTAACTTATTAATTAATTAATTTTGTATCTCAGAATAACACATAAGAAATACATATTATTAGCAACAGGCTTCGTCAAAACGTTTAACATAGGAATGATCATCGGCAACACGCTTCGTCAAATTCCCTTAATAGTAACAAAAAAAAAACACAGACTTTTTTTAATCCTGGCAAACCAATTTTTCCAATAAATGTAGTAGTTTTAAAGTAAACAGCGATTAATTGAATTTGACGCTGCAAACCAAGGCTCGCGCGAACTATCTCCATCTTGGCGCGGAAGCACATAAAGCCATCCCTTTTCATTCTTGTGGGGGCGTGGCACCTTAGATGGTCTCTTAAATTGCTGTTTCATGTTATTGTAGGCGTCGTTTGAGCGACACATAAATAAAGGCACAAGCACCGTTAGACATCTTGTCTAGGGCCTTAGGATACCCTTTTTATAAATAAAGCAACGCATTTGCAACCTTTTAATTACCAGTACCACCAGCACCAGCACCAGCAACGTCCTGACAATGACAGGTGACAAATGACAATCAGGTGTACATAGACTAATTTATATGTTTATATGACGCACAGAACCTAACACCTACAGTGGTTAAGGAATTTGATGGCTTTGCAACCTATACCGGATTGTCACCATTGTAAACAGCCACGTTGATGAAATGGGCTCGCGGCCGGTGAGCTAACTTGTCTTCTAATTACCATCAAAACTAATGACGAATGTGATTGTGTGAGCAGCAACGGAACGGCTGCGGCTGGCGGAACCCCGACGGGCTAGGATTCCGCATCACCGGCGGAACCGACGGCGAAGCCAACTTCGGCGAGTTCCCCTGGATGGTGGCTATCCTCAGGTATGTAGGTCAATGTCACAAGTTGTACTTTGTCGTTTGTTGTTGTGTTTGAATTTCAACTACCATATTGAGGAAGAAGAAGCAATAACTCACATCTTATATCTTGACTTTGTAGTTAGGAGTATTCGGTTCTGCAACTTGTGCAAATGTGTCATCAAACACGACATAGTACAAAGGGGTTACGAAGGTATGACGTTACTATACACTCCGAACTTGTGGTCCAGTGTCACTAGCAAACTGCCCGTTGCCTTCTGGTTTATGATCGTAAGTTTAAACCCCGTTACATAACATACTCATACATATATCCGTGTATATACGTTAAGTCTATATTGTAATACAAACTTACGACTTTTATTCGAGAAAAACGCTCAAATAAGACAGATGATGACAACCTTGACCACCAATTAAAGCAACAAGCACATTCAAATGTAAATAATACTTAATACCTAGCTGAAATTTACAGTAATCGCCCGGTAAAACGAGTAACACGGGAAATTTTACCACCCGAATATTCGAAGAAATAATAAATTTGATGCATGGCAACAGGCGGCCCAATGCGCCTAATATAGGTACCTTTAAACGAGCAATTCTTATAATCTGAATCTCGGAAACGGCTCCAACGATTTTCATGAAATTTAGTATGCAGGGGGTTTCTGGGGCGATAAATCGATCTAGCAAGGTTACATTTTTAGAAAACTCACCAATACAAAAATACCGAGCTAAGCTCGGTCATCCAGGTACTTTTCTCTAATGAAAGGAAACAAATGTGCCGCAAGATCGCGATTAACCGACGCACACTTGGATGCAGTTTTGAAATTAATTTCTGCACCCCTACTATTTTTGCAAAATGTTGATGTTGAAATTGTTGAAAAATGAGGATAAATAAAGCATTCTTCACACTCCGCACACACAAGCATCCACATTTTGTCACACGGTAATCGCAGTCATATTAGGCCCGCTGCTGATAGAATTATCCCTCAAATAGTGAGTACACACTTATTCCAGGGTGGAGCCAGTGAACGAGAACGAACCAAACGGGCAGAAGCTGAACGTGTACGTGGGCGGCGGCTCCCTGATCCACCCGAGCGTGGTGCTGACGGCGGCGCACTACGTGGCGGGCGGGCGGGCGCTGCGCGTGCGCGCCGGCGAGTGGGACACGCAGACCAAGAACGAGCTGTACCCCTACCAAGACAGGGACGTCAGGGAGACCGTGGTGCACAAGGACTTCAATAATGGTGAGGAGCCGTCAGGGGTGCATCCAGGATTACCCCCTAGGCAATGTAATTTTCAGGGCCCCGTTTTTGGGTTTCTTTGGTACCCGAATAGAGAGCCTTAATACGTCTACAATGTCCGTCCGTCCTAACTTTACAGCGCTCTATCTTTTGATCCGTATTAGATAGCGGGTTATTTTAGATATATATGTGGATGGCTTTACCAACCTTAAAAAAAATGAAATAATAGACAGGGTCCCCATACAAGACACGTTTTTTTTCAACGTATTTTTAGTTTTGTTATTTTGCTAAAACGGAAAATACAAGCGCCGTATGCTTTTATAATTGCAAAACCCGGAAGAAAAACAAAGAATGGTCTAATGTAAGTTGGGCTCGCGCTCAGACAATCCGAAATCGAATTCCAATTGAACCGGACGGACCGGCTTTTTTCTAATTTCCCATTATTATTATGTTTTGAAGGCAAGCAAGCATTTCAGAGCAAGTCATGTCAAATACGTAATGTAGAGATGTTTTTGATGATTATTATGGTAGTTGGTGGAAAACACGGGTGTTTGATCGTGAACCTGGATATTTTCTATGTATTCAAGTATGTATTTGTCTTTTTTAGTACTTATGTTTATCGTTGCCTAGAAACAATAGTAGAAGCCTATGAGCTTACTTTAGGCCTAGGTTAGTCTGTGTCCCCTCATTCTTATTCATTTCAACAAATGTGCCTCCAGGAAATCTGTTCTACGACA
The DNA here is from genome assembly GCA_923062465.1 of Acleris sparsana. Lineage (NCBI taxonomy): Eukaryota > Metazoa > Arthropoda > Insecta > Lepidoptera > Tortricidae > Acleris > Acleris sparsana. The sequence continues at coordinate 4,418,623 of OV281311.1, read as the reverse complement.
TCGGGCTGCTGATCCTGTCGGCGCCCATCGAGCCGGCGCCCAACGTGGGCGTGGCCTGCCTGCCGCCGGCCGGCGTGCGCACCGAGGCCGGCACGCGCTGCCTCGCCTCGGGATGGGGCAAGGACGTCTTCGGGAAGGAGGGCCGGTACCAGGTCATTTTGAAGCGGGTACGTGGGCCTTGGTTTTTTTTGTGTATCTGTGTATCCGCCTTCCAAACGCTCCTCTCACACGGATGGACTGATTCGCACGCGATGTTTTCTGAATGGATGGCTCGTTTAACTTCATTCTCTAGCTAGGTTTGATGGAAATTGGTTTAACAGTTACTTTATTCCTGGTCTCCTGTATCTCTAATGATACGCGGTTACTCGCGACATTATTCATCTAATATGACCATTTGGAAAACAAGCCAAAGCGGTGTTTGAATTCTACAGACTCATCCCTTTCCTAATCCTGAACATAAGTGCTAGAGTAAAATAAAGTTTTGATCCTATATATATCTTGCCTGACTATCCCCATATAGCCATTTTTGGTAGCCGTTACGACAATTGTCGACACTTATGTGTAGACACTGATTGATTCTAGTAAGACGTTTGGTAGCAGCTTCGTATCTGCTACGTAACCGCGACTAAAATTGGGGAAGAGTCGACACAGTAACTTTTGGTTTCATCGTTCCGTCGCTGTGTGGTAACAATGTTACGAGTTTGAAACCAGTTCGTCAGAAATCATTCGTTCATTCACTCTTTTAATGGAACTCGTTGAAGTGTCTGATGACGTTTTATTGTGATTTAAAAATATAAGAAGAGAAGCCATTACAAAAAAGTTTGACGACATAAGTATTTGGTTTTAGTGTTTATTCATTATGGTTGTGTTCAAATATCAATGGGAAAATAATTTCATCGTGTCATTTGATCATATTGGTTGAAATTCATCAACGCGCCATCATAAAATCATAATTTAGCCAATTTAGCGAAACACATGACTGTACTGCGTATTATTTCATTATTGAATAAGTTTATAAATTTAAAGATCTCTTAAGTTTGCATACACAGAATAATATATTTTATCAATAACAATAAATATAAAAGCAAGAATAACCATAAAACTTATTAATTATGATATAAATATGTCTTTATGATGGACAAACATTGCAGTCACAAGTGGTCACACAGTTACTAGATTGTGTCGACATGTGTCGACGTGTAACTTAAAGTAGTAACAAAGTTACTGAATTAACAAAATGGCCCCATGTACTTTTTTATTTACAGAGATTCTCAAAGTTTCACGAACATCGTCAATCATGCCGTTTTCGGTAGTTTTAACAGAAGAAAACTCGCGAAAGCTTATCTCATTAGTTCCGAGTAACTGGGTTCAAGGTAATATTCTGTTTTGGCCTAATACAAGAAAAACGCCCGAAATTGATCGATTCAGAAGAGAGCAAAGAGTACCTACCAAGGAATGGAAGAAAATGAAATGTGTAATTAAAGCACACGGGCTCGAAACCTTTGCAGAAGGGATGCGAATAGAAAATTTATTTGCTTCCTTTGAAGATACGGAGGACGAGGCACTAGGTGTTTCGGCATTTAAGTCATCGCCACCAGAAACTATAATATTGTTTCCTTGATTGTCACTCGATGAAGACGATGAGTTTGTTTAATGACCTGGAGAAATAATTAAAAAAATAATTTGTCATGTTCCTTAAATTATTAATCACACCAACCAGCTAGTAATTCAAAAACTACTAGGTATTAAGTGTAATAACGCGTACCTAATTAAATCTATTTATCAGGAAAAGTCCTACTTACTTGGGATTTTGTTGTGTACCTACATTCTTTAATTTTGCAACTTTTCTGTAGAAGTCCGATGAGTGTCTGTATGGTTTTGGTTTTTTCCTTTCGTTTGGTTCACTCATGATTAAACGCAACTTTTGCTATAATTATCACATGGCAACGTTAACTATGGGGAAATGGGGACAGTATGTTGAGAACCTTTGGATTTTATGAAGCCTTTTTGTTGTCATTTACCGTTACAAAGTTCCGAAACATTGACGTAACATTACTACACTTCGCGTTTATTGTTTATAAGGTGGTTACAGAGTTACCACACGGTTACTACACATTATTTCCTGGTTTGTAGACTAGTCACAAACTAGACGCAAAGTGTATAAAAATGTGTGATACAAATGTTTACGTTATGTGTGGACGCAACGACTAAACATAGTTACTAGAATTTTTGTGGTAGCATTGTTTATCAACTGTTACTACACTTAGAAACCAAACCCTTACACAGTCACAATGTGCCGGAGCAGTTACGAAACTGTTGTGACTTGTTACTGCTTTTGAAAAGTCTGCGACCAAAAATGGCTATATGGGTCAGGACCGACGCAGGCGTGATGATGATGATGATGATGCCATCATACCGTTTTCGGAAATAGTGATGCTTCATCGGACTTCCAAATGTTGCAGAGTAAACTCGGATTCATAAAAAGATTCCATCAAATCTACCAAGAAATGTCACTGTCACATAACATCTGTCAATGTCAGTATGACGGTCCAGATGCCAACAACCCTTTCTTAGTAATAATATAATAGTATATATATATATATATCTTACTGCAGGTGAAAAACTTAACGAAAGTTTTTATAGAGTTGTAGATAATTAAGTAAAGTTGCGCCCAAATTCAAATATAGTCTCCATTTTCTGTACGCACTATACAATCTCTTAGATGTTAGTTATGTATCGAAGTAAACATTTATATTGATACATTCCTAAATTCTAAGTGAAAAGGGTCCTAGTTGTTTTGCTCTAATTAGTGAGATGTTTAGGATATTCCTCCAGTTCGGATGCTACAGTCAGGCTAACGTAATACGCCTTAAAAATAGCCAACACAACTAGGTAGTGTTTTTTTTCCAATTTAGGTATTTTAGGTGTAATAACTAATAATATGTACAGTCAGCTGCAGAGATAAGTATACCCCCCTGCATAGGAAACTTGTATGCAGGAGGGTATAGGTACTTATCTCTGCAGCTGACTGTACGCACATCTTCAAACGATAATATTATTGTATCAAAACGGATACCAAATGTTATCGAGATCTGAAGTTTTACCATTGCAATAAGACTATTCTTACCACAAAATTGCTTCTATTATATATTTATCTATACTACTGGTTTTTATATAAGCATGTTTATTTAAACAGAGCAGATAAATGTTATACTTAAAACTACTAAGTAATTAATTACTTACGTGCATTCTTTGGCCAAGAGTAAATGTCTTCTACTAATGTTAGAATGTTTCATTTCAATGGCAACACCGTGGTAGATTTGATGGAATCTAATTATGAATCCGAGTTTAGTAGTATCACATATCCAGCCATGACCCTGCGTGAATTCTACGAAACAATTAGTCTCTTTTTTTTACTGCAGGGTATGGTGACGCCATCTACTGCTAACTGTTAACCTAACTTAAGAGTATCTTGATTTCTAAGACTCTTTGGTTGTTTTTGAAATATGCGATAACCTTTACGAGCATGTATATATGTATACTTACGTGCACAACGATTTTTTGATCTCTAGTTCTGCTCAAAATTGCGGGTTTAATTTAGAACATCTCCAGATGTGGAGCGCGTCCCGCACACCAAAGCAGAAGTATGCTCAATCACTATATTTTCTCCAGAACTACTCCACCATTCATCGGCTATAAAACGACTACTAAGCTGGTTGGACATTAAATTCCAGGTGGAGGTTCCTGTAATCGAACGCAGGCAGTGTCAAGAATTACTCCGTAAGACGCGACTTGGGGCACACTTCATACTGCACTCTTCCTTCATGTGCGCCGGCGGTGAGGAAGGCAAAGACACCTGCAAGGGCGATGGCGGCTCGCCTCTCGTCTGCCCTTCAGAGGTAAGTTGATGAAGGGTCAAAATGGGAAGAAACACCCTTCATGGAGCAGTCTTCTTTAATGTGCGCTGGCTGTCGGGTCAGCAAGGGCACCAAGTGTAATTGCAGCTGGCCCCTCGTCTGCCCCTGGGAGATGGATTCACAAACAGTTTTGACAAGACACAAGACAAGACCCTCCATCCTGCACTGTTCCTTCATGTGTGTCGACGATTCCTGCTAGGGTGACTCAAAAGACAATAGTCTTCGATAATCCTTTTTGTGTACTTGAAGAATAATAGCAGTTGGGTACTTCACCCAAAATTTTACGGTGCCATAATCTGTTTTTAGATAAGTATATTCGATTCTTTTTTTACAAGGTTTTATTTAACTTGTAATGTATGTAAGTATGTATGAAAATATGTATGTACCTACGGCTTAAATCTTGCAAGGTGAATTTGACCCACTTCCTATCAACGGAATGGGCTGAAATTTGGACCACATAATGTAAACTGGATGACAATGCAATATTATGGTATCTAAGAGCTGATCTGATGATGGAGTCCGAAGGTGGCGACAGGATCTCCGCTATACTTACCGTAGACCCACCGTGTTAGGACTCAATAGTTTTGTCAATAAGCGGACAAAGATATTGCAAAAAAAGTACAGCCGGCAACAAAAGCTTGTCCCAAAAATGACACAATTAGGCTAAATATGATCACATGATTTCTGAACGAGCCCTAAGCGTTTTCTTGACTTGCACCCAGTGAACTCAACGCATATATGTACGTTCTTACAATAGGCGAGGTCCGAATAAAACAAAAGATGTGGCACCTGTCCGAAGTTCGAAAAACAGTACCGGCAGTGAATGTGAATATGCTATGATAAAGACATGGTAATAACTAATAATGAAGTCGATATTGATGGGGTTGACGTTGGCCTTGATAGTAGTTATTTGTGTAACAGTCCGAGGCTGACCGCTACGTGCAGAACGGGATCGTGGCGTGGGGCATCGGCTGCGGCAACGCGACTACGCCGGCCGTGTACGTGGACGTGGCTAACCTGAGAAATTGGATCGACGACAAGGTCGTCGGCCACGGGTTCGACCCTAAAGTCTACACTCTCGACTAGGGGTAGAGACCATAGATAATTATAATTATATCTGTGCAGAGGGCCTAGACGAAATGCATTCTGTAAATATTAATAGGACTGACGTAATCTCGGTGATTCTTCGGCGTTTTAACAGCCGTCTTTGTCGTCTTCGCATATTATTCCAGACTAATTGACAAGTTTGTTTTTGGAACCAAAGTTTATGGAATAGAAACTCCCTCTGGTTCTACGTGTATTCAAAGTAGTCACTAGTCGTCCTTTTTTGACAAAATATGGCGGTTGAAATGCAACGGCCGAATATCCACCTAGTTGCCGGACGGCCGCAAGCGCTTATGTCAATTCCATAAATGTTGACCGCTTTCGAAAGTCGTTAGCTATCGTAGAATGCAAATTGTCTAAGCCCTAGGCTATGATCGACTCGGTCAGCAAAGTGGCGTGCCGACTAGCAAGTCATAACAAATCTCAAAATAATAGTTACTTATACAAGTTGCTATGGTAACGCTGATAGAACGATAACAGGGCAAAAATGTTTTACAGAGTTGAACGGGGCCCTACTGTAAGATTCTAAGTAGAATTAACCTGTCTCTTTCTTTTACCGAATTAATGCTAAATCTAAAAGTCAGTAGGAATATGCGGACTACCTAAATGAATTTGTGAATGTAAGTAACTCACTGTTAGTGATAAGATGAAATGCATGTATATATGATGAATACTCAAAGAAGTTATTTTATATGCAATAAATCCTTTTTTCCGAGCTTTTTTTTTTCATTTGTATTTTGTCAATCACACAGTTAGCACGGACTTAATTCCGGTATAACATTTGGAACGTTATAACGAACCTCAACAGGCCAAGTGTATGTATGACAAACGGATGTTCAGTTCGCGAACGAGCGTGAATTTACGAGCATTCACATTCGATTGCAGACTTTAACCATTGTCTTCATCACATTATATGCCAGAGCGCCCTGATTGCCATTCAAAAATGACCTGAATAGCGGGACGCGAAACTTTCAAGGTATCTTTGTCAGCATAGCATAGATATTTTCGAATTTAACACGAGTCAGAAACATGGTGTACCTACTACCTACCCGTAGTTCACCTATGTGGATTACGGAGAGTAGGTACGAGTACACTGGTCAAAATCAACAGGTAGGTTTGGATCATGTTAGTTCTTCAGAGGGTTCGAAGGAACAAAATAACCTAGAACAGACAGCGACAGCGGAGCTCCGTTGACTTCGTTAAAGTCGGGTAAAATGCCCAGGTGGACGACGGGCAACAGAGGGAAAATATGGAAAATTCGCGTAAAAGAAAAATGTTGTGGGAAAATAATGCGTTTGTTAGGCCTTTACCTCAAAAGCATAAATTCCTTGTAGCGGTTCACCGAGTCGCTTTTCACCTCGAACGTATATTTAATTTTCGCGTTGTGTCTCGATAGTTTAGTGTTTTAGGCGTTATAAGTTTTAGTCGCATTTCACCTTGATCGTGCATTTAACTATCGCGTTGTGCCTCAATCGTCATATTTTTGTCGATATATAAGTTTTTGTCGCATTTCACCTCGATCGTGTGATACATTTTCGCTTTGTATCCTAATCGTCTAATTCAGTATTAGACCATATCTTTAGTCGCAATGTACTTTTTTCATTTTTTTAGCCATATTCAAGCTCCGTATTTTCTCACAAATATTGAATTATATAATTATAATAATAATTATTGTATCCTACTTTAATGTCACTGTACTTCAATTTCGCAATGACAGAATATCATCTAATATTTATTAGTCACAAAGATATTTCAATGACTTTGATAACATTTAAGACATTAAACTACAGGTATAAAACGTGTTTTAAAAAAAATGTTACAGAATTTTAGTGCGAACATCAATTAACGCGGCACATTAAATAGAGTCCCAAACAAACATCGATCGCGACGAAATGCGTCTAGGGTAAAATACTACAAGAAAAATTAAATGCTACATATTAATTATTATTAATGTAAAAAGCCACGCGAAAAATTGCTCCAAGTAAAAGATTCTATTGAAATTTTGTTCATTCGAGGTGAAATGCGATTCTGTGAATTGCTACAAGGAATTTATGTTTTTGAGGTAAAGGACTAACAAACGAAATAATGGAACATAGTATAGGAACATCATAAAAAACAAATTGGTCTCACAATTTAATACTTCTCAAAAAACAAAACAATATACAGAAAATGCTGAAATTATTTACAGAAAAAAATCAAAACTGATTGCGTTACACTTACAACTATTCGGCGACCTGACCGTAGTCAGACAGAAACGCTAATATAAGGTAGAGCGAGACAACAACATCATTATATATTCGCGCTTCTCGACTAGGGTCTCAAGGGTCTTTTAAAGGTTTAAAAACATATCCTTAATACCATTTAAATTCTCAACTTTATATGGAATGAAATTGGCACTAACGTGGAGGGCACTCATTTTCAAACAATCGATATTACATAAATATACCTACTAGCTCAGAAGCTCAGAATTATTGTAGTCGTTGAAATTAACAGTCAGACTTCAAGTGATACTTAAGGCCTTTACACAGAAAACCAGTTCTACTCTCTCGCACGCCCTTGGCGCAAGCGAGACGGCATCTCAGAACAAGAACAACGAGCGTGATAGGTTGGTCAAACCTTTTCTCTTATTGTCGTGAACTTGGGCGCTGCTGGGAGTTGTAAGTATTCAGCATCATTCCTTATTCTTCGACCACGCATGTAGAACAGTTAAGAACAGTCATATAATCTGTGGTGTATTACTAATTCTAATATTCCTAGGAAGCAATAACCTTCTACCTGTCATATAACTCCTACATATAATCTGAAGACCGTAGGCACATGATCGGTTTTAGGGCCCCCGTTCCACCTTCGGCGAAACGCTCGCATCGCTCGTTCACTTTCATACTAAATATTGAGGTCGTAGCGTTCGTTCCGCGATAAAACATCGGACGGGACGAGGACGTGACAGAGACGAGAAATTTGCGTTTAACGCACAAGACGAGGACGTTTATATTTCTCCTTGACATATTAATATTACGATATTAACCTGTAGTCAGGTACGAGATAATCGTGAAGTGTTAAAACGTTTCTACAAAATTGTATCGCCATAAGTGGAACGGGTGCCTTTACATTTTAATACTAGTTTCGTTTCATAAAATATGAAACATATGCATTTACAAGTAACAGTATACTTTACGCCTATGTTACCCTAAACATGAGGTGCATTATTGTACACTCTACCATTCAACAAGATTATAGAAAAAGCTAAGTTTAAACAGAACTATAGAAAAAGCTAACATTTAACAGAATTATAGAAATAGCCAAGTTTTAACAGAAAAATAAGCTACACTGACATGGGTTAATATATAAATTCTGTACGTACTTCCAAAGTTAATATAATACTTGCTTCCTGCCAAAACAGCCGCCATGTAGTGTAACAGTTCTCTGCAGAAACTTTATATCTGAATGTACAGTCACCAGATTAAATAATTGTAGCAATACACTACACTATGAAATATAATTAAAAAGCATTACAAATAATTCATGTTTATCACTAATTCTGAATAGAGGCACCAATTTTCATACAATATTTAATAGGAGTGGCCGGCGTTCATGATCTCATTATTAACTTTGACATTCGCTTGACCATTATTCCAAAACCCCAGCCTTTTTATAATAAATAGTTGTTTAATTCTTTGAGCTCTAACGAGGTTCTATATTTAACTCTGTAATCTATGGATTAAATGAAGAAATATTCAAGACTTAATTTTGCACTGATGACTTTGACTTCAGTTGTCTCCACCAAGAGTATTCTTCTACGAGTCTTTGCTAAGCAATGGGGAGCCAAGAATAGTTTGCTCGAATATAGGATAAGGAATGCTCTTGTTGGAGAGGCTCCTTGAATCCAAAACATTTCTTCACTGCACCTCTCCATATCTTACTCTGCAGCATTGATATTGATGGTTTTACCCTTGGGGTCATCGAAGCGGTCCATGGTGCGGATGTCCATCATGTTCATGATGCCGTAGAAGGTGATGGCTAGGAGCAGGAACACCACGAAGAGGCCGGCGAAGATCGGGCCGGAGAACAGGCCGACGCAGTCGAACTCGTCGCCGAACTCGTAGGCGGCCGAGGAGTTGTATGAGAAATAGGCTTGCAGCTGGCGATGTGCAAAATTATGCGTTCAGAATAAACAAAATGAATTGATCGCCGTTAGAAAAGGAAATGCATTTACAAAAAAATCAAGTTGATAAATAAAAAGCGCACGGAGAATTTAGGCCCTCCGCACACGGTGTAACGCGCGTAGTTCGGGAGCGATACGAGCACGTATATCTTGTGTTTTTTACGGCTTTTTACGCTACGACTTTCGTAGAGTTAAAGATTTACGTGGTCGTATCGCTCTCGTACTACGCGCGTTACGGTACGCTTACGATACGCCGTGTGCGAACTGCGAAGAACCTTATTTAATTTTGATCTAATTAAAACAAATATATCCTATTCTCTTACCGATTAAGCCTACTTTATTTCTAGAAAAGTATTTTTAAATTATTTTTCAAGAAATGGTCTACATCGGACGACAATGTCATTAAAGAAGGGTTCCGTTTTTAGTATTATGAACCCTAAAAATCTGGTGCCCTAGTGCCTGAGCGCGGGCCATGAGGCCATGAAGCGTAGTCGTGGGCGGAACCCGGCTCAGCACACACCTCTAGATTTCTAGAAACTAATGCGGAATGAAATTGAAATTGTTACCTATTTATTTGACTCATTATCCAAATATTCATTACTTAATTATTATTTTCTTTCTGAAACCGTTGAACTTTTAGGATTGTAATAAAACAAACCTAAGCTAAAGGTTGTATAGGTGAAAAACTTAAGTGAAACCTCTTGCATGTGATTGTGTACAAAAATTATATGCAATTTACGTCAAATTTCAAATAATGTCGAACGGTCTACACAAATGTGTTACAACTTCATGAGATGACTTAGGCCCGTATTAATAAACTGATTTCAACTAATGCTCGTCTCGAGATGCGTCAAAAATGACAGTGTTCTATGGTTTCGCGTTTACTTTGAAGTATCTTGTGACGGGCCTTAAACCGTTAAACTCCTGGACTAGTTAACACGTTCCCTGGCCCTCAATGTGGGGTCATGAAGCTTATTTTCAGGAGTCCGTGCTTCCACTATGGGGTCACATCCCCACATGCACAGTTAGACTTGTGACTTTGGCAGATAGTTTTCTATGGGGACAGTAAACGTGTTAATGGATTTAGATTTCAGAAATTCTAGCTTGTGAAAAATAGCAGATTAATACACCTACGCTGGCCGACTGTCCGTCCGAAAATCAAAGAGCTCTAACTTTTGAACCGTAACGGATAGCGGGTCGTTCTTTTAACGGACTATGTGTCATTACGGCGGATTAGGGTCTCCACATACCTATCGACGGGGAATCGGCTTGAGCCGGTAACGTAGTTCCGTTCGCATCGCCGAATCCGGCCGAGCCGAGCCGAAATAAGTCGTTTTCGCTCTTATTGCATGGACATAAAACTTTATCTCACCGGCTCAAGCCGATTCCGCGTCGATAGGTTTGGGGAGACCCTTATATAACAAATGTTTTTTGACATAAAGGAACCTCGTACTTTCACCAGCAATAATATATGATCCAATATTGGCCTCAAAAATATCTGACACGCTCTTATACCTCCAGTAATAAGGACGTGTCAGATATTTTTGAGTCCATTGTTGGACCATATGTTATTGCTGGTGATTGTACATGGAACATTATTTTTCAACTTACATTGATTTTTATTTTATCGTAAAAACGGTAAAAAACGCGTCAAATTTCCTATGATTATAGTACCAACCCTGAAGGAAAACAACAAATACTGAAAATGGTCAAGTGTGACCGGGCTCTTACTAATTAGATTCTAAATCGAATTAAATTCGGAATAACGTAATTATACCTAGTCGGGCCATAAGTTCTGTTACTAAAGTTTATTACAATTTAAAAAATAAATTAAAGGAGTTTTACGTAAACCTGTATATTAATCAAAACTTTGATTTATAAAGAATAAAAATAAAAATAAGGTATTCTAAAACTATTGCAATTATTTGATGTACGAGCTTGAAGTAGTCCCGTTCGGGACTAGAAAATTATAGTTTAATTTACGCACGACGATGATACTGATAACGGCCACAACTTTTGTGAGAGTTCTTGTAGAGAGTTCAATTTTGCGTGACATATTGAACAGACTTTTAGCTTTAAATTCTGATACAAATGTATTTCAAACAACTAAAGATCCGCTTGTACACCGGTCAATCTTGATGTCTCATTAAAATGACTTTACAATTTCACGACAATTTGCAGTAATACGAAAAACACACCAAATCTCTTGCTTCATAAGCTGGAATTGAGTCTTGTTGAGAAATATAATGTTGGTCTCTAAACATACACAGAGATACGAAGTTTTATAATATTAAACAAAAAAAGTTCCGTGGTTAACAAAAAATAACTTTTAAGCGTTTTTAAAAAGTGAAATTTACAAATAGGTAGTCATGCGTAATTTTATCGATCCCGGCTGTGAATGCTAAAAGATCGTATCAGAAATTGCGGTGAATATATAGAATGATTATTTGTTCTTAACAAGGTACATTAATTGAGCTTTTAATTTTTATACGAATTGAAATTAAAAAATAAACATTAGTTTTATTTGACTCAACCTTAGTAACAGAACTTATGGCTAGACTAGGTATAATCGAGCTTTGACTCTATACTGCTTTTGTTTGCTGACTAACTGCATCACGTGGTTTTTGTTTACATTGACTTAAGTGCCTACTCGTACCTAAGCAAATTATATATAATTACCCTCAAGTTTCGAAAGTTGACAGTAACCGCGGGGGTGAAGGAGGAGAAGGTCACGTTGCCTCCGCAGCGGTAGCTCCAGTCCGTCAGCGCGTATACCTCGCCGTTGCCTTGCAGGGCCAGCGACGTGTCGCCGGTGCTCACGGTTACGGTGTCTGCAAACGGAGACGATACAAATATAGCAATCTATTATCCACCCTTACTTCGTCCTGTAAGAAATCTTATTTGAGAAACGTCTTGACGCTAAATTGAAAGAAACTTGCAAGAGTAGACTACCACTGGCGAAATAGACTCGCAATAAAATAGCAGAAGTCAATCGCTGTATTATTTTGACTTCCGTCTCTAGAGCAAGAAGAACAGACTTTGCTGTCTTTTTGTTACTACTTTAAAGTTAGAGAAAGACAGCAGTCAACTTCAGCAATTTGTATGGCTAGTCCAATCCTCGCTTCAGAAAAAATCTCGCAGTAGTTTTGTTGCAGGTGCATTTGCAGTGACATTTAAAACTCCCGAGACCATCTAACCTTATTAGTTGGCACCAGCGGCCTATTGACTGAGTGCAGACTCCTGATCTTAAGCACTAAATTTATTTCCAAATTTTTGCATTTATGTCGACGTTATAAATGTTAACATTGTCTTCTACAACTAATAGGGAATATGCATGTTTTTTAAAGCTTCAATAAAAGCTGATTCATGTAACAAACAGGCGAGAAATAACCTTTTTTGAATAGCTATAAAAATAGCCAAAACAAAGATTTGTTCTTATCTCTTTCCAGCAAAACAGAATTTTACGTGGAGTTTATATGGCTGAACTGCACGATGACGTCACTGGTGCACTTCGGATCTTTCTGTCTAATTAGCATATAAAAATGCTTGTATCATGCTTATTTCACGACCGATTTTTTTAATTTTCATTTCACTTTTGGTAATCACTTTTTATTGTATTTTCATATTTTGTTGAGAAATGCGATTTCATAAAAAATCCATGCATATTCCTTATTATTGACTGACATTGTAACTAGGATCATTCTAAATTTTTTTAAATATTGCATTGTCAATTGCCTACATTATTTTTATTTTCTTTCTATTGAATATTGAGCCTAATGTTCTGTAATGTAATGTGAATACAATTCAGTTTTCTTTTATAGTTGTAAATGTAACTGAACTTTATTTCCTTTCTGTTAGATCAAACTCCCACTCACAAAAATCTCACAAGGACGAGGATAAGTCTGAACTGAGTAGGGCACATGCATGTATTTTGTTTCACATGACTCACATGACTGCCCAAAAAAGGGAGTGTTATGTTTTCAGGGTTCATGGATGTATGAACAAATCTTTCTTCCACCATGAACTCTAAACGCCTGAGCCGATTTACATGTGTGTGGTATTTTTAGAAGCTGTCACAAGCAAAACAATTTTTTTATTTTTTTATTTTATCATTTGACTTTGTGTGTTAAACAATAATAATATCAGGACAAAAAAATGCTATATGCATTCTAATTCATATATTCAGCTATTATTAAGGAAATTAAACTTGTATCACTTTGAACTTCAGAAATATCAAAAAATATCAAATGTCTAAGAAAAAATGTGACAGAATTGATAGTTGCTGAATAATGGAACATAATATGAACCCATATTGTAATAACATTAATATATTAATTAATAGATAAATGTAGTAAAATAAATGATTTGCATTCATGTGTTTAATTTTCTTGAAAATAAGCAAGATAAAGCCTATCAGTGAAAGTTAAACTTGATTTACCTTTGTTAAATTTTTGCCTAAACCGGTATTTAACAAAAAATTAGTTTACTTAATTCCAATTTTTTTAAATTTGTTTGTAATCATATTAATATATTATTTTTTATTATTTTATGTAAAAAAATCTGTCAATATTTTAGCTGGAAGTACAATTAAAAAAAAACATTTTCTTTAAATCGTAATTTACATGGACGAATTTCTTTAGTTATATGCAAAAATGTATGGGTTCTACCATTCTTAACATACAGTAACTAAAGTTATCCTTTTAACTATTATGCCTTGAATTTTATTCACAAAAAATTGTTTTAATTTTTTTATATTATCCCCACCACGCTAACGACAAGTCTTAGTGTAAAAAATCACTAAGACTTGTCCTTAGCGCAGTGCAGATACTAAACCTTGAACGGGTCATGGAAAATATTAATTTATGATTTAAAGAAAAAACGCTAATTACATTTTTTGCAAGGTCAAAGATATCAAATAAAAATAATAGTATTAATAGTACTCAGCAATATTTGTTTGACCGGGAAACACAAGTGATAAATGTACTATCAGTGGTATGTGAGAGCGATGTGATACACTGCTCAGTAATATGCTTACTCTGATTTTAACTATGAGATTAATTAGAAAAGAAAGACTGATTATTGAGTTTGTCGCAGTGCTTTTTCTCGCCAGAAGTCTCCTTTTGGAAAGCACTGGTAGACTAAGACTTGTGAAGTGTTGTCTTACCCAACATGGATATAATTCGTGGATATAACGTCACCCACACTGTTAACTGTCCATCGGTAGACCTTATGCCTTTTGTAATAAGGTCCACCAATGTACAGTTAAGGATGTTGCTGTTTGTACTAAATCTACTTTAAATTTTGTTTGATAATTTAAAAAAATATAAATACTTACTCAAAAACCAGTAGTCATTGTCTGCTATAAAGTGAAGCTCTAGTTTGTGGGTGTCAAAGGTCAAAGTAGAGTTTATTTCAGTGTTATTTATGACACTCGTGACAATTCCATTAGTAAGCTCAACAGGTGTAGCGGTGCCATTCATCAGCTCGATTTTGGTGACAACCATAAGCACACCTTCAGCAGTATAAACTGTAGCATTCGATTCCGTCATGTTAGTTTCACGGCGAACACGGGAGTGGCTCTCTGTGATTGTCCACGAAGGGAAACGCGCTGTGTAAATGGAAACCACTTTGTTATAGCGCTCCTGGAGCTTGGAGAACATGTTTTCCATGAAGTCGTTATGGCGCCTCAGCAGGTCCGATCGAGATTCGCCTTCCCTGGCGTCCTTGAGGTTTATAAACAGGAACTTTCCACTTTCAGGCTCAATATCCGCAGACAGCCCATTCTCGGTTAATTTCACGTGATCTACTTTCTCAGGATCTGCGAGTTGGTTAAGCCCTTTCAGCGCGTTATCAACTGAGGGCAGGTAGGCCGAGTCCCTGATGTTTGCTTTAAGGAACGGGAAAGAAGTTTCCCCAGCGGCATTTTTAAGCGAAAAATCTTCAACTGACAAGGTTTCTTCGATGAATATCACGGTGAACGGGTCGTTGGATAGCTCTTCCGTTAGGATACTACTGAACTCTTCAGGTTCTATCGTGTACAGTGGGCTAGCCTTCAACGCTGTCTTCGCCAAGTCCCCCCACAAGTATACGGGCACAGAAGCACTCAATTCCGTCGCGTAACTTACCGCGCTAAGGGCTAACAAAGTGAACACTAAGCTAAACGCCATATTGATTGGCTTTTTACTAAAGCTAGTGGACGTTTGAAGAGGACTAAAAGTGACTATTTAGCCCAGAAATGTCATAAAACGACGGGGGATGGGCTATGACGATAGACCATTGGTCATGTGAAAAGTAATCATATGATTCGTTTGACGCTTGTCTATGGGTGGATAGTAATACCAGCGCATAGATTTAATTTTGCTTAAACGAAAAGTTACGCAATATTTTCACAATCGTTGAGTATGAAATTAATGATAATAATACAAAAATAATATAAAAAAACAATATTCTTCAGATTATTTTAACCTAAAAAGCAGATGATATACTAATTAATTAATTATTACAACCTATTCTTTTCCCAGGAAACAGGGTGCGTCCAACATTAGGTATCATAAAATATCATAATGCATGAATAGTTTATTTTTTACTTTTGCTTGCATTGTATGTACCCAACACCTTATAATCTGTGTAGGTACAGTCGAGTTGATAAATATGTGTACACTTTAGTACCTTGTCACTTTTATCGCTGTGACAATTCATAGATTTTCCATATGGCAGTTTAAACATGACATTAAATAGACAAGGTAAAATTAATAAGTCTGCCACTTTCACAATAATTCGACTGCGACTTGGTCACATTTGTTCGCCCTCTTTTCTGGCGAAGATCCATGTTCGGGACGACTCTCTGTGCGAGTGTGGTTTCGAGGAGGGAACCCCAGAGGCCCTTTTTTCGTAAAACGGGCCACACATCACATTTTTTTCAATTGTCCCAATACTCTAGTTTCTCTATACATAACTTTCTTTCTGATTTCATTTTTCGCCTAGCTAGCCTTAGTAATGTCCTCACTATTGCAAATACTTCATTTATATATTTTTTAGAAGTTGTAAATTGCCATTTTAGATTTAGTGTATGTAGTTGTAGTTAATGTATATAATTTAATTTATTTTTTGATTGCCCAACTGATGAATCAGCATCTGTTCCGGTAAAAGCATTTTCACCGATCCCGTGTAACTTCCAACCCAGTAGCCATTTAATAAAGAATTGAACTTGAACTTTAATAGACAAGGTACTAAAGTATATAGATATTTATGAACTTGACTGTACATACCTATATTGGCCAATGATCGGCGATCGTTGCCACTGTGATCCACCTGCATGACCTGCATCATAGTATATGTGTATATAAACAGTGCCCGTGAGGATTCCGAAAGATTTTAACCTCGCATTCCTGAGGTCATTGGTCGAATTATGCATTTTAACTTTTTGAAGTTTTCCATACACAATTAATACATAATATTTGCTTTAGTAAAATGCGCCTTAGGACGAGCTGACAACGTTTGTTAGGTTGCTATCTCTTTTTATTTGTACAAGCTTTATTTGTGAATGGCTTAAGACTCATATCAGAAACGTATATTATGTCACTAGTATGAAACAAAACTTATTAAGTGTATCATCTATTAAAAATAATAGTACATTGTGCATCAAGGGTAGTATGAAGGGAATTACTAACGAGAGTGTTAGAAGCCCGACGCCGAAGGCGGAGGGCTTTTAATGACTCGAGTTAGTAATCCCCTTACTACCTGTGATACACACAATGGTTTTCATCACATTTGCGAGGAAAAAAAACAAAGAGAAAACACTTTAACTCTGCAAAATACAAAGAAATAACTTTTGACGAACGGGAACGTAAATGGAAACGATATTTTTTTACTGACCTCTACCACAGATAATAACTGCGTTTAGTTTCGACCTGGATTCGAGCCAGATTTAGCCAATTTGATAAAAATGTATAATTACTAAAATTAATGATAAATGTTGATATAAACTTGAAATAGGTATAAAAATAATGAAGTTTAATGAAGCGTATAGGTTTTGTGTAATGTAAGTTAGTCTATAGCTGATTTTTAAAGATGAAATTAGAAACCGATTTAATTTTTGGCTGAAAAAATTAAACCTCCTTAGTCAGAAATGATGTACGAAAGAGTTGCAAATTTTAAAAAGAAAGTCATTACTCCCTAGGGATGACAAACTCGCCATAATTCCCGCGGGAACAATTTAGGCCATTGTCCTTCTGTATACAGGCATGGAATAACACCATATACGAGCAAGTGTGATGAAAAAATAATTATGTAACTTTTAATAATTATGGAGCCAATATTTACGGACCCAGAAATTTAATAGCAGTTGCCGAAGTAAAAAGAAGTTATTTGTTTCAAAAGGTAAAGTAGGAAATAATGATGTAGAGTAATGACTAATAAAGAGAAGTGGCATAAGATTCTTGGTCATACTAATTTTCAAAATTTAAATAGAATGTGTTAAGCCCAAATATTAGATGGCTTACCTGAAAGAATTGAAACTTATTATTTACAGTGTGAAATATGTTTGTTATGTAAGAAATAAAAGAAGTTTTGGAAATAGTTCATACTGATGTGAATGGTCCATTTATAACGGGGAAAAGAATAAAATATATTTTATTCTTTTCCCCGTTATTTTGTACTAAGTTCATTGAATATAATTTATAAAACATTGAAGAACACAACTTTTATTGTTAATGCAAAATACTTTAGATATTCCGCTGTAATCATCGATGAAAGTTACGAAATATCATTCGCCTTGGAAACCTGTGAGGTTAAATGGACCATTCACATCAGTATGAACTATTTCCAAAACTTCTTTTATTTCTTCGTTTATTGGACATATTTCACACTGTAAATAATAAGTTTCAATTCTTTCAGGTAAGCCATCTAATATTTGGGCTTAACACATTCTATTAACATTTTGAAAATTAGTTTGACCAAGAATCTTATGCCACTTCTCTTTATTAGTCATTTTGCAGACACTTGTGTATGACTCTACATCATTATTTCCTACTTTACCTTTTGAAACAAATAACTTATTTTTACTTCGGCAACTGCTATTAAATGTCTGTTGGGTCCGTAAATATTGGCTCCATAATTATTAAAAGTTACATAATTATTTTTATTTTTAATAGATGATAACACTTAATAAGTTTTGTTTCATACTAGTGACATAATATACGTTTCTGATATGAGTCTTAAGCCATTCACCGCATTGACATTGAAATACATTAATACATTTCCTATTAATTTGTTGGCTTTAAGTGCAAAACCATCTGCTACTTTAATATCAATGGGATATTTAAGATTTGTCCATTCATAGAAATATTCATCTTTGTTTACAATGTGACCAGAGCAACCGCTATCTAACAACCAAGTTAAATCATCCTTATTATTATGATTTTCACTGAGCGGGTGTTTAGAATAAGTCATTACCTCCACATTCAATGACGATAATCCTTCTTGCAACTCCGGGGTAGTGGGATTTAAAGGTCTTAATACTTGATTTTCCACCACTCCAATAAAAGTTTGATGTGGGGGACTCAGTCCGCGTAGAAGTCTTTATTTCTTCGGAAATTATTCAATTTTCCAGGATAACATTTAAATATCACGTCTGTGCAATTATCTATCTATGCCGTGAAGATGGAACAAACCATAGAGGGGCGGAACAAAGGAATATTTACAAATAAAGTAAATAAATATATCCCCTGATATATTTATTTATTGGGACTTGGTCAATTGGTGTGACATTGGCAGGTGACAATTTCAAACCAATTGACCAAGTCCTAAACTATTCTCTAGGCTTGTACTATGGGTATTGGGTACTAATTAGGAATAAGAAATAAAATGTAATGTAAATAAAAACGAGTAAGGATTATTGATATCAACTTTGAAGCAAATCACCCCCAAAATAACTTACTACCCCTTTTTCACCCCCTTAGGGGATGAATTTCAATAAAATACGAAACACATCTTCCATCAATTCTGTGAAAGAATGTTCATGCAAAATTTTAAGTAGTTTGGACGAAGTAATCGCGTTGTGCCATAAAAACTTGGCCCCCCTTTTTCACCCTCTTAGGGGTACAATTACGGAAAATCATTTCTTATCGGTTGCCTACGTCATACAAAGACCACACCCTCCAAGTTTCAGGTCTTAGCGGTTTATCACCGGCTTAAGCCGTTGATGCCGGACAAAGCATTTCATATGTATAGATTAGGATTTAGTTGAAAATGACTTCAAAAACTCAATAACGCATCGTTGCTTAGCTAAAGTCTGGCAAACGAAAGCTGTCCACAAGAACGGGCGGCAATTCAAAATATCTGCAGCAGATATCAATGTCTGTACCTACACTAAACAAACGGAGTTGATAGATAGAAACAATCATTTAACATTTCTGACAAATAAAATAATATCAACTACGTTTAGTATTGCCTAATCCAGCTTATCCAGCTGCAGATATTTTGAATTGCCGCCCGTTCTTGTGGACAGCTTTCGTTTGCCAGACTCTAACAATACAACTACTAATACCAATACAATTTTGAATTTTCTATTATATTAAATTACTCAGATTCAGATTCAGATTTTAGTAGGTACCTACTCAATTTAACACAGTATAAATTACATGATATGTCAAATTATATGCAGTTACATTGAAGTCGTCAGAAATAGAATTAAATAATAATGGTAGGTAAAAGTCAATACAAATACGAAGAACATTAATATAATAATAATATAGTAATTAAAAGTCAATCTTATTTACAAGTCAAGGTCCATATCTCTCTTTATGGAACTCCCGATCCTCGATCTTAATTCATGTTCAATCGATGATATACGTGGTTTTATTATTTTAGCGACTATATGCCCTTTTAATGTAAACCAATTTCGTATTCTGAAGAAATGTGAGGTATTTATTTTTTCTATATCTCATGAAAACATCATGAAGAGTGGACCACACAGGCGATGGAAATAAATAATCCCGGAATTAAATGGCACCTCATTATTAAGGTTTCTAAATTGACTGTTACGTTACGTTGCAGACATAAAAGCCAAATGGAGTTCTAAGTAACGTCCCTGCAAATGTACAAAGAATCTTAAAGTGTCAATATTATTAAAAACACGACACTAAACCAAATATTATGTTTGATTTAGATCATCTTTGCTCACAATTTTCACCTACCTACCTACCTGTACCTACTGTAGGTACACATGATTAACGGTAATTTTCGCCTGAGATCGAAGGGCTTCATGGGCATTTTCCTGATAATTAAAGCTATATTCGAGTAAAAACAACAAACAATAACAAACTCTGCCAAGCGGTGAAATTTGAATAAACAAGTTCAATTCTTTGATATAGGCTCCTGCCCTGCCCTGTGGGACAATTCTGCCAGGGTCAGGGTTGGGACTTACACGGGATCGGTGAAAATGCTTTTCCCGAAACAGATGCTGATGCATCAGCTGGGTATTTAACAGGCGTAATTCGCGTAAGGTAACATTGACATATGATTTTCGATATATGCTTACTTTTTAAATTTTTACGATAATCTAATAGACATATAACGCTATGTAATAGTAGTTTATTCATCCAATCATACACTTTATTAAAGAAAATTATTATATAATATAAAATGCAAAGGCCAAGCGAAGGCTATAGCTAAATTTGTCAACAATTCATAATTTCAATAAATAGTAAAAGGTCAATAATTTTCTTCGAAAAGGATGGTTAGGTTATTGTTCAAAAAGTTTTTGATTGCACAGAAAAATAGTCGTAGAGTGGCGCTTTAACGTCACAAATTAGGTAAATAAGAAAATGATAAAATTATGCTTAATTTTAGTGCATTGCATTCAATTAGTTGCTGCCGGCGGTCGTAGGACGATGCCCGTTTTTCTCATAGATAACGAAGACGTGTTCCGAGGCCGCTACAACACGCTCACAAATCCGTTCCACAAGATGACCACGCAAGCTTTCACCGAGATGATACGCAGCGCCGTCCACAGGTCCAATAGTGTCATCATCTTCGTCGAAGACACCTTCAGCTTCGAAGACGTTTCTGCGAGGGACAAAGACGGCTCTGCATACTACCACCTGCACCGAGGCTTAGTCGACATGAAAGTCAAATTTATACCTACAGTCGACGAACCATTTAAAACTTTAGTCTCTATGTTCCCTCCGCTAACAGCCAATGTGTTTTATCTCACTGATAACCTAAGGGATTTTCACGGTGTGTTGAAGTACTATTACGTATTCTTCAATGATCAGAACAACAACGAGACTAGAGTAGAGAGGTTGCGGAGACACGACAAAATCATGAGGACGGCGTTCTTCGCCGTGCGGCAGAGGTCATCAGGTGCGTTGCCTACTCTGAAAGACCATAATCATTTGACATTAAAGCTGCAATGAGAGCGGAAGCGGTACGTTCCCCGTTCCCGCATTTTATTTAGGCACGGACCTAAATAAAATGCGGACGTAAAGTTGCACTAAAAAGGTGTAAAGCATGAAAGGTCGGCACTAAACTTTTGTTCGTTATACACGACCCGCACGCATACTGATACACTAGGTATAGTAAGACTGAAAGACAACGTGCCGAGCCACAGCATGAGTAACAATATACCTGTGTGCGTGTGCACGCATACAGACAGCCATTTTGCTTGCTTCACTTATGATTAGACGAGGTTAAGTCCGTTTTTTTTAGGTCCGTGGCTTTGGGCTCGCTTTTTCGTATTGGAACTCGGCACATCGCGCCGCCTCCGCAGTCCGCGTTTGCGGCTTAAGGCAGATTCACAATGCAAATATATAATTTCATTTTCAGCTGATTTTGAACTACACGCTTGCATCTGTTTCGTCCAATAAGAAGACCTAGTCTAGTCGGTTGCTTCTAATTGGTAGTGGAAGTCGATTTATTGCAAAATTGCAACTTCCTCGCTCACATTCATCATAGGTCACGAAAACAAGGAGTACTTATTTGTCAAACAGCATGCATTTACACTATTTTCTCCTACCTATACATTATGCCACCTTTCTATATAAAGTTACAGATGTAGTGAATATCAAACTACCTACCTACCACGGACCTAAAAAAAATATAAAGGTAAAGCACACTTATTAGGGAATGCAAACCGGTTAATCGGTTAACCGATTAACCGATTTTAATCGAAAATTTATGCCAAAAAACGTAACCGGTTAAAATATGAAATTAACCGATTAACCGGTTAATATAAGTGATCTGCAAAAAGCTTCCATTGTTAAGTTTTTATTAGAAAGACGACACAAATTAAACTAAATATATATTAAAATTACACAAACATCGCAATATACGCATTTATGCATAATATCAATTAAAAAAGTCTTAGTGAGCTGTAAAATTAATAAGATTTTCACAAATGAAACCAATAACGTTGGTGTCGCTTTTATTATTTTGTTTCTAACAAAAGAAGATATGTTGCACTGCACTGCACTGCACCGGCCGGTTACACGTTTATGAGTGAAAGAAAGAATGCTCTACGCGCTACAAAAAACAAGGTTAACCGATTAATGGTCTCTTTCTAAAACACCGTTATAATTTGACGCTATGCCTCGGACGTTATCATCTGAGCTCTGGGACCAGAAAATAAACGCTCGCTGTCGCGGCAAAGTGCGAGCGAGAGATCTGCTAACCTCCCTAGAGCGAGCGAGATGTTCGCAAAAGGGTTTTTATGGCCCCAGAGCTCAGATGATAACGTCAGAGGTATAGCTAGTGTACCCTTCACACTTGATGCAAATAGACGCGTACCTGGAGTGTTAGTTTGTTGGTTTCCTAGTGGTTAGTGGTTACATAAGCAGTTAAGCGCGTGTTATTTTGATGACTTTTTGTTATTAAATTGACTTTTTACAAGCGTGTGATTTTCGAACTTGGATGGATTGCTTACAACTCTTACAAGTTATGTATATTAAGGGTAAGTTAAGTTATAATAATGTCTCTAATGTAACTATTGAGTTGAGTTTCTTTACTCCATAAAATATTTTTTTACTTAGCCTTTGAGAATCCAAGTTTATTTTCCTTTTCAATGTTTGTTACAGAATGTGGTGTTTAATATGGAGAATTTCAAAGAGTCTAAGAGCAGCAAGAGTACCGTTTGGTACCACTTCTTGAAATCAACTGAAAGTCGGAAAGCAGATAATTTTATTTAGATATTACGAGGAAATCTATTTTTTATATTATACAACTCCATAAGTAACATTCTATTATACTGAAGTTGAATTTTCAAGATACTGAATGTCCTAAATGTGTAGAAATGAAACTAGTATACTGGTGGCCTAAATACTGATCTCTAATCTAACATTTAAGAAATAATTATATCACTAATTAAAGCGTTTTCACATAATAAATACGTCTGTTTTATTTACACGTCTTTGTTCACAAGTTTTCATGTTAAATAACCTAAAAGAAACCATTATTTTTAAGAAAAAAATTCAATCGGTTAATAACCGGTTATTAATCGGTTAATCGATAAATTTCGTCTTAACCGGTAAATTAACCGATGCTACATTTAATCGGTTAATTGCATTCCCTAACACTTATCCGAGCCGAACGCGACAAACGAGTCGACCGAAACGAATTTAAGAATTATTTATATGAAATCTAATAAAACCTCGCACACTTGCGTTTCTTCGTGTGTTTCATAAGATTTCATATACAGAATTCTAAAAACCGTTTTGTTCGACTCCTTCGATAAGTGTGCGTTCACTTTTAGCGAAGCATGCGAGACCCTGAGAGAAGTCGCTAACTGCGTTACAGCGGCGTATCACGGTGCGGATAGACCGTTTCAGTTCATTAAACGAAAACGAAAGAAAGAAGACAAAAAAGTGGCGGCATTGCGGCCCCCTCCCCGCCGTAATCTCGGCTCCTCTGCGGCTTCATCTCGTCTCTGCGATTCTACCCCGACTGTGAGCGCACTGCCATGCACATGTAAAACCTAGATGCTTGTGCGTCTCGACTCTTGTGTGAGCGACTTCCCTAACACAGCTGGTCACCGACAGGGCCGCTGGTGGCGTTCTACACGGGCAAGTCGAACCCGATGGCGCCGATGGGCAGCGTATCGTACCTGCCCCCGCAGCAGCCGGCGGTGCCGGCCGAGCCTGCCGAGCCCACCAGCGTCATGATCGTCACCGATGGAGCCCTGTTCAAGCTGTCCGGTTAGTGTAGTGTAGCTTATATAGGTTTTCATAGTGATTCCGACTGCCCCCCAGTGGGCACTAAAAAAAGGGGGGGCTGAAGCTGCCTTTATTGATAAAAAAAAAAGTAGAATACTAACAGCAATCGATTAAAATTCCATTGAGATACTGAGATTTTGCAATAAATATGTTTTAGTGCTTTCACAGCAGTCTTAGGTATTATTTCACTTCTTGTCATATCAAGTATTCCTCATAGAAAAATAGATTTGCTTTCTGTCCTAATAATATCCAATTATAATCCTTGTACCATTTTTCTGTTAGCGTAAAGCTAAATAGTCAAGAGGATTGTGAAGTTAAAAATCTGCATACAACATGCGAAAACGTTTATCTCACCTTCTCGTCCGATTTCTACGCTTATTGAATATGTTGTAGATATCATGAAAAACTACGGCTGTAGATCATGCCTACGTTTTTTTTTTCTGAGAAAACATTTCTTAGAACAAAACAAAATTAAAAAACAAAAAACAGAAACGCACATCGCACAGAACTAGGTTTTTATAATAACTATAAAATATTCAAAAATCGTGAATATCGGACTTGAATTAGGGGTGAGAAACGTTTTCGCCCGGAGCTAAATTTGTATATGGATTTTTTTGACAGCTACACGAATTCAGCGGCGCTTCACAATTCTCTTATTATTACGAGTATATTTCCAAATGCTTTTTTCAAAACAATTGTCTTGCGGCTTTTTAGAGTTCCGTACCAAAATGATTAAACAGGAACCCTTATGGTGAGACTTCGGTGTTTTGCCTAAAAGTGATATTCTATTAAAAATGGCGTCCGGTCGTCGAATGGTCAACAGAGCGAACTAACTCATACGAACAAGGTTCAAGCTACCTAATTAAGAACTCACAGCGCGAGATGCTGTCTGAAAACCTACGCTCTGCCCTGACAACTTAAACTCGCTATACAAATGTCCATTTAATGTCTTTGTCGCTAATTATTATCTCACCCGTCGAGTTGGTGATGTGAACATGCGTACATATTTTATGTAGTGCATAATTGTTTTCCTACGTATTTTAACGGAAACGTTCGAACGCGTCTTGCTATTTCAGTCGGTGACAGTACAAAAAGTACTGAGGTTGACTGAAGTAGCATGACACGTTAGTACGTTTCCGTGAAAATACTACTTTAGCTACTGATTTTAAATTTCGAATAGGTGGTGGTATATTATTCCAGCATTTTGTGGCAGCAAAGCGAAAGCTGCCACGAAAAGCAGTCGTATAGTGTTGTGTGTATAATAAGCGTGTGGCATGACGGATCTCGCGCTGTGTGTGTGTGTGTGTGTGTGTGTGTGTGCGCGCGCGCGCGCGCGCGTATGTGTGTGCGTGCGTGTGTGTGTGCGTGTGTGTGTGTGTGTGCGTGTGTGTTCGTGCGCGCGAGTGTGTATGTTTATGTTATTTTTAAATAGTAAATTAATAAATTGCATCACAGAAACAAATATTTAAAAAGAAATGGACAGTAATTTGGTTTAAGCATTGTTTTTAATAAATAGTAGTGAGATGGATTGGGAGTGCCCTCCTCTCTCTTCAATCGGGTGGCCCTGAAAACCAGCGTCAAGGCTAGTAAGCCTGACACCATGCTGAGTGGCAACCTTTTCGGTTTTAATTTTAGATTAAGTACTCTAAGTTTATATTTCTACTTTTATTATGTTTTTTTTTCTTTTTTGGTATTTTTTATGTTCATTTTATTTTTAGCACCGAATAAACCATTTCTATTCTATTCTATTAGATAGCGAACAACAACAATAATCCGACTACATTAAGTGACACTTTTTCTTAATTCTTTATCCGACTAGCCGTTTATTCTATCCATTCGTCTTTAATTTAGTAGGGTTCACATCTCCGGCATTGACCGATGAGCATTGGCTACAAAGCTGTGTTGTACACAAAAGAAAAAGGTAGTAAGCTTGAAAGTGGGCTACACGGTATCTATGTTTTCCTACATCTATGTGCATTACGCTATCTAGCGTTTCTATTATTTTCGTTTTCTAACCAATCCCGTCACTGGTAGATCACGTGACTTTTCGTATCACGTCGCTATGCGGACTTCTGTCGATAAGATCGAACGTATAAGGCTGCCTAATTGAGAAAGCACGCGCTAAAATGTGTTCTGTACGCTCTGACGGGACCGGACTACTTAAACTCGCCGCAGCGCCGCTTTCACTCGTTCGACAGACCGAACGCCGTTTTGAACACTTTATGCGAGTCTTGCGCTAAATAGGCGCGCAAACAGTTACAATACCTGCGCGTTGGCAGCGCGCGTGCAGTGTGCGACCGATTCGCGAATGGTGCTCGAGCGGCGCATTCTCCAGATGTGGACGGACATCATTTTATTATATTATAATGTTTAATACTGCTGACAGGCATGTACTCGATTTCCGGGCCGCTTACGATGAAGCTGATGGCGCCCGCGGCGGCTGACCAAGTGACGTCACCGCGCTCCATGCTCACGCGCATGCTCTACAACGACTTCGAGCTTGAGTTCGAGTTCAGCTACCAACCCGACGAGTGGACGCTGGGTGCGGAGTAGAAACAACAACCAACCAATCTGAAGCAGCGATTATGACTAACCTAATAGTTGCTTTGCTTTGGATTGGTCGAGAGAATTGAAAACTGGTTTTCTAGTGGTGGTTTGTTATTAAAGGCATTTTTTTTAATTTATCCTTTATGGGATTAGTTATGGATTAACGTAAAAAGATAAAAGATAAAAGATAAAAGAAATTTATTCAGTAAGTAGGCCGCTCGGGCACTTTTACACGTCAAGATACTACCAGCGCTTCCCAAGAGGAGACCACTGCTGAGAAGAAACGCCGCAAGAAACTCAGCAGTCAGACATTTTTTAAACTTATTTCATATTTCATATTACAATGGTATGTACAACTTAATCTAGCATTATATAAAGCTACAAGTATTAAATTAAATATAATATCAAATAACAGCCTAGTTCAGCAGGAAAACATGCCAAAAATCTTACGGGAGAGAAAGATAGAAAAGAATAAAATAAAATAACTACAACTACCTACTTATATATGTGTATATGAGATGGTGCAAGATGACCACATAAAAGTTTCGATATGTTTTCCTGCATCAACGGTGTCCCCCAGACAAGAAAAAGCAGGATAAAGCCTTTGCATTTGAACAAATTACTATTGACTAAGTTTCGGGTGTAGGCCATGCATTTTTGTCTGTTAGATAGTCCTGGGACGTGGTAAACGAATGCCCATTTTGCTATCTGCTCGATGATACCGCAGCAAAATGGGTGAAATAATTGACCATAGAGGTACTGCCATACGCAATGATGAAGCTTTTTGGATTGTGTCTTTACTTTTGTGGCACGCCAGAGCCTCGAATCAGCTCTTAGTTCGGGGCTCGATTGTAGACCCGAGTCTCATAATATGTACCGTGAAGATATCTTCCTTGGCTAAGCCGGGGCTAAGTTTGATGATTCAACGTATTTGTCAAAGATACTCTTTCTGCAGAAGCCGTGTCGATGTTAGAAGGGGGTGAGGTGGTGGGGCGCACGCACATGGGCGTCGGCGCGCCCTGGGACTGGTCCTTCTACTGCGCCGAGCCCATCACAATCATGAACAATCGCGACGGCAGCATCGTCGTCGTGCCGCAATACCAGGTAGGTCGATGACCCTCCTTCTGTTGTTGCTTTCAGCCATGTTTCTGGTCTTTGATATTATGGTTATACAAATTAAACTTAACATTAAATGACTGCGTATGATGATATTTATGACAAAATTCAAGTCGAAATAGATAGGTAGGACTTTGAATACTATGCGAACCAATCTGGACCGCCATGGGACATACGTTAGTAGAGTCGCAACACGGAGTTGGTGATGCACTTGCCACTGTTCGTATTTAATATTTTGGCCATATGATGCAAAACGGGTTGAGTTGGTATACTCATATATATAGTACGAGTATGTGGATTCGGCTGAATTATGAAGAGTAGCAAAGGGCTGAACACTCCCGTGATGTGACTGTACCTGCATGAGACGATCAAGAAATCGGGTCAAGGGCTCAAAGCTTCCATGACGCCAAGACTATGCTTTTTTTTAAAGAAAATGCGCTGTAAATAGTAGGTAACTTATTATTTGAGTGCATCAGTAAATACTCGTACGATTATTTCAGGTGGAGCCTTTGTACAAAAGCTACCTCGCCGAGATGGACGTCGAAGCCTTCGCTGAAGACGAAGACGTCTTCCTCAGGACCAAGACCAGCTTCAAAAAAACCAAGAACTGTGGCCCCTACTTTAACGGTGCCATCTTAGGTGGCCTGTTCGTCGTCTTCGTGTTGCTTTTGATCTTGATGTATGGAGTCCTGACGCTTATGAACTGTCATGCGAACAGCTCGCTCGACGACGTCAACCAGAAGCCTTTGGTTATTGTGGCGCAATTGTAACTGGGTAGGTCGGTATAAAGCCGCAAACGCACCAAGACCAGAGGCGGTGCGTTCCCATACACAAAGCCGCCTTCACCACTCTTTTAAGTAAATACTTGACTTATGTCTTGCTTATGCAAGGCTCCGTCTGCAGTTTTGAATTGGAGGTAGGAACTTTGCCTGGTCCGTCCAGATCACTACCACCATCTTTTAATTTAACCTACCGCCAAGCAGCGGCGTAGCGTGGGTTTTCGCCATCCGGGGCCGACCGGAAATTCGCCGTCCCCTATTTTAGCCGACTTCAAAAAGAGTAGGAGGTTCTCAAAGGATATTTTTTTAAATATATATTCGCCAAGCAGTTGTGTTCGGATTGTTGTTGTCCGGTGTGGGGATTGACAACCGGTGAAATTACTACCATAGAGGCATTCTACGAGTATATTAGTTGTTACAGGGTGGGCAACCATTTGGCAACGTATTTGGAAGCGTATTAGCGTACTCGAGAATGTCTTGGTGTCTCTAATCTCACTTACATCAGGTGGCCTATGTGCCTTCTCTATGCTATGAAAAAAATCTACTTATAATGAACTGAGGTTGGATATGTTAAAGAATAACAGAGTGAGGGTATATGTATACCTACATATAAGTAAGTGTACATGCATAGTACAGTGCAAAACGACTTAAAAAGTATTTCGGGTTCGGGAAGATTCGGCATGACTGTGCGTACGAGAGCGAGTGAGAGAGAAGTACAAACCCGAAGCCGTTTTAAGAGATAGTATCGCACTACATATTTGTTGTAATGTTATTTTATGCTTAATTTGTTTTCATAAGCAGAAGTGTCATTTAATTTAAAAAATAGTTTTTAATAAAATAGTATTTTAAGTATGGTTTTGCGTTTGTATTCAAGGTTTTTTTTTTCACCAGCACAGGCCACGTACCGGCCTCAGGGAGTGCCGAAGAGCTATTGGGAAAGAAAATTTAATTTAAAAACTGCACTTCCCGGGACGCGGATCTTAGGCAGGGTCACATCTAGACTAGGTACCTACTTTTAACCTACAGACTGATGTAGTGCAAAAATTATACAACATCGTATTTTGTCCGATACGTTCATACTTATTTTTACTCAATCAGCCTAATGAATCTGGCTGAGAAACCATCATATTGTGATTACGAACTTAGCCGACTAAAAACGAGTCGTATGGATTGATGATCTCTATCGTGTTTGTACAATCGTTAGACGATCTCTTTATTCGCGAAGGAAGCCAGCATATTATTTAATACGAGGAACTGCATGGCTACAACAAAATAGGGCCTGTTTCACAATCGACCAGTAAATTTATCTCCCATTTAAAGTTGGCTCTCTCATTGTCTATTTTTAGGTGTGAGAAAGAGAACGGGCTAAATATTTATCTTTCAAACATGCTTTACTTGTCGAGGCGATAAGGATAAATTAGGCTGATAATAAAACAGTTTTTTCTTAACACATATAATAAATCATAGAATGTCACTAACACTGTTCATATCGTCTCCCTCATCATAATCGTCGTCATTCGGGAGCTGCTCGTCGCCGTCCTCGGCCGACTCGTCGCCCTGGCTCCCCTGCGTCGCGATCACTTCCCCATGTATGTTCTTGTTCTTCAGGTTCCCCATCCAGAACGCTTCAGAACAGTTATTGGCAGCCAGCACCCCCTTTACTTTGTATATTAGCGTCTCGAGCATCTGTCTCATGTATGGCACTTTACTCATCAACGCCGTGTCGTTCTTCAAGCGAGCGTGGCAGCACAAAGACTGCAGGAATCTAGTAGATTGCTGCAATATCTTCAGCACTTCCAAAACGTCCTGCGTGCGCGTTTTCAAGTTAAATTCCAAGATAGGCACGCCGTGTGATATGAAGAGCTTCAATACCGGCAGCGACTTTTTGAAAAAGGCTGACAAGTTATTTCTGTTGTCTAAACTTTTGGCGACGTCGGACATGTACTTCAGTGTGGTAGCAACATCCTTCCACACTTCTAGGTGCTCTGCGTTTGTCAGTTTCTGATCCATGCTACTTTTAGCTGCGTCGAAAACAGCCGAGCCCAAGTTTCGGTAAAAAATGGGGAAGTTGCTCTTAGTGATGCATTTAAATGACTCCAGGGTATCGTTATTCCCTTTGAGACTTTGGATTTCGTTCGTCAGTTGCAAGGCAAGGTTTTTCAGGGCTATTATCTCGTTGTTTATGAAATAGATCTGGAATAATCTGTCCACCATTTTGTTGAATATAAACCCTTTTTCAGTAGCGCCGTCTTCCGTTTTCCACTGTTGCGACAGAAAGGTTTTAGACATATCCCGTAGAATTTTCATGACGATTACGCTGTCAGAATATTCTTGAACAGCTTTCACCAGTTCTATCAGCGATATTGCTATGGATAAGCGCATACTGTATTTGTCATGTTTCTGCAGATATTTAGCCACACCCAGCACCAATTCTTTCAAGGACACAATATTAGGATTGTCTTTCGAAGCTATAGTTCGTAAAGACACCTTTAATAAAGCAACATGGTGGTTCTTAAAACCGATCCATTTAAAATATATAGTTAACAAATTATATAAATACTCTAAGCAAGTCAGGTAGTCTCCGAGATCGGCCGGGTACATGAATCCGCTATCATTCTGTGATGTTTCTTTCGTGTGATTTTCTATGTAACAAGTTACGATTTCTAAATGGGACACTATTTTATGAAGGACCTCGTTAACTGATCTTGCGTATGCTTCTGCCTTCTTCGCATCATATGCAATACTATCCTCAGGTTTAGTTAGGAATGTCATCCTCTTTACTCTAGAGATCAAAACCTTTTCGAGATTGCTATTAACGGATTTTAATAAGAATTTCAAGGACTTGATGTTTAAGTTCTCAATGCAGCTCTCGGTTGATAGTTCATTGTTGAGCAAATTGAGCAAGTCTAGGCTCAACTCTCTGAGAGGTAACTTTTGGATGACTTCTAGTTTATTCTTTATGGGATTCGCGTTGTTCTGCGTCACTTGTGTTCTACCAGTCTCTGGTAGAACAGTGTCATCAGGAGTTTGTTTTTTGGGCGCCTTCGGTTTAGAAACTTGTGGTTTAACAGTTCTTCTCTCAACTTGGTTTCCCGTATATAGTCCGATATTAAAAGTACAAACGGGTGGCTTATAAATGACGTTAGTTTTTAACAACACGTTTGATATTAATTTCTCCAACTCTTGGACTTGGTAAGCTCTGCTTAGTATCTTTGATTGTAGATTGATATCATTTTGAACAGCAAAAGCGTTCAGCAACTCTCTGAACCAATTGATGCAGTGCACCAAGCAGTCCAGGATACCACACACGTCTGAGCTTTCCAAATCTTCAATTAAATCAATATCAAATTCTGGCATAACAACAGGACATCCAAGCAAAGCATCAATAGATGTCAAGTCTCCATCATGCTGCTTGGAGTGCAGGGTCTGGACCAACTGAAAAAGAGGTGACAATATACCGACATTCACTTCTTTTGTTTCTAATGTCAACCCTGCTATGTTGATAGCTATTATCTCATCCATTTCACCTTCAGTGTTCAGACAGTACTGCATTGTCAACTTTAAGTTGTTTATTCGGCTCTTTGCAATGTTATCCACAATAAAGTTGTGTTGTAGATCATTTGTTACCGCGTCAGTTAACCAAGACAAAAAGTTTTTATTTATGCATGCCACTGATGACATAATTGCCGACAATTCATCATAAAATAAAGCTGTCATGTCTGGGAAGCGAGTGGTACTGCGACTGATCAGTTCTATAATCTGTGCAGCCTCTCGAAGATCACCTTCAGCAAGATGAGTAACAGAACTGTAACTCACATCATCAGGCAGTTCTATGGTGTGTTCATCGTCATCCTTAGCTGTGAGATACTTTATGGCATGTACCCCTGACAAGATGCCATGAATTTTTACTTTAGGTCTGGATGTTCCCAGTTGTTTCCGAATAATCATGTGCATGTCATCCCTTATTACAGAATTTTCATAACTGTATGCTAAGCCACAGACAATATTAACAACAGCTTTTATTTCACTTATTGTCATTCTGTCTGTCCGGTCTAGGAGAGTTAACATTTGTAGACTCTGAGGTTTAAGTAAAGTCATGTCCTTAGCAGCAACGTCATTCAGTATCACCAATGTGGTCATGAGACATTCCTTGTTGCACAGACCGAGGTGAAGCAACTCCGCAACAATGGCCTGGCGGTCATAGAAATCAGAAAACATTAATATGTACATCTGAGAGGCAAATGACACCACCACTGGTTCGGAAATCATCTTCATTAGTGTGTTAGTGAGCATGATTAGGCTTTTAAAGTTATCTTTCAAAATGGGTTTAAAATTTTCAAATGCTTCACTTATTAATGCTTCCTTCAGTATGTTAAGTTTAATTTGCTTTTTAATTAAATTTTCCACTTGTCGCCGCTTATCTTCCGATGTTGAGTATAGAATTAGCAATATGATGAAGTCCAAAGGTTTGTGATCTGCCTCAACCTTGCAGTTAGTTATGACTTTAAGCCAAGCATTAGCTGTAGATTTGGAGCCAACCATGGAGTTCCGTATTGCTGTGGCAGTTAAAACTTGGCTTGTAGCTATTTCTTGAGATGTCGCTAGTGAAGATGGCCAGCCCAGAGCATCCCTCAAATTTTGAACTATCTCCAATATAAAAGACTCGCTCGTCTGTCCTGATGTTAGCAAAAATTTGATGAAATTTGGATAGTACATGCATTTTGGTATGCTCTTTACAATGCTGAGCGCTTTATGTTGAATCTGTTCATGTTGAACAGGAGACAAACAAAGGTAGGAGAAGCAGTCCAATATAGCAGGTACTAAGTCGTAATCGCTTTCCAAAATCCTGCCGAGTTCTGTTACAATATTCTCATGTTCCTGGTCACCAATAATATCTGGGATGGCTGTTATGATCTCTAGTTTTACACTTTTCTCTGTGGCAATATCAAGTAAATTTATCAAGTTAGTTGACATTGTTTCCAAGTCCACAATAAGGTCAAGAGATGAAAAACATTTCAGAATCTTTTGGATCCACGGACCGCAGGTCGCTACAGCGGCCAAGTCGATGGCTTTGTTGAATACATAATTCATAATTTTTTTCTGCAGGGCTGGGATGCTGAGAAGTATTTTGACGACGCTATGACTAATGGGGAAACCCTCGGAATCATCATCGGTGATTCTTACGATATTTGGATACAAATAATGTTGAAGAATCTTCGTGTTCTTACACTCATCTTCGAAATCCGTGAACAGTTCCGACAAGTTGCGCGGGTAGTTGTAATGATGGTCGAGGTTTTTCTGCAGGTTTCTGACGATGTGAACAATTTCCTGCGACGCTACACACATCTCCGGAGGGTGTTTTAAAGTTAAACCGCTTTCTTCTAAGCATTTGTGTAAGTAGCTCTCGCTGATGCACAATTTCTTGCTCTGGCTGCCTATATCGCTGCTAGTACGCTTGATACTCATATTTAGACTTAATAGTAGCGATATAATTGTGTAAATACCAGTAACTTTTTGTAAACAAGTTTGCAGGAAAAAACCCCGCTGAATATTTTGTCACTTTTGTTGACAGATATTTTTTTTTATAACTTATGTCAAAAGAAGATTATTCTAGACAGGTTTTTAAACGTCCAATCCTTTTTTTACAATCTCGCTTGTTACGTATGTATGTCTGTCATTCCGGTTCAAATCATGCAAGAAAACAAATACCCTTCATGATTTAAACCACTTAAAATTGACGAATACAAAAGTTAACCCGCCCGAGGGCAATTCAATATTATGGTCATGAAATAGCTGGCAATGAAAATTGCAGAAGATGATTGTTGTCTTAAGCTGCGTCCACATCACGCGCGGCAAACGAACATTGGCTGACTGGCTGGGGAGACGGGGGACGAGGTTTACCCAGTCTCCCCGGCCGCCGCGTCGCGCTAAGCAATATTCGTTTGCCGCGCGTAAAGTGGACACAGCTTTACTTTAACTTTAGTTCTAGAGCTCTGAGCACAGCCTTTTTCTAATATAATAGTTTAGTAAGGCCCTACTAAGAAAATCGAAGTTAGGTTAGTTCCATCCCTGTTACTCGTCATTCGATTTTAAATTGAAAGAGATGGAGCAAACGTAACTTCGATTTTCAAAGTAGGGCCTCAGACAGCAGTCAAATTCCTCTATTTTTATCTGACGATGATGGGTCTGAAGGCGAAAAAATGATCTCCGCCGTATATTATAAATATAATTAAAGTAGACCAGTTTTCTTTTGTTGAAATATTATATGTGTTATGTATCAATTTCACAATACCATGTTAACCACATAACAGACGATTAGAGCGTTAATAGCTGTCAAAACGTATGAACTTTATTAAACTTAACATCGTTGAGTGAAATAGGCCTTTCTTGCCCGTGGTACTACTCCGTGGCACAACTGACCAATGATTTCTATTTCAAAATCAAATTTAATAGAGTCGACAGAGCTCCTATTTCTGGGTAGTTCGGCCCTCCGGGCCTGCTAAAGAACTAACATAACCTAAACCTACCTCATATTTATGATACAGATTTTGGTCAGTTGTGCCACGGGGAATAAACTGAAATAGGTACAGTCAACCTTATAAGTAGGTGCACACTTTTGTACCTTGTCGCTTAAACGCCTTTGACAGATTAGTCTATCATTTCAAACATGACGTTAAAGTGACAGAGTACTAAAGTGTGCAGCTTCTTATAAGGCCGACCGTACTTACTCAAGCAGCATTTTGTATGTTTGTTCGACGCTAACTAGAATACTTTGTTGAGATGACCTTCATGAAATTTTGGTATAATAGTAGGTAGATTGGCCGGAGGGAGGTTACGGAGTTAGGTGGAAATGATGAGGTCCGTTTGTTTAGGATAACGTACTGATGGAAAGTATGCATATACATATAATGGTAACACTGTAAAAAAATGTTTTACATCGTACCTCATGATATTTATATTAGATACTAGTTGTTTTTGACGAACGGAGCGGATCAACTACTTTGCACAGCTCTGTTCGTCTTCACCTCCACCTCCGTGAAGAGGCAGCCCTTTGATCAAGAATTACATAAGGCCCAGGCCCAGGCCTTCGGGCTTTTGGCGTTAGCCAAAGGTATCAGCCACTTAACACCTCTTTTTGGTAAGCTGGATCTTAGCGAAGTAGTGTTAAGTTGAATTGGTAAATTTATAGAAAACGAGAAACATCCATATAGCATACAAAATAAAACGCATATTTTTCGAAATAATATATTTCACTATTCTAACAACGCATACATACAATTTAGCGCCGCGTCGCGCGCCGCTGCGCCGGCAACCAAACGGAAGGGCCAGCTACACTGCATCATCGGCTGATCGCAACAAACAAGTCCGCAGTGTAGCCTCAGTCTAATTATATACAATCCAATGCATCTATCCAACTTGTCCACTTGAAAGGCAACTATGGCAAAGGGGTAAGTCACACCTGGAGTTAATGGAATATTTGGAGTTAATGTTCATTATTACACACTAGGTTATAAGATATATCCCATTATCCGTTGAGATGGACTTACTCCTTTTAGGAAAAGATTGGAAAAGGTCCTTTAATTGGAGTCCCATCAGAAGGACAACATGTGGAGCCCCCTGATCTTGCAGTTTAAATTTATACAAAATAATTGCCAACAAGCCAGCGACGAACGGCGCGGGTAGATCCTAAACATGTATTTCACTAATTGTTACTACCATTACAAGCTAAGATTGCCAGGGGAAGTCGTGAAATACATGTAAAGAAGCCACTCCGTACAACCATAGTGAATGTAGAAAAACAAAAAATAAAAACAATACAGTTTTTCCACGACACGAGGCTTTCTGATGAGAAAAAAACAAATAAATGCCATCACGAAATACTTAGCAAACCAATTTATGTCATAATAATACTGTCCATAATTATGATAAGAGGACCAATATTAATTAATGTTATCTATCAACCATTAAAGCTATGGTATTGATATTTTAATTGTTTTGTTTTGCTAAATATTATACCATATCCAAGCCTCGAGAAGTGGAAAAACTGTTTCTACAGCAAATCCATACATTCATACATATTAAAAAATAATTTTACATTATGTAATAACAGCCTAACTAGGAAATACCACAGTCCTTTCACTAAATAACAATTTTTCACTACAGGTTCTTTGTGATTTCATTGATGGATCATAAAAAGAAATGCGCGAATCCGGGTCTCAGTCTCTAAAGCGTCTCATTCACGTTAGGGCACGTAGTAGGTACAATCACTCGTGGGGCAGTTATAATGTATACACAAATCAAGGTTGCCTTAGTTAGGACAGTGTACATAGAATATAGAGTTCAAGGTCGAACCCGCAAGCTCTCTAGTTCCATTGCCCTACTGTGTACGAGACACTTAAAGAAAAGTTATGTTCTATCAAATAATTGGTAATCTTGACAGTAGAAGGCGGATTCCTCATCGTAATATTCCAACATTAACTATCATTTATTGACATATAATAACTGCACAAGTGCGCACGGCTTCGTGCAAAAAGCATTCACAGGCCGGAAAGTTCTTTAACCAAAATATTAGCAACTCTCACGTCAGCTTTTCGATATCTTCTCGCAGTCGACATTTTCTTCATTGGACTACACCATCTGGGAAATTTCATGTTATTTGTACATTTGAAAAGTCACATTATAATCAAGTCGTAGCCAGGGTCTTTAACCTACTGTTTTTTCCCAATTGCAATCCCAGTGTTATAAATCTGCTGCCCTTACTGTCAAGAGTGTCAAGTTTATAAGAATTATCACAACGGCAACAATGCAATTGCCATACGGATAAAAACAGAGCCCCAAGCGGTAATAAGCTGTTGACGTTTTGAATATAAAAACGCAAGAGTCGGTAAGTCGGTATCGGATTGTCGTTCCGCGCTCGTCAGCGAGTGGTTGTTCGCTTCGTACATTTTGTGACGGCATATCGTCGCTTTACTTTCGCAACCTCGTATCTGACCGAATAGTTACGACATGGAAGTAGTCTTTATTGTTAGAGACCAAGAGTGCTTTTACTATATAACTATTCGATCAGATACGAGGTTGAGAAAGTAAATCGACGATGTGGCGTCTGTCATGTTCGTCATGTTCGTCATGTTCGTCATGTTCGTCATGTTCGTCATGTTCGTCATGTTCGTCATGTTCCTCATGTTCCTCATGTTCCTCATGTTCGTCAGCCCTAATCAGCCGATAAAAAAGAACACATACGTCAAAGTACGGCAAAACGGTTTTCATTGACTTAGGTTTATTTTAGTATATGTCCATTTTAAGTAAGCATTTTAGTGGCGGTATGACCTTGTGCAGAACCCGACTGGATCTTAACCACCATCTTATCCATTGACCCACCGCCACGCACCAAAGTTCCTATTGTTGTGCTCCGGTGTGGGGATAAGTCCTTAGGGTTGGCAACGCATTTGGTGTTAGGATTGCATTGTATAGAATCGAAATGTCTCGTTCAGGTGAAGTGAGTACAGGTGAACCTTCAAGGCCTTTTTTTTAAATATGAGTGAAGTTCTGTATTCAAGACCCCTAGGCCACTATCTACAACATTAGAAATGGATACAAGACTTGGCTGTACCTGAAGCGAGTAACGTAATGCTTAGTTCTTCTTCTCCTCCTGCTTCTCCTCCGGCGGCGGCTGCTCGGAAGCGGCCTGCTGGCCCTCGCGCTCCGCGGCCATCTGGAAAGTAATACGGTAAACTTTACTCATTTTGATTTACCTCTACTTATAACCTAGCCGAGAACGCTTAGTTTGGGACAAGGTCAATTTGTGTGAGATCATCTCCTGATATTTATTTATTCATAACCAATTACAGTAACCACCCATTCGAAAGTCTGTGGATCATCATCATCATCATCATCATCATCATCATCATCATCATCATCATCATCATCATCAAGATCATCATCATCATCATCATCATCATGTCAGCCGAAAGACGTCCACTGCTGGACATAGGCCTCCCCCAAGGCTTTCCACTCGGACCGGTCTTGTGCTTTTCGCATCCACCGCGCTCTCGCGATCCTGAGTCTGTGGACGGTGCACCTAAAGTCATAATAGTACATAACAAAGTCTTAATATTGCCGATAGCTATGGAACTGGTAGTACAGTGCGTCAGCTTCGGGTTTGTACTTGTCTCTCACTCGCTTGCATACGCTCTTATTAATAGCGAGTGAGAGAGAAGTACAAACCCAAAGCACCCAAGTGCCCATAGACTGTACTGTGGGTACGTATATACTTCAATCAGTGTGGAACTGCCGATGCGGCGGTACAGCACTCCCAGGTTCTGGATACCGTTCGGGCGTCTATCGCTATCTCGCATGACCTCGCAGCTGACAGTATATTTGTCACTCCTGCTTCATAGAAAACGAATGTTGCCGATTGGTGTTAAGAAACTGTTAGTAGTCGAGGGTAAAAATAAATGTCCGTACAGAGGTGCAAAAATATGTACACATAACCCTTACGGTCCGCCTAAAGTAAAGGGGGCGCATTAAAAGGACTTAGTTTTTTTTTGACCAAAAATGAAAATTTTATAGCAATCATAAAACACTTAGAAAAATTTCATTCTAGACGCTAAAATAAGCATGTTTTGTAGAAAAACTTTTTCTCTAAAATCAAAAATGGCCGAGATAATTGACTTCAAAGTTGGCAAATTTCTAAGCACTTGTATATAAAAAAGCATTGTCGAGCGTGCCGAAGCGATCGCCGACTGAAGTGGTACATGGGAGAGTACATGTACCGCAAAAATGTACTCCGCCCACTGCCTACGGAAGCTGCCAGGTTTCGTCTCCTAATCCGGGATATACACAGAGTATATCCTGGATTAGGTATAAAATCTATTAAACTAATTGATTGCCGTTGTCGCAAATGCCAACAATAAAATAATAATCGTTTTTAATGTCAATAGTGACTTTCTGTATCTCCGGCGCTGCGGGAACAGCAGCCCTGCTCTGCTCTCCCTCCGCGCCTCCAGCTCTATAAAAACACTCTAGGGTGCGCTGTGTCGGCACGCGTCCTAACCAGCGAGAGCCCTAGATTCGGACTTTCGCAGGCTAATATCGTATACATAAGATTCCATCATTTATCTCGGTAATTATCAAGTTTAGGGAAAAGTTTTTCAAGTAAAACATGCTTATTTTAGCGTCCTTTATAAGATAAAATCATTTAAATTAGGTGTCATAATGACATCAATCTTCCGAAAAAAAAAAGTCGAAGTCCCTGACGCCTTGAACTTAACCAACATTTGAACCCCTATAACTCAACCATTTTTGAATTTAGAGAAAAGTTTTTCAAGTAAAACATGCTTATTTTAGCGTCCTTTATAAGATAAAATCATTTAAATTAGGTGTCATAATGATACCATTTTGCCGAATTTTTTTCTAAGTCCTGCGCCCCCTTTGCTTTAGTCCAACCGAATGTAATACTCTAACAAAATTTGTAGGAGGCACGAGTCGTCCAGTAGACTACAGAATGAACTGGGTGATAACTTGACCCCTCTTCTCTAGCACACGGGCTTGACCACCCCATCCAACAGTCAACGAGATGGCTCAAATGTGTGCTCTTATCTGATGTACTTTCTCGATCAGTTAATGCAGTTAGTGAGAATAACAGTTAATGCAGTTAGTCCAGTTAACAACCAAGACATGGTAATAATCCCATCCATAAGTTGGACCACTGGATTTTAAGATAATCAGAACCAGGAATCGAGCTGTCTTAAAAAGTGCTCATTTCTGGAAAATGAAACACCATTTACGTCCATCAGAGTGGTGATAAGATAATGAAGGGAAATTTTAAGGTGGTTGTAATCTGCTTTTACTGCGTGGTCATAACAATTAGCCAATATAATTGCTATGTTACAACACAATTTATAAATAGTATCGTATTCCTTGG
This sequence comes from Acleris sparsana, assembly GCA_923062465.1. Taxonomy (NCBI): domain Eukaryota; kingdom Metazoa; phylum Arthropoda; class Insecta; order Lepidoptera; family Tortricidae; genus Acleris; species Acleris sparsana. The sequence continues at coordinate 4,377,869 of OV281311.1, read as the reverse complement.
CCAAACGGAAGACTTGACACACGATCACATCGGGGCACAATTATTGCAAACTTTAGACACATAAGCCCTCGATTATTCGACCCTTATCAGTAACGGCTAGTGAGCCGTTCACACCCGTTGCTGATACGATTGGAAGGGTTTTTTCGGATTAAATAAAAGAAGGCTGTTATTGTTAGGTATATTCGTTTTTGGGTAACGAATTATCAGTCTCTTTGTTAGCGTATTAAACCACCAAAATGAAAAAAAATATCAGTGATGTACTTAAAAAAAATGACTGAGTCACTCCGTAAATAGGAATACGAAGCGTTAATATGATCTAATTTTGACCTTCACTTCACGACTTGACGAGATGCATTCTGCGAACGTTATCGCTAACAAAAATGTATAGAATTAAGTGGTCAGTTGCGTCCAGGTTAATTGCATACATTAAGACAGCTTACGAAAATTGCTAACGCTTTATGAATCTTGTCAAGGCCCCCTGAAGTTAGTGGAAGCTAGTGACAACATCGGGGTAGTGTCAAAGCCTCACCTTCTTGTAGGCCTGCTCGAAGAGCTTCAGGCTAGCCTGCTGCAGCGTGCCGGTGGCGGCGCGGATGGCCTCGGGGTCGCTCGCGTCCTTGTCCGCCAGCAGCGTGCGCAGGCTGGCGATCTCCACGCGCAGCTTGTCGCACTGGAACAACATCACGTGTCACATGGGAGATAATATTTATAGGTATTTACGGCGAGGGTGGTGAATATTACTTGTATGTAAGCAATAGCCATTTAGACTAAGAAGGGTTAAAAAGTCACGTCTTTTAGCTTTCGACTCGAGCAAGGGAGCGACCACATCGGAGCTCAACAGAGCGTAAATTATGGTACATTTTTATATTATTATTACTATGACCCCTTAATTCCTTTCTTTACGTAACGTCACCGTAGATGGAGAATGACTCCCGTGACAGCGGTAATTCGCAATGGTATGTAACCACTTCCTATATGCAGAAATGGGTTTAAAAAGTAAGTGTGACATACATAAAGATAGACAGACGGACTTGGTCAAATTATAAAGTTTGGAGTCGGGAATTCTAAAACTCCGCTTTGTGCTCAGTGCAATTCGTAGTTGGAAACCAATGTAACAAAAAAAGGGGTTAATAACCCAACTACCCCTACAACAACAGGACTGAGAAGGTTCTCATAGCTTTCAACACTATTTTTTTATTGGGTGTATAATGTGCTGCCCTGCTAAGACAAATGGCGTTATCTCAGACAAGATAGACTACTGTAGAAAACGCAACTTATCAGTAACGGGAGAGGATCGAATCTACTTCGGTTATTGAATTTGAGATACCACTTATTGGCTTATGAGCATACACCGGATTGACGGGGCGAAAATGTGCCAGAGATGCGTTAAATGTCGACTAAGTTTATCGATAACTTATTTCGTTACATATGGGATCTTACGTTTCTTTCAAAAGTAAGTCGCACCTTTATCTTCTATATCTGAATGCTCAGTTTTTCATAAAGATTTCGATTCATTAACCAACAAAACCAAATTTCGCAATTTGTCGGAATGCTATTTTATGCTTCTTTAGAATATTGTCTCGAAAATCGAGGTATGCACATAATTAAGAGGTATTCAAACTTGGTCATTACTTATGACAATTAAAAATTGTTTTTTATCGATGTCGATGAACTTATCTCGACATTTAATACATCGACTAGCACTGGTACATTTTTACCACCGTCAATCCGGTATTTGCTTATGAAGGCAGTATAGTAGAGGTGGTTACGCTCCAGGTAGTGTAAAAACCAGTACTGGTGTCGTAGTGTACCTCTTCCTGGGGCAGCTGGCTCTTGTACTCGTCCATCTTGGTCTCGGTGTCGTGCAGCACGCCCTCGGCCTGGTTGGCGGCTTCGACGCGCTCGCGCCGCGACTTGTCCGTGGCGGCGAACTGCTCTGCCGCCTTCACCATGTTCTCGATCTCGTCCTTGCTGAGCCCGCCCGACGACTGGATCACGACTGGGGAACGCATCATTAATAAACATCAGGAGACAATGTCACACCAATAGGCTAGTGTCATACGACAATCTAATTTGCTCGTCATTCATTGACATTAAACAATTTTCTACAATTAATTAACATTTTTTTTTCTTTTGTCAATCAAACAAAAAATCACGAAGTGCGATGAAGTTAAGCGTGACGTCACGCCGTGGTCTCCCGAACTTTGATGCGCGTTATATTTGTCAATTTTGATTGATTTGATAAAGCAAAAAATACGTGTTCAATATTTTTGATAACCTTACTGACGGACTAATTAGAATACCTATTTTACCCAGGACCCACCCCTATTGACGTAGTCTCAAACTAAGCTCTAGGCTTGTACGGTCACAGACGTTAATCTGTTACCCATTTCAAAGAATCTGCAAGTCATTTGTATTTGATAGGAAACTCAACCTTATTGCTATAGAATGTCAGATTGACTTTAGAATTAAGGTGGGTCACAAATTTAATTCTTTGACTGTACTACGGGTTTAATCAATACTTATATAGAGAAATATTTACTTAAATACATATGAAAACATACATTGTGGCAACTGTAGCGGCACAGCAAAGCATGTAAACTATTTGTATGAACGAACTGTAAGTTTATCGTTGTGTAGTACCTCAAATACGTTTAGGTCTGATCAATATAAAATGTAATGTAAATAAACTGTATGAGTGACTGACTCTGTTGCTCCTTGCCGGTGCCCTTGTCGCGCGCGGAGACGTGCACGATCCCGTTGGCGTCGATGTCGAAGGTGACCTCGACCTGCGGCACGCCGCGCGGCGCGGGCGGGATGCCCACGAGCGAGAACTGCCCCAGCATCTTGTTGTCCGCCGCCATCTCGCGCTCGCCCTGGTGCACCTTGATCTCCACCTGCGTCTGCCCGTCCGCGGCTACAAAAGTAAAACAACCATATTAGGGTAGAGGTACCCTTTGTGCTCAATATACCATATCTGGCCACTTCAGGTCGAAAAGAATATCAAATATACTGTCAAATTAAAGATAATATTCATAAATAGCAAGTCTGAAGATTAATATAAAGATAAAATATAAAAACAGTTGCGTAATTTCTACCTACATTGTTGCACGTTGTAGGTACTGTGGAGGTTGTAATACCTCCACGTCTCCTCTGTAGTCAGGGTTGTAACCCGTGGAACGTAATGTCATAATACATATGTATTACAATATCAATGTTATTTCGAGAGTTCCAAATCCAAATATTCTAGTATCCAACGTTGAATACTGGGAGACGTGAAAGGTTTAATTAAGAATGCGAAATGTATCGTGAGAAATAACAGATGGCTGTCCAAGATAGACTCAAGGCCGATAAGTAACCGGGATTTCTAGTAGTATACATTATTTGACAGAGTGACCAATAAAATTAAAATATCCTGTCAGTTTAATTAATAACGCCTTATTTCCCTTCTCATTACAAGACTTGACCTTGGGGTGAAATCATTCAAATCAGGCCGGGGTCAGAATCAGGCACGATGTGAGAGAGTATTTCTAGGAAGACCAGAGTGTGACTGACCGGTGGAGAAGACCTGGCTCTTCTTGGTGGGTATGGTGGTGTTGCGCGTGATGAGCTTGGTGAAGACGCCGCCGAGCGTCTCGATGCCGAGCGAGAGCGGCGTGACGTCGAGCAGCAGGATGTCGGTGACGTCACCGGCCAGCACGCCGCCCTGCACGGCCGCGCCCACCGCCACCGCCTCGTCGGGGTTCACGGCGCGCGACGGCGCCCGCCCGAAGATCTCTTGCACCGTCGATTGAACCTGATGGAATTATTATATTATCAAATAACTTCCAATCTTGTTAAGGTCATCATAATTATTATCAACTTGATCAAGAAGTTTCTACTCTACTTATCGTAGGGCTTGTGCTAATCGCATCCACCAGTTTCCTGCGATCGTCAGCAGCCCGTCGGTCTACCTTGTAGGAGGCTTGCCGACAGTTGGCTTTGCGGTACGTGAAATAATGTAGACCGTCCCTATCATATGCAAAACGATTCCAGTAAAGTTTTAATTTGTTCAACGTTTCATTTTATTGCAGAGAACAGATTATTTCGTACAATAAAACTTCGTCTTCTGCTTGCCATGCAAATCGCAAATAACAAGACAATATGTAATTGTTAAGTGATTCTGGTTACTATCTTGAACCTTCATATTTATTTCCAGCTTCAATTTTATGAGTAATATAATAAAACAACAGACGCTTTAGGATAAAATTTGTTTGTATTGGGGAGAATAAACCGAGAGGACACGTGTCCAACCGGGGAATATATCCCAAAGTTTATCTGGCACCAGTCTGAACGACAACCTCGACAGCCAAGTGGGACTGCCGTTGGTTTTGTGCATTTGGTGCAACATGGTTCGGGTAAAATCGGAAATAATGGTACTTTGACTATTGATTACAATGATTTGCAAGAACCATTACCGACGTAGGAAGATATATTAAGAGAAAGATCTACCAAGCATTATGCCTGAGAACAGAAGCCCATTGAGATGAAGCTGAAAGTTGTATATAAGTCAACTGACTGGAGAAACTTCATTAGCGCGATCTAGCACACGTCAAATATAATTACGTTATTGGACACTGGCGGCGCTGCCGTAGCTCGTTGTATCCTACGTGTAATAAGTTGACGCTAGATGTCGCTACACCGGTAATGGTCCCTTCTCTATGTCTACAATTCAGTCAATGATGAATAAACCCTGTGACAGCCGTTAATTTCTATGGAAGCAGACGAGCAAGACAGTCCATTGATGAGGTAAGTGATTCAGATCATCGCGTTCCATAGACACCCGCAATACGCAAGGCACCGCCGGCCTTAAACAAAAGAGTAGTCTCGTTTTTTTGTGATCTCAATTACTCAGTACGCTCGCAAGCAACGCATATAAAAGAATTAATTAAATTACTTAATGTCAAGTCGAGTGGAATAAAGTGTAATTAGGGTTTATACGAGGTGTCATAGGGTGTGCACCCTGTTTGGTGAGAGCTGATGGTGGTGGTGGTCACCTTGGGCATGCGCGTCATGCCGCCGACGAGCAGCACCTCGCCGATGTCGGAGCGCTGCGTCTCCGCGTCCTGCAGCGCGCGCTGGCAGGGCGCCACCGTGCGCTTGATCAGGTCGCCCACCAGCGACTCCAGCTTCGAGCGGGTCATCTGGGAACAACGCGCTATTAGCCTGGAACTCGAATGGTACGAAAAATAGACCGCAATACTCCGTCAACTTAAACGGGTTCTATTTAACAAAGCTAAAAAAAAGTGTCAGGCAACGTGCGAGTGACAAGTTACCAAACCTATAATACGGCTAATGGGCGAGACGCCCGTCAACAGTTTTGTATGACATTACTGCTTTGTTACTTTGCCGTGTTGGCTTGCATCTTACTCCAGATTCATTTATTTTTTATACAACGTCGACTTTGCAAGGGATGCCAAATTGGATCGTTTCATTTTCAGGATCGGGAAGTAGAGTGCCAGAGGAGACAGTCTTCGGTTCATCACTTGTAAAGTAAACCTGGGTTAATCTAGATTAGGTCCATCCGGTTGTTAAAATAACGCGATTGGAACAAAGTTAGACCCCGAAATTCTTATGACTGAAAGACCAAACTATGAAAGTCACCCACCGCCCAAACACGCAGTTTTTCCCAAGATTAATTTTGTAACAAATATATCTGATCTGCCTAATCATTGTACCCAGACAGATGGTTTTGTTTTGTGTTGATATAGCACTGGTACATAACAATCAAACGTATGGGGGTCGTCTGAGAGCCTAAAATTACAGTGCATACATCCATCACTCCCGGGCATGACACTAAAGCCGGGATTCCACAAAGAGTTGGATAGACAGCAATGTTGTAGGTATTTTATTGCTTGAAAATATTATCTTATCCTATCGTTCTTCGTTAGAAAGTGCGGTCACGAAACAGCACATGTATAGCCTTGTACTTTGTTGGTGTGCCAATCATTAAATAAATATATCAAACAGGCCAAGATTTTTTGATTGAAAAACGATGATCGCAGAGACTTTTTAATTAAAATATGAATAAAATATGAATTAGAAGATTGCCGATTCCATATTAAGAAACTGTTGTAGTAGTTGTAGCTGTACCTTCAGGTTCATGTGCTTGGGCCCGGCAGAGTCCATGGTGAGGTAGGGCAAGTTGATGTCGGTCTGCAGCGAGCCCGAGAGCTCGATCTTGGCCTTCTCCGCCGCCTCCTTGAGCCGCTGCATGGCCATGGCATCCTTGCGGATGTCGAAGCCTTGCTGTACATATAATATACAACGTTAAAACTTTCGCTGTCCATGCATTACATGTAATGCACTGGTGATCTAGTTCGGTACGTCCACGGCTTACGTGTAAAGGACTACCGTGCCGAGCCAGGCCATTGACGGAAGCGAGACAGATAAAGCATTAATTGTTATACGAGCACGGAAGATATACTGAAAGGAAACTTATATTTACTAGGGAGTCGTCTATAACACGAATTTCATGATTTGTGCGACCTCCCCGCATATAATAATATTGATAAGAGTCGAGTTGCTTTTTTGCATGGTATTCTTCTCCCTCAACCCACAATGGTCCAAGCTTTCGTCACGATCAGAGCTGCCATTAACTGACATATAAATAAAGAGTTTTTAATTTATAAACAATAAAAAATATGTTGCTGGCTAGACTAAGCTATCTATAAAATCTAGTCAGGATCTTTAAAAATCCGGGATAAAAAGTATTCTATCTATGCGGCAATTCAGGATAAGGACAATCACTAGACCTAGCTGTGTAGCTAGAATACCATGCTCTAACGCCACAACCCCCCTGAAGCTACTAGCGAGCGACTCACGTCTCGCTTGAACTCGTCGACGAGGAAGTTGACGATGACGTTGTCGAAGTCCTCCCCGCCGAGCAGCGTGTCCCCGTTGGTGGACTTCACCTCGAACACGCCCTTCTGGATCTCCAGGACAGAGATGTCGAACGTGCCGCCGCCGAGGTCGTACACGGCGATGCTGAAAGGGCGGTCATTTACTATTATACATATAATGTCAATGGTCGCATTGTTGTGTTCCAAAATAGGGTTGATAAATAAATACTAGGGGTCAATCTCACACACATTGACACACTAAGTTCAACAACGATGACGTCGACAGTGTTAATTTCGATTTTGAGCGAGTTGACTATAAAGCAAGATGGCTAAGAAGTAGATGCCTATTTCTGGGTGTTTTATTTGGCTTTCCGGGCCTGCTGCAAAACTAACATAACCAAAACCTACCTACCTTTTTTGACTTAGTAATAAGTTGCTTGTTAGGCATCCTGCTTGCTGGGCATCTTGCTTTTTAGCCGTCCTTCTCAATAGGCATCTTGCTTTTTAGACATCCTACTCGATAGTGATCTTGCTTTTTAAACATCCCGCTCATAACCCGGTTAATTCGATATTCAAATAGAAATCATGGGTCAGTTGGACAGAGCAGTTGGACTTCTGACCCGAAAGGGCGATGTGGGTCACATCGCAACAGTACGCCGTAACTTGTCAAATACCGTCCTCATAACCGGTAATGACGAGCGTTACTGACACGATTTTAGGCACCATGTTACGATGAAATGTCCCCAATGTGGACCCACCTTAACTGGTCCACCGGAGCATATGAGAGCAGACATTCAGCTGATAGTTGAGCTCAAGGATATGTTATCTGGCGACTTACATCTTGTCGTCGGTCTTGTCCATGCCGTACGCGAGCGCGGCGGCCGTGGGCTCGTTGATCACGCGCAACACGTTGAGCCCGGAGATTTGGCCTGGAAGCAATTCATAAGAAGCTCGATTACCTTCAACATGTCATAAAAACCGGGCAAGTGCGAGTCGGACTCGCGCACCGAGGGTTATCACACCCGATTAACACTTGGGTCGGATTGTTTTATCATGTTTTGTTTTTCTCCCCAAATTCGATACTGTTTTTTGTCGTTATTATTACAAAATATGAATTTTGACAGAAAACGTTTCCTGTACGACTCGTTTTCATGTTTTACTCTTTATTTATCAGTGGCACCAAATCCACCGTTAACTTCATGTAAGAACATTATAACGTAATCCGCATAAAAGTTACCGGCTATCTGGTACAGTATAAAAGATAGCAAAATACTAATCCAACATATTTATTCAGAAAATTGGCAAATGAGGGTTCTTTTACACGTCGGTAATATCGAATAGAGTGAATCTACTAGCGTAGCGTAATAATAATGGCACGCTTTGGATACGGAACACTATAAACCATATGACATGGTGATAATAAACGTGCGTGTGGCTCACCGGCGTCCTTGGTGGCCTGCCGCTGCGAGTCGTTGAAGTACGCGGGCACGGTGATGACGGCGTTCTTGACGCCCGTGTTCAGGTACGCCTCCGCCGTCTCCTTCATCTTGATCAGCACGAACGCGCCGATCTGGCTCGGGGAGTACACTTTGCCGTCGCTGCCTGGGGAAAGTTAATTAACAAATATATAGGGGACGATCGAAACCGGGACCTACCTACCTAGTTAGAACCTAGCTTTGTAGGCAGGGTCAATACCAGCTGGGCTAGTCTTCCGGCCAGATACGGTAGTGTTTGTTGTATCATTTCATCGATAGAACATCTGTCACTTTTTGACCATTATATAAGCTTTATCCACAGCAATGGTGACATTACACAATTAATCAATAGTCACTTCTAAAATGGCACCTATGGGCGTACCAGGGAAGAGATGTATGTTTGGGTGCTTCGCTTTGGGAGTACATACCTAAGTACTTATGGTTTATACCTTGTATAGTAATTATTACAGGATCATCATCGATTGTATAATTTCATCGAATGACGTTTTCTGCTGATACCACGATGCTTTCACGATATCTTGAACTTATATGCGTTAGACTAGCAACAGTAGCAACTTTAAAAAAAACAACCTCATGCTCTTCTGCATTATGATACGTTCACGTCCGTTGAAAGAGGTTTCGATAAATTAATAGGTACCCTTAATACAGGTGTCGCACATAATCTACAAGTAATAATGTTATTTTTACCTTGCACCCAAGCATCTCCGTTCGACGCCTTCACGACCTTATACGAGAGGTTCTTCATGTCTTTCTGAACCTCGGGGTCTTCAAACCGCCTGCCGATGAGCCGCTTGGTGGCGTAGAAGGTGTTGCTGCTGTTGGTGACGGCCTGCCGCTTGGCCGGCATGCCCACGAGCCGCTCGCCCTCCTTGGTGAACGCCACGTGGGAGGGCGTCGTGCGGGAGCCCTCGGTGTTCTCCACTACCTGGAGGAGGTGGTATATTGTGAGGAATACTAGTCACTGACAAGGCATCGTGTCGCCGGGCTCAAGTGAACATGGCCAAGGATTAGATCGCAAACATGGATTAATTCGCGGCAAACTTCTTGAGAAACGATTGAAACGACTTTGAAGCGAATATTGGGTCTCTTTGGTGGCGAGAGTGGAGCGCGCCCATACAATACATGCGCGAACTTTCCCCCACTACGCACTACGGGACTATGACAATCTCAAGCTCAAGAGTACAAATGCTTTGTCACTTGTCACCCACATCTACATTGTTCATCCACATTTTGTCACTTTTCGAAAATTTATTATAATGTTAACGTTATAAGAATAATATTTTTTTTCATTTATAGTCACGAAGATTTTTAGTTAAATACAAATACCAACATACATAACATAATAATATAAAACTTATGCAGAGTGGTCTTATTTTTCCGTTCAGTATTTTGTACGGAAGTCGGAACCCTAAAAACAGATGTAAATCATGGTATGTAGATCTGTATGATGAAATTTAAAAACATTATATTTATCAAAATTACTAATGAGAAGGTAGTATATTTCACCATATCCCTCTTTCGCATTCGTACTGTGTGGCATGGCCACTACACCTGCCTCCATTCACTGATAAGCAGAGTAAGTAACCTAAATCTAATTTATCTAATTTTATCGGTCGCCGGCATTCTTCCTTAGTTTCGTAATAGATAACATCAAACAATTTAATGACCAAAATCCTTGACTTTTAGAATGATTATGTTGAATTGATCCGGTAACATTTATTACGTATTGCGTAACATTATTATGATGATCTAAAATAGACAGAAAAAGGTTCCTTTGCTGACTAAGTTACCCTAAAAACCATTTAAAAAATGTACCACAGGTCATGCCTGACCTGTAATATATAATTAATAATAAATAATCTATAATTGTGCCTAAATCCATCACTATGTTTTTAATGGACCATTCCATAAAAAAAACTAAAAAACCTTAATTGGATGGATAAACATGCCTATAAAAAAAGGACTATATCTTGACTACGAAGCCTTAAAAAAATATTTATGACGCACGTCATTTACGAGAACCAATCTATAATGGTGCCAAATTTCAAACTACAGTTCGGTAATAATACTTTAAATTAAAAGACTGTTACATACGAACAAACATGATGAAAATAATGGGTTCAATATTATTACGACTTATTTAAAATACAAAATGCATTGTATTTAAAAAAAACAACATTAAATGTACCAAATTTCAAATCACTACAAGTTTTATCTTCAAATTGTTTACATATGGACAAACATGGAAAATATAAAAGGTTCTCTAGTTGACTACAGAACCCTAAAAAAAAAGCAAACAAAAATGTAGCACGGTATCTAGGAAAGCCAATGGCCACAGGGCGACGGCTAGCTGGTTCCGCGCAGCACTCTGGCACCGCTGCAAGAGCACACGCGCATGGGCGCGGGCGCTGATCGACGGTGCCAACATGGAAAAATTAACGCCGCCGAGGTTCGAACTCGGACCGACGGCGCTGGGTCGCTCGAGGCGCGACGTAGACCGTTAGGCTACGTCAGACGGCGGGAGGTGTGACGAAATTTTGGTACGTATTAGAGCTTGGGAATTTGTTAATGTGGATTTTGGTCAATGTGTTTTTTAGAAATTTATCATGCGAATATTGAGTAATGTAATAAAATAAAAAATCCTATACTACATGTTGAAGTTAAGTATTAATTTTAGACCAAGTGACCGCAATAAAAAAATAAGGCTATCTCTATGTGAGAGGATATAGTTTATTTCATTTTGTATAGAATTATGTCAGATAATAGGACGCAGTTTCGTGAAAATGTGATGACTTACGAGCACATTATTTTATATTCTTTATTTTATACATTATAATGCTTAGTTAAGTATATAAGATAAGTAATAATTTAAAAAAAAGACTAGTTTCTTGCGGTGTTCCTTCTTTGCAGTGGGAGACCACTTCTTGGGAAGCGTTGGTAGATTTTGACGTGTAACAGGGCCCGTGCGGCCTACTTGCTGAATAAACATCTTTTATCTGCTTTTTTATCCTTACCCTCGGCGCTGATACGCCTGCCTAGAGTAGGCAGATTTAAATTACCTACATACATACAATCCATAGTTCAAATTACATATTTACATATTGCAAGATTGCGGCAGGGCCAGCACCTTATTTCACCAACCTGAAAATGATAGGCGAGACAATTCGGTGTACGGTCGTACAAGAAAGTAGTTTACCAGTTTTGAAAAAAGTTTCTACGAGATCTAATTGTCATACAATTATTGTAAGCCTGCAAATGAACTTCAACCGTAGACCCCAATTTTTGACAGATTGCAAATTCAGCAACATTAAAGAATTTTTTAGATTTTGTGGCAGGGTGTTTATTTTAAATCGCCAATTTTAAGTTCTAAAAGTTCGAATTTTTGAATCTCATTGATAATTGAAATTCTCAAGCCTATGACAACAAGTAAGAGTGCCCCAACCCACTCAACGAAACTAAGCGCAAAAGCCGTTACATTGTGCGCTCTGTGAGAAGGCCTATCGGAGAATGCGTGGACTACGAGCAATGTGGCGGGCTTACCGCTCCCGCGCTCTGTGTGAACTGCGCTTTACTGTTTTACTCAATCACTAATTTTCCTCATCAGCAAGATCGCTTACCTTGGGCGTTTTCCCCTCCATGACGGCCACGCAGGAGTTGGTGGTGCCGAGGTCGATGCCGATGACGGCGCCGCGGACTGTGTCGGACCTGCGGACATCAGCACATGAGGAAAGAGGACAGAGACACAGTAAAATAACTTATGATACTACGACTCGTACAAGTCGTGTATCGGTATTTCTTCGGGAACTGCAAAAATTGCCGGTACAAAAAGTACTACTACAGTACTACCAAATTTCAAAGACGGGACAAACAAACAGACACGCTTTCGCATTTATAATATGCACAAAATGCTTTTTGGAATGTGGCATTTTTTTAGATCTTGAAACGCAGTAGCAAGATTTTTTGCGTACTTTATAACCAGCATTTACATTAGCATTAGCGTTATTTAGCGTAGGTAATTTAGAGAATGTCTCCCGGAATGCCCATGTTTACAATAATATGTATTATAGATGCCACCCGGGCGCAGCTAGGGCGGATCGTTAGTTTAAATACTAGCTCACGACGTCGTACGGGTATCATTGGTTCCCCGCTACTGCTCCTAGACCTACCCCTCCCTCCCTTTTTATTCTAGATTGGTCCAGTCACGTTTGCCGAATACACCCAGGCAGGCATAGATAGTATCCGAGGGTGTGCCACAGGACGGTTACCGGCGCCGTGGTAGCGCCAATTTAATAAGTTTCAACATATTACATTTAGTTTTTAAAATATTGAATTCTTCAATTAAATAAAGATAATAAAATTGAATAAAATATATCACTTCAAATTATTATCGAATTTCAGTTTATAAACTTCAGAGACAAGAGGGAATGGGTTTTTTTCTAATTTTAAGTCAAGTATATTTGCAGTAAGGTTTATATTTTATTGAAATAGGTACAGTAACAAATAAAAAACATGGAAAGCATGACCAGTGCGACCACAGAAATATAAAGCAATATTTTAAATTTAATACTGTTACTGAAATATAAGTCGCATTCACCTAAAAATATATAAAATGGTAGGTTGGTTGGCCAACTTTTTTATGCAACTTTATCAAAGTAGACCTCCAATTTTATAAAACAAAAAATACCTTGCAGTGAAATAAGTTTGGTCTGGACAAAATAAGAAAATCCTGTTAAAATCCAGCAAGTACACACAACAGGACCATCCAGTAAGACATTTAAAAACAATAGCTTATTTCTTGGTACAGTAATAAGGGGGGATACAATGGATCTATATATTGGCAACTTACTTACCTCAATCGCTTTTATACATTTATATAAGGGATAGCTCAATACAGACGTAGCAGGGACGGGAGAGGCAAGGGGTTGTTGTTGCACAAGTGTGATGAATCAAACAAATACTAGTCAGTAACATTGGTAAATATATATTTTTATTATGAAATACCTTAAAAATATTGTGATCTCAACTAGACTTACTGAGACAGAACTACGATCGAGATTGAACTAAATTGCTCCAGAAATCGACTCAATTTGCGACAAGAAATAATCCCACCTATCATATTAACATTAACAAGATAGTTTTTTGTAACTGATAAAAAAAAAACAAAAAGTGTAGGAAAGCCTAGTCTAGTGCATGCGGTTTATTAACTGCTGACGAATTGAACAGATATATAAGCCATAAACTATGGTGAAGTTCATAAGCAAACTGGTATCAACCAGTTATTAAGCATGGGTTTGATTATAACTAGCATAACATGTTACTTAACTTAGGATCTTCTAAGGAATCCCAGTCACTCAAAGGCTTTTAAAACCCATATAACCATTACTTTGGTTATTGTATAATATGATGCAATTAAAACTAATGAGTTCCAAGTTACGTACAAAAGGACATTTATCATTACGGACTTCAAAAGCAAAGGTCGTAATGCGAAATTAGTGAGGTTATGATGAAATATTATGTCAAAATTATGATTTCTGTGCACTTACTTATTTCTGTACTGTGCTGCATGTTGCTGATAAATGGGCACTGTGGGGGCTGCGGTCTGAAATCACGTGAAATTGATGATTTACCAAAGGAATCCATAGTTATAGATCAACCCCATGTGCCCCCAAGGACCGGCCGGATAACTCCAGGAAACTACCATAAACCCACAGCTAAACAGAATTAAATATAAATAAGGGTATCTAATTGACATTTTTAGAATTATGACAAACGACTTTCATTCGTTTTAGAAAATAAAATGGTCACTTACACTTTTCAAGATTGTGCTGAAGTTTCGCTGTGTATAAAAGTCTGTACCGATGCCGGAGCATTCCAAAGCCTTTCGGCTTATCACCCGCGTAGCGCACAACATTTTTAATTATTTATTATCAACTGTTCAATTTAATTCTGGTTTTATTTCACTTCAGGCAGAACATGTGGGTGACGCAACTTCACGAAAGAACGATTTATACTTTTTTCTAGCATGGAATTTTCTTGCCACACGGAAAAACGCACGGTCTGTAGAATATTCTCGTTACAATTTTTTATTAGGTCGGTTTTCGTCGGCCCACTCGAAGTTTCAGATTGGGTAAATACTATGACGTTACGAATAAGAACCAATCAGAGAGAAAATAATGATGCTTCAATTGCGATGTAGAGAATATGCTTACTACGTAACAACACCTAAGCTGTCAAAATGAAAAAAACAACGCTTTAATTTTAACGAATCAATCAATCTTTTTACCGTATCAAATATTTAAAAAAATAATAAAGTGTTCAATTATAATAGCATATCACTTATTTCCAACTACACAGAATGTAAGTAAAGCGCTATCTCGTGGACTACACGAACACTATCGATATCATATGACGGATATTGTTCAGTACAGTACAGTGCCATCTGTTACTAAGTAGCAAAAATGAAACTAGTGATGTGACCGACCGAACGGTTTTCGATTTCGGCATTTCGATTTCGACTGCGTTTCGGTTTCGGTTACAATTCGGCCGTAACCAAAAGTACGATCGGGAGATTTCACGCTGCGATCAGGCATGTTTGATGCACGGTTTTTAAATTAAGGGGTGTTAATAATATTTTGATAAGTTGATAATCACTTAAAATGTCATATAGACAGACAGACTGAATTTATTTATGTATATATTTGTGATAATGTCCATTTATTTATTTAACAATAAGTATATCTATATCATATAACTTGATGAAGATGCTGAATTAATCAAAAAATGTAAATAAACTTTCGTACTAAGAAAATAATTAATAGTAACTTATGCCCATAATAATAAAAATAAAATACTTTTCATGTTTCCGCAATGCAACTGAATGCAACAGGTTGCTTAAATGCTAGCGAAACGCTATGTGACAAGTAGGTATGTCATATCCAAAAAGTAATGTCAAGTCCCTATCCCTATTAGAATAGAAATGTTTTGTAAAAATGTTTCACTTGGTTTCTTCCCTTTCTTATATTATTTAGATTTAACCTTATTAGCTGTGCTCATGCTTCCCGCTATGCGTCAACTTAATTTCCTATTGTATCCATGAATTTGTTTTCAAAAAATCCTACAACAATGGAAACCGAATTTACAAGTTGTGTCTGTCGTATATGTCTTTCAAAAGGAGCGGAGATGCAGGATCTGTTTGACGAAACCAGTGTTGTTGAACAGATAGAATACTGTACGGGGCTGCTAGTAAGTTATTTATTGGCTTATTACTTTCACTTTGCCTGGTTGGAATTATTAAGAAAAAAAAAAGGTTTTGGAATGGATATTGTAATATGTACCTACATTTCATTTGCAAACAATTTACAGCTCTTCAGTTATATTGTTGTATCAGAAAATTGCATTATTAATTAATTCAAACCTGCGGCAACCAACATGTACTATTAACTTTATAGGTACATTTAAAAAGTTTTTAAATAGGTTATGCTAAGTTTTATTTGATTTAGCACTGTAAATTGGGTATACTTTTTTAACTTCTGTCTTGCAACTTAAATAACTAAAACAAATAAATAATTAATTTATTATAACTGAATAATTATTTATAAAACTGAATTATTATTATTAGATATATTAAGAATTATTTTATATATTATTTCATGCTAGTTACAAGCAAAATGTGATATATACATTTTATGCAAAAAAAATGTACTCACTTTCTAATCTTTGACTTGATGTGACTTGATTGGACAGCCGAAGGTTTTATGTTTATGTTGACAAAAACAACAAATATAAGATGAGTGTTTAGTACTAAAATATCTGTGGCTGGCGTGAATACGTTGATATGTCTAAAACGGCAATTTTAAGGTTTGACATTTTCTGGTAAATCGGTTTTTGTTTGAAACTTTGATGTAAAACTTGATTTACCCATAATTTTTTGCATACTTTTGAATGATTAGAAGATATTTGTGAGAGTCCTCTTAGTTTGATTAATATTAGACTTATCAACTTACGTTTCATCTAGTTATCAACGTATTCACCATACAAAGAGGGGAAAATTGACGTTTCGAGGAAGAAAAAAAATCGCGAAAAATCCATTTTGTGTTATTATACTACACAAAAGTTTTGTTAAATACAACTTTTTATTATCTTTCAAGTGGAAATTAGTGATTTAGAGAATCATGTCTAGTTTTAATAATAATAGACATATCAATTGGTTCACCGATGAGGGCGACGAGTTATCAACTAATTCACCGTATTAGTATGAAAAAATTAGAAATAAAACATCTTTTTTTAAAATATTTTTTTAATTAAAGAAACTAAAATATTCATGACATGCAATTTTCGGAGTTTTCCCAAGAATTTTGTTCTTGTAGATCTTCCAAATCTGGGTTTATTTCGTCTATATCCGGGTCAGCTGGGGCATCCAAGAAATGTTCCATAGAGTTCTTGAAGTTCATGAATGTGATGACCTTTGGAACAATTTGTTCCCCATCGTCGGCTCAATCGTCAAGAATCTAAACGCCCACCGATTTGAGAATACACACCCAATGAGGGTCAAAGCCATAATCACTACGTCGACGATTATATCCACTTCATAGACAACATGGAGGAAGCGATCAAGACTGGTGAAGGACGTAGTGACCATAAAAAAGAGCTAACGCTAAAGAGCTTCTGCGACACCTACCAGAAGAGAAGTTGGCGCCGGGAGGTGTAAAATTTCTTTGAAACTCCGAAGACAAACAACTGGAGCGGGTTCTGGGTGTCAACTGGGATCCCGACGCAGACAATTTTGTCTTTAGCATGAAGTATCACAAAGTCGATAAAGAACTCCAATCTGGGATCAAACGACCGTGTAAGAGAAACATTTTACGGCTAATCATGAATGTTTTTGACCCTTGGGGATTCGTACTGACAACAACTATTAAGGCAAGACTGATACTTCAGGACATTTGGAGAGACGTTATTGGATGGGACGACGAAATAGGTGCAAACCACTATGACAGATGACAGATTTGGCTATACGAACTAGAACGGCCGAAGAACACGCGGATCCAACATTGGCTACTGACCGACAATTGCCTAAAGGAAGGACAAGTAGAATTTCATGTGTTCTGCGACGCCAGCTCTCGAGCGTTTTCAGCCGTCGCGTACCTTCGAAGACCCTTGACTGACTTAGCCTTCGTAATGGCACGTGGATGAGTAGCTCCCCTAAAGAACCTTAGTATTCCACGGTTAGAACTCCAAGCTGCTGTCATGGGCGCCCGTCTCTCCCAGGGTTTGAGGAAGTATGTCAACACATCCTTAGAAAGGACGATTTTCTGGACGGACTCCAAGATGGTCTTAGACTGGATCAGATCGGAAACTGGACGTTTTAAGCCCTTCGTTGCACATCGCGTCGCCGAGGTGACCGAATTAACAGACTCTCATGACTGCAGGTGGGTTCCGACATACCTCAACCTAGCCGACGACGCAACATGAGACGTGGACACTACGAACCATTCAAGATGGTTGGACGGACCAAATTTCCTCAGGTTTGTTCTCGGGGTTCTTCCAGCTTGCGTTAACTACTAAATAAATATAAAATCATACGGTTCTGCAAAACCACGAATACAACATTATTAAATAAGAAAGTAGGTACATTTCATTCACGCTAATGTTAGACGGACGACGTGTAGCTTACTACTTACTTTTTCCTCGTCCACCGTTGCAATCACAATTTTATAACAACAAACTTACTTTAAAACAAATCAGTTCAAATTATTATTATTTATTTATAATTATTTTAATAAAGTTCTAGAGTGAGCAAGTAAGCGTCGTCGTCGCCGCCCTGGCCGGAAACTTTATGTGTAAGTAGGGTACCTACACAGAGCTAGTGACATGCCACGCTCATAGAGATTGAACATAACCGATTTTTTACAATTGCTTTTTTTGTAAACAACTTTGCGATTTTTAATAAATTAGTGAAATTATTTTAATATAGTGAAAAAATAAATTAGAAACAGCACTTTTATTGCAATTAGTAATATTGACAACTATACCTACATATTCTTATTTACATTATTATCTGAAAATATCCAAGTATACCGGTTTGTTCCCTTAAATAAAAACATTGTAAACTATACACGTCGAGGTTTCAGCACTGATTTTAATTGTTTGTCAGTTAATATCTTAAGATATTCTGGAGAATTAAAATATTTTTAAAATATATGTTGAGATATCGTATTATTGCGTTGGTTCATTATCTGTACGTAACGTGATAACTCGGTGGACAGTAGTACAAGTTAAGATGTCATATTACGTACTCAGATTTATTTACTGTACGGAAGTTGACAACTTAATGGACATAAGTATAAGTTGAGATATTATATTAACAACTTACATATTTTAACCGTACATAAATTGACAACTCGATGGCCAGTAATATAAGTTGAGATATCACATTATGCACTTAGTTTTAGTTACTGTGCGTTAGTTGATAACTCGTTATATATGATTTTTTTGATTGATATGTCGTTATGTTAAAATAATAACGTTATTACTGTAATCGAGAGTAAATTGATAAAACCATTTATAAATCTATACACACAATGTGATGTGTAATATGTCTTTTTATCCACAATCACTTGCCAAAAGTATAGTTATCAATGTATGAACAAAGGTCATAACTGAAAAAGTAATAAAGATAAAAATATGAATAAAATTACCTATATAGAAAAAAAAATAACGAAGCGTTTAAAAGAATAAAAAAAAAACATGTAAGTCGAGATGTCAACGTCTTCACGCCAGCCACGGATATATTATTATTACCATTTTAAAATCCTACTGCCAATCCCATCATATAAGCATTAGTTTTTACGTTAAGCCATGGCATGCATAGGTATTTAATTTAACTTGTCAAAGATTTGTTTGTTCAAGATGTTGATACAATTTAGATAAATATGGTGCCTTCAGCCATAGTCTAGTTAATTATTTTTACACACAGTATGTATAATAACTTTAATAAATAACCATCCTGATTTCAGCTATCACCCGACCCCGGACTGCCTGAGTACATCTGCCGGCTGTGCCTCTCCCACCTGCGCACCGCCCACACGTTCAAGTCTGTCTGCCTCTCCTCCCACCACTCCCTCCACTCGCTCATTGACTCGCAGCTAACCTCTGTAACTGACTCATCTGTTATCAAGCTCATACCAGACCCTGACAATGTCAAAGTGGAGAGAGATGACGGTGAAGTGGATGATGAGTTGGACAGAGATGATGACTGGGTAGATGAAGTAAAGAGGAGTAAGAGGATTAAGTTGAAAAAGGAGAAGGAAGATGGGTGAGTTTTTGGGTAGGAGTCACTAAGTTAGTAACAATTTTATGATTCATACATACATAGATGGTATGGTAAAGGTGGCAATACTAAAGAATCTTCCTACATAGGTGATGTATACAGGGTAACAACATCAAATTATTGACACCCATAATACTGGGCAACCTAATGGCTTTTGACATGTAATCATATCATACTGTCAACCATATGAAAGCTTTTATTTACTTGACAGCAATGGCTGTTGCAATACGATAAAATCTCAAGAGCAATTAGGTTTTGCTGAGTAGAACAGAGCTTCAGTTATTGTCATCTAGTGATTATAGGATTACCGCCTTGACATAAGGATTATGGTGACAAGAATAAGTTGGGTTGTTCGATAATAATATGTATAAGACAAGACAGATAGTTCATAAAACAATTGACCTTCTAGCTCTGTGGACTCGAAGCCCGCGAAGGTGTTCACGCGTGGCCCCTACAAGAAGGCAGGCGCGCGGCGGCCTAAGTTCAAGTTCCGCCGGCTGTACTGCTCTGTGTGTCAGCTCCGCTTCGGCAGCAAGGCCGAGAGCGACGCGCACCACGCCGCCGCGCACGCCGACCGCGACCCGGAGCCCTGGATGTGCGAGGTGAGGTGCATAATTTAGAGGGTTTAGTCACTTTTCAGTACTTTGGAGGTCAATTTCTCCCAACAGGTTGAGTTTGGGCCGCTAAAAAAAATACGTGTCTGTTATTTTAAACTAGTCTCTAACATATATCAAAATCAACAAAATCGGAGCCGGACAGTTGGGTACCTTTCCTTGTTAGTATTATATCCATACTAATATTATAAATGCAAAAGTAAAGGTCATTGCATCAGATCAGCACCGCCTCAGCTCAAAGTGAAACATTAAGAAAGTTAACATTAAGTGAGATTTGATTTGTATTGCTACATTTTTCTGACGACTGGAGGTCGGTGCCCGCCTATTGTTTGCACTTTAACTTTATAAAATGTATCTTATTAACACAGATCAAAGTTGGACTTTCAACATTTCACTTTGACCTGAGGCAGTGCTGAGCTGGTGCTGGGGCGTTGGTAGTGTGCGATAACCTTAACTGTTGTATTTGTTTGAATTTGGTGTATAACATAAAAATAAAAAAAACGTTGAAAAGAGACTTCCTTTATTATTTGACTTTCTTCATTTTTTCAACCCGCTATCTGTTACGGTTCAAAAGATACAGCTCGTTAAGACGGACGGACGGACAGACAGGCAATGTAGGCAACGAATAGGGACCCATTAGGCTCCCTTCGGAAGAACCCTAAAAAAGGGTATCTTCGACAGAACACGAGGAGAAATTTAAAAGTGTATTTTTTAGATTGTTCCACCTTTACGGTTCGATGCTCCACGTGGCGCCTCAAAAACAGGTTTCTACATATTAACGGACACTACGGGCATCTCAGCAAGATCAGTTTAACACAGCGATAGGTGGCGTATGTCCGTCCTGTCTGTACTGCAACTGTCCCCGGCAGGTGTGCGGCAAGGTGTTCGCGCACCGAGGGTCGCACTACACGCACGTGCGCTCGCACGCGGCGCCCAGCCACGCCTGTGCGCACTGCGACTACAGCACCTGGCACCGCCACGACCTGCTCAAGCATCTGCGCATACACAGCGGTGACCACTCCTTCTGATTCTAATCTTTGTTTTACAGCCACGTTTTTATGTCTAGGGGCTATATTTATTTTCCTTAATTGCTGGCTTTCACTCCTTGTTTTTAACAAAGTCTATTTGGCCGTTGTCGAGTTTAGTGGTGGTACCTTGTGCAGGGCCCGTCCGTATCGAACCAGTCTACCACGATCTTATACATTAATCCACCGCCAATGTGGGGATAAAACAACCGCTACCGGTCTAAGAATTGCAGTGTCAAGATTGTAATCTTGAGAATTCAAATGTCTGTAGAGGAGGCATGAACTTATTAGAAAAATATGTCCATGCATAATCACACGCAAGGTAAATTTTTCGGTTGAAGAGTATTTACTCTGGTAGGCTAAATGTCTAACGGAAAGCAAGCTTTAAAAAAAGCCAACTGCTGTTTGGATAATGTCAAAGTAATGTTAGTTATTATGTATTTATTTCGCCAATTTCACATTTGAATAGTTTTAATATAGCTTATGACACTCTAGTGGTTAAGACGAATCTAACCACGTATAATTTATTAAAATCGGTTTAGCTGTTTAGTAGTTACGAGCGGACATTGCGTCGGACATATATACAAGTCAAACACATAACCCTTCTTTTGGGCTCTGCCGCAGTAGGTCAAGTCCTGAGGGCCGTATTAATGCACTGACCTTGTCAGATATGACAGTGTCAAGGTACGTTTCTGATATGGAATTTATTAAAATAGAATGAATAGAAGAAATAGTTAAAAATATGAATACAGCTACAGCTGTTTTGGTGGTTCTATTTTACTTTTTATTTTTGTATTGTTTTTTACGTGTTTACCGTAGCGTCAGCTGTTTAGCAAAGCTGTGAACTCGTGCGTACTTCCCACCCTCTGCAGTAGTGTTAGGATCAATCAACTCTTGGACTCGCACGGTTTTTGCGATAGCGCCACAAGCGATCGTGTTTAATTAAAAAACGTGTAAATAGTGTGTAGAAAAAAAAACACGATCAGTTTAACTATATATTGATGTAAACGTTGTTCGGACGCCGTAACGCAGGGGACAAAAGTCGTGTTGGTGAAAATGTTGATTGATCGTGGGCAGTGATGGTGAGTAGCACAGTCGAGTTCATAAATATGTGTACACTTAAGTACCTTGTCTATTTAATGTCATGTTTAAACTGCCGTATAAGAATAGTGTCAGCGAATAAAGTGACAAGGTACTAAAGAGTAGAGGTGGGTGGGCCAGGCGTGAAGCAGTACTCGTGCGCGGTGTGCCGGCGGCAGTTCCGCACGGTGTCGAACCTGCGCGCGCACGCGCGGCGCCTGCACGAGCGCGCGCGCCCGCACGCCTGCCCCACGTGCGCGCGCCGCTTCTTCGACGCCGCCAAGCTGCGCCGGCACATGGACTGCCACCAGGACATCAAGAGGTAACGCGCCAGCTCGCTACCGAATACATTATTAAACACTTACAAGACATCCGACACCCAGGAACATATATTCGCGATCTTCACACAAACATCTGCCCTGACCAAGATTTAAACCCGAGACCTAGCGCATCAAAACAAACAAACTATTAACTAGACTATCGTATCGTCAATCAGATGCGCTTTATAATGTACTAGCGACCTGCCCTCGCTTCGCTTCGGGGTATGTAAATTTTCTGTAACTTGTGCATAATTCAGAATGTATTCTACGTAAAAACGTTCCTCTTGAATCACTCTATACATTGATGCAAAACGCATTACAACCCGTTACAGACCTTAGCATACATACAGAAACGGCGAGAAGCGACTTTGTTTTATACACGGAACAGAAAAAGCAGTAGAAGTGTTAAGTGGGCGTGTAACGTGTGGCACAGTTATGCGGAGTTCCGCGCAACCTACGTTTGTTTTGCCGCGATCGCTTGTGCGTGAAAGTTGTGCGCATAATATTTCTAATATAGGAAATAAATCTAGAAGCATGCCTTATTGTGCTATTTTGGAATGTAAAACAATAGCCACACCAAAAAAAACCATTGTGTGTTGTTTTTATGATAGTTTGAGTGTTGGCCACAATAGGTCTGTTACTAAGCGAGGCTCATGCCACTTCCACTGTTTTTTCTATTCCGTGGTTTTATACTATGTAAAGATATGTTTCGCTGGACACTTTGCTTTTAATATATTATGAATATGTTTTACCATTTGCCTTGTCCTATTTAATAAAGACTTTTATATTTAACCTCAAAATGCATAATTTTTTAGCTAATCCGACCGTTTTCTGGTGAATAAATGACTTGAAACAATTTTGATTGATTTTACATCATGGTTGGTTTTTTATGACGCTATTGCTCCGAAACTATGGGACCGATAGAGCTGAAATTTGGTACATATATGTAAATTGATGACCTAAATACAGAGGTGCAAACTTTTTTTTTTTAAGTATTTGTTATTTTCATTGGTAAAATTAGAAAGATAAAAGAAAAAGATTTGCAAACTTTACTGTGTCATAAATCATATGACCCTTTCATATCTCGTTATGAAGATCTCAAATATATTTTTGTTATTATTGTAAAATTATTAGTTTAGATTTTATTCATGAAAGAAGACGACAATTGACAATTATTTTAGGTGTAAAGGGAGCATATTGAGGTTATAAAAGTGTTTATTTAATATGACAAGGCACATAATCTTTTTTTTTTCTATCGATTGTCACCATAATCATTCAAATCGGTGCAGCCGTTTAGATTGTAGAATTTTTCGAAAAATGCTAAATGGAAGTGGCGCCATGCTGCGAGTAGAATCTCATATTTTGATCTCTACTAACACCGCGCCAAGCGGCTTGCTCCCATAACATTTTATTTCATAACAAATATGGCTAAAGCCTCTTGCTTTAGTGGTATTGTGTTGTCGGGTCAGGTTCGAGTGCGAGGTGTGCCACTCGAGCTTCACGCGGCGCTGCTACTGGAAGAAGCACCTGCTGAAGCAGCACAACGTGGCCGTCCCGCCGCAGCGGCCCGGCCGCCGCCGGCTCAACTACCGCGTCGGCGAGCAGCTCATCCGCGACGCCCGGCCGGGCGCGGAGCTCTGATGCAGGGGTAACACTGGGCTGCTGCAGCGCGTGAATTTAGATTTTTAATAGTGTTTTACTGGATCGATACCCGAAACCGAAGTGCATCCCATGTACGGTCACCAGCAAAAACCTTTTACTAGAGGTATAAAAGCGTGTCAGATATTTTTGCGCCTAATGTTGGATAATGTATTATTGCTGGTGACGGTACACATGACTCGGATGTGGAAGAAGCGAAAGAGATTTGTCAGGATCGTAGCAGGTGGAAAGAAGTGGCCTCTGCCTCCACCAACTCTGGGAAACGAGCGTGATTAGTAAAGATCGGAGTTTCGTTCCTAACAGTTTCATCTACCCATCTTTATAACTCA
Source organism: Acleris sparsana (assembly GCA_923062465.1). Lineage (NCBI taxonomy): Eukaryota > Metazoa > Arthropoda > Insecta > Lepidoptera > Tortricidae > Acleris > Acleris sparsana. The sequence goes on along the minus strand of OV281311.1, from coordinate 4,353,136 downwards.
GAAATGCATTTTTGCTTGTTGTTTTCACCAATGAGAGCGAAGGCGGCGCGTTCCAATACTAAAAACGCCTCCGCCACGCTTTGCGAACGCGCCGCCTTCGCTCTCAGTGCGTTCGTGACTTTAGGGCCACGTGCGTTAAACTTAAATCCGGTTTAAACTAGATTTATCCGTCTTTTTGGTGCGAGCTGCCTTGAATGATCTTTTCAATAAACACTTAAAATGGCTGAAGCGTTTAATGAAAGAATCTGCCTGGACCTGCTTGCTCTGTAACAATCTGTATTCAAGAAAAATGCTGAAGACATAAGCGTACACATGAAACTGTTGGCAATGATCGTTTCTAGCCTCTGTCTGTGCCCGAGGTGTAAAACCCACTATTCGTCGGTGATGCAATACCGCAACTAACAAATTCAATAAGTTGCAAAATGTGCCTTAAGACTTACTTGCTAAACTGTATTTTACACCTTATTTGATTCTTTAGTTAAGCTGTATTGCAGTATCACCGAAGTATTGATTGTTATAGTGATACCGTTCCAATACCCGGAGTATGGAGGTCTGTTGTGGCGATGGTTATGGGTGATTTACGTTGGCCCAGCAAAAGCAAGCCAGTAGAAGTACATTGACGGGTTGGTTTCCACGTTTCAGGCGAGAGCTATTGTAACAACGCAATGTACGGTCACGAGTGTTAATTTGTGTCCCATTTCAAGAAAAATATGCTTGATGTCGTCAATGTCAATAGAGATGTCAAGTCTTTCTTTTAAGAAACTCAACGGGGCGACCGTTTGCAACGCCAAAAGATGGTGGATGTGTAATTTGTTTTAGTTTTTATTTTTGTGTATTTTTAATGCCTTTGTGTTGCACAGTGATAGAAGACTTGGACTTATTTCGTGTATCTGGCATCTTACTTCTCGTTTCAAGTGGACTCGCAGTGGTACAGAGGTTAAAACTATCTTGGCCTCTGTGCTATATATCACTGTACAACGTTGCCCCCAATCTTTCTGGAGAAGATTGGATTGTGTTTTATTGCTATATTGATTTTATACTTATATATACTTGACACTGGCGAAATCACTTCATTGTGGAAACGCCATATCCCCGCGGTAGTAGCTGTTCAAGTCGCCGCGGGGCAAAGAAAAAAAAAACTCAGCCTTATTGTTGTAGAATGTCAGATTGACTTTGGACCTAAGGTGGGTACAGTCGACGTCAAAGATATGTTTACATTTTTTCACCTTGTTCCATTGAAATAAGGTACAAAAAAGTAAACATATTGTTACGCCGATGTGGTAAGGCGTTTCATTACCCACTAAGAGCGAAAGAGATAACACGATTGGGAATGAGACAGCGATGCGCAGATTGATTCCTTTTTCGGCACATTCCTTTTTGGCCATATTCCGTTTTCGGCATATTCTTGTTTTGGCACATTCCGTTTTCGGCATAAATCATTATATACAACAAATGAATTCAATTCTAGATATCGTTGTTTTTTATCTACAAGAATTTATTCTTACCTAGGATTGTTTTAATTTGTTGTATATAATAATTTCTGCCAAGGACGGAATGTGCTAAAACAAGAATATGCCGAAAACGGATTACGCCCAAACAGGAAGGTGCCGAAAATGGAATTAATCGTCAGTGGATACTGATGGTAGGTACTGTTTAATTTTTGTCTTTTATTTTAATTCATTAAAATATAATATTTTACTAGTAAATATTTACTTACCTATTTTATAATGCAAGTAAAGTCACAAGTATTTCATAGTATAATTTATTTACTTAAATGTGCCGAAACAAGAATATGCCGAAAACGGAATATGTCCAAAAAGGAATGTGCCGAAAAAAGAATCAATCGATGCGCAGGACATTCCAGGCCCGTGTGCCAAGGACGTCGCCATTGTTAACGGAGCGAGCAGGTAGCAAGGCGTAGAACATTACAGAAACGAATAGTCTCGGTCGTCCTCGGCGGAGCAAACTACGTCGATCTTTCCGGAAGATTTAGTGGATGGAAAACGTTCTGGAATAACGTGGGAACTATAAAAGGCGGACCGCGGTGCGGTTGTGGGCAGAGTCAGTCTTTACTTGGAAAGCAAACAGTGCGATCAAGAGCGACCCGAGCGATCTAAGTCTAAGTCTTCGAAGTTTTTGTGCGTTAATTGTTTTGTATCGGTTTAAGTGAGTGCGTTATTAAAGTCTACTTTTGATTATCGGTGTTTTCGTGCATTTCTATCAGTTTTTTTTTTTTTTTTGGTAATCGCCTGAGGGGCCAAAGACAAAAGTCCTTGCTTTTGTTTGCTTAAGAAAAAGGGGCAGAGGTGAAAATCCCTTCCGGAGACCTGGGAATGGAGGGCCCAGGTACTGCCGGGCTCGCACCGGCTAAAAACACCAATGCCCCTATTACCAACTAGAATTTAGACTCCCGCGGATACTACCCCAGCCAGTGCTGAAAGGCCGGAGGAGAAAGTCCTTCCTCCGTTTACTTATCCGCGGGGTTTTTTCAAAAAAAAAAGGGGGGATAGGAATGGGGGTTGGGATGGGGGGGAGACTTATAGCTATGTGAGTCGCGGAGTGGAAATCCTGACGCATGCATGCTTACATACTACGGGCTTCCTTTCTTTTGCCCGACAATGGAAGGGTTGGGTCGGAGATCTTTTAGGACCACTTGTGTGGCTGTTGATACCATCTTTATGGGTGGGGCTACCCTTTTTGAGGCTTCGTCTTTTGCCTGGAGATACTATTTTTGCGCGGGTCTCCTTGCGCTGCCCTCTTTTGTGACCTCTTCCGTTGCAACTTAGCCTATACATTTTTAATGGGAGGGCCGGTGTCAATTTGATTTCTATCAGTTACCTACCCCCACGTACGTAACAATATCTTTGACGTCGACTGTGCCAAAATTGAATCTCGTGACTGTACTTCTGCTGGCACGCTGTTGCTGAACCAATGTAAATCAGTCGCAAGTGTTTTATTTAGTTTTGCTAGATGATGGTTGGATGGGCACACGCTCTGACTAGGTTTGGTCATTCAGATTGTATAAAGACGACAGGCAGGTGTGGTTGTGGCCGTCTTTACACCGTTTTGGCTACTCTCAATTTTAACTAATATATAAAGAATTGTGAATCTTCAGTGTTAACTATTTATGAATATTATTTTTAATATTACAGAATTTTTGATGCTCATTTCGACCAAAACTGGCCAAAATGGGTACAGTGGCCACAACGGGTACTTCTTCCCTACGTAATAAATTATTTGAATATAAATTAATAGTCCAAACAGGTAGCACATAGCCACATATTGTATCCGGGCCGTGAACGTTCGTGTGGCAGTCTTTGTGCATGTTTCATTTGCCAATCAGGATCGCCAAAATATAGAAATGTACTTCAGTTACGATTCCTGTAGGTATTTATTTTTGATACAGATACATATGTAAATGTATTGTTTGTAAGTTTAAAATACCTACACGATAATATTATTTGAAGTAAAATAAAGGCCAGATCAAAAGACAAGCAGACATTATTCGTGAGAGCAAATTACATTCGAGTTTAGAGAGACGGTGGCCCTTTTTGACTTTAATTTGGATGTGAGATGCAGAACATGATTTGAATATTATTTGACATTGAAAGATGTTACGTTTATATTTATTATATTGTAAGAAAATAAACAAATCATTTTAACGTAGTGTTACTTTTATGATGTGTTGTTATTGGTCCTAATTAATTCTCAAAATGCTATTGGATCGGTTATTTTAAAGTGTTAACGTTAAGTTTTATTAATATCTATAGACTTGTTAGTGTTATTATTAGTTTTAATGAAACAAGAGCAAAATCTCAACGAATATTATTTAGTTTATTAAGTGAAGTTTCAAAAGCGATATTTTTCGAACGTGGCGTGTTCATCCATCAACTGTTAAAAATGAACCGTTTTAATAATTGAATAGTTTATTTAGATAATACAGTATTGTAACAGGATTTTCGTCTATTTACAAGTTCCAAATATCAAATACGAAAGTTGTAGTTTTGTGTTATCTCATCGCACGCGGCTTCAGTAAAAACACTTAATACCTGTGTGTATCAACAATTGTAATCAATTTTTGTTGCTAATATCATATAACGTCGGCTAAGTGCGTACCTATCGTACTTTCTCAGATTATTTTAGTTAAATCACTCAACAATAAGCTCCCTGCAGCGCAGGCCGGGCCGGCGACGCGGTGCCGGCGACGCAGTTCGGAGATACTAAATGACGAAAGACGTTCGTTACTGGAGCACTCAGAGAGTGTCAATTAAATTTAATGCTTTTTTAGTGACGTGTTGTCTTATTCTATTGCTATAGCAAAGAAACTGACAGCAGCAGCAGGATTAAATCTATTGACGTCTCTGAGTGCGGCAGTCAGTGACGATTGTTCATACAAGTTTGAACAAGGAACGAGCTAACTGTCTTTAAAATGTCTGATGCGGCGGTTAGCCTCGTTGGTAGTGGCTAGTGAAGTGATGTGCCATGCCTGGGAATATTGCCGTAAGTGTTGCCGGCAATATGGGCCTTGGCAATATTGCCGGAAACTTATCTATGTTGTCAGTGGGGCACATCACTAGTAATGACCTACGAAGCTGGCGATCTCAAATTCGATCCTCGGTAAGGGCACATATTTCTGTGTGAGACTGATGAGCGCGAGCATTTGTTCTATTGTTTTGGATATTTTCTATGTATTTGTTTCCCTAAATTAGTGTTTTATTGTTGTCTAGTTGCCGGAGAACAAGGCTGTTATTTTGGAACTTAGTAAAAAACAAATAGAATTACGAACTTAACCAATAAAGTGCGTTTTTTATAAATGATAATTTATTAAATCTAAGCCTCTATTCCACATTGTATAAGCTCATCTTGCTTTTATATCTCACAGCTTATAAGTAAGTAATATAATTTCTGGAATCATTCCACATAAGGGAGCAAATGTATATCAGTCACGTGTTATAATGTATTGAATTATTTACAAGAAATAAAGTATTATTATTTTTATTTACTTGCCGTTTCTTTTTTGAACTAGGAATAATTATCATTGTAATTCGGTCGGTGTTGAATTATACCCGAGACAGCCGTATAACGTTAACCCCTTACTGTACCCGCAGGCAACGAACGAACATAAGAGACAAATCATGGATTATAGGATGTGGCCTGATAAGGAAGGGTCACGCCAAGCAGTGGGTGGATGGAGGTTTGGTTCTTAGTGTCTTCTGCATTTGTCCAATACATATGTCGCTGCCTCTACATTATTTTTACAACTTAGGTGGTGTCGTTTGTGTCATTCCTGACAATGGATGAGTTGTAGGAGGGTAGCCTATTATTTTATCGAAACACCTTTCAACGAACGCGGAATTTTCATTTCGTGGAAAGGCATTTCTCCCTGCGAGAGTTTTCTTTTGGCAGTCACAAGCCTAACCTAACCAAACCTATGTAATTAATGTTTAAGATATCCTGAAAACATCATGGGTTCAGCAGCAAGTAGCGTGCGATGAAGTGAAATTCGATGAAATGATACAATAAATGAAGGGAAATTCATTAAAATGATGGGCTGTAGGGTTAATGAGACGAATGTTATTTATACTAAGTAGATTTATTTGACGGCTCTCGTATCGTATGCCGTGGCTCAGTCTCCGTGCATGCAGCGGTCGGAGCAGCGCTTGAGGCAGTCGGGGTCGTTGCGGCAGTGCGCGCGGCAGCTGGCCTGGCAGCGCGTCACGGTGCGCACGTTGGTGCGCGCGAGCTTCTCGTCGAACATCACGCTGTCATGTAGAACAGATAAGGTACATAGGAAGGAACAATAACGTTGAGCCTCTGTTTGAAACCACAAACTGACTACGTGACATTACAGGTCCTTAATTTCTACATTGAATTGGCTCGGAGAGAATCCCGCAAACCCATTTAGAGTAGACTAGCTGTATTAAAATTATTTGACAACGATATCTCGTATTCTCGAATAGCAGTACTAACTATAATGCAACATCATACAAAGCCATCTAGTGACGAGTAGTTGTACTAAAATTATCTGACTGATTACGCCATATAGTATCTAATAGCAGTACTAATGATAATGCAACATCATTCAATGCCATCTAGTGTTTAGTAGCAGTACTATTTTGATTAACGCCATCTAGTATCGAGTAGCAATAGTAGCAGCAGAGTACATGTAGCTAGTCAGTAATGTTTTTCAACACTAGATGGCGTTAATTTCGTCTTATCATTCAGTAACTCTGCTACTATTACAACTACTAGACACTAGGTGGCGTTACTAAAAGTATTTAGTACTGCTACCTAACACTAGATGGCTTTGCATAGTGTTATTTTAACCATCACAAAGTAGCGATTATGAAGGGCACGTTTGACGCAGTTACATTACAGTGCAGCCCTTGCAGCGCTAGGGATATCGGAGTGTGTGTGGTTAAGACAGAATCACGCACCGCCATTTAGTGTTAATTCATCATGTCAGCCGAAAGACGTCCACTGCTGGACATAGGCCTCCCCCAAGGCTTTCCACTCAGACCGGTCTTGTGCTTTTCGCATCCACCGCGGTCCCGCGATCCTGACGAGGTCGTCACTCCATCTTGTTGGAGGCCACCTACAGCTCGTCTTCCGGTCCGCGGACGCCACTCCAGAACCTTCTGACCCCATCGGCCATCAGTCCTGCGAGCATTGTGCCCCGCCCACTGCCACTTCAGTTTAGCTATTCTTAGGGCTATGTCGGTAACCTTAGTTCTACTGCGGATATCATCATTTCTGATTCTATCACGCAGAGAAACCCCGAGCATAGCCCTCTCCATAGCCCTCTGAGTGACTTTGAGCTTCCTTATGAGGCCCATTGTTAGCGCCCACGTCTCAGATCCGTAAGTCATCACCGGCAACACACACTGGTCAAAGACTTTTGACTTCAAACACTGCGGTAATTTGGACGTAAAGGTGCTGCGAAGCTTCCCGAACGCTGCCCAGCCGAGTCGGATACGACGAGTGACCTCTTTCTTTAATTCGTAGAAGGTACTAAATAACTCGGGTATGGTAAGCGCACCTTAATGTGTTTTCAATCCACGACAGCACCCCCGCCAATCAAAATGATGTTGCAATGTTGCAAAATGATGGTTTAGTATGTAAGTAGTCTTAGGGCCGTATTAATAAACTGATCTCAACTCAAATGCTTGTCTCGAGATGTGCCAAAATTGACAGTGTTCTATGGTTTGGCGTTTACTTTGACGTATCTTGTGACGGGCCTCACAGTCAAGATGAGTTTATTAATACGGCCCTTAGTAACGAGTATAGTTAGGTACTACAGAAAATCTCCTTGTTTTTTTAAAAATGTTGGTTATATTTTTTATTTTCTCTTGAATTATTTCCTTATAATATTAATGTTACCTACTAAATGTAGCTTAATTAAGTAATAATATTGTTATAAATTAATTTTTTTTAAACCACCTATTGTTTATTGACTTATGTCAATTATTGTACACCATAATTACGGTAGATTGGTAGTGGTGCACACACAAACGTATTTAACTCCTATATAATATTATTATACTTGATACCTACAGTCATGCAATAAAAATATTTTGATTTTGATTTGATTTTTGATTTTTTGCACGGATGCGTCAATATTGTATGAAAAATTCAGTATTGGGGCGGGACGCCGTGGATTAAACAGGAGTTACATCATGTCGTGGATAGAAAAATAGCAGGTATAATGACACGAACACCGTCATAAGTGTTGAGTGGCAGCACCTACCTGTCTATGAATGGCACACTGGTACAAGTGGAGGCGTCACAATGCAACACCGGCGGCGCCACGGCTGCCATCAAGGAGCTGTCCTCCCCGATCACGTAGGGGATGTGGTCTATGTACACGTTGTCAAACAAGCACAGGCGTTTCATATACTCTTCGGCGTGAGTGAACATTGTGGGAGGAGTGCCTGGGAAACGTAAACGTAACATAATGAAAATATAATGAAATTAGTGTAACCTGAAGTCAAGCAGCCGTATAATTGTGTTCTCGTACAAGTATTCCAAAACAATCAAATACCTAATACTTAGTAGTCCCGATTTAGTTAGACAAAATTGAATTTTATTGCAACTACCTACTTTCTGATTTCTTTTTAACCTTAAGGTTTACCGGTAGAGAACACTTGTAACATTAAGTCGGCCTTTTGTATACCATTTTAATTTAATGCTATAAAGTATTTAAATAAATATTCCAGGGTGGGGAAGACAATCGGTGAAATTACAGCCGGGTTAACCACAACCACATGTCCAGGCCCCACACACCATCAGCTTCAGCGTAAAAACCTCGTCGGCCTTACTAGAAGCGCAAGTAGGTATTTAGCCTATAGTGCTTACCTAAAGACAGTTCTAGAATCAAAGGTAAGTGTTTGCGACGAATAGGAGTGCTGCGTAAACTCAAGAACATAATTATAACAAGAGAAAGTCAGAAGCCTAAAGTCTATGTCTTTAGGCATGTTACGACCTCATGCAGCAGATTATGATGGTCAAAGTGCCATGAAAAACAAAAATATACATGAGCCAGTTTCCACGAGTTAGTGAGGCACCATAAGAAGAAGAGATAACGATTATAGAAAGGAATCCAGATAGAGGTGACACTGACCGACGGCGAAGTACCGCGTGTTGCAGGTATGCTCCACGATGAGGTCGGAGCGGTTGCTGAACCAACCCACCAGCCAGCGCAGGTCCTCGAACTTGGTGATCTCGTCGTTGATCACCTTGCGCGTGAGCCGCAGGTACTCCACGTCGGCCTCGATTACGGACTCGTCCTTGTCCTCACCGTATCTAGATATCACGGAGTAGTTTTATAACTGATCGATATTAATTCCCTCTCTCCAGTCAGACAGTTCTATCTGACCGCTACCTAAACCTCGTCTCTTTCACTGCCTGGAACTTAGCAGGTTTTTACAGTTCATAGGAATGGTTTAAGTGGCAAAAAAGGGCCAAGAAGAGGAACTCACGCGCGGTACTGCATCTTGAGGATGGCCTCCGACATGTGGATGCGGAAGATGACGCCGGGCCGCAGGTGCGCCTGGTACAGGTCCTTCGGCATCTCCACGAACGACGACTCCCACTCCTGTGGCACAATCCTCAGAGTAAAGTTTGTACCAATCCAGTCTATGATTATTACTAGGTTGCGGAGTTTTTATAGCACGGTAAGATGAAGGGAGCTGTGGAGTCGACATTAACATTAATTGCTAATTTTTATTTTTATTATAAATATAGATAATAACTTTCACTTTTAATATTCATTACATTATTAGTATTACCAGCGACTTACTAGCGAGTTCGTTTTTGTAGAATTCGTTTAGCGCTTTTCGTTAAAAAACTATAGTCCCGAATATGGACATCAGCGTGTTGATTGCAGGATGAACATCCAAACATACAAACTTTCAAATTTAAATATAGTAAATATTACTAGTGTTTGCCCGCTAGTCCGTCAGCGTAGATATCGTTCATCGCTATTCTCTAAGGACCAAAATCTTCGTCGGTCGGCTGCGGCGCTGCACCGAGAAGACAGAACAACCACGTACCAACCAACAACCAAAGACGTAAATAAATGGGTTATCCGTTATCGCGTTATCCCACGGGGCCGGTGTGCAGCTGCCAGACAGCTCAGGAGGTCACCTTGATGGGGGGGTTGTAGGCGTCAAAGGGCTTCCCGCTGTGCCCCTTGTTCTTCTTCTTCTGCTGGCGGTGCTCGACGTCCGACCGCCGCGCCACCGGCACCGCGCTCGCGTTGCTCGAGGTCTTGGCCTGAAACCATCAGCAGCAAACATACTTACTTGGACTTTCTTGTGTACATTATCAGGCGATTGATTCCGACTTAGATAGTCCAGGCGGAGGTGTACGGTTTGTAGTTGGAGCGCAAGATAGGTATAAACAAATAGTTATATTTTCATTGTAATATGTAGCCGTACATACCTCTTCGTCGGGCCCCGCTGAGGCGTTGTTCCCGCGCTGGCGGCCGCGCCGGCGCTGCGAGCGTCCGCGCTTGCGCTGCTGCTGCTGCAGGAAATCACATCAGGTTAATCACCATGTATGTAGGTCATTTGAGCTTGACGGCTGCTTGGCCATGGGAATGAATTGGACATGTGTCGCATGCCGGAGCAATTGTGGACTGAAGTGTGTACCAAAACGGTCCCCCGGAGTAGAATTCGGCATCGGGGCGGACCAAGGCGACGTTGGCGAGATGAGGTTGATGCCTTTAATCGACACTGGTGTGAAACTGCACAAGGAACCAAGGGAGGGAGGCCTTTTGGACATTATAGGCTCTTAAATAAATTAATAAATTAATAATATCGGTCATTCACAAGTTGTCAGTATTGGAACGAGCTTAACACTTTCAGCGCCAGCTACCCGCTAGTTGGGTACTCTGTACGTTTTTATCTTAAAGACGGATTCTTGTCGTTCGGCCGATCGAGCAACGGGTTAAGGCGTTGTTTCATTAGGATTTAGCTGCATGCTTGCAGCAATCCATTGATCAGTTGTTTTGACATTATCGAGGCGTGATCACGGATATCACGAAAAGCATGCCGGCTATCAACCAATGAAGCTGAGCCTTCAAGCTTCCTACCTACTATATATTCTCTACTAGGAAGCTAGGCTATATAGCTTAGACATCGTGATTAGAGGTAGCAGTGCACAAACTTAGGTTAGCGTCCCGAAGTTAACGTTTTTGAGGCCTACATTTCTGAACTCATATCTGCATAAACGGCGGCCGGTCTACTTTAGTCCTCTCAGATAAAAACATAACTTACATGCACACAAGCCTTTAGCTATTGACCACAGCAAAGATAACTTTAAGTCGAGTGAGTATGACCCGCGTAGAACGAATACTTAGGGTCGTCTTCGGCGGGTCAAAGTAGGTACGGTCACGAGCGTTAATTTGGGACCCATTTTAAGAAAAATATGCATGAAGTCGTCAATGTCATTAGAGATGTCAAGACATTTGTAACTTCTAGGAAACTCGACCTTATTGCTGTAGAATGTCAGATTGACTTTGGACCTAAGGTGGGTCCCAAATTTAATCTCGTGACTGTACTATCAGCGCATCCGAACCCTGATCTACCATAGAACGTTGTCACAGTCACATTGACACGGCTTCATGGTAGGTCAGGGTTCCGATGCGCTGGTAGTGCATCGATCATTCCAGAAGGCATTCTCGAATAGGAGGGTTCGCTGGTCAGGTTTATAACTTGTGAAGCGAGGGACCGATGCGATCTGCTCATCATTTGCGTAAGGCACTCGTCCTCGTCGGTCATGGAACAAACGCCAATGTCCACGTGCTTCAGCCAGTTTGCTGACGATTTGCTAAGAACATCCGAAGCGACTACGAGAAGTTATTCGACGATTAATTGTTCGTAAAGTGAGTACGTACTTTAGGCTCTTTTCACTTAAATGTGGTCACCTATAGGCCCTATAGGTATCTAGGTTATCGTTTAAATTGTGCTTCTAACTGTTTCCTGCCCCACGTGCGTCACATCATCACGTGCGTATCATAATCGAACTAAAACACATTTTTGGAGCGTATCTTCACGATACTGACAGGCAACGACAACGCCGCAGTATTCAATTGATAATAATACCAGAGAGACAAATTTAATTTTTCTACTTGAAGGGTTATCTAGAAGAAATCCTTTAAATGGATAAGTTCGCCTTTGAACTTGTTTTTTGTCATAATGCCTGTGTTTGATATTTATTTTTTATTATTGTACACACACATACATACAGTTCAATTCACTGGTTCATTTTGTTTCAGTTCATATATAATTGTCGCAGCTCGAGTTAACAGCCAACTCACAAACTGAGCTGACGAACGACCACTCCCTCTTTATTCTATTCGGTAAAAACATATTGCCTTTAACTCGGCCGGTATTACGGCCAAGTAACAAGAGCTATCGTAACGTTGACGTACGACAACATGTCAAAGGTAAACATGGTTCTGCCCAGCAGAACAGAGGCCGGCAAGGAAGCTTTAATGCCATATTTCGGTTAGTTAACAAGTTAAAAATATAACGAATTTACCAATCCGTAAATTAAAAATTAAAAATTAAAACATACTATAGGATATCATACTTAACTAAGTAATAAAACACGTTTTTGATTTAAATGTGGTCTCAAAAACATTTTGTTATCAATACGATATTATATTCTGCACAGGGGGCCTAACATAGCTGCGGTTATCGCGTGATAAAACATCCGTCACTCTCAGACACTACATGAGCACCAGAGTGACGGTTGCTTTATGAACATTTTGTCACGCGATAAACGCGGGATTAAAGGTTAAATGCGTGGAAGGATGGTCCGTTGTAGCTTGATCTTGCCGGGGGCAAGGGGGAATTGGCATGATGCTAGATCTAAAGTTTTAAATACATATTTCTATTTGCAGCCAGAAGCCATTAGCCACATATTTAAATGTACGAAAAAGAGCTCTTATGTTCCTTAATCATCATATATCAGCCGAAGGACATCTGCTGCTGGCCAGGGGGCAGCACCAAAATGCACTACGCTAACTAGCGTTTCTATTCATTTCGTTTTTAAACCAATCGCGTCACTGGTAGATATGACGTGATACGAAAAGTCACGTGATTTTCCAGTGACGCGGTTTGTTTAAAATCGAAACGAATAGAAACGCTAGTTTAGTTAGCATTTTGCAGCTTGGCAGGGCCCTCAGGGTCTTCCCCGGGGGTCTCCAAGACGACAGTTGGATTTGTGCTTCTCGCATCCTTCGGCTTCCTACGATCTTCAGCAGATTGTCGGAGGCAGAGTCACCACTCTCTAGAGTGGTGACCTTTGAACAGGAATAAAAAACACTGTCCTGCCCCTGCAAAAGAGGTTCTTAAGGGGCATAGTAACGGTGTTATTTACTAGATGGCGTGACACAAAATACAGTAATGCAGCTTTTCGGTGTAACTGTGATAAAGTGGGGCGACCTTGCTTTCCGAAGTTCCGACTTCTAAGCCATTCAGAAAAATCTGTTGTCTATGCAATAAAATGGAAAGAGACGTCGTTAGGCTCAGCTCGGCGCGAGACGGCTAGCGAAGCCGAACGACGACTTTTCCACTATTATTCCATGAACATAAGGATTTTTATGACTAGTGGAGAAACACTAACTCAACTGCAAGACAGTTAAGTATAACGGTGAGTGAAGTGTTCCGAGTTCTTTGAAGCGTTTTTCTGCATGTGTGTCTGTATGTACCAATTTCAATGCCGGTTGTTATACTTGAATTTCGGCCCTATAAAGACATAAATAAATACATATTACGAATCTATTGTTAAAAAACGTGTTGTATTCTGAATAATTTATTTCCGCAATGAATCACTCGTCGACGTCCTTGGGCTCGGTGATGGAGTCGACGAAGATGACCGAGTTGCACTCGGAGGCGTCGCACTGCAGCATGGGCGGCACCTCCACCGGGCTGACCGAGTACTCGTCGCCGATCACGTACGGGTTCCCGTCGATCCACAGCGCGTCGAACAGACAGTATATATGCACTTTAATCGTCATGTAACTAATAAACTTGTAGATGCGGCCCCCGCACTCCCCTAAATGCTCTTTTATGCTCTTGTCCGTCTTATACATCAGCAATAAATTATGGAACTTAGTAATCTCATCCATGACGACCTTTTTAATGAGATTGGTGTATATTATATCCGCTTCGATGTGCCTCTCTGGATCTTCGTACATGCGCTGTTTGATTCTTAGTATAGCATCCGACATTCTTACTCTAAAAATGACTCCAGGGTTCATCTGGTCGGGGAGGATGGAGGGTCTTTTGGTGGTGGTGGTGAACTCCAGTATTCGGTCCTTGACCGGCTCCGGGTACAGGTAGTGGTGGGGCCGTTCCCGGAGTTTGGGCCCGTTGATTGCGTTGAAACGGCGAACTCTCTGCGTACAAACAATCTTGTCACTTCTCTTCTCATGGTACTCTGCGTTTCCACAATCTTTAACACTCAATAAGACACTTAGGGGTGAGTAACACGGAGCTCGAGGACAGATAATATATACTTAAGTAGCTACATAAAACAGAAATGTAAACGCAGATTTAAAATCATGGAGATCAACGAAAATGTGTCTTGAAGCTTTACGCGGGTAGCCTGGTTAGTGCGACGAAGCTAGCAGTCCGGAAAGGGCCGTTGTTTAGTACCCATAGTATCTACGTACAAGACTAAGCCAGGGATTGCTTAGTTTGTGACTGAACAAATTGTGTAAAAATGACCACATTTTTTCGTTGAAGCTGGTGAACTGTTTACCGACTGACATACTGAGCAACTAACATCAACATTTTCTCTGTTTTCCCTTTTGATTCAACAAACGGTCGGTGGCGCCATCTGTTATCGCCAGCGAGCAACCACTTTAGCAATAAGTAACCGTACATTGACAATCTGTTTTCGCTGATTGATATTTTTACCCTAGTATAGTTGCAGGTAGTTTAGTTGAAATAACGAATAAAATACACTGAAAAAATTATGTGCACTGAAGGTCATCAAAACATGACAATCTCCTTTACTATAATAGAAAATGGCAGCATTATTGAAAAAAACACTCATGTTTGTTTAAATAAATTATTGTAGCGAAGTTGGTGATATTTAAGGGCTATATCACACGCTATTCGTGGTGGCTAAGCAAATCGTAGTGTGGTAGAGCCCTTGGACCTTTATCTTCTAGTGTTTGTTTGAAAGTACCTTTGCGCGTCTCTTGAGTCGATTGTGGTCCATCACGTCGTCGTTGGAGGCGTCGTACTTGCCGATGTCCATTGGCATCCAGGACTCCGAGGCCGGCCGCGTGAAGGCGCCCGAGCTGCCCTGTGGGACCAACAGTCGTCAGCCTTTGGGTGTATGTCCGTACAAGTCTGACTTCACCCGTAATTGTGTAAGGATTATGCGGAAAACAACAAAATAAAACTGTAAGCCAGGACAGGCTCAGAGTTGTAGCTAAGGCAAGGTAGGTCAGTTGGCGGACCGCCTGTAGGATGGTCAGTTGATTTGGGTACGTCAGTTATCCTTAAAGAGGTCCGCGGAGCAAGGGCTTGTTGTGTGAGGAAGGAGACCTATGTATGCTCTGTAGTAAATTAACATGGGCTGATCAGGTGGATGGATCTGTCTATAATCTTGTACTCCCTGGGCACGGCGGGCACAAGCAGATGCTGATTGAACCAAGTATACACGCACATTAGAGGCAAACCCTTTTAATATATAATAACCCAAATTTAATAACGTCAACTTCAATTTTCGTCTAGCTAGTATAGAGTTTGACGTTGATAAATTTAGGTTTAGGTACATATCCATAATATGTGTTCCTTGTTTCGGGAATTCACTTCGACAAAAGCGAAAGGAAGGATAAGAGGTCTTGAAATATGGCAAACGTGACATCACCTTTAGATGCGGAGTCTTTTTAGGCGCCATGAAGTTTACTGGATGTTGGACGTATTCATCTTTTACCTACAAACATAAAACGTACTTAATTATCTAAGTATTTAGATCAATTCCAAAAAAGGATGACATACATAATTATGACTAGTTTTCTTTGTTCATAGAACACCATATTATGGTTCAACTTGGGCAAAAATATTCTTCAAAGATTTTTTTTGGTAGTCACCTGAAGGGTCAAAGGCAAAAGTCCTTGAAGAAAAATTAAGATGCTATTGGCCCACAACTTATTTGAGTCAGGGTGTAGTCCGGTCAATCTAGGCATTGGAAGGTACATAAATTTACAACAAGCTGCAAATGCGTGTAATTGTTTAAAACATAATTAAAAATAACATTTTAAAATTCCGAATCATTGAGATGCCTGGAAAAAAAAATATTCGAGGTCAAAGGTCAAAAATCTCGAAAAAAAATGGTTTTTCGTGATTTTCAGCAAAACGGTAAGGTTTATCATAAAATTACCTTAGACAAAAATTGTAGATCATAAAATTCTCTACAAAAAATGGTTCAATACTTTTTGTCTCGAGAGCCACCGTTTTTGAGATAGAACGAGTTAAAAAGTTGTAATCGTCATTATATGCACACGTTTCCACGCCACCTATGAGGTAGTGTACTTGCATAATAAAATATATTAGGAAGGGTTGGAAATGATAAAAGCGATTGAAACTAAAAAAAATTAGAAACTTATTCATCTGATTCATAATCTTCAAGTACTTCTTCTAGTTGTTCTTCTTCTTGATCTTCTTCTTCTTCTTCTTGATCTTCTTCTTCTTCTTCTTGATCTTCTTCTTCTTCTTCTTGATCTTCGTCTTGTTCGTTTTCTTCATCCTGGGTGTAAGTAAATTCCATCAATAGCGATGTATCGCATGTTTCCTCGTCGGTATCAAACGAATCCTCCACTATTGGTGATTCAGCATTAGAACATGACTGGCCTTGACAATGTGTACATGCCAGAGAACACAACAGTCCAACTTTTTTACAACCACATTTAGCGCTGCATCCCTTTTTACAGTTGCAAAAAATAGTGTTCAGCAGTTTTTCCGGCGCAGGTGGGAGTAAAGTCTAAATAGGTTCTAATGTATTGTCGACCAACTTCCAACCCCAGTCTTTTGGGTCTAGCTGATAACCAAGCCACACTTGAACTTGGTAATATACCCGGAAAAGATGTTGATGTGCAGCAACTGAGGTTGGAGGAAGACAAGATAATTGCACCTGTTTCTTATTTTTAGTGTTTTTAACGAAACATGCATATCGATACTTATCTAAGCAGGTGGTTTTTTTCGGAGCTCTGTTCATAGAAATGGTGTGGTGAGTGGCGACACCACGGACCTGAGTGCTCCCGAGGGTAGGTCCTGTTCCTCACCTCACGCTTGCCTTCACCGGCCGGCTGCGGTGTGCAATGACGAGGAACAGACCCTCACCTCTGGCTTGCCTTTATTGGCCGGTCAGAGTGGAGTCGCAAGAGCTATATGCTCGAAGGGTGGATGTGTTGCATAAGTGGTGAGTGGGCACCTTATGGTCGTTTAAAGTCCAGATGCACCTCTCCACCCTTAGCCCCTCTGGAACTGTTGCCTCCCTGCTGCTATATATATGTGGCTATTTCGGGAGGTCCATTCCATTGAGTTGGCGAGTCACCGCCTGCCATTTAAACCAAAGTAATTAGCATTGGCCAGGCAGGCGCCGTAGTTTCATCAATCCATATCAGTTCATTCAGTAAATTTCAGCTTCAGAGATGTATATACGTGGCGTACTTATGCATATTTTGACGATTACAACTTTTACAACTCTTTGACTCGTTCTATCTCAAAAACGGTGGCTCTCAAAAAAAAAAGCATTGATACATTTTTTGTAGAGAATTTTATGATCTACAATTTTTATCTGAAGTGATTTTATGATAAACCTTACCGTTTTGCTGAAAATCGCGAAAAACCAATTTTTTTCAAGATTTGTGACCTTTGACCTCGAATAAAAAATTTTCCAGGCATCGCAATGATTCGGAATTCTAAAATGTTCTTTTTAATTATGTTTTAAACAATTACACGCATTTGCAGCTTGTTGTAAATTTATGTACCTTTACTATTATTTTTTAGTCTAATTTGACCGGACTAGTGTGCGAGAGGATCGGAAAGAGGGAAATGGTGATTAGGTGGGATTGTTCGTCCCTCACCCCCGCACTTCACGCCTACCCCGGCTCTGGATGGTCACGAACGTTATTTTGTGACCGATATCAATAAAAAAACGCTGGCAGTCGTCAATTTCAAATTAGGGATGCCAAGTTATTAGTAACTTATAGGAAACTTAACCTTATTGTTGTAGAATCTAATGTTAGATTGACTTTGGACCTAAGGTGCGTCACAAATGAAGACTTTGACTACGCCATACTTAGTTCGTTTATTAACGCTTACTTCATTAGCGTAGTTGAACGCGTAGCTGGCCGCCGGATCGGCGCGGAGCGTCGCCGCCCCGCAGACCAGCTGAGGACAAGATGCGAGACGAGTCAAAGTCGGGGACGGTGGCTAATTTGGCCGACGCCATGTTCCAATGGGTTTTCTAACTTAATTACATATAAGTACATTGCTCCAATCAAAGAGCTGAGTATGTAAGAGTATATAATTTCACAAAATATCCTATAGAGTCAAAATGTATACGAAAGAGCCCACTAACGAGGGTTAGGTAAGATTATTTATTATTATAGATATGATGAAGGCTAGACGCAGAATTAATAACTGTAGAAATGATAACATTATCATATCAGTTAGTGGTGGGAGGACCTTGTGCCGGGTCCGCCCGGGTCGCTACGACCATCTTATCCATTTACCAAGCAGCAGTGTTCGCATTGCTGTGTTCCGGCGTGGGGATAACACAACTGGTGAAATTACTAGCATAGAGGCATGCCATCTCAGTCCTCAGGGTTGGCAACGCATTTGAAGTCATAGGATTGCAGTTTTGAGATTGTAGTTTTGAGATTTCAAATGTAATGGGTCTCAGATCCCACTTACCATCAGTTGGCCTGAGTGCTCGTGTGCCTTCGCATTGCCATAAAAAAAAAACATCGGAAGGACAATCCACATAGGATCTTCCCAAACTCCCCGAGTGTTCGCACTAGTGGATCGAGGTGGAGAGGATTGAGGGAAAATCCATCATGAACATGTATTCAATCTAAAATAGCTCCAGCATAATAGCTTTCTGAAAATTTTATATTCGAAAAAAAATCAACGGAATCTTGAACGGAAGTTTCAACATTAGCGATGTTTTCATTTGATAGGAAAGTATCCCATCAGGATGACCTAATGGGCCCGCTCTGTCTCCCTCGCATCCTGACAATGTGTGACTGGTAACATTTCAGTGTACTGGCGCAGTTTATTTATATGAATCCTAATAATGTGCAAGCTTGTTGAGTTTCCGATGTATACCGAATCGTCACCTATCACCAACATTGCGCGGGATGGTGAACTAGGAGGCAGGTTTTGCCTGAGCATCTGTTACGGCGGTGTTAAGACGAGTTATTGCAATTTCTACTAATCACTATCAAAAGCACCTTTTTGACGGACATTCTAACATCTTGTGGGTTTATCCAGGTTCCCTTGCTTTACCGACAAACCTTTCCTCGAACGTATCATCGTCGAATTTCACTTGATCGAAAGCTATTTTCTGCTGAATACTTGTTGTTTTCAGTGTAATCCTAAATACCTATGAATTATGTAAGGAGGTAGGTTAGGTTAGAATCGTGACTACCATGAAATGTGAACTCCAGCGCCTAGAAATGCCCGTTATGTCAACAACATGAAAGTTCTGCGAATGCACTCCGCATTCTATGAAATGAGTGTTGACAAAACAAGGGTAAACCGGAATTATCCCACTAATATTATAAATGCGCATGTGTGTGTGTGTTAGTTTGTTACTCCTTCACGTTGCATCATGGCTGGACTGATTTGGATGATATTTGGAACGGGGATAGCTTATACCGAAACTTAAAGTTCCCGAGGGAATAACGATAGTCAAAATCCCCCGCCACGCAGAATAGCCGAAGCCCAATTCCACGCGGCCGAAGTCGCGGGTAGAAGTTAGTAAGTTATAATGTTCTTCAGGATGTAGACAATGTCATACGTTATGATATTTTATATTGGTCGTAAAAAACATACTTATTTATTTTAGTTTCGGTCAGTCAGCTTCATTGGGTACCTACTTAACCTAAGCTTGACGAATACCTACGCATTTATCCGACGAAATATGATACTTCCTCCTATAGGTAAATTAACAATGAACTTACCAAAGCCCCGCAAAGAATGAGGGTCATGTTGCGTGCGCGCTGCTCGCCACGCGACTGAAGCCTCAAGTCTCGAACTCTTTTAGGACACTAATTGGTTGTTACGACTAATTACTTTATTCGTTAGTTTTACCTTATCAACGGTAACTGGGTCGTTATAGGTACAGTCAGCGGCATACGTTTACCATCACTGTTACTCCTATTATTTCGCTTTGGGTCCTAGTTCACCGTGATGATAGCGATATGTGACGGGCTGGTGATCTCTTTCTCTCTTCTCTTACTTTTTTAACTCAATAAAGCTCTTGTTGGTGGAGTAATGGAGATTTCTTCTCGGTTTTCGCCTGCCTATTTTTGTTCTATCTGCCCTGCTATGCGGTTAAATCCAGCAGAATTGCGGGTGGTAGGACCTTGTGCAGGGTCCGTCCGGATCGCTACCACCATCTTATCCATTAACCTACCGCCAAACAGCAGTGTTCGCTTTGTTGTGTTCCGGTTTGAGGATAAGACAGCCGGTGTAAGACCAGCATAGAGGCATTCCATCTTAGTCCTCAGGGTTGGCAACGCATTTGCAGTCTTGTGAATGCGAATGTCTATGGGTCACAGGTTCCACTTACCATCAGGTGGCCTGTGTGCTCGTTTGCCTTCTCTTTGCCATAAAAAAAAAATCCTTAACCGATGAATGCGATGCTCACCTATGATTATTATAATTATGGGTGAGCATGAGTAAACTCATTAATACAAACTAGCGATGCATCCGATACCGATACCGATACCGATATATCGGCGATACTTCGGGTTAGCCGATATATCGGTATCGACGATATTTTTATGACCGATTCAACGATACTTTTTAATTTAAAAATGTAGTGTCAACGAGCGATTACTTTGTTTTTTAAACAAAAATCTTATCAATGTTAATTTTAATTACTAAAATTTTTAATTATCTAATATTTATTTATTTATTTTTATTTTATTTATTAACCTATGTATTAATAAAAAGAAATCTGTGTTGTGATTTATTTATATACCTTCATTTTTGAATTCACAAAAAGCGTATCGGTATCGGTATCGGTATCGCCGATATTTTTATAAGAGTATCGGTATCGGTATCGTATCGGCGAAAAGGCGTATCGATGCATCCCTAATACAAACTAATATATTAGAGTATATCTAATTAAGTACCGCTTTTATGTTATGTGTCAAACTATGTAGGGTAAGATGGGGGAATGGCGGTCAGCGGGCAATGCCGGTCACGTCAAAATATAAAACTTCCAACAACATTATGCAATCGCTACTAGTGTCGCCATCTAGTATGCGGCCGAGTAACCTAATTTACCGAGCGGCGCCATTGTCTTTCGCGCGCAGTGAGTGTGACAGCTGTGTATAGGTTCGGACGTGTTTTGTTGTAATAAAATCGAAAATTTGATGAAAGGTAAGCTTAAAGTGATTTATACCAATTAATATCTTCCTTAAAGTTAATTACTGTACGTTTGCAAGTGTATTGTATGTACTTGTTGGATTTTATGAAAGTTATTTACATTTTTCGTGAAGAAGCAAAAAAACCGTTTCCATATTTTGGGGTTATGGCAATCACTCTAAGCGGGCAATACCGGTCACTGACCGGTATTGCCCCGTATGGAGTTATAAGACAATTTATTATTTGTGTGTTTGTTAAAATAACGTCTCATTACAATTATTTTTATATTTAAATAGATGCCGAGACACAGGAACAGAACCACAACGAAAGGGAAATGGACAAAAGAAGACTTAGTAAAGGCTATTGAAGCCTTAAAAATATATAATAATTAAAATACAAGTAAATGAGAGTTCCTGAGCGTATCAATCTGTGATTTTCAAAGTAGAATTTATAAGTATCTAATTAATTATACTTGTTCGTTTTTTTAAAGAGTTGATTTGGGTAAATATAATAAAAAGAAATATATAATATAGTTAGAATCTAAGTTAAAGACAGTTCCTGTGCGTATCATCTGTGATTTTCAAAGTAAAATATAAATAATAATAATATTTTATTTTTTTTATTAAAAAAGAGTTAATTTTGGTTAAATAAAGATAATATTAATAAACTGTCGTTTTATTTCATTTTGATACATTTTAGAAGCAACCCTGTGTTAATTTTGAATGACCGGTAAACCGACCGGTATTACCCGCATTTGCGGGTAATACCGGTCAACGAAGGGTTTCACAAAATGATCAATAAATAAGATACCCGTAATATATTGATAATGTATTGCATATGTCGGTGCGAGAGTGTTATAATTTCTCATTGGCTGGGCGCGTAGGTGAAGCGCATTCCGGGACCAATGTTTACATTAACAGCATTAGCTGTATGATTTGTGGTTTGTCACAGAGGAAGTCTTTGTTCGGTGAAACGGGACAGTTTAGCAAACACTGTCGAACGTGGCCGTGGGTCTTGGTATTTAATGTAATTTGATATAGTTCTTTGTTCTGAACTTTTGGTTTGGATGCCGGGCGGGCATTATTCTTTGGCCTGTGGTTGAGACGGGACGCGCGCTCTCCCGTGGCCCGACTGTGCGAGCCGTGAATACTTGTACCACTTGACCCACGGACTCGTTTCCGTTTCGAGATAAGTTAATTAAGAGAAAAGACTCAATTAGTTAGTAAATTTATTATGTGGTGAACTTATTTTATATTGTGTTGTTATCGTGCTTTATTGACACTGTTTATTAAGTGATTTATTGTTGTTTAATTACTCATTAAACACATTGTCTGTAACTATACTCGTGTGCGTGATTACCCACCGTTTCCGCCCACAAATATGGAGACCGTCTCTGGCGCTTCTGAGGCCGTTCAAGAGCTCTACGCTCCGACATCAGAAGTGGGATCAGCGCACCGAGAGCCTGACGCAGATCATGGAGAAGATAATCCAGAACATTTCGAAAAGGATCGTCCCTTAACTTCAGTGCCTATGGAGGTGTACTACGAAAAGATGCTGAAGCAACAAAGTGATCAGATTGAAAGATTGATCCAGGCATTAAAACAACCGTCTGCAAACGACAACAAGAAGACTAATTTTCCGGAATATAATCCTGATAAGAGCGACATGGAAGCAAAAGCTTGGTGCGATACAGTGGCTTTGTGTATGGAAGAGAAACCATTAACAGGGAGTAATTTAATTATTTCCTTGAGCACTGCGCTGAAAGGTTCAGCCTCGTCATGGTTTTCACAAGTTAGTTATTCTGGAATGGATTGGAGCCATTTTCGGGAAATATTTTTGGCCAGATTTGATGCTACCGAGACTTCTGCAGCTGCGTTAGTGAGAGTGAACAGCAGTGTGCCTGCTGATGGAGAATCCATGGCAGCGTTTGCGACCAGAACCTTGACAACGTTGATGGCCAGGTGGAAAGATTTATCTGTTGAGCAAATTGCTGTAACTACAGTGCTGGCTCGATGCGTGCAAATAGAGCCACGATTACAACGGTTGGCTCACACCACCGAAGTAAAAGACAGGACGTCAATGCAACGGGAACTTATGGCACATTCCTACAAGAAACGTCCTCACAGTGGTCATGTTTCAAATGAGCCAGTGAAGCGATCAAAAACAGTAATTTGTTACACCTGCGGACGGATAGGTCATAAATCAAATGAGTGCCTAAGAAATCATAAGGAGAAAATTACCAAAACGGACTACAAGAAGGTGGATACAAAGAACAACGATGGAGTGCAGAGGAGATCTGCGGTGTGTTTCAAGTGTGGAAGAGTTGGCCACATCGCTCCTCATTGTCCTAACCATCGAGCATCATCGTCGCTGGCAGCCCGATCGAGTGGAACTGAGAAACCGTCGACTGCGGAGCACCGGCGAGTTGACGTTTGCAGCGTCAAGCAGGTTTCTTCACAGCTCACACACCATGGTCAGTCGTACGATTATTGTTTTGATTCTGGTTCCGAATGTTCTCTGATTAAGGAAACTTTAGCAAATAAATTTGGTGGCAAACGTTTTGGGTCTTTGGTCACGTTGTTGGGCATTGGTAATGCCGATGTTAACAGTACTTGTCAGATATTATCTGAAGTATGTATTGATGATAATGTAATTGAATTACTTTTTCATGTTGTACCTGATGATGCAATTAATAATGGCATTATGGTTGGCAGGGATTTGATTACCCTAGGATTTACTGTTGAGATTTCGAATGACAGTTTGATCGTAAAGAAATCTAAAAATGTTAACTTGTGTGAAGTTGGTAAGCCAACGTGTGACTTTAAAAATGTTGACACTGATGTCTGGGGTGAGCATCGTAAAAATTTAGTTCATATTTTGGAGAAATATCATACTTCATTTGTTATAGGCACGCCGACGGGGTGCGCTAACACAGGGGAAATTGAGATTAAACTTATTGACCCTAATCGTACAGTTCAACGTAGACCTTACAGATTGAGCGCTGATGAGAGACAAGTTTGTCGTGATAAGATCAAGGAGCTTTTGGCAGCTAATATTATTAGACCGAGTTGCTCTCCGTTTGCGAGCCCTATCCTTTTGGTTAAAAAGAAGGATGGTTCAGATAGACTATGTGTTGATTATAGAGAGCTTAATCGCAATACTGTGCCCGATAAATTTCCATTACCTCTTATAAGTGACCAAATTCAACGGCTCAAAGGAGCTAATTATTTTACTATTTTAGATGCTGCGTCCGGATTTCATCAAATTCCGGTTCATAAAGATTCTATTGAGCGCACAGCATTTGTAACGCCGGACGGACAGTACGAGTATTTAACTATGCCATTCGGTTTGCGCAATGCACCCTCAGTATTTCAAAGAGCAATGTACAAGGCACTTGGTGATCTTGTTAATACATTCGTGGTCTGTTATTTAGATGACATGATGATTGTGTCTGATAATGTGGAGGAAGGATTAGAGAGGCTTGATATTGTGTTAAAAACTTTGAAAGAAGCTGGCATTTCTTTAAATCTTAAAAAATGTTCCTTTTTGAAAACACGTGTTGAGTATTTGGGTTATGAAGTCACTCGTGGTGAAATAAGACCTAACTCACGTAAAGTTGTAGCTCTTACAAACCTGCCTCCTCCGTGTACAGTCACGCAGGTACGGCAATTCATTGGCTTAGCCTCATATTTCCGTCAATTTATTCCCAAGTTTTCTCAGTTAGCAGCACCACTTTATAAACTCACTACAGGGAAAGGTAAAGTTCAGTGGACACCAAAACATGAAGAGATACGTCAGAAAATTATTTCTTACCTAACTAATGAACCTGTTCTGATGATTTTTGATCCAAGTTATCCGATTGAATTGCATACTGATGCTAGTTCAGATGGTTATGGCGCAATGCTTTTGCAAAAGAAGGACGGTAAATCACATGTTATTGCGTACTACAGCAAAAAGACAACTGATGCAGAATCTCGTTATCATTCGTATGAATTAGAAACTTTAGCAGTTGTTAACGGAATTAAACATTTTCGGCATTTTTTGCAAGGTAGACAGTTTATAGTTATAACTGATTGTAACTCGTTACAAGCATCGCGTACCAAAATTGATTTGACACCTAGAGTTCATAGGTGGTGGGCTTTCTTACAGTCGTTCGATTTTGATATAGTTTATAGAGATGGTAAACGAATGGGTCATGTTGATTTTCTTTCACGAAATCCATTACCAAGTAAAGAACTCAAACAGAAAGTTCAGGAAAAACGTGTTAATTTGTTAGAGATATCTAAAAACTGGTTAGTGGCTGAACAGCAGCGTGATCGTGAGATTACTGATATTATTTCAAAATTAAATAACGACGATCTTCCACTAAGTCTTGTAAACACATACCAAATTATTTCCGGTGTTCTCCATCGTAAAATACAGCGTAATGGTAGAACACGCAGCTTACCTATAGTGCCACAGGCTTTTCGTTGGTCTGTTATAAATCATATTCACGAATCAATTATGCACCTCGGATGGGAAAAGACTTTAGAAAAAGCATTTGATTTTTACTGGTTTCCCCATATGCGAAAGTACGTAAGGAAGTTTGTTGAGAACTGCATAACTTGTAAAGTATCAAAGTCAAAATCTGGTAAGACACAAGCTGAACTTCATCCAATACCGAAAGTTACAGTTCCGTGGCATACCATTCATATCGATGCGACAGGTAAACTTAGTGGCCAACAAAAGTCCAAAGAGTACATTTTTGTTCTTATTGATGCTTTTACCAAGTACGTACTTCTGCGTCATACGTCGAATATAGACGCCATTAGTGCTGTTAATGCCTTGAAAGCTGGATTGAGTTTGTTTGGTGCTCCTACAAGAGTTATTGCGGATCAAGGCCGTTGTTTTGCAAATAAACATTTTCGAGATTTTTGTGATACAAATAACATCCATCTTCATTTAATATCGACCGGTACTTGTCGTGCGAATGGCCAAGTAGAACGTGTAATGAGTACACTTAAGAACATGCTGACTGCAGTTGAAGTCAATAAAGAAAGAACATGGCAGGATGCTGTTGATGATGTTCAACTTGCTTTTAATTGCACCGTTAATAGGGTAGTCAAAGCCAGCCCCTTAGAGTTGTTGATTGGTAAAGTAGCGAGACCACTGTCGCTTCTTGCTTTAGGTGACCAAGACCAAGACGATGTTGATATTGTTGGAATCAGAGAACAAGCGGTTAATTCTATCAATGATATTGCTCGTATGGATAAAGAGCGATTTGATAGAGGAAAGGCTAAAGTTTCGAAGTTCACAGTTGGTGACTTTGTTTTGATTGAAAATCATGAACGGAACCAAACGAAATTGGATCCGAAGTTTCGGGGTCCGCTTAAGATAGTCGAGTTGCTCGATGGAGATCGATATCTTTTGAAGGCTATTGATAGCAATAGAACCTACAAGTATGCACACGAAAGGTTA
This sequence comes from Acleris sparsana, assembly GCA_923062465.1. Classification (NCBI taxonomy): domain Eukaryota; kingdom Metazoa; phylum Arthropoda; class Insecta; order Lepidoptera; family Tortricidae; genus Acleris; species Acleris sparsana. The sequence goes on along the minus strand of OV281311.1, from coordinate 4,326,548 downwards.
CGTGCGATGCCAGATTGTTACGTTCCCACAGAGTTTGAAATTAGTTCCAATGTTGATGAAAGTGAAGAACAGTCAGAATCAGCCTGTATCGGTGAGCGTGTTGACGAGATGTAGTTGATGTGCACATGGCTGGCATGGTGCTGTAGTGCACGTGGCTAGCATAGTGCTGATGTACACATGGCTGGCATGGTGCTGTAGTGCACGTGGCTAGCATAGTGCTGATGTACACATGGCTGGCATGGTGCTGTAGTGCACGTGGCTAGCATAGTGCTGATGTACACATGGCTGGCATGGTGCTGAAGTGCACGTGGCTGGCATGGTGTATGGCAACTTGGTTGTTTTGGGCTTTTGCAACGTGATCTACTAACTTGGTCATTAGCCGTAGGTCGTATTCCAAACCCAGTTTAGCTGGTACGGAGACTGCGCGGTGTGGTGACAAGTAGGAGGGTTACGATTGCGTTTTGGTCCGTCAGATGACATTGCATTGGTCAAGTTGTGGTCTGTGAGACCTTGTGTTTGTTGCAATGTAGTGTGTGTGACCTGCCCTGCTTGGCCTGATTGTTATGTGACCATTGATATCACATGTGTGATGTTGAGCCATGACGTATTTGTATCGAATTGAGTAATTCGATTTTTGGGCTGTTTCTGAATTGTGTCCTATGAGAGATATTGAGTACTCTAGAAGTCTTAATGATAAGACTAGTTCTAAATATTGGGAACTTATCAGTTTGTCATCGTTGTGACCTGGTGGCAGGATAGCCGAACAGGTAGTACTGTGTGGAACTTTATTTGTTTACAGACGCTCTGTGACGTGTTTGGTGGCACACGAGGACGTGTGACAGTCAGGATCGCCGTGTCGGTGCGAGAGTGTTATAATTTCTCATTGGCTGGGCGCGTAGGTGAAGCGCATTCCGGGACCAATGTTTACATTAACAGCATTAGCTGTATGATTTGTGGTTTGTCACAGAGGAAGTCTTTGTTCGGTGAAACGGGACAGTTTAGCAAACACTGTCGAACGTGGCCGTGGGTCTTGGTATTTAATGTAATTTGATATAGTTCTTTGTTCTGAACTTTTGGTTTGGATGCCGGGCGGGCATTATTCTTTGGCCTGTGGTTGAGACGGGACGCGCGCTCTCCCGTGGCCCGACTGTGCGAGCCGTGAATACTTGTACCACTTGACCCACGGACTCGTTTCCGTTTCGAGATAAGTTAATTAAGAGAAAAGACTCAATTAGTTAGTAAATTTATTATGTGGTGAACTTATTTTATATTGTGTTTTTATCGTGCTTTATTGACACTGTTTATTAAGTGATTTATTGTTGTTTAATTACTCATTAAACACATTGTCTGTAACTATACTCGTGTGCGTGATTACCCACCGTTTCCGCCCACAAATATGGAGACCGTCTCTGGCGCTTCTGAGGCCGTTCAAGAGCTCTACGCTCCGACACATATATATCAATAAACTACTATATAAGCTATGTAAAAAGTTAATTTCCGATACCGTAAATCATAAAAATAAAATAAAAAATTAATAACCGCTTAAGTGACCGCTATTCCCCCATCTTACCTAAACAGTTTTGTGGAACAATGCTAATATATAAAGGAGAATGCCCATATAATGCCTGGAATGTACAAAGATGTCCCATATTTCAAAAAAAATGTCGTAATTGATTATAACTAAACAGATTAAATAGAAGTCTGTAGAACTCCGGAGAAACAAACACTAATTAATTAGTATTACTGAAACATCCGCTGCCGGTACGGTTTTATCTTTCGTTACGTCGAGTTGCCACTTTATAACAAAACAAATAATGATGATTTTCTGCTATCACTCACGTAAAAAGTTTTATTTATGCATGACAATTGTCGCTCGTTTGTCTTAGCGAACAAAACAGGTCACAGTTAAATATATGAATGATCGTATTGGGAGCAAATTGGGAGTCTAAAAGTATGATACATATACACCACTGGCAACAAAAAGATGAAGTAGGTACTAGTAGGCATGAAATTGCCTTTTTCTGTCTACCTCCTTTTTAGTTGTTTTGACATAATGACGTACTCACCAAACTTGACATTGGTGAAGAAAAATAAAAAGAAGACATAGTGACGTTTCTGTTGTGTATTGTTTCGCCATCGTGAGATTTTCTTACGATGGAGCCTTAGATTTCGCGCTGTTGAAAGTATTGATTGTTGATTGATACGTTTCCTTAAGAAGATGAATAATTGTATTAATTGCAATATCAACGTGACGCGACTGTTACGGCACGGTCTTTTCGAAACCCTATCTCACATTTTTATTATATACACGATAGTGTCATCTATGTCGTTCTTATATTTTAACATTCACATAGATCTGAGCGACATCTATAGTCGTTTTTTTAAGTCAACATAACCTCTTTCATTGTAAAAAAAATCTTAATAATAGCAAAATCCCAAGTTTTCAAATCATTTTTGAAGTAGTTTCAGAAACCTCAATTTTTTTAGCGTATTTTAATGTATCATTGGTTCTTGTACATCTCAGGCATTTCCTTGTATGGGCGGTGGGCATTCTCCTTTATGTTTGTTATAATTTATAATAAATAAATAAAATAGATAGCTCGACGCTTTTAGAAGGGACTGGCAGGAGGTTGCACAAGACAGGGATGCGTGGAAGGACGAGAGGGAGGCCTTTGCCCAGCAGTGGGACACCGTAGGCTAACAAATAATAATAAATAAATAATAAATAAAATAAATAGTATGGCACAATGTAACATTTTGAATGAGGCGTTTTTATAATTTCAACACGTATTAACTATTAAGTCCCCATACAATATGTGGGGCAATGGACTGTGAAGGTGTTAACCCGGCGTGACCAAACCACGCGGTTCTTGACAATTGTGACGTATTTTCCTAAACGGACCGTGCAACGAATGCTTATTGTGCGCCAAGGTTCGGTTTCGTGTGATGCTCGGCTTAGCGTTTGCTCGGGGATTCTATGACGAATGTATTACACGCAAATGTTTAAGAAGAAACATGTACAATCGAGTTCATAAATAAATATACACTTTAGTACGTTGTCAGGGATATTCGTAAATTGCAATTTGAACATGACATTAAACAGACAAGATAATAAAGTGTATACATACATATTTAATTTTATGAACTGGACTGTACAGCCATATTGGTAAATGTATGTTCACACTTTACTTTGGAACTTTGTCCGTTAAACCTGTTTTTTTGTCATGGTAAAGGCAAAAATAAACACGCCATCTGACGGTGAGGTGAAAACTCATAAACATTTGTAAACTCGACTTTAAATTACTTGCCAACAAATTGCAAGTCATTATTATGATAAAGATATTGCTAGATTCCAGACGGACCCTGCACGAGGACCTGACCAGGCTGACCCTGCTCAAGGAGGTTAGGCTTAGTGGTCCCATAGCTTTGTGCTATTCGATTTCGTCAGAAACGCGTCTTTAATAGGTTAGGTACGTTAGGTATCTTTGGATGCCCGAAGGGCAAACCGCCCAGGAATAGGGCTCCGTCGACTATTCGACGGCGCCCTTGACAAAACAAGGGTGCTATTAAGTGGGACCCCTTTTTTTTAAACCAGAGCCTAACTTTTAAAATACTCAGGTCGCATTTCACAAAACTGGAATGAGACTTACTCCGACTTACTCCGATATTAGTCTAAACCTGTCTAAACAACTTCGGCGTTTAATCTGGGTATAATAAGACCTTAATTCCAGTTTGGTCGAATGCCACCTTAACCAATTTTGATATAAATTTAGTTTTTGTTTTGTTAACTTATAAGTAGAATAGAATATTGACATTTGACACAATGCAAACACAAAAAGAAAACAAAAATATACAATATAACGAAGTTTCGAGTATCAAATAGTGTCAAATAGGGTACCACTCAGCATGAAGACGTGGCGTGGAGAGCCACGACCCACGACGCTGTTTTCTGTGGCCCCTATGTACTTATGTAGGTATATCGCCACCCTATATTATTTCCAAAGGTAACTTTGTTGAAAATTGTATGAACAAAACAATGGTGCGGGCGAGTATTCTTGCCTGTAGTGTCGAACTATTTCCAAAATGGAAAGGCACAAAATTAAACAATAATAGGTTATAAATATTTATTGCAAAAAAAAACAATATATAAAACACGAATCCATAACAAACCAAGAGAATTTATAAGATTATATTACATACAAATATACCGATCTCTCTCAGTCCAAATGAACGCCTGACGCGTTACGCACATGATTGGACTTTTTAATTTAGAGTGGACCATCCTATAACTGATGCACTTTCTACCAAACATACATAATATATATAAAATATATTTTTTCCCAGCAATTATAGGCTATTCTCTCCTGTAAACGTAAGTTATAAAATAATATCGGCATGAGTTGCATTTTCGAAGTTTGCAGGTGTAGGTGAGGGGCTGCGTGACTAGATGCTGAAGAGTGAGCGGGCGGCGGGCAGCGCCTGGAACCTCACGGTGGGCGCCAGCCTGTCGCACCAACGTTCTTCATTTTCGAGCGCCTGCGCGGCCTCTATTAAACAGAACAAGAACTGCAACTAACTAATTGTTCGCACTTAATCATCATGGCACTCTGAAGCATAATCCATCCTTTATATTATATTTAAATAAATAATAAATAATAGGGTATAGCCCTCATACAATATTATAATAACGGTGCGACCCCCCCGCTCCTTAAAATACGGAGACGGTGCGGAATCGCAGGGACGCATCGCATCCGTACCGTTTATATCGCATGCTCAAAATACGCTGATGGCAAGGTAGAGTCGTGTCGTTTACGGCTCGTCGTACGATGCCGTACCGTCTCCGTATTTTAAACAGCGGTATATGTGCAGTGGGGTAGCACCTTAAATATGTGGGGTCATTCCTACCTGTAAAAAGGTTGAAACATGTTGGGGCACTCCTAAGAGATGTAAGTGGATGTATAGCAGAACACAGTAACAGGCTCACGTCAAAGCGCTTACGCCGTTGACCAAGAGACTATTATTGCTTAATCCACGTGCCATTTAATTTGTAACCAGCTATACTTCTTAGCCGAAGTAGTGTGCCGGGCCTGTTGTGGAGCTGTGCTGGTACAGACGGCCTTGTAAGGAGCTGCACATTTTTGTAGATAGGTCGCTTTGACGCCTTGGACAGATTTGTACAGCAGTAGGTATAAACATGACGTAAAAGTGACACCACGATCTTTTTTTCTTAAGGCGTGCAGCCATTTATAAGGCAAATGATACATTCTAACACAAACATTTAGTTTTTTCGAGGCCTACCTTCCGACATCGGCTTTGCAGCTGGCTGCGAGGCGGGCACGTTGTGGACTTCATCATGGTACTTAAACAGAGGCAAAAGGCGCCTCGTCTTCACCAGGCGAGTCAAGCCTTCCTTGATCATAACCGGCATTTTGCGTATTTGATGCTATCAGGTATCTGTATCCAAACAGTAGATGCGCCTATCAAGTACCTACTCAACAATAAAATAAATAAATAAATATCAAATTGGCAGTCGGGTAAAACGAATAGGTACATCAGTCGGCCACGGTTTTGATAGATTCGTGCTTTTTTGATGTCTTTTGCAGGCAAGAATTTTTTTCGTAATAAATGACAGTCATGTGGTAGGTTTTTTACGTTAGGTGACAGGCGTGCCTATTTAAATTTTACAAAGGAGGATGGAATGGATTTCTTTTACTGTCTTACATGTAACAACGCGTGAATATTGTAGGTACTATCTAATTAAATTAAATTAAATTAAAAACCATTTATTTCAGATATACACATCCATATTGTTAGTAACATGCCTATTCTATGTTAGTTTTTTTTTTTTTTTTTTTAAATCAAACGCTGGTCACTGGCGGGACACATGTATTTGTGACCACCGCCACCTAATAGAGACACTGGGAAAATTGATTTTAAACTTTAGCTAAATGACTAATATTATTTATTTATTTATTTAATGGCAACCGGTCGTAATATCGAGCAACAATTTCTGCCACGGTCAAGTTTGTATTTTACATTTACATATCAAAAAATACATATGGCAACGTTGTACGGTGATCAGCTTGCCTCCGTAAAGCGATAGGTAGAGTTTTTACGAAGACCGATGGGATTTATAATTCATGGAACAATGAAGATGTGGAACAGTCGCGGTTTCACGCCATCTGGTATCCAATTTAAGAAAAATTATCCTAATAACTCAGTTTATATACAAAGGAGGTAAAATGTGCTACTACTCGACGCTAGGTGGCAGCACAAACACCGAGGAACCCAAAAACAACATACATATTGCAAATTTTTGGAATAAAAAATTCAATAGACTTTTTAAATTAAATTCTTCAAAAAGAAACTGTTTTACATTCCAATAGCTATAGCGTCTAGCTTAAAGAATATAATCTTATACTGTGAATTGTTGGTAAGAATGGTAAGTCTAGTGGATAATAGATGGCACCACCTTATACTAGTTCACTTTTTTGAGCACAATATGAGCTATAATTTGCTATCGCAATTTCCACTTCTTTGAAGTTAAAAAAAATGTGTTTCTAAGTATTAAGTAGTAAAAATTCGATCATGATAGCAAATGCAGTATGGGAGAGAGTCTTTGCCGATACGTTTATTAAAAAAATGTTTAAAAATGATCAAAATATATGAGACGTCATCGACATATTTATTATAATCTGTGGTGAGACGTTTCTTCCACAAACTTACTTGTACGGTGCAAAATAAATAGGTTCTCCTCGGAAGTGAATTACGATAAATTGTGAGACTCTCATAAATAATTTTCATAGTTCATTACGTGAGTGTGTGTCCTCGCGACGAGCCGGCGTGTTACTGTAAGTTACAAGAACATTATTTTTAGGTTAACAGTAATCAAAGTGTAGATATGTTTACTGTTCATTTAATCTCTGTATAGGTAAATATTTGAATGCAGATTTGTTATTTATCAGATTATTTGGTGATTACTTCATGTGAGTTGCTGATTTCTGGATAAAGATACGTTATCTGTGATGTTCTTCCGTTATAATCGATAGCTGTCCCCTGCGTGTATGTTTCTTTTCTGAAGATAAGCTTTGGAAAAACATTAATCTTTGTACAGTGCTCCGATCGCAGCGCTAAGTGTTGTACGACCTGTTCATAATGAAGGCTAGTTAACTGATGTAATCGTTATGACATGATGTGGTAGGTATGTCACTCTGCATTGTATCTATTTGATTTAGCTCTGATTTTTCTCATCAAATTGTACTTCACTAGCAGTCGCCTCCACTTGCTGGGCTAAAACATGTAACCGAGTCAATTTAAACTAAATTTATTTAGGTATAATAGCTTGCACAACTGCAAATACTTTAAATATATGACTAAAATCTAAAACTATGTATTTTTACTATTTATACCCTGTAGTTACAGGATTATCTAAATGTCCATAGGGGAGAATAATTTTTAGATTGTAAAATCTATCTTACTATGAAGATATTGGTTTCTTAAAATCTGTTTATGGTTTTCGATTACTATTTCTTTCTCTTGGAGTTTGTGCTTTAGTATCCTTCTTCCACATCTTTTCCCTCGGAGGACTAGTTGCCAAACTTTTTTTAGGATAATATTAAAATGTCTGGCAAGTATTAAAATAAAAGTATTCTTCAAATTTTTTAGTTGTTTACTGGAATGAAACTTAACGCACATTCAAATTTTTTGCTGCAATCTTGTTTCTGCGTTCTGTTCATTAATTTCGATCCATTCCACGCTTAAGTCGGAAATAAAGTACTTTTGATACATTTTTTTCATTCATAAGTTTAAAGTACAATTAAGCAAAACAACATAGGATATGTGTGTGGATATGTATAAAGTATGGTTGGCAACCCTAGGGAGGGCTCACCACACCTCCCCCCATCCTCGCATACCCTTTTTACCCCCCATTCAAAACTTTAATAAAAACATTAAAATGTCAAAAATATAAAATGGAAAAATGAAATCATGATTATTAACTTCATGAACTATATTCTAAGCGCCAGCCAAATAGCACTGAAGGTGCTGATAGTGCCTAAAGTAGACCCGAGTCTACAATCTTAAACAAGGCTTGCCTGGAACTCAATCCCAAAACAAGCTGGTGAGGTCCTGAACTTTTTGTGGCACCCTTACCAGGCGTTATAAAAGCAGCCCTGAACAATACAGCCCTACAAAACATACCAGTAAGACTGGAAAGCCACAGTAGGCTTACAACATGCAATTTTCCTCATAGATCGAGCTAACCAAAGCTGTACCAAAAAATTTGGAAACAGCGGAAGACAACTCCGATACATTATAAGAGTGTTTACTGGGTACTTTAGCATTAAACATTTCCTAGCAAAGATGGGCATTGATGACAACACAGATTATAGAATGTGCAGTGAAGAGGAGGAAACAATGAAACACTAATTGTGAATGTGATGCCTCACAGTAAGAATGACAACAATAAATAAATAAATAAATATCCTTGGTTGTGGCTACCCAGAACCAAACGACTTAAAGTCATTGCCATTGCACTTGAGTATCTGCTTTCTGGAAGGGGTCGAAGCTGCATTGGATTAATCACTAAACAGACTTGACTGAAGCACATGGAGCTAGGCCCCAAGTGCTTGTTTAGTCCACGAGTAAAATACTCTGTAACTGAACAAGGACATTATTCCATTGAATTTTACAATTATGTATTAAACGGCCAATTACGAAACGTGTGTTCTGTAATATCGAAAGCAGCCAAAGTACTTGATTTAATATATTTTGTTATAAGACGTTTTAATCTGCAGAACACGGCCAATTTAGTATTGGTTAAAAAAAGAATTTAAATGTGTGCGACTACAATCAGCCGATAGCTTTTTCTATATAAATACTACATCTAGTATTGTAATCAGCATAAGACAAAGAAGGCTATTGCACAGGTTGGCTAGAGCAATGGTCGCTTTCATTGAATTACGATCGGAAGCAGGATATCAAATATTAGTTCTACAGAAAACGACTAACTACTTTGTTTTCCGAAAAACCCAATTTATTTGTATAAAATGTGCTTAATAAATTGCGTTATACTATGTTCTACCGATTCGGGTTATTTATTTTTAAGTAAACAAAATAGAACTTAAAAAAAAAAATGGCGGTATCTCTCAACCGGATTTTATTCTTGCTCTCTTTTTGCATAACTATGGTCAAATAGTAGATATGAAATATCCCACTTCTTAAAAAGATGCTTGGTATCTTAACGGCTTAAGAGTCTTAAGATACCAAGGAAGGCTCCTTGGTATCTAAAGACGACCGTAAGGCCCGATGGTGATGTACGCACTATCGTCCAAAGTATCCATCATGCTAGCTGTGGCACAGATCCTTACTTCGCTCATTTCGTTTCGTCCAGAAATTGTGTCTCCTACACTCGCTTTAAGAACCTTATGTGTATAAATGACACAAGCGAAATTCTAAAATCCAGTAGAATTTTTGGGAGATAAAGTAGAGCAGTAGACACGTCCCAAAAACCAACAACTGGCAACACTGCGAAAATTTGACGGACGTCGACTGAAGGACCGAGCATCGATGGTCAAGAAAAACTATTAAAAATAATAATTGACGGACGTCAAGTCTACGCATTACCAAGCACGCACGATGCAAGCCGCACGTCGTCGTGCGAAAAGTAGTGGGGGGCTCGTTGGACAAAACTTCGGTCGTGCAAGGCCATCACGGTAATAATAATAATTATTGACGTCCTGCAAGCAACTATCGTTTTGCGTTGTGCATCGAGCCCGGACGGACAGCACGGATGGCTAGTGCGTAGAGGGCTTTAGAGAAGATTCCTCCCTCGTAAATAAAAAAAGGAGGTTGCAATACTGGTTTCTCTCGATGTGTGGTTTTGTCTTAGCATTTAAAGATACTTTATGTATATAGGTAGATAAAAAACCAAACATGTGCAGACAAATTCACATTTTCTTTTTTTTTAAAGGAGTTTAATGTTTTCTTTGCGGAACATTGTAATTGTCTTGTTTAATAAAAGCTGCGATGATACTCGTATGTGCCGTTTGTGCGTTTGATTACGACATTACGCGAGTTCTTTCGTGATGAAGGCGATCGAGGATACTGGCCCCCTGCTAGTAAATAGGCTCCGAGTGCCTCCGAACTCTGTACCCATGTGCAATATTAATATTGTAGCTTAATGCCCGTTGCCAATCTTGAGAACTAGATAAAATGTGTTTATGGTTATTCATAGTGACAGTCCAATCCTCACACTGGAACATAACATTGTGGAAACTTGCTCGGCGGCCGGGACAGCGGGTAGGTGGTCGTCAGCGCCGCAAAACTCCACGGTAATAGATGCCCTCGGTCATCTTGACATAATATTCAAACGCAATCGATGTTGGTTTGAATTTACCGTATTTTGGGCCAAATAAATACCGCAGCTGATTTATTTTGATAAGAAATAGGAACGCTGATAATAACATAATAAATAGAAGTATACCTACTTTAATTATTTTGTACTCAACACATTAATAGTGTCCCTTACTAGGTATAGTATAAACGGGTAGTTTTGAAAGAGATGGCCGTGAGAACAATAATGTAAACGACTGTGTTTATACTAGGAACAGCACAACATACGCCGATACAACTCGTTTTTATTGTGTGGATGTTGGTACAGTACACCAGTCACGTCTTTTTTGGGTTAGATGACCTGCTAGCCCATTGCCTAACGCACTCGCTATCGCAATCGACTTCAAAGCAGAACAATTGTTTTCATTTTTAACCGACTTTAACGACTAGGTTCTCAATTCGTTGTTTTTTTTTTATGTTCCTCGATTACTCGGAGACCACTAGACCGATTTGAAATTTTTTTTCGTTGTGCGAATGGGTATATTTTCTAAATGGTTCCATTGTCAACACGTCAGGATCTGATGATTGATGATGACTCCTCAAATATTATAGGCACACCTATAGCGATTTTGGTATTTTTCACTGTAACTCGTGCATTTGCTTTTGAAAATGGTGAAGTGGAACTGATGATGAAGACCACAGATGGTCACCTGAACTCCTTAACGGTACCTATTTGAAGGGTGGCGATAAAGATGTTTGAGGCACATTTAGGTTTAAATATGACTATGACATTCCCGCGGCGTTGTCTGCGGCGAGCTTGAAATGTTCTATGGTTTCTCATTAATTGAGAAGTGGGACTACATAACAGCATTAATAGGATCACTAAACAGTATAAAATAAAATAAATGTTTAAAAGAACAAAAACCTGCCTTCAAAAATGCAAGAAATAACTTCTTATAAAATGGCAGGTAAGCCAGTCCAGTCCAGTCTATGAGTCTACATTGTCGAAGGCGGGTTTTAGTTTTTTTATGTATGCAGACAAGCCTTCGATTTTCAAAATGAAAACGTTAGGGCGTTAGGTAATAGCCCCTCTGGTCCGGATCTTTACCCACATGACCCTCATCCTACCCAACAGGAACACTAAAATGTTCCCAGAGCCCATAGATCACCAGCCGTCTGTCCTACAAAGACGCAAAAACTGCAATTGAGCTTCTTCCGTTGTCGTGTCGTTTACTGCACGTTAAACGGTTCCAACGGGAAAACAACTTTCGCACGCCTAATTCATGCCAATACCCAAACACTCTTGAATCTCCCGATATGTCACATGCCGGTCTTCCTTTATCAGCTGACAACATCGATGTTTTCTTGCGTCTCTGCCGATTTTGGTCGACCTTCGCGGACGTCGTCCGTCAGGGCCACGTTGAAATTCTAAATACCATTATCATCTACATTGTCGTATTTGAAGGTACTGCATTACTAAAATCAGCCATCTTCCGGTCTCCATATTATTTTGGTGTTAATCCACTTTTAAAGTCTTAAATATTCACGTGACAATTCCATTTTCAGCAGCGGCTCAACGATTTCGAAAAACAATTGAAACCGAACAATTGCTTTTTTTTCTGTGGCCTGTGTGTTAAGAAATAAAACTTTTAACATTGTAAAGAGGTATAATATGTGTCAAAAAAAGTATTAGATTCCCGAAACCCGAAATAAAATTCGAATCGGTACATTCTTTTGGTAACTCCAATGCTACAGTCAGATACACAAACACATAGATACACACGTTACACTTATAACCTTCTCTGTTTACGTCTGGGGTTAAAAACGTCACTGGGTCACTGCTATGCCAAACGTTTTGTGGGACAGGTGGACCGACAGCTCCTCGCCTTCTCCGGCTGTAATCGAGGCAATAGGGACCCAATCATTTCAAAGGCATACTCGTCTGTAGCGTCAGAGCCAACATTGGAAAGGCCTTTGGTCTAATCTACAAGAGAGATGGCGTCTATTATTCTAGCTAGTCTCAGTTTCCGCGGGATGACCGGTTGCATAGAGGTCGGCGCGACATTGCCGCGACATTGCCACGTTATCGCGGGTCGCGGGTCAGGGGGCGCGACTGGCCGCGGCAAGGAATCGTACCACGCGCCTCGCGAATTACCAGCAACAACTAAAACATATAAGACCAGGACTAATTTCAAATGTGACATTAATGGCATTTAAGAATAGCTTAAGCACCAAACGTCACGTATGTTTTATTTAATCACGTCGAATGATGATAATGACGTCGGAATGACGTCATTTTGTTTGTAACCGCGTTTTGTTTTTAAACTCTAGTACTAGCGTGACGTAGAAAATATATGCCTATGGATATCAGTGATACACGCCGACCCGTAGCGACGTGTTCTTAACCGGCAGCACTAAGATCACGAATTTCACGAACACGGCCGGTACGTAGCCCGTACCTGTTTTCGCGTCCGGATTCGCGTAACACGCCAAGATAGATAGCCCGTACGCTATATTTAAAAGTCCACGCTCTTAGTTAGTAATACATATTTTAAACGAAATAAAGGGCTACGAATAAAAACTCACGATACATTTTTATTCGTCGCCGTTAGAGACACTGCACCTTATCTTCACTCAACATCGCTGGCGGCCCGGATCCGCCTGTACTTAAGGTACGTGAACCCGTGTACATGGGTCTACACGTAGCCGAATTTCACGTGGTGAACGGGTCATAAAACCGGTGCCGGGTAACAGAGAATCGGGCGCGCGGCTACGGACACGACCGCGAGTCCTAGAAAATACCATGTGACGTTTAAATTCTATAGCCATTAGCAGTTTTTTTTTCAGTGAACAATAAAAGTATACTATGCTTTAAGGTAAACCTCTATGAGCATGTTTCACAGCACCCTTTAATAAAGACCAGTTGTCAATTCCGCAACAGTAGGACACACGATACGCTGAGATTGTGACATTGCCGGGTCGAGTGTGAATGGGTGACATTCGCCTCGCTTGAGGTCACAAGGCTCCGCCGTCGGGCGATCCTAGAGCTCCGCTTAGATCCGTTTATTGATTCGATGTTACGGTTTGTCGCGGGTTTTTTTTTAATACGGGACACCAACAGAGTACAGTTCCCCAACTAAAATGTTAAGACCTTTGGTGCGTTTTCATAGTAAACTTCAAACAGAACATCAAATGACACACATGACAATGACAATTAAATTCACAATGACAAGGTTCTAAGTTGGCTCAACATTTTTATTGGGTGACGGACTGTACATTATTAAGTAGGGAGCTTATTGATTATCTTTACGAAAAACATTATTTCTTTAGGACGTTGGGTTCCTCAGATCATGACAGAAAAAAAACATTAACAACTTATTCATGTTATTAGAAACCTGTACTCTTCGTCAAGAATTTACATAATTACAATACTAAAAATAAAATATGTAGTCCTATCAAATATTTGTGTGTCCCCGAACTTACAGGTCCAGTAAACGGTGGAAAAAACGAACGCCACATGGACAGCAAGTGGACCTTGTGCGGGGTCCGTCCGGATCGCTACCACCATCTTATCCATTAACCGGTTTGGGGATAAGACAGCCGGTGTAATGACTAGTATAGAGGCATTCCATCTTAGTCCTCAGGGTTGGCAGCGCATTTGCAGTCTTAGGCTTGCAGTCTTGTGAATGCGAATGTCTATGGGTCACAGTTTCCACTTACCATCAGGTGGCCTGCGTGTGCTCGTCAGCCTTCCCTATGCCATAAAAAAAAAAAAGTACGGCAACTACCTTAAATATTGGAAATAGCAAGTTCTACGCAAAGGAGACTTACTTTTATTTTTGAAAACAAAAAATACTGCATTAGTGGATTTTTGAAAAATATGTCTTCCGTAACCGGGAATCGAACTGCTCGAATATGACAAAAGAGTAAAGTCGTGTTTCATGATACAGATCGAAAGGGTCATTGATAGTGATCATTTATGTCTACAGCACATAAGCCTATAAATTATACAAAGACCGCTAAAAACCCATTTTTATTAGTTTGTCATATTCCACCAGTTCGATTCCCGGTTAAGGCAGGCAAATGTTCTAAAATTCATAAATAGTTTTCAAAAATAAAAGTAAGTCCGTGGCGTAGAATTTCCTATTTCCAATATTCAAGGTAGTTGCCGTTCGTGTGGCGGTCGTTTAGTCCACCTATACTGTAATAGTGTTTATTTGTCCTATATACGATACCATTAACCGACAAATACTTGTGTATAGGTGTATATGTCACGTTCTCAAAACCAGCTGTAACTGGGGGGTTTACGGGGGCGAAAATTCGATCTGTCATCTTCGGGAATTCTTCTTTCGTTTTCAACCCGCGCGACGCTCAGTCTTCCCGGTACTGTTAATTAGTGTAGGAGTCATAATAAACGGGTGTCCCCCAGAATCCCTAATAACGTTTGTCCGAATTATCATTTCTCCTAAATTGGTTTTCAGCTGAGTGAGACAACTTTTTAAGATCTCCAAAATACCTGAGTTTAGGTTAGGTTAGGAACACTAAATGTTTTATAATTTTAGGCTAGGCTAAACTAGGCTTTAGGATAAATAAAAATTCGGATCGTTATAATTAAGGTACCTAGACCTTGGTTCGGTGAGGTTTGATTTAAAAAATCCTTAAAAGTATCAGATTCTTGAAAAAATACGTTATGACTTGACTAAAAACAATTTATGGCAGATAATATAGAAAAGTTGTATGTATGAAATCATCGAAACTCTTTTGTTGTTGTCTGGTTGGTTCTTATTCATTTATAACCGTATATCTAGTGCATTCTAAATCTACAGAACAGCCATGCGTCGCTGGCGAGCTGGCAACCTCGTTTTGAAAGGTTCTCTCTCTGACCTCCGTGCTGTGTGGCCAAGTTACAACTATAAGTAGCTAGATCATAGAACAGACAACGATTGTTTGTGGTTTGAGTTTGACAAGGCTAAGCGCAGCGCAGTCGACCGTAGCTCAAGCCAGTCTTGTCATGTCATACAATTATAAGACAACGATGCGTTTAGCCTGCCAACGCAGGTATCTGGTTCGATTCCCGGTATGGGCAAATATTTGTGTGATGAGACCGATGAGCGCGAGTTTTTTTTTCTTTGTCTTGGATGTATTCTGCTATCGTTGTCTTGTAGGGTAAAGTCACCAGTGGTCAGCCAGATACTCTGCCTCTGCCTATATTTTGTATGAGTTGGAAGAGTACGAAAGATATATTTCCCACTCTTCACACTCATATAAGGTCGACTACTGGTCTCTGGCTGACCACTGATGACTTTACCCTATCCATACTAGGTACAGGCTGAGAGCTAAGTTTGGGATTAGGTTAATTATAGTATCCATGACACTGATGTTTATTCATCTATTTTAATTCTAAATTTAAAAGTTTAATCAAAACATTTATTGCCATTATGTGGCCGTTTATTGCGCAAAAAACTAACTGCCGCCCTCAGAGACGACGATTTAATTTAATGCTTGATTAAAGTTGCTGTTATTACTTTATTTGCTATAGCTATAGAATAAGACGACACGTCACGAAAACAATCATTGAATTAAATTGACGTCTCTGAGGGCGGCAGTAAGACCTTTTAAATTGACTTGAGTAATGCAAATTTTAATAATTAAGGGATCCTCCCGGAGTGCAGTGACTCCCTTCAACGGGTTTTCATTGCATCCGAAAAGCAAAGTCACGTCGGAAACAAGAAAACAGTTGCGGTATTCTTAGTAAACATGCGCTTTCGGCTAATATTGATTGACCTAAAAGGAGATGCGGCCCAACTCGGCTGGCACTCGGAAAGATTGTGGACTCGATAACCTACATTATTTGGTGGTGGTGGCGAGTGTTTTAGTAGGTACCAAGTTTTTTTAAATATTAAAATGTCACCGACTTAAGCAATACCTATTAGAACCATAATTAAGTAATTAAGGTATATCCCAGTAATATAACAAATGCGAAAGTTAATGTGTGTACGTGCCAGCGTGCGTATGCGTGCGTGGATGCGTGTGAGTTAATAAAAATTGTAAACTACCTTTTATGCCGAACAAAATCCTGGTTCCCGTGATATGGTCAACGAAATGGGTGGTGTAGCGAATTACTGATTGTACACGGACGACGTTGCGGACAGAGTAGAGAACTCTGGTCTTGACACTCCACGAACTCCTTCTCCACGGTACAGTAATGTCAATGCAAGTGGTTCGGTGCGGTGCCGTTCAGGTACCTCGACAAGGGCTTATTCGTTCTGAACGCAGGGTGGAACCATCTTTATCCTTCTTCGGACACGTCGGCGGCAGCACAACCCATTCGTTCGCATTTGTTTTTTTTTATATTCATATTATCACATACATACACAAGAGCTGTTTTCTGTGTACCCAAGGTCAATTGTTCCTTAGTCATCATCATCATCAACATCATCATCACCATCATCAGCCGAAAGACGTCCACTGTTGGACAAAGGCGTTCCCCAAGGTTGACCACAACGATTGGTCCTCTGCTGTTGTTCCTTAATATGCAAGCCTATGTTTACAGCGTAGATATTCTTCAGTTTCTGAATTTTGTTGTAAGGGAAATGCTATGGAAATCGTAGGACTGTCATAATACTGACATGTGAGAGGACAGGAGATTGCCAGTTCCATCATCAAACGGCACTACAGTCGAGCAAGTTTATTAATCTCAAGATGCGTCTTAACCTAAGTGACGGTTATGGTTTGGCGTTTAATTTGACGGTACTTGTGACGGGCATCTCAGCCAAGCTGAGTTTTGAACACGGCCCTTGGACACCATAAGGCATAACATTTCAATGTCACTCAGTTGACAATACGGACGATGCTGTAAACATTATAAAGGACTCCAAGCTTTTTAATAGCCTTCGGCTGGCTCGTTATTTGCCACTCGTGTTCCAAAAAAGTGTTAAGGAACTGATACTGTACTTATATGGGTAAGTAGCAAATTTATATTTATTATTTATATCAGCCCATTAATAAAGGCGACCTGGTTCAAATTTACTTGATAGATTTAGAAGAAATTATTCGGTGATAAAGAAAAAAGAACATAAACAATAACAAAAAACATTATAAAAAAAGAAGAGTAATACAATTTTTTACTACTTAATCTAAAATTAACACCGAAAAGGTTACCACTTAGCCTAGTGTCGGGCTTAGGTACTAGCCTTGACGCTGGTGTTCAGGGCCACCGGAGTGAAGAGACTTCAAGAGGCAGGAGAGCGCTCCCAATCAATCTCACTACTATTTAAAAAGATAAAAAAGAAATTTATTCAGTAAGTAGGCCGCTCGGGCACTTTTACACGTCAAGAATCTACCAGCGCTTCCCAAGAGGAGACCACCGCTGAGAAGAAACGCCGCAAGAAACTCAGCAGTCCGTCATTTTTTAAACATATTTCATATTTCATATTAAATACAATGGTACAACTTAGTCTAGCATTATATAAAGCTACAAGTATTAAATTAAATATAATATCAAATAACAGTAGTTCAGCAGGAAAACATGCCAAAAATCTTACGGGAGAGAAAGATAAAAAAGAATAAAATAAAATAAAATAGAATCAACTGCTTATATATGTGTATATGAGATGGTGCAAGATGACCACATAAAAGTTTCGATATGTTTTCCTGCATCAACGGTGTCCCCCTGGCAAGAAAAAGCAGGATAAAGCTTTTGCATTTGAACAAATTATTATTGACTAAGTTTCGGGTGTAAATTTATTGAAAGTAGTGCTTAAACTAAATTATTAACAATTGTTTATTGTTAATAATTTAGTTCGTATATGTGTGTGTATGCGTATTTGTGTGTGCGTGCGCACGAGTGTGTATGTTAATATTATTTTTAAATTGTAAATAAATAATTTTAATGACAAAAAAATGCACATGTTATGAATACAGGATGTCTGCTAAGTGTTGGCCAATCGGATATTTGACCAATGGATATTTAGATTTCCGCAGGATCAATAGATCCTTCAGATATGGATATTCACGCACGGTTGAATTTTAATGACGCAGTTTGCGCAGTTGGTACGAAGCTAGCGATTGGTCCTGGGTTCATTCCCCATTATTGGCAAATATTTGTATGCTGTACGCGCGTATTGGGATCTTGGGTACTTGAGTATTTATTTTTCGATAAGTCTTATTATCGTCGCCTGGTACCCATAGTACAAGCCTCATGCATGAACTGGGATTTCGGCGGCACATTTTCAGCAAGGACTTGCAATCGCATGTTTGAGGTGCAACATCCTCCATTATCGGCATTCGTGTTGCCAATACATTGCTTGCAATAGCTATTAGCTGATGTTGCTCAATCAATTATATTAGGGATATCAGACAGTTATTTTTTTTATATAGTGGCAATACTGCATGGCAATATAATCATAAATCTGTATTATTGTAGGTACGTCATGTTATCTACCGTCCGAAAACTGACAAATGTACGGGATAGCTGTATGAAATTGTCAACTTTTACAGTTTTGGAATAATTGCAGAAACCATTGAAAATAAGTATTAAAATTTAGGATAATCAAAATGGACCATATTACATAGAAAATAAAGTTAACAAAATGAGTATGTTGTTTGAAGGTTTTGACATACTTAAAGTTTAGCTGCAGTTCCAACTCTTTCAGGCCGCCTAAGAGCTCAAAGCCTCAAGAGAAACTGATAGTTTGTGTTCTAATACAATGAACGCGCAGGCCAATGTAGGCCGGGGACTGTTAGTGTGCGTCGCCATTGGGGTCATCTGTAGGGTCCGTCGAGATCGCTGCTACCCGCCATTACCAGCACCACCTCACCCTTTAAACCGACGGTCGGGCCAACGGGACGACCCTGATATGTTTCGCGGGCCACTGAAGATCGGTTCGTTCTTACCGCGGCACGCAACATTTGGCGGAAATTTTGTAACTTGCTTGTGGGCGCCATTCAGCCATTTCAAAATGTTAAACCTTATACTGACTTACTAGTTAAGGTGTATTTCGCACCTTATTTATTTTGTTAGTTACGTGGTTTTGCAGTAACAACGACGCTTTGAGACTTCGCCACAACAGCCGGCGGGTCTGCGGCGGATAAGCCTTGATTAGCGCAGTGTTCACATTGTTGTGGAAGCTGGCCTGTGTAGTTGTTTAAGTTAAATTAAAATACAGTTTTGTAAACGCTTATTTCTAAAATTTTAGTCTTTTTTTTTATTCCTGTTATTTTGAATTTGCCTTGTTATCCTGACAGAGGGCCTTCTGATAATTTCCGGACTTGTCAGATAAAATCTTGCTCATACAGATGCTATATTTGGAGTAATCGTCGTGGACATCTCTAGGGGAAGCTTTGGTTCAGCAGTGGACGAGTTTTGGATGAATTTATGATGGATAGGTTTTTGTGACAGTTACGTAAGAAACATAACACTTCCATGTCTTTGGCTTTTAATTTAATTGTTCTCGGCTTGAATATTAATTTCAGCGAGACCCTGAAATAACATTCAACCTAATCGCATAATTTGCCTATTGTTTGCCGCACATTACGGAAAATTTCGCAAACGCCTTGAATCCTTGAAGTATTTGTACGTTATAGCGAAAACACTTTAGTTTGCATTTGCATGCAGGCACATGTCTGTTCCATCTGCGAATAGACGACATCTAGTAAGCCTCTAACTGACGTATGCGTCTACACTACTGCACCCAAAGCGCATCCCTCAAGTGCTTTGTGTGCTCACTCAGTTGAGTCAGGTACCCTCCAAGTTCGTTCCTGCGTAAATAACTCCGTTTTCTGCGTGGCAAAAAATACTTTGGAAAAAGTGAGAGCGTTGATCGGTTACCTTTGTGAAGCCGAATTATTTTAGCCAAAAGTATCATTTTCAACCGTTTCATTTGCCAACCCGCTTTGTTTTCTGTAACCATAAGTATTTAAGGATTTTATAAAAATTAACCTAACCTAACCTATGCGTTTGTACACGATGGTACTGAAATAAATCCTGGAATATTTACAGTTGCAGGAAAAAAATGGTTTTGCAAATGAAAAAGTTGCGAACGTTGCGAGTTGTTGTTGAGTTGATGTGGCAGACATGCTGACCAACTGCCAAACACCATGTAGGTATATAAAAGAAGTAACCGACTGGCTGATCGATCAAAGCACAGCCAAAACTCTGGACCTAGGGACTTAAAGTTTCGAGGGAATATTCCTAGGATAGATAGATAGAACCTAGGGGGCACAAAGAAGGTGTTTTTTGAAAATTCATCCCCTAAAAGTTAAAAATAGGAGGGAGTAGAGGGGACTAATTCCGCGCGTACGAAGTCGCGGGCGTCCTCTAATCAATTATAAATGGAAAGCTCAAGCTGGCAACAAGATTTTACGGTGCATTGACTCACGCGTGTTGCCGTAGATATCGGATAATTTTAGAGGAGACGTCATTTTCAATGCGCCATCATTTTCACCTGTAAGGCATAAAAACGTTTCAATATTATATCGATTATTGCAAATCGTTTCACAATCACCGATAATTATGTTGGATTATGGCTCCGACAAATATTGTACTAAATCAAATGATTTATTCAAATTATTGATTAATTGCTTATCTGCGACAATTGCCATATTGTTATAAGGCACTCATTCCAATGAAGCCGAGAAAGCTCAATCTATAGCTATGTCAACGCTTGCTTGACTCGTAGTGTACAAGCGTAATGTACCTTGATATGATTCTTTATTTCACCTCAGCAACTTATTCAGTTCAGAGGCCAACATTAACATACGACCGGAACGAAGAAAGCAGAGTGTCGGCAATAGAACTCCGTTTAGGCACAGAGAGCGGAAACTGCGGTAAAATCGCCGGCTCAGAGATTGATGAGGGAGGTGTTATAATTATAATGTTTGCTGGTCATGTGGTCGATTCACATAAATATGTTTAGCCCTCCTCTTGTAGTGCCGTCCGCAATCCCGCATATAATATTCTGGTCTTGAGACAGCTTTCTCTGTGGAGGGAAGTCCCACCCCATCTTATAGATCTAGACTAGAGCCATCCTCCACTACTATGGAGAGAATGCCTCCACCCAGCTCAGAATTAGTCACTTCAGAAATCTCAATGTAAAAGAAATTATCCAATATTGGCAAAACTACACTGATGCAGTTTTGTATACCAATAAGAGACAAGCCTCGGTCTATTATTGGCAGCTATAAAGGAGATACAATTAAATAAGTCATGAGCGCGACGTGTTTGTTTGCGTATAAAGATGGACATAATATCTTTTTCTTCGAGTACCTACTTGTAAAAAAAAGCTACGTCATGTGCATAAAAGTCTTCAAGCGGCTTTCCGACTCAATAAAAGGTCTCACTTTTTGAAGATTTAAGAAGGTTTTGATTAAATTAAAAAACGCCTAGCTGTCTAAAAACCATACAAATTTAGCTCCGGGCGGTAACTGAACATTTATCACCCCCCAAATGAAGCCCAATTTCTAAGACTTTTGAATATGTTGTTCGTATGTTTCAGTTTATTTTGTTAATGAAGAAATATTTTCCTGGGAACGAAAAACAATTTCTCATCTGTCCGGTTTTTACCCAGCGTTGTTTTGTTGCTATTGAACTCTTTAATGTGTTATAAGCCAGCAAAAGTGTGCGGGTAGTAACAGATGGGAACCACCTTTTCGAGTCCCTTGGGATCAATTTCATAAAATTGATGTATTAAATAAATTATTAAAACCTATAAGTGCTGGATACGCTCTACTCGGTCCTCGAGTCGCTGGCACTGGTACGCGTTCTTTATATTCACCTCGATAACCCTAACTACAAGGAAAAGGCAGATAAGAAATCGAATAATTTATTGTCCTTTTTTGCATTAAGATACTTCTAATTATTGCAAATATGTTTAATACTACTAGAGGACGCCCGCGACTTCGTAGAATAAGTTTCACGCTACTCCTGCACCTATTTTAACCCCTTTGAGGGTGAATTTTGAAAAATCCTTTCATAGTGCTCACTTACATTATAAAAGGAACCCCTGTACCAAATTTCAAGTTTCTAGGTATAGTACAGTAGTTTTGGCTGTGCGTTGAGATCTAAGCGAAGAGATTCCCTTTTATATATATAAGATACCTATTATATGTTATTATTATATACGGATCGGTAAATATTTTAAGAAATATTTAAAAATCAACCTGTACAAACATTTTAAAACAGGGTGGTATTTTTACGCTTGATCCGTAGTCCGTGCGATAGAGGTGTGCAGTGTAAGACTACACACCTGTATTGTACTGAGTGTAAACGTGTTTGTAGGTACATTAGAGTTCAATTGGGTGGATTGGATGGATAGCGCCTTGTTTGTAACTAGGCAACACCGCGTGTCTGCCGACCAAAGGTCGCTCGTTACAACCGCGGTGTCAACGTGTTTATTACACGCAAGGTTGGTCGGGACGTGCGGACGGTTGCAGTTTCTTCAAATTATTAATAAAGATAGCCGTTATCAATGGCATGATTCTCACTCCGTGTGGTTCCCGAAAGTTGGTTGATAACGGGTCGCATGCGCGGGCGCCGTTCGTCGCGTCACGCTGGCAGTCGACCGCTGAGAGCCGAGGCGAGAGCACGCACTCCGCGCACCGCGAGTGAACGAAACACGATCTAAATTATCTCAGTGATTTGCAGAAGTATCGCTTCTGCTAGGAAGTGAGTGTTGTTTTAATTATTTGTATTAAACGCTGTAAGTTCGCGAGTGGAATAACTGCTGTGTTAAGCTGCCATTGCATGATTAAATATGCAGTTGGGAAAACGTTCATTGTTGTCCTACTTAATATGCAATTTTGTGTAGCGGTTCCGCAATCACGCGTTCACGCGGCGGGAATCGGGATTTAGACGTTTATTCTCATTTATCAAGCTAATTTAATGAAATCAATTATTAAATGTTAAAAACGTAATGTTTTAAACAACTACGGTGCTCGACCTTTTTTTGCCGGTAGCACCTTTTTTATAGCTCTTAAAAGACCTTATTAACACTTACGTGCCTATTGGAATTTGTACGAGTGGCTAAAAACCAAAACCGGTCGGCGGACGTCAAACTTGATATTTGAATATTTAATACGCGTAAATAGAGAAATGGTTGAATTTCAATTCGTACGCTTTTTTAAGGCGGCCATATGCTCCACTATCAGGTGTCTCCGTTTGCTAACCTCTTTAAATTGGTAATCATTGACCTTCTTCTGACTTTGCGATTATTTATATAATTTTAATTCATTGCTTAATTAAGAAAGCTCGCAATTTCGTTCCAAGTTTTGTTCCCATTTCCTCCTGTTAAGAATTTATTATATATAATATCCAAAAAATATTCTTATTAATAATTCCTGCATTAGAAACATGCATATGTTCCGAATTATATTTATCATGTGTAGGTACCTGTATAGGGAATCTTTGTTAAATTGGCTTGATTTAAATTTGTTTTCTATTTATACATACAAATCAAAGACCTACGTAAAATAATCACCTGTACGTGCAAATGAATTATAGATGAGGAGGTACGTCATTCAAGTTGTGTAGTAATTAATAATTATAATTACCGAAATCAATGGCAATTTAAAATTATTACTTTTTTGACGGGTTTACATTATTAATTAATACATTACATTACTAATACATATTTGAAAAATGTAATAATGAGGTCGTTATCCTCAATAACCTATACCTAAATTAGACGGTTTTTTTTTGCACTTTCTCTTGAATGGAATATTTCGTTTGTCGTAAAATTGAGGACGCAAATATTAATTAGACTGACCATTTAGGTCGAAAAATATACAAGAAATACGTTTCTGAAGTTCGATTTTCAAAGAAAGAGAGCTAACGCGAAGGAAACGAATATGTATGGTCAGACGGTGTAATTAAAGAACTTATGTTTGAGTATCTGCTACTCTACTCTCGTTCTCAGTAAACCCTCGGATCTATACTGCGCCTTCCTAACGCATCCATGCACTTTGCAGCGGATGCATATTGCAATTATACAGCCTAATCGATTGATGTTATAGGTAGATACACCGTGCCTAAACGCTCGCACCTGCTGGTACTTTGACTCAAACTCTGAGTTTGAGAAGTCATTTGAGAGACGAACCTGCCGTTCAGTAGGTTAACCCTGCTCATATTAAGTTGCATAAATAATGTATTAAAACGTTGATTGAGAGTATAAAAGTTTATTAAGCCATACATTTCACACAAGCGGTTTTGCTGCCTTCACAATTCGCCCCAGCCAGAACACGCTGGAGCCACCTCCGGACCTCACAGTCTCTTTAATGCAGGCTTGTGCGAACCGCTTCGCTCGCCTCCTCTACACTGTTCTATGCCTGTCGTTGCAGAAAAGGCACACCCTCGACTTATCTCTTTTTATCCGAGAATGAGACAATCTAGCAATTGTATACTGCATTCGATCGTCCAATCAACCTAGTTGTTGGCAACTGGCAAACTGCAACTGGTCTCTGCAAAGCTGTAATTTTAGGCCATATAGCAACTCTATGAACAAATATTTTTCTAACTTGCAACTGTCTCCTGATCTTCAAGCGTTGTGAGCTGCTCGGAGGCACAACAGCGTTGAATTGGCGAGTCGATTCCGAAGCGGCCGTCTCTGTAGGAGGTGCGTCGAGTTTAGTCATTTGGGTGCATTCCTCCTGATGTATCCTCTAATCTCTTCGAACGGCTGGAGAGTCGCCGAGCAACATCGCACTGCTGTAGGCCTACTTGCAGAGCTATGCCACCATTTGTGCGGCTGCATTAGCAGCCACACTCATTGTCTTTGGTAGTTTTTTGCTTCAGCCGTTCAGCCCTTTTGCTGAACCTATTTTTTTGCAAATTTATCAATTGCTATTCGAGACTTATCAAGGATTTCTTTAGTGGGTTATGTATGGGGAAAGTAAGTACTTTCTGTGGGCAAGTTTCGACTCGTTCATCAACATTGAACTCTCAATGAGTTAGGTTTTCATCAAAGAAATCAACCTCAAATTTAGAACAAGTACAGTCAAGGGCATAAATATATACACGTTCCCAAGGCGTCAAAAATATCTATACACTTTTATGCCACTGGCAATAAGGTTCGTGTACACATGTATTTGACGCGATGGCTGTATAGATATTAATGCCCTTGACTGTACAAGTATAGTACTACAAGTTATTGTTAATCTTGGTTTGTCTATTAAACACGAGAGGCAAATATACTGTCAGTTCTGAGTGCAAGTGGGATAGCGAAAACCAGCATAAGAGCTTAACGCTAAAACGCTATTAAGCTGCTGGAGAAAATATTTGGGTCAGGTGAAGAGGTATGCAGTGTCGATTTATTTATAAATAACACTGCTAACTTAGAATGTGTTAGACTTAGAGGTCACCTTGGACTCACGACAGTTTTTTCATCGGTTATAGGAACGTTGTTAGTTAATTCCTTAAGCGATTAGCGGTTTACAAGGTTTTTTAGCTATACACATGTCTTGGTGTGTGTAGGTTATCAAGTCGTACAAATTAAATTTGACCACTACAACTCTCAGGTCAATTAAACTGAAGTTTTGTATACGTATATAAGTCAGATGGCAAAAAAGGACTTGATCTTACAAACCATGATAGAGTTGGAATGGTATTTCTCTGCTGCACTCAACTTTGTGTCTGTTAATATTTATCTATAGGTGACAATTTCAATCATATACCTACGAGTATCTACCGCGTGCTGTGAAATAATATCATCAGAAATAAATATAATTTTATTCCATTCGGGGTCGAGACCCTTGGTCCGTGGGGTCCTAGTGCTGTTAGCCTTTTTAAGGAATTGTCAAAGAGACTCATTGACGTCACTGGAGACCGAAGAGCTGGCAGTTTCCTCGCTCAACGAATAAGTTTAGCCATTCAACGAGGAAATGCTGCCAGCATCTTTGGTACAATGCCGCAGGGGCCATTCTTAGATTTAATGTTTTAGTGTATATATAGATTTAGTCTTATTTAATATTAGTTATTTTTACAATGTAATTAAATATAATGTACTTATAGAATTTATGAGATATTTTGTGTTGTATTCAAATAAAATGTATTACACAAGCTTAAATAAATAAATAATCTTTGGGTTTGCAGTAAAACCCAAAGTCCGCGTTCTGAAATAAAAGTAGCAAGTCCGAGTCTGATTTGTCCAGGTGATATGAAATCGCTTAAAACTATATCTAGTGTTAACGTGCTGTGCCATCATCATTACGGCTCGGCCAAGGT